>CM060352.1:174966613-175589113 GCA_030545235.1 Helianthus tuberosus
CATAAAGAATGTACCTGAGGTTTGCCTAGCATCCCTCTTGTTTTTCAACTCTTTGAGATAGGTTGGACAATTCCTATTTAAATGTCATATCTCACCATACTCAAAGCATGGATCATTCGTGGCAACCTTTGCCTTCTTTTCTATTGGTTTCGATGGTTCCGCTTTAGTCTTTCTTTTTCTTTCCCTTTGATGTGCCCCTTTCCTTTGGCAACATTTGCTTTGGTGTCGGGGTGATGCCCTTTCTTGTTGCCACCCTTATTGATCGTTAGAATGGATAAAACCCTTTTACCCATATTGAGCCTTTCGAGGCGATCAATGTGGCTTTTTATCTTAAAGACATAAGATGAGACCGATTGGGTTTCCTCCATTCGATATGCATGAAGCACTCAAACCGTTTCAAAGCGTTCTACCCTTAGGAACATTTCCTACAATTGGGTAATCATGTTGTATGCTCATGATGTTCAAAAAATCCTTTTGAATTTCGGGAATCATAATTCCTAACATGAGGAAAGAGGCTTGCATAGTATCCTCGATATACTTAATCCAATCGTTATAGGCATCCTTATCTTCCATAAGAGGTTCATCGGGATTAGGATCGTTTTTAGTGATAGGTTACAGACGGTTTGGGTAATATTGTTAGCGGCCATCTACAAAATTTTAACAAGGTTCAATTTTAGTATTTTCGATATTATTATGTTTTAATTATTAATACCCTTTTATGTCACATAGACAATTAATAATTAAAATCTAGAATCCAACGTTACATTTAAATATTGGTTAGGTGACCTTTATCCCTCTATTTGAATTAACAAGGTAGTCAACGTTTGACAATTGCAACCCTTTGCAACTTCTAGCCATATGGGATCGGTTAAACATCTTTATGTTTACTTGGCATGTTTAATCCCATCAACACCTTTTGTTCGCCATGCTTCGGTGACCCTAAGTTCATGGTTTCCAAATCAAGTCATCCAACTTACACACACGTGTGAGTTTATACACATAAGTGGTTAGGTGACCTTTATCCCACAAACATGGTAAACCCTCCTCGAATATACAAGTTCCCTCAAATGTGGTTAGGTGACCTTTATCCCACAATAAGAGTTCCCAAGTGAGTCAAGTGTTGTATAAAAGGATGGTGTTTGACTTGTTTTATAAAAGGGATTTTGAATTTTTCAAAATTCTAGTTTAGAAAACTTCATGTACCATACATTTGCATGCATTCAAATCCTTGGTACTTTTGTGAAAATAAATTTTCAAGGTTCTTTTTAATAAAACCCATTTTATTATAAAAAATCATTAATTTTTAATAACCTTTTATTAACCATTTTTAATGATCTTTAAAGAACCAATTTTAAGCTTGTTGTTGATTATTAGTTTGTTAAGCATGCATATCCAAATATCATCAAACAACAAAATAAACAACCACACAAGCACAACACACATGTCATTTGGTGCATAACCATAGCCAACTATTTTTGACAACACTTGTTAGCCGAAACAAGTGTGCCAAAAGGTCCTTCCTAAAGGGTGAATATTGACACAAATAACGTGTCGTTGAACTCCCACTTGATCCCGCATCCGAATGCTTCAAGTCTTCTTCTTGTGTTGTGATTTCTTCACATTCTTTGGTCTTCCAAATGTCTTTTATATTCAGCTCCAAACTTCTTTGGACTTCAAAAATGTGTTTTGGTTATCGGGCTAAAATCCCGTTAAGAACCGTGAAGTCCCTTAGGCCCGAAAATAGCCAAAACCAAAAACGCATTTTTATGTGCATCTTCTTTTACAAAAAAAAATTATCCTAATACATTTTTTCTTGTAAAAACAAAATGCACCTAATCTATTTATTTACATGCCAAATGAAAATAAATAAATTACATAACTTTACAAATGGAAGAACAAAAATAATAATTTTTACAACCCATTGAAATAATTAAATATAAATCACAACACAATCATTCAACACAAGGTCATGGCTAGGTCATATGCACCAAAATATATATCCAAGTATATATTTATTAGTTTCAAGAAGCATAAAAAATGGTTCCCTTTTATTAACATTTTCGGCTATGTTCAAAAAACCGAAAAGGTAAGTTTTGTCCAAACAAACAAATCATCCATATGAAATAATTTTTCAAGATTCCCTTATGCATGTAAGAAAATAATCTTGAAAAACAAAAGGGTTAACCATGTTAAAATTTTCGGCCATGAGGTTTTATTCAAACCCGAAACCCGAAATTTTTAATCTATTGAAGCATGCACTCATATAAGCGGCTCTGATACCACTGTTGGGTTTTTCACATGTTTATCAAAGTATTTTATCCATATAAAATAAAAACGCAGCGGAAATAATTATTTAAAACATGTTACTTACAAGATATAAAACTCATTTTATATGTAAAACCCAATCCCGGATCCATATACGAACATGCATGCTATCAAAATAAAACACAACCATAGAGTGTTTAGAATACTACCTTCCAAGGAGTAAATGATATGAAGAGGATGATGCTTCTTGAACGGTTGCCTTCAAGTGTAGAAGACCTCAAGCTTGTATACCCCAAGCCTTCCAACAAACACCTTATGTTTAGCTAGGATTTCTACACTTATGAACTCACTAAAACTCCCTCTAGAAAGCAATGCTTGGCCGAAAATATGAGAGGAGGTTGTGGAGTTCTTGCACTTGATTTATGATCTTGAAAAAGCCTATTAGATCAACCATACATGACCCGATTGTTAGAGACTAAATTCAAGTCTTACACTTGAAAAATGATCTCCTCAAAGATCACTATGTTGGCCGATTTTTGTAGTGAGAATTCTCTCAATCTTTCCAAGTTCATTCATCTTCTTAATTTTGTCATACAAAATTAAATAAAACAAGTGAGAGAATTGCCTCCCCATTTGACCAATGCATGAACATCTAACCATGCAAAAATGCATGTATTTCAATTGGACCATTCTCTTGCCCAACCAAGTTGCCACTAACACATGCAAATGCATGGTTTGTGATTGGCCAAAACTTTTAGGGAAGAACACAAAGGGAGGGGGGCGGCCTACCCTTTATTTATAAAAAAAATTAATTTCTTTTATAAAATTAATTTTAAGTCTTGACTAATTTTATAACTTTTATAAAATTATAACATCACATGTTATATGACTTTATACAACTTTTATTAAGTTATTTAACCCATTAAATAACAAAATAAAATACTCTCTCAAAATAAATTATCCATATAATTTATTGGTTTGTCAAGTGGAATTATTTAGAAAACCAATTTCTAAATATTCTAAGTGTTAATATTTATTTGTTTGATCATATCACAAATAAATATTATAAGTGTTTGTCTAGCTTGTATTTGGGTATGACTCGACTTGGATCATAACGTACTAGCCACATCAATTTAATATGTGTCTTGGGCATACAGAGTCCAACAGAAGTACTGTTCCAGGGCTGAAATTCAAAAGTTGGAAACCGAATTCTGGAATCTCAAGATGGATGGCCTGAAGATTGCTGAGTACGTGCAGAGACTTCATGACTTATCTAGCGTTGTTCCTTACATGGTTGATCCGGAGTTCAAGCGAATCGAGCATTTTATTTCGGGATTGGCACCCCAAATCATGAGCATGGTAACGACATCAAAGCCTACAACAATCACTGAGGCCATTGATCTAAGTGTGGCATTGAATGAAGAAGCAATTAGGCTGAACAAGTTTTCAATCTCTGATGGAAAGAAAAAGGAGACACATGTCGAGTCATCTGGAGAGAACAAGCGGAAGTTCTCTAACTTTAAGAAAGGTACTCAAGGAAGCGGTAGTGGTAGTAAGAAGTGAGATGTGAACCCACCAGCTGAAGTCAAAACTGGTGTTGCAAGTTCAGAGAATAGAGGGAAATGTTACATGGGCACTTTGCCTAAGTGTGATGTATGCCTGTTACATCATGCCGGCCCATGCAGGTATAGGAAGTGTGAAAACTGTGGAAGGAATGGTCATTCATGGGAGACTTGCTGGGGTGGTAATGGTAATGGCCGTGGTTATGGTGGCCAGAGAGGTAATGGTAGTGGAAGTGGAAACCGTGGTGGAAGCGGTACTAGGAATAGAACCAATCAAGGAGGAAATGGCGGTAATGGAAATCGTGGTAATTTTGGAAACCAAGCTGGAAGTGGAAACCGCAACCAAAACAACAATCAAGGTGGTGCTGGAAACAAGCAAGGATGCTTTAGTTGCGGGGATATTGGGCACTTTAAGAGAGATTGCTCGAAAAACAACCAAGCTCAGGGGAGAGTTTTTAACATTGGAGCGAGGGAAGCTCGCCAGGATCCAAACGTAGTTACGAGTACGTTCCCTATCAACCAACACTTTGCATCTGTACTGTTTGATACTGGTGCTGATTATAGCTTTGTATCTCTAGAATTTAAGAAAATACTTGGGTTAGTTGCTAGTAAGCTAGATATTCCATACTCGATAGAACTAGCTAATGGAAAGCTAGTAGAGGCGAATGAAGTCATTAGAGGTTGTGTAATAGAGCTCGGAGAGCATGAGTTTACGCTTGATCTTCTGCTAGTCGAGTTGGGAAGCTTTGACATGGTAGTTGGAATGGATTGGTTGTCGAGCAACCGAGCAGAGATCGTATGTCACGAGAAGATCATTCACATTCCGACGGCGAACGAAGAGACGATTGTAGTGCATGGAGAGAAGCATGATACGCCTCTAAGAATTACCAGTTGTTTGAAGGCCCGAAGATGTTTGCAGAAAGGATGTGTTGCCTTCTTGCCACACATCTTGGACAAGGAAGCCGCTGAGCCAAAGCTGGAATATATCCCAGTTGTGAGGGAATATCCTGAAGTTTTCCCCGAAGACTTGCCCGGATTGCCGCCGCAGCGACAAGTCAAATTCCACATTGACTTAGTTCCAGGCGCCGCACCTGTAGCTAAGGCACCTTATCGACTTGCGCCTTCCGAGATGCAAGAGCTATCGACGCAGCTTCAAGAGCTTTTGGACAAGGGATTTATCAGACCAAGCTTCTCGCCTTGGGGAGCTCCAGTGCTGTTTGTTAAGAAGAAGGAAGGTAGTTTTCGCATGTGTATCGACTACCGCGAGCTAAACAAGTTAACCATCAAGAATCGGTATCCTTTGCCGAGAATTGATGATCTTTTCGATCAACTGCAAGGTTCGAGTTACTACTCCAAGATCGATCTTCAATCAGGATATCACCAGTTGAGAATTCAAGAGGAGAGTATTCCGAAGACTGCCTTCAGGACTCGTTATGGACATTACGAGTTTCTAGTTATGCCGTTTGGGTTGACAAACGCGCCAGCAGTATTTATGGATTTGATGAATAGAGTCTGCAAGCCATATCTCGATAAATTCGTGATTGTGTTTATCGACGATATTTTGATTTATTCAAGGACGAAGGAAGAGCATGAGCAACACCTAAGAGCTATTTTAGAGCTGCTTAAGAAAGAGAAATTATACGCAAAGTTCTCAAAGTGCGAGTTCTGGTTGCGCGAGGTTCAGTTCCTTGGTCACGTGGTAAACGAAGATGGAATTCACGTGGATCCCACCAAGATCGAGGCGATCAAGAGTTAGGATACTCCGAAGACGCCAACCGAAATCCGACAATTTTTGGGTTTGGCAGGATATTATCGCCAATTCATTGAGGATTTTTCAAAAATCGATCAACCGCTGACCTCCCTTACTCAAAAGGACAAGAAGTATGAATGGGGAGACAAGCAAGAAGAAGCATTTCAGTTGTTAAAGAACAAGCTTTGCGATGCACCTATTTTATCCCTACCCGAAGGCACCGACGACTTCGTGGTATATTGTGACACCTCGCGTCAGGGATTAGGATGTGTACTGATGCAGGGACTGAAGGTTATCGCTTATGCTTCGCGCCAGTTGAAGGTTCATGAGAAGAATTACACTACGCACGATTTGGAATTAGGTGCAGTGGTGTTTGCATTGAAGATTTGGCGACATTACTTGTATGGCACCCGATGCACGATCTTTACAGATCACAAGAGCCTACAGCATATATTTGGTCAGAAGGAGCTTAATATGAGACAGCGCCGATGGGTGGAGCTGTTAAACGATTATGATTGTGAAATCAAGTATCACCCAGGAAAGGCGAATGTGGTGGCAGACGCCTTGAGTCGGAAAGAAAGAATCAAGCCCATAAGGGTTAGGGCTTTGGAAATGATTATACAGACAGACCTCTCGTTACGCCTTCGTGCTGCGCAGAGGGAAGCTCTTAAGAAAGAAAATCTTGAGGATGAATATCTCCGTGGGATGGAGAAACAGATAGTACCCAATGAGGAAGGAACGTTGGTGTAACAACTCTCATCAAAACTTCTAATTATTACTTTAATTTGGTC
The DNA here is from genome assembly GCA_030545235.1 of Helianthus tuberosus. Classification (NCBI taxonomy): domain Eukaryota; kingdom Viridiplantae; phylum Streptophyta; class Magnoliopsida; order Asterales; family Asteraceae; genus Helianthus; species Helianthus tuberosus. Next base: position 174,972,982 of record CM060352.1, read on the forward strand.
AATAAGAAACCCTAAGTGAGAAACCCAAGTAATTCTGAACAAACCCTAAAATTTTCAGAATATTTAGAATCAGGATTAGGGCCCCTAAAACTAAAGGGGGGTAAACCCTAAGTTGACGATTATCTCTAAAAGGCGTTGTCTAGATTTCAAATTAACGAACTGTCAATTCAGCAAGCCTATACTAGTGACAAGGCTACCCTAGGGTAGATGTGTACCCCAGGCGAGTCGCGACAGCATCCATGTCATCTTCCGCGACACGCGGGAGATGCCAATTTCACGTATAAATACAGGGCATTGGGACTTGAATTCTGTCTTTGAAACGACGTAAATTCGCTTTACGTAGGCTGAGTTATAACAGAAACAGTCCACAAAACACACACAAATCACGAAGTGCTGCCATAATCAGGGTAATAACTCGATCGCTATTACGATTCAACGTCCGATTGATTATAACTATCCAACGATTGTTTAAGTGCCGCTCAAATTGAATTTATACTTTGATAATTCATCGTGATTTCGACTTGAATGTTTGAGTGCTGTTCGAAATCGGACTATACTCTGTCATTCGTTGTGAATCCGCTGAATTTTTAAGTATTGCACTTGTAAATTGTTGTGAGGATTTAATCTCGTGAATTGTCGTAACTGCTGTATTAGTTACTAACCTGTTTGTGTGTGCATTGTTATTTAAATTAGGTTAATCAAGGCTAATCAGTAGGCTTATACTCTGCTCGTTAAATCTACAATGTGAGTCATTCTCTTTTTATCAAATTTGTTTACAAAAGCATGTTTATTTTCAAAGTTATAATTACAGTGATTAAGTTTATGTAATCACCAAATTACAGCCGGTATGTGGGGTATTGTGCACATTACTACTGTTGTTATCACTTTAGGTGGGCGAACCTAATTAGTGATATTCGTCATTCATTGGGGCAGCCAATGGTGATATGACCACAGTCACCGAAATGAGTCGAGTGACAAATACTGTGGGTAGTTGGTTTGATATCAGAAACATTGTAATCTCTCTTAATACTGTGAATTATAACAAACAAGTCATTTTAGTAAAACTGAATGATTCACTCAGTATTTCCCTGCTGACAAAAACCTTTTTCAAACATGTTTCAGGTGATCTGTTATGAGCAAAGGAAAAAGTGCCGTGGAGCACTACAAGCTTAGAAAAGTGGCTCAATGTAAATAAATAAAGAAACATGTTTTGAGAAATAAAGATTTCCCAGTGAAATCACTTTATTGTAAATTATGGGATTTATCCTTATATTATATATATATAAACGAGCAGTTTAATATTAATCCATCCTGTTTAAAAAGACTTCCGCTGTCACTAAATTAGATACCATCGGATTTCCTGCCTCGCGGCTCTGGACCGGGTCAAACCGGGGTCAAGGGCCGTGACAGGAATAGGTGGTATCAGAGCCACTGATTTAAGCTTACTATTGATTTTAGCCTATTAAATTAATTGAGAAATTTAATTGCTATTCTGTGAAAACATGTTTTATTAACTGATTAATTGTTGAGTTACAGTATGGGTAAACAAAAGATTTCTGCTATCTACCACAAATTAGATACTGCACCCACAGAAAAAGGAACCTCTTCCTCCAAACACCCAGCAGATCTGGAAGAAGGGATTTTTGTCCGTAAAGCAAATTATGAAAATCCTCTTACCCAAGATAAAAGAAATTTGATTCTTAGAAAGGGACAGGAGAAAATAAAGAAACCCCAAGTCAAGAAAGTGAGGTTTAATTCAGAAATCCAGGAATTAGGCAATAGGCCACCTTGGGAAGACACATTAGATGAAAAATGGGCAAATCTTTATATGCTAGCTACAGTAGCAGAGAATGCAAACCTCTAAAATAACAATAAGCCTGGTCTAGTAGAAAATTAATCTCCAGTAAATAAATAAAGTATAGTGTGTTTTTTTTCCTATGGTCTTTTGTACCAATCCGTATGCAATAAAACTTTAATGTTTATTTGTAAAACTTTGTTCCAAAGTTTTAACTTAGCATTTTTGTGCATTTTGCATATATGCTATCCAGCATGAGTGAGATATCGGAAGCATTTCAGAATCTCAACCTCTACCCAGTACCAATTGAAGTCTCCCACGACTTTACTGGTTATATTGCTGACATAGAGGAACCTCTGGAATTCCAAGCTCCACCGCTGGAAAAAGAAAAACTTAAAAAGAAAAGAAGATATGTAGGATGGAGGAAAGTGCGCAGGAGAAAGCCAGTTACTAGGAAACTCCCCAAAATAGAAAACCCTATAGACAAAGGAAAAGGAATCGGAATCGGAGAAAATTCTAATCCAGCAGAGATAGAAATCCGGAAAGATTTTAAACAAAAAGGAATAGAAATTGGAGAGAGTTCTAGACAAACTGAAGAAATCACATTTCAAGACGAAATAGACCGTCTACTGGCAAATTGTGATGTCATTAGCCCTATCCATAATAATCTCTATCCTTACATAGAAACCCAACTTCCTGTAAATCTAGAACCAGCTATTCCAGACCCACTAATCCACACTCGACCTTTAGGCCAAATGGAAGAATGGTGGACAAATGACTGGCAATTCGAAAATATCATCAACAGTCCTTATTCTTTCCTTCCACAGTTTGATCCAGAACCTATCCCCAATCCTCCAATGAGCAACGAAAACTTAGCCGAACTCCGTCAGTTCGGTGAAGAGCTGATAGGTACAGGGAATAGGATCCGGGAAATGGGGGAACAAATTTCCTGGAAATACGACGAAAGGGAGCGTCGCTACTAAACTGCCAGTTGACCAAAGAATAGTGGGGTTGGGAAGAATGTCTGTATAATAATAATAATAATAATAATAATAATAATAATAATAATAATAATAGTTAAATATAATTCTGTAAAATGGGAAATAAAACATTGTAAGATAAACAGTGTGTATGGATGCCTATATAATATATAAAGCAAAATAGAAGTCGAAACATCGACGATTTTGGATATATATATCTATGTTATAAGATTTTATGTGCTTCTGTGAAATTGTTTTATTTACAATCATTTGATACTAATAGTTATATTTATAATAATTATCAGATGGAAAACGCTAGTAATGAACCAGTTAATGAAGGGAATCAATCTGAACAAAATCAGGAAAACCAGTATATGACTAGACAAGATATTGAAAATATTGTTGCTCAAGGGATAGCTAATGCTATTCCAGCATTCGTTGCTGCTATAAAGAATCCAATCGAACCACAACAAATCATTCCTAGTAAACGTACTCAAGAAGACAATTTTAGTCATAGTGTAAATAGAGGCGGCAATCATGACGATAATAATCCACGACAGGCTCCACCTCCTAAGAAAATGAAAGCCGCAACACCTGGTTGCACTTTCAAAGAATTTCTTGCTTGCAAACCTGCTGAATTTGCAGGCAACGAAGGAGCAACTGCAGTACTGCGTTGGTTAGAGAAAACCGAAGCAGTAATTGCAATAAGTAAGTGTTCCGAAGAAGATCAGGTCATGTACGCATCAAACCTTTTCAAAGAAGGGGCGCTCGAATGGTGGAACACGGTGCTACAGGCTAAAGGAAGAAATAGGGCTTATGCCATGAACTGGGAAGAATTTAAAAGTCTTGTAGAAAGAAAATTTTGTCCTGAATATGAAAAGGAACAAATGGCACATAAGTTCCTAAATCATCGTATGGTAGGCGTAGAGTGTCGCGGTTATACTTCGACATTCTTTGAATATGCTAGAGTGGTACCAACACTGGCTTCGCCAGAACCGGTACTCATTTCCCGTAACATTTGGGGATTAATTAGTGAAATTCGTAACATTGTTAAAGCTGCGAGACCTCGCCCTATTGACGATGCTGTGGAACTAGCTAATACCCTAACTGATGAACTAGTACGCACAAGAGAAGAAGATCGAAAGAAGGAATTGGCTCAAAAGATTACCCAAGGATTTCGTATGGGTAATGATAATAATAGGTTCAAGAAAAGAGGAATAAGACAATCTGCACAACCGCCTTTTTGCAGAAATTGCAAAAAGAACCATTTTGGAAAATGCAATATAGTCTGCGACTTCTGCAAAATGGCAGGACATCGTGAAGAAAATTGCAAAAAGAAAACTATAGTCTGCTATAACTGTGGAGAAACAGGACATTACAAAACAGAATGTCCTAAATTGATAAAAACCGCAGACAATAAAGGCAAATCAGCTGATGGAACAACAAAGAAGAATGCCCGAGCATTCCAGTTAACCACTCAGGAAGCTGAACTAATTCCCGACGTCATAGCTGGTACGTTCTTGGTCCACGACGTTTATGAAAAAGTGTTATTTGACTCTGGTGCAAACCAAAGTTTTATCAATACTTCATTTTGCCAAGCTCTTAACTTACCTTTAACCACCCTTAGGCAAATTTTTACAGTCGAAACGGCAGACGGAAATTCTGTTAACATAAATAAGGTTTTGCAAGAAGGAAAGATAGAACTGTTAGGCCATAAGTTTTCTGCAAACCTGTTACCTATGAAGTTAGCCGGATTTGATGTAGTGTTAGGAATGGATTGGTTAATAGCCAACCATGCTCGAATTCTTTGTGATAAGAATTCCGTAGAAATCAGTACTCCCACAGGAGAAGTAATTTTAATTACAGGAGATAAACCACGAAAGCCACTGAAATTCATTTCAGCAATCAAGTTGGCTAGTTATTCAAGAAAACAAGAAATGGTGTATATGATTTCAGTAATCATTAGCACTAAGGATAAAGAACTTAAGGAAATTCCTGTAGTTTCAGAATACCCAGACATCTTTTTAGAAGAATTACCTGGGTTACCACCTGATAGAGAAGTAGAGTTTAGAATTCATCTAATTCCGGGTACTACACCAATAGCTAAGGCACCTTATCGATTAGCACCCACCGAAATGCTAGAATTGAAAAAGCAATTAGATGAATTACTAAGTAAAGGTTTCATACAACCTAGTTCACCCCCTTGGGGAGCACCAGTGTTGTTTGTGAAAAAGAAAGATGGATCGATGAGAATGTGTATCGATTATAGAGAATTGAATAAGGTTACAATTAAGAATCGATACCCATTACCTAGGATTGATGATCTATTTGATCAACTTCAAAGTGCTAGGTATTTTTCTAAGATAGACTTAAGATCCGGATATCACCAGTTAAAAGTACAAGAAGAAGACATACTTAAAACTGCTTTCAGAACTAGGTATGGCCATTATGAGTTTACAGTCATGCCCTTTGGACTAACAAATGCCCCAGCAGCATTTATGGACATGATGAATCGGATCTGTAAACCATACTTGGATAAATTTGTAATCGTATTCATCGACGATATACTTATTTATTCCAAAAGTCAGGAAGAACATTGCAAACACTTGCATACACTCTTAACTTTGTTAAGAAAGGAAAAACTTTATGCCAAATTCTCGAAGTGTGAATTCTGGCTGCAAGAAGTACAATTTTTAGGTCACATGGTGAATCACGAAGGCATTCACGTAGATCCTGCTAAAATAGAAGCAATCACCAAATGGAAGGTCCCACAAACAGCTATGGAAATAAGAAGTTTTCTAGGCTTAGCCGGATACTATAGACGATTTATTAAGGATTTCTCTAAAATAGTTGTACCTTTGACTAAGTTAACCTGTAAAGCCGCTAAGTTTGAATGGGGACATAGGCAAGAAGAAGCTTTTAAGATTTTAAAGCACCGATTGACGAATGCTCCAATTTTAGCATTGCCCGAAGGAACAGAAGATTTTGAAGTATATTGTGATGCTTCAAAATTAGGATTCGGATGTGTGTTGATGCAACGCAAGAAGGTAATTGCGTATGCCTCCCGGCAGTTGAAAAAGCACGAGGAAAATTATACGACTCATGACTTAGAATTAGGAGCCATAATTTTTGCCCTTAAAATATGGAGACATTATCTGTATGGAAGTAAGTTTACTGTTTATACAGATCATAAAAGTTTAAGGTATATATTTGGACAGAAATAGTTAAATATGAGGCAAAGAAGATGGATGGAAGTTCTAAGCGATTACGACTGTGATATTCAATATCACGAAGGAAAGGCAAACGTAGTTGCAGATGCCTTAAGTCGTAAGTATCAGGAAAAACAAAAACGAGTTAGTGCTCTTAGATTAAATCTACAAGTAGATTTAATGGAACAATTAAAGAAAATTCAGGAAACAGCAATCAAGGATGATGCTGAAGGAATGAAAGGTTATATAAAGGAACTAGAGCAAGGAAATGATGGAATTTGGAGATTCCACAAGAAACGAATTTGGGTACCTAAGCAAGGAGAATTAAGAAATAAGATTTTAGAAGAAGCCCATAAATCTAGGTATACTATGCACCCTGGAAACAATAAGATGTACCAAGATTTAAGAAAGAATTTTTGGTGGATAGGTATGAAGAAATATATAGCAAGATATGTTTCTAAGTGTCTTACTTGTTCACAAGTAAAGGCTGAACATCAGAAACCTTCAGGACTACTACAACAATTGGAAATGCCTGTATGGAAATGGGAACTTATAACAATGGATTTTGTTACTAAGTTGCCTAAAACAAGAAAAGGTAATGATGCGATTTGGGTAATTGTGGATCGATTAACCAAATCAGCTCATTTTCTACCAATGAAGGAAACCTTTAGCATGGAAAGGCTAGCCAAGTTGTATGTAGACGAAGTAGTATCATTACATGGAGTCCCACTCTCCATTGTATCAGATAGAGATAGTCGTTTCACTTCTCATTTTTGGAAAAGTTTCCAGCAAGTTATGGGAACTCGACTAAATCTGAGTACTGCATATCATCCTGAAACAGACGGACAAAGTGAAAGGACGATACAAACTCTAGAAGACATGCTTCGAGCATGTGTAATAGATTTTGGTGGAAACTGGGATAATCATTTACCATTAATTGAATTCTCCTATAACAATAGTTATCATTCAAGCATTGAAACTGCTCCATTTGAAGCACTATATGGAAGAAAATGCAGAACTCCAGTTTGTTGGGCAGAAATAGGAGAAAGTCAATTATCAGGTCCAGAAATTGTGCAAGAAACTACTGACAAAATAACTCAGATCAAGGAAAGACTAAAAACAGCTAGAGATCGTCAGAAAAGTTATGCAGATAATCACCGCAAACCATTAGAATTTCAAGTCGGAGATAAAGTACTCTTGAAAGTTTCTCCTTGGAAAGGAATTGTTCGATTCGGTAAGAAAGGAAAGCTAAGTCCCAGGTACGTAGGACCATTTTCAGTGATCCGACGTATAGGACCAGTTGCTTATCGGTTACAATTACCAGAAGAATTAGCTGGAGTACATGATGTATTTCATGTATCCAATCTCAAGAAATGCTTATCAGATGAATCACTGGTAGTACCTCTTCAAGATATAGAGGTAAACGAAAAGCTAAAATTTGTTGAGAAACCTCTTAAAATTGAGGATCGAAAGATCAAGTTTCTCAAACACAAGCGACTAGTTTTAGTCAAAGTCAGATGGGATTCAAAGAGAGGAGCTGAATACACTTGGGAGCTGGAATCAGAAATGAAGAGAAAATATCCTCATTTATTCCAATAAATCTCGAGGACGAGATTCTTATTTAGGTGGGGAGGATGTAACAACTCTCATCAAAAGTTCTAATTATTACTTTAATTTGGTCAATAGGAAACCCTAATGGAGAAACCCAAGTAATTCTGAACAAACCCTAAAATTTTCAGAATATTTAGAATCAGGATTAGGGACCCTAAAACTAAAGGGGGGTAAACCCTAAGTTGACGATTATCTCTAAAAGGCGTTGTCTAGATTTCAAATTAACGAACTGTCAATTCAGCAAGCCTATACTAGTGACAAGGCTACCCTAGGGTAGATGTGTACCCCAGGCAAGTCGCGACAGCATCCATGTCATCTTCCGCGACACGCGGGAGATGCCAATTTCACGTATAAATACAGGGCATTGGGACTTGAATTCTGTCTTTGAAACGACGTAAATTCGCTTTACGTAGGCTGAGTTATAACAGAAACAGTCCAATAAACACACACTAATCACGAAGTGCTGCCATAATCAGGGTAATAACTCGATCGCTATTACGATTCAACGTCCGATTGATTATAACTATCCAACGATTGTTTAAGTGCCGCTCAAATTGAATTTATACTTTGATAATTCATCGTGATTTCGACTTGAATGTTTGAGTGCTGTTCGAAATCGGACTATACTCTGTCATTCGTTGTGAATCCGCTGAATTTTTAAGTATTGCACTTGTAAATTGTTGTGAGGGTTTAATCTCGTGAATTGTCGTAACTGCTGTATTAGTTAATAACCTGTTTGTGTGTGCATTGTTATTTAAATTAGGTTAATCAAGGCTAATCAGTAGGCTTATACTCTGCTCGTTAAATCTACAATGTGAGTCATTCTCTTTTTATCAAATTTGTTTACAAAAGCATGTTTATTTTCAAAGTTATAATTACAGTGATTAAGTTTATTTAATCACCAAATTACAGCCGGTATGTGGGGTATTGTGCACATTACTACTGTTGTTATCACTTTAGGTGGGCGAACCTAATTAGTGATATTCGTCATTCATTGGGGCAGCCAATGGTGATATGACCACAGTCACCGAAATGAGTCGAGTGACAAATACTGTGGGTAGTTGGTTTGATATCAGAAACATTGTAATCTCTCTTAATACTGTGAATTATAACAAACAAGTCATTTTAGTAAAACTGAATGATTCACTCAGTATTTCCCTGCTGACAAAAACCTTTTTCAAACATGTTTCAGGTGATCTGTTATGAGCAAAGGAAAAAGTGCCGTGGAGCACTACAAGCTTAGAAAAGTGGCTCAATGTAAATAAATAAAGAAACATGTTTTGAGAAATAAAGATTTCCCAGTGAAATCACTTTATTGTAAATTATGGGATTTATCCTTATATTATATATATATAAACGAGCAGTTTAATATTAATCGATCCTGTTTAAAAAGACTTCCGCTGTCACTAAATTAGATACCATCGGATTTCCTGCCTCGCGGCTCTGGACCGGGTCAAACCGGGGTCAAGGTCGTGACAGTTGGGCTTCATGGGACGGATTTGGGTTCCCCTCTTTGGTGGTCTTAGAAACGTGATTCTTGATGAAGCCCATAAGTCAAGGTACTCGATCCATCCAGGATCGGATAAGATGTACCAGGATTTGAAGGATTTCTACTAGTGGCCAAGATTGAAAGGTGATGTTGCAACTTACGTTGGGAAGTGTTTAACTTGTGCCAAAGTAAAGGCCGAGTATAAGAAGCCTTCAGGTCTCCTACAGCAACCTGAGATGCCCATGTGGAAGTGGGAGCAGATCTCAATGGATTTTATAACAAAGCTGCCAAGGACACCCAGAGGTCATGACACGATTTGGGTAATCGTAGACCGTCTGACAAAATCTACACACTTTTTGGCGATCAGAGAAAAAGATAACACAGGTAAGCTAGCCGAGCTGTACCTCAAAGAGATAGTTGCATGACATGGAGTGCCTATCTCGATTATATCTGATAGAGACGGAAGATTTGTGTCAAGGATTTGGTGTCACGGCCCCCGACCCGGTTTGACCCATTTCAGGAGCCGCGGGACAGAAAATCCCGTGGTATTGATTTAATTGAGTTTAACAGCGGAAGATTTCTTCAGGATCTATTAAAACTGCAAATTTCCCGATTATTTTATTTCACAATTCGGGATAAAACCCCGGTAATTTACAATCATATGATTTCACAGAGAAATCCTTATTTTACAAAACATGTTTCTTTATTTTATATTGAGCCACTTCCTTAAGCTTGTAGTGCTACTTGGCACTTTTTCTTGATCACAACAGATCACCTGAAACATGTTTGAAAAAGGTTTTGTCAGCGGGAAATACTGGTGAATCATTCTATTTTACTAAAATGACTCATTTGTTATAATTTACAGTATTAAGAGAGATTACAATGTTTCCAGATATCAACCAACTACCCACAGTATTTGTCACTCGACCCATTGGCCCTCCCGTTGTCCAATGGTGTCTGTGACTATGGTCATATCACCCCTTGGCTAACTCGTTGTCCAATGGTGAAGATTATCAAGTAATGTATACAAAACCCCACATACCGGCTGTAACTTGGTGATTACATAAACTTAATCACTGTAATTATAACTTTGAAAATAAACATGCTTTTGTAAACAAATTTTGATAAAAAGAGAATGACTCACATTGCAGATTTAATTGAGCAGAGCCTAGCCTACTGATTAGCCTTTTAACCTAAATTAATAACATGCACACAATTCGGTTAGTAACTTAATACAGCATTTACGATAACTCACGAGATTAAACCCTCACATCGAATGACAAAGTGCGATACTTAAACATCCATTGAATTAACAACGAATGACAAAGCATAAACCCTAATGTGGGCAGCACTTAAACATCCCTTGGATAGTTTAATCGATCGGACATTGAATCGTAGCAGCGATCGAGTTATTACCCTGTTATTGTGGCAGCACTTCATGAATCGTGTGTGTTTTTGAACTGTTTCTACGATATCTCAGTGTATATAACGAATTTCTTCGTCGTTCAAGTGCCAGAATTCAAGTCCCAAACACCCTATTTATACATAAAATTTAACCCCCTCGCGTGACGCGAGGGGTACCCTTGTGGGCGTCGCGTGGCGCGACGGGTCACACCCTATCATAGGGTAGCCCCGTGTGTGTGTAGGCTTGCTGAGTCGACAGAATTGTAAAATTCGATTTTGACAGCTTTTTATTTGGATAATCGTAACTAGGGTTTACCCCCCCCCCCCCCCTCTGAGTTTTAGGGGCCCTGATCCTGATTCTGATTGTTCTGAAAATTTTAGGGTTTATACAGAATCACTTGGGTGTCTCAATTAGGATTTCCTTTTGGATAAACTAATATAATAATTAGGACTTTTGATAGGAGTTGTTACATTCTCCCCACCTTAATAAAATCTCGTCCTCGAGATTTATTGGAATAATAGAGGATACTTTCGCTTCATTTCTGATTCCAGCTCCCAAGTGTATTCAGGTCCTCTCTTTGAATCCCACTTTACTTTGACAAGTACTAACCGTTTGTGTTTGAGAAATTTGATCTTTTGGTCTTCTATTTGGATTGGTTTCTCAATAAATTTTAGCTTTTCATTTACCTCTATATCTTGAAAAGGTATTACTAGGGATTCGTCTTATAAACATTTCTTGAGGTTGGATACATGAAATACATCATGTACTCCAGCTAACTCTTCTGGTAGTTGTAAACGATAAGCAACTGGTCCTATACGCTGAATCACTGAAAATGGTCCTACGTATCTTGGACTTAGCTTTCCTTTCTTACCGAATCGAACTACTCCTTTCCACGGTGAAACTTTCAAGAGTACTTTGTCTCCAATTTGGAATTCTAGTGGTTTGCGTCGATTATCAGCATAGCTCCTTTGACGATCCCGAGCAGTCTTTAATCTTTCCTTGATTTGTGTAATCTTGTCGGTCGTTTCTTGTACTATCTCTGGACCTGATAATTGACTTTCTCCTATTTCTGCTCAACAAACTGGAGTTCTGCACTTACGTCCGTATAGTGATTCAAATGGGGCAGTTTCAATACTTGAATGATAAGTATTGTTATAGGAGAATTCAATTAAAGGTAAATGATCGTCCCAATTTCCACCAAAATCTATCACACATGCTCTGAGCATGTCTTCTAGAGTTTGTATCGTCCTTTCACTTTGCCCGTCTGTTTGTGGATGATATGCAGTACTCAGATTTAGTCGAGTTCCCATTGCTTCTTGGAAACTTGTCCAAAAATGAGAAGTGAAACGACTATCTCTATCTGATACAATGGAGAGTGGAACTCCATGTAAAGATACGACTTCATCTACATACAACTTTGCCAATCTTTCCATGCTAAAGGTTTCTTTCATGGGTAGAAAATGAGCTGATTTGGTTAATCGATCCACAATTACCCAAATCGCGTCATTACCTTTTCTGGTTTTGGGTAACTTAGTAACAAAATCCATTGTTATGAGTTCCCATTTCCATACAGGCATCTCTAGTTGTTGTAGTAGACCTGAAGGTTTCTGATGTTCTGCCTTAACTTGTGAACAAGTAAGACACTTAGAAACATATCTAGCAATGTCATTTTTCATTCCTATCCACCAAAAGTTATTTCTTAAATCTTGGTACATTTTATTGTTTCCAGGGTGCATGGTATACCTGGATTTATGGGCTTCTTCTAAAATCTTATTTCTTAATTCTCCTTGCTTAGGTACCCAAATCCTTCTTTTGTGGAATCTCCAAATTCCATCAGTTCCTTGTTCTAACTCTTTTATTCTTCCTTTCATTCCTTCAGCATCATCCTTGATTGCTGTAGCTTGAACATTCTTCAATTGTTTCATTAAATTTAATTGTAGATTTAATCTGAGAGCACGAATTCGTTTTTGCTTTTCATGATATTTACGACTTAAGGCATCTGCAACTACATTTGCCTTTCCTTCGTGATACTGAATATCACAGTCGTAATCACTTAGGATTTCCATCCATCTCCTTTGTCTCATGTTCAATTCTTTTTGCCCAAATATGTATCTTAAGCTCTTATGATCTGTATAGATATTAAATTTACTTCCGTACAGATAATGTATCCAAATCTTAAGGGCAAAAATTACGGCTCCTAATTCTAAGTCATGAGTCGTATAGTTCTCCTCGTGCTTTTTCAATTGCCTTGAGGCATACACAATTACCTTCTTGCGTTGCATTAGCACACATCCAAATCCTAGTTTTGAAGCATCACAATATACTTCAAAATCTTCAGTTCCTTCTGGTAAGACTAAGATTGGAGCATTGGTTAATTTCTGTTTCAAGATCCTAAAGGCTTCTTCTTGCTTAGTTCCCCATTCAAACTTAACTGCCTTACAGGTTAGCTTAGTTAATGGTACAGCTATTTTGGAAAAATCCTTAATAAACCGTCTATAATATCCGGCTAAACCTATAAAACTTCTAATTTCCATTGCGGATTGCGGAACCTTCCATTTGGTAATTGCCTCTATTTTAGCAGGGTCTACATGAATACCTTCGTGATTCACCATGTGTCCTAAGAATTGCACTTCTTGTAACCAAAATTCACACTTCGAGAATTTGGCGTACAAATTTTCTTTTCTTAACAAAGTTAAGAGTGCATGCAAGTGCTGACAATGTTCGTCTTGACTTTTGGAATAAATAAGTATATCGTCGATGAAGCCAATTACAAATTTATCCAAATACGGTTTACAAATTCTATTCATCATGTCCATAAATGCTGCAGGAGCATTTGTTAACCCAAAGGGCATGACTGTAAACTCATAATGACCATACCTAGTCCTGAAAGCAGTTTTAGGTATGTCTTCCTCTTGTACCTTCAATTGATAATATCCGGAACGTAAGTCGATCTTAGAAAAATATCTAGCTCCTTGAAGTTGATCGAAAAGATCATCAATCCTAGGTAATGGGTATCGATTCTTAATTGTAACCTTATTCAATTCTCTATAATCAATACACATTCTCATCGAACCATCCTTTTTCTTTACAAACAACACTGGTGCTCCCCAAGGGGAGGAACTAGGTTATATGAAACCTTTACTTAGTAATTCATTTAATTGCTTTTTCAGTTCTAACATTTCTGTGGGTGCTAACCGATAAGGGGCCTTAGCTATCGGTGTAGTTCCTGGAATTAGATGAATTCTAAATTCTACTTCCCTATCTGGTGGTAATCCTGGTAACTCTTCTGGAAATACATCTGGGTATTCTGAAACTACAGGAATTTCCTTAAGTTCTTTACCCTTAGTACTAATGATTACTGAAATCATGTATACTATTCCTAGTTTTCGTTCATAACTAGCAATTTTCATTACTGATATGAACTTCATGGGCTTACGCGGTTTATCTCCTGTAATCATAATTACTTCTCCGGTGGGTGCTTGAATTTCTATGGAATTCTGATCACAAAGAATTCGAGCATGGTTGGCTACTAACCAATCCATTCCTAACACAACATCAAATTCAGCTAATTTCATAGGTAATAGGTTTGCAAAGAATTTATGACCTGAGAGTTCTATATTTTCCTTTTGCAAAACTTTATCTATGCTAACAGAATTTCCGTCTGCCGTTTCGACTGTAAAAATCTGCCTAAGTTTGGTTAAGGGTAATTTAAGAGCTTGGCAGAATGAAGTATTGATAAAACTTTGGTTTGCACCAGAGTCAAATAATACTTTTGCATATACGTTGTGAACTAGAACGTACCAGCTATCACATCAGGGATTAGCTCGGCCTCCTGAGTTGTTAACTGAAAGGCTCGAACATTCTTCTTGGTAGCTCCGTCGGCTGCCTTGGCTTTATTGTCTGCTGGTTTAACCAATTTAGGACATTCTGTTTTAAAATTCCCTGCTTCTCCACAGTTAAAGCAAATTATGGTTTTCTTTCTGCAGTTTTCTTCCCGATGTCCTACAGCTCTGCAAAAATTGCAGGTTATATTGCATCTTCCAAAATGTTTCCTTTTGCAATTCCTGCAGAAAGGCGGATTTGAAAATTGCCATGTTCCTCTTCTCTTGAAGTTGCTACTATTACCCATACTAACTCCTTGGGTAATTTTCTGAGCCAGTTCCTTTTTCCTGTTATCATCTCTTGTGCGTACTAGTTCATCAGTTAGGGTGTTGGCTAATTCCACTGCATCGTCAATAGTGCGAGGTCTCGCAGCTTTAACGATATTGCGGATTTCACCAATCAATCCCCAAATATAGCGAGAAATGAGTACCGGTTCTGGCGAAGCCAGTGTTGGTACCACTCTAGCATATTCAAAGAATGTCGAAGTATAACCGCGACAATCTACACCCATCATTCGATGGTTTAAGAACTTATTTGCCATTTGATCTTTTTCATATTCGGGACAGAATTTTCTTTCTACAAGACTCTTAAATTCTTCCCAATTCATAGCATACGCCATCTTCCTTCCTTTTGCTTGTAACACCGTGTTCCACCATTCTAGCGCCCCTTCTTTAAAAAGATTTGACGCGTACATGACCTGATCATCCTTGGCACATTTACTTATTGTAATCACTGCCTCGGTTTTCTCTAACCAACGCAGTACCGCAGTTGCTCCTTCATTGCCTGCAAACTCAGATGGTTTACAAGCAAGAAATTCTTTATAAGTGCAACCAGGTGTTGCAGCTTTCATTTTCTTAGGGAGCGGAGCCTGCCGTGGATTATTATCGTGATTAGTATGATTACCACCTTCATGTACGCTATTACTGAAGTTATCTTCAGAAATACGTTTGCTAGGAATGATTTGTTGAGGTTCGATTGGATTTCTAACAGCAGCAACTATTGCTGGAATAGCGTTGGCTATCCCTTGAGCAACGATATTTTCTATATCTTGCCTATTTAGAAATTGATCCTCCGGGTGTTGCTCAGATTGATTAACCTCATTAACTGGTTCGTTATTAGCGTTTTCCATCTGATAATATATATAATTTATTAGAATCGATTAAATAACAATTATACACAAAACAATCATACAAATTTCAAATACACACATATAGCCAAAACTATCGATTTCTCGATTTCCATTTTTATATTTAATAGTACGCATCAATACACACCATTATCTTACAAAGTTTTATTTTAGGTTATTTCACAAGATTATATTATTATTGCTATTATACAACCACAGTCTCATAAACCCCTTATCCCTCGTCAGTTGATATTTTAGTAACGACGTTCCCTCTCGTCGTATTTCCAGGAGATCTGTTCTCCTACTTCCCTGATCCTATTTCCTGCATCCATTAACTCCTCGCCAAAGTGGCGGAGTTCAGCTAAATTCTCATTGCTCATAGGTGGATTAGGTATAGGTTCTGGGTCGAATTGAGGAAGAAAGGAATAAGGACTGTTGAGCAGGTTTTGGAACTGCCAATCATTCATCCACCACTCGTCCATTCCTAAAGGTTGGGTGTGAATTATAGGTTCTGGGATTGCTGGTTCCAAATTTATTGGAAGTTGGGTTTCAATAGAATGAGTAAAAACATTTTTATTGACAGGCTTAATAGTATCACAGCTTGCCAATATAAAATCTAGCTCTTCCTGCAATGTCATTTCCTGGGTTTGTTTAGAGCTTTCTCCAATTTCTATCTGGGTTTGTTTAGAACCTCCTCCAATTTCCATTTCTATTTGCTTAGAATATTCCTCAAACTATATCCCCATCTGCCTAGATTCTTCCCCTACTTCAATCCCCTTCCCTTTGTCTAAGGGATTTTCTATTTTGGGAATCTTTCTAGTAGCGGGTTTCCTCCTACGCACACGTTTCCATCCCACAAATCTCCTCCTTTTCTTGGGCTTGGGTTTCTCCGGAGGTGGAGCATTGAATTCCATAGGTTCTTCTATGTCGGGTATATACCTATTGAAATCTCTGGAAACCTTTATTTTTACCGGATAGAGATTTAAATTCTGAAGGGCATCAGACAAGTCACTCATGCTGTTTAGTATACATGCAAAATACACAAATACTAAGTTAAAAATTTGATAACAAAATTTCATAGATAACCTTTAAATATTATTTCAAACTGGGTAACTATAAAACAACTGAAAATTAAAACACACTAGGGTTTATTTATTTATTTACTGGATAAGGTTTCTAGATTGTAAGTGATAAGGTTGCTAAAACTTAAGTCAAAGTATTAAAGATTTGCATTTACTGCTACAGTGGCTAGCATATAAAGATCTGCCCATTTTTCATCTAACTTGTCTTCCCAAGGTATTTTACTGGTTAATTCCTGGGTTTCCTGTTTAATCTTCTTTTCTCGGAATTTCTTTATTTTCTCCTGACTTTTCTTAAAAATCAAACTTCTTTTATTAGGAGAAAGTGGTTCCTCATATTGTGCCTTTCGCACAAATATTCCTTCTTCAGGAATTACAGAGTGATTTGAGGATTTGGTTTGGGATGAACTTCCCTTCACGTTTAATGACCTATCTAATTTAAGATAGATGTTTGACAGCTTTTGCTTACCCATACTGTACACAAATGATCAAATAAGAAAACATATAATCACAAAATTACAAGTAGAAAAATTAAGTATTTTCTAAATACTTAATTGGCTTAAATCAGTGGCTCTGATACCACCTTTTTCTGTCACGGCCCCCGACCCGGTTTGACCCGTTTCAGGAGCCGCGGGACAGAAAATCCCGTGGTATTGATTTAATTGAGTTTAACAGCGGAAGATTTCTTCAGGATCTTTTAAAACTGCAAATTTCCCGATTATTTTATTTCACAATTCGGGATAAAACCCCGGTAATTTACAATCATATGATTTCACAGAGAAATCCTTATTTTACAAAACATGTTTCTTTATTTTATATTGAGCCACTTCCTTAAGCTTGTAGTGCTACTTGGCACTCTTTCTTGATCACAACAGATCACCTGAAACATGTTTGAAAAAGGTTTTGTCAGCGGGAAATACTGGTGAATCATTCTATTTTACTAAAACGACTCATTTGTTATAATTTACAGTATTAAGAGAGATTACAATGTTTCCAGATATCAACCAACTACCCACAGTATTTGTCACTCGACCCATTGGCCCTCCCATTGTCCAATGGTGTCTGTGACTATGGTCATATCACCCCTTGGCTAACTCGTTGTCCAATGGTGAAGATTATCAAGTAATGTATACAAAACCCCACATACCGGCTGTAACTTGGTGATTACATAAACTTAATCACTGTAATTATAACTTTGAAAATAAACATGCTTTTGTAAACAAATTTTGATAAAAAGAGAATGACTCACATTGCAGATTTAATTGAGCAGAGCCTAGCCTACTGATTAGCCTTTTAACCTAAATTAATAACATGCACACAATTCGGTTAGTAACTTAATACAGCATTTACGATAACTCACGAGATTAAACCCTCACATCTAATGAAAAAGTGCGATACTTAAACATCCATTGAATTAACAACGAATGACAAAGCATAAACCCTAATGTGGGCAGCACTTAAACATCCCTTGGATAGTTTAATCGATCGGACATTGAATCGTAGCAGCGATCGAGTTATTACCCTGTTATTATAGCAGCACTTCGTGAATCGTGTGTGTTTTTGAACTGTTTCTATGATATCTCAGTGTATATAACGAATTTCTTCGTCGTTCAAGTACCAGAATTCAAGTCCCAAACACCCCTATTTATACATAAAATTTGACCCCCTCGCGTGACGCGAGGGGTACCCTTGTGGGCGTCGCGTGGCGCGACGGGTCACACCCTATCATAGGGTAGCCCCATGTGTGTGTAGGCTTGCTGAGTCGACAGAATTGTAAAATTCGATTTTGACAGCTTTTTATTTGGATAATCGTAACTAGGGTTTACCCCCCCCCCTGAGTTTTAGGGGCCCTGATCCTGATTCTGATTGTTCTGAAAATTTTAGGGTTTATACAGAATCACTTGGGTGTCTCAATTAGGGTTTCCTTTTGGATAAACTAATATAATAATTAGGACTTTTGATAGGAGTTGTTACATTTGGCAATCTTTCCAAAAAGCCTTTGGTTCTCAGTTGAATCTGAGTACTGTATTTCATCCACAGACAGATGGCCAGAGCGAACGAACGATTCAAATGCTTGAAGATATGTTGCGAGCTTGCGTAATGGACTTGGGTGGCAGTTGGGACACTCATCTACCTTTGGTTGAGTTCTCGTATAACAACAGCTACCATACAAGCATTCAAGCTGCACCGTTTGAAGCTCTTTACGGACGCAAGTGTCGCTCACCGTTATGCTGGGCAGATGCGGGTGACAGACAGCTTGTTGGTCCTGAATTGGTTCAAGAGATGACAGATAAGATTATACAGATACGAGAACGCATTAAGGCGGCTCGTGATCGACAAAAGAGCTATGCGGACCAAAGAAGGACACCTTTGGAGTTTGAAGTGGGAGACATGGTTTTACTAAAAGTCTCACCTTGGAAAGGTGTAGCACGCTTTGGGAAGCGTGGAAAGTTGAACCCACGATATATTGGACCGTTCAAAATCCTGGAGAGAATTGGTCTTGTAGCTTACAAGTTGGATCTACCCACGGAACTGAATGGAGTCCATGATACATTTCATGTATCTAATCTGAAAAAGAGTCCAACTCAAGAAACAGTTGTTATTCCTGCCGATGAAGTTCACATTGACGACACACTCCACTTTACCGAAGAACCTGTTGAGGTTACTGATTGGAAGGTTAACAAAACACGTAGGAGTAGTGTTAAACTGGTTAAGGTCCGATGGAACGCACGTCACGGCCCAGAGTTTACATGGGAGCGTAAAGACCGCATGAAAGCGAAATACCCACACTTATTCCCTAATACCCCTGCAGCCAGTAGCAGAGCTTAAATTTCGGGACGAAATTTTCTTAACAGGGTGAGAATGTGATAACTGTAAAAAAATCCAGGTATCCATACAATTAATTAATCTTGATTAGTGCTCAGTGACTGTGCTGAATTACAATTAAATGCTTTCTGATTACTGCCATACACATACATGTGCATCATACATTATTTAATGTCATGTCAATAATGCATGAAAGCTATATTGCTTTGAATGATGCACAAAGCACAATTAGCACAGTTATCTGATGAACCAGTAATATGCCGACAGAGTTCAGTACATAGACAGACAATATGTTGAGACACAGAATGAGCCAGAAACCAAGTACTACACTGGTATAATGTGTAGGGAAGTAAGGACCACAAAAGCTGCATTCTAGATGACAGTTTAAGTGCCGGAAAGTGCCTAAAACTCACCCAAAGTACTGAATTCAGCAGAATTTAGCATAAATCAGCTTTTTAACACATAAATATTATGCAAAAACATGATAAAATGGTCCTGAATGCTTTCCTAGGTGTCGGGAATTAAAAGTGTCACAAAAGGGTACATAAAGAACACTAAACTGTATAGTTTAGCACTTTAACGAACCAGTATCTAACCGAACAACCAGACACTACCCGAAACACCAAATTTACACTAGAAGCATCATATTAACATTACCAAGCTATTTATGATCCCCGAACATCATAACACCTACTAAAAATATCTAATAACCAAGATATGTAACTAATGCTTGAAATTAAACTAGATGTTAACTAATTGGTTAAAACCTAAGCTAATACCCCCCCCCCCCCACCTATGTAATCGGCCAAGCATGACCCCACCAAGAAGATTTATTAAATCTTTACTTAGATCTTGTTGCAAGATATGGAACATATTATCCAAGGGTTAAGACCTCTAAATGGTTATAAGTAATACATGAAGGAACTTGATCTCATATCTCACACACACTAAACATACACTTTCTTCTTCCTCCCTCTTGCTCCATTCTCGGCCGAAACCACAACCATCCACCATCATCATCATTCATTCAATCTCATCCATTCTAAGGCCATACAAAGGTGTTCAAGGGTGCATAAGGAAGCTTGGTGGCATCAGAAGTGGAAGGACCTTCTCTCATTGCTTTTATCCACTCACTTTCTACTCTTGATTCATCCCTAGCCTTGTGCTAGTGGTAAGATCCTTAAACACTCTATTTTACATCCATTTCTAGTGGTTAAAGTAGTATCATAATCAAAACTTCAAGAACACTAAAGAACATAAGCATGTAACTTGAACATAAGCTTGATGTATGAAGTAATCTTGTTGAAACTAAGTTGTTTATGGTATGAATGCTTGTTGATCATTGATTGTTTGTAAAGATGATGTTGATCATCATAACATCTTGCTAGATCATGATTAGAAACACAGTCTAGCAAGATGAGAAAGTAAGAAGGTTGTAGGATGAAAGATCATCCACACTTGAATCATGAACTTGGAAAGAATAAAGTTGTTTTCTTGAAAAATCATGATCAAAGTAAGTTGCTAAACATATAGATCTAAGGATTTATAAATGGTATTTCAAAAGAACCAAGTTAAAAATATGAGTTTTGTTAAATATTGGTTCTTGCATAAACAAACACTATTTTTGATGGTTAAACAAGTATAGAAACATTTGTGTAACAAGAAGATTACATAAAGAAGCATTTTCAGAATTTGTGTTTTGAAGTTGTAAACACCCAACTTCTTTAAAAATGAAGTTTTTAAAGAAGTAAACACATTCTAAAGGGTAACTAAACCTACTAAACACATTACCAAGTTACTACAAGTTTTCACAAACTTTCAAGTTCATGAAGTAGTAGATTAAGCATGATTTTGGCTAGATTGACAAGTGAATGTTGTTTGTTGATGAATGTAAATTGATTGTGGTGATGTTTACAAAAGAAAATGATATGCTTGAAAGCATGGAAACCTCCATTTTTAGGGGAAACTATGGCAAAATTTCCTAAAAATATAAACACTTAGAAAGATATTTTTAAACAAATATTTATAAGTGTATTTTAACCATGAGTTTTCTACATAAACCTTGCCATAAATTTTGTTACAAAAATACAAATATTGGAGGTTGGTTTTTATAAATAAAAATGGCTAGATATATATTTAGAATATATATATATAATAAAGATACACATGTGTGATTATGTGTTTACTTTGTGAAATAGTTATATTATTTTAGGGCTTAAAATAATATAACACATTAAAACACCAAGAATTGTAATCCAAAATGTTACCAAGATCACAAGGAATAAGTATATAAGTTACACACAAAATATTAGCGAAACCGAACAAGAAATGTAACTTACAAAATATTCCGGAGAATATGTTTACAAAATATATTTTGGTAAATAGTATTTTGGATACAAAGGAATGAAAATATGATTTTCACAATTTCATCAAGAGCATATAGCATTTTTGACAAATATAAATATATATATTTTCCTTTGAATTGTTATTTTGGGAAAGATAAATATTTTCTTCAGTGAACTTGAAAATATATTATTTTGGAAATACAAATATTTTGCCAAAAGAAAAATTATGAATAATTTTTCTAAGAAATATTCTTTAAATATATATTTTGGAAATATATATGTTGGTGGACTTTTTATTAGAAATAATATTTCGGAAAGTATAATATAGAGTTTAAGTATATGAATACTTAATCGACTCAATAGAATACGTATTTTCGTACGTATAAATACACACCGGAATACGAGTACACATGTATAAGATACCCCCATCCTTGGGAGGAAATACGAGTATTAATACTTGAGAAGTATTAAGTTAATATATATTGTTTATCAATTATTCCAAAACTTGTAAATATAATTTAAGTTAAAATATTAATTATTTTAACAATAATTATATAACTTGGAATAATATCAGAAGCGTAAATGAAACGTAACTTAAAAACATTCATACTGAGACAAGGCACGACCCGCTCATCTAATAGACATTAGTACGTTGTAGGTAGTCGTGTTCACAAGAGAAGTACGAGTTACGATCGTTGAAGACACAAGACTGTGAGTTTCGTGTTTCCCCCTTTTACTTTAACTGTTTTCAGTTTTATAACTTCGGGGGTGAAATACATGTTACAATTGTTTACATACATTACTATTTGGTATGTTTAGCTAAGGAAGGGTACACTCAGATCATATGAGTGGTGGGCACAACGCATAAGGCCATCAATCCTAATTATAGGACCGAGGGACATGAGTGATAGATCTATTTAGGTGTAGCGAGCCCCGCCCATGTTGGACCAGGGTTTGGCCAATGGGTAGACTATGTCTTACAGCCGGAAGCCCGGTGCAAAATTTGCTAGGTTTGAGCTACCTGCATCACGTCACACATATCAATGGCCTTGCAACCCATTGGTGATCTGTTTTCCTTGTTGCTTTCATACCGGGATTTATAAACTTACATACATACATACAGTGATTTCAAATGTTTATACATACACACAAACAAACACACGAACTCGCTCAACTTTTGTTGATGTTTTCAAATTACATGTATTTTAGGGAATTAAGTGGATCTGGCGGGTGTTTGCATGTTCCAAGCTGCGTTATGAATAAAAAGATGTCATCCGAATTCATTAGGGTTTTGGAGATGTATCTTAATCCTGGACGAGATACATGGTTCTAAACTCGGTTTTATTTAAGGTCTTTTGTCGAGTTTTCGTGAACTCTTTAAAACATGTTGTGGTTTGTAATTTAAATTTGGAGTCTACGTTTCAGACAATTATGTTGTGGTATTTTCAAACTTAATTTATGGATGAACATCTAATGGTTTAATCATATAGTGTTGTTATGATTGAATGCTATGGTATTAAGAAAGTCACACTATAATCACGCTTCCGCAAAAGTCAGGGTGTGACATTTTAAGGATGTAATTTTTTATTATTTGGTAGATTTATTCAACCCGATTATACACGGGTTTTTTTAAAGATACGACGTTTTTAGTATTTAGTATATAAAATTACATTTATTTAATCTGTGTAATACACATGGTTTTTAAAGATATAACTTTTTTATTATTTTATATATAAAATTACATTTATTTAACCCGTACAATATACAAGGTTCATAAAGATATAAGTTTTTATTATGTAATATATAAAATTACATTTATTCAACCCGTGTAATACACGGGGTTCTAACCTAGTCTACTAATAAAAAAGTCTCCTTAATGCCACATGTCACGTGTCACTCTAATTTAATTTTTAATAAATATCAAATCTTGTTTAACTT
Organism: Helianthus tuberosus; assembly: GCA_030545235.1. Classification (NCBI taxonomy): domain Eukaryota; kingdom Viridiplantae; phylum Streptophyta; class Magnoliopsida; order Asterales; family Asteraceae; genus Helianthus; species Helianthus tuberosus. Next base: position 174,996,667 of record CM060352.1, read on the forward strand.
TTAGTATAAAATTTCAATTATTGTCACGTGTCACTCTCTTCTTCAACCTTACAATTCAGATTTATATTTTATTTAAAAATATTTTTTTAATCTTTATCCTTACTAATATAATAAATTTAATTTAAATATGTTAATAACCATATTAGGATGCATTATTTAATTAATTTTATAGACAAATACAATGTATTTATTAAATATTATCGTAAAATAAAAAATAAAATAATTAGATCTTTTTTACTAAACCATCCTTATAGTTGTACTAATCGGAAAAACGCAATAATTAGATTATACCATTTTTACATTTTTTTTAACTATGTGATCAAAATTATATAGAAGTATGATTTACAACTTTTTTTTATTTTACGTGTGTAATATAGGTTTGTAACACTTATAAATAAAAAATATTATTCAATCTAAGTTTTTTTTATATTTTATCGGTGTAATACACAGGTTTATAAACAAGTTAAATAATAAAGGTTGTTATGGCTACATGGCTTAATGAATAAAAGGAAATATATCTTTGGCTTAATGAACCAGTTAGTTTTTTGCTAATCGGTTTGTTTTTACTAGGGCTGGCACGGATTAACCCGATCTGTTAAGACACGAACACGATAAGACACGAAACGAAATCTTATCGTGAAAGATTTATGAAACACGAACACGAACCTATTAATAAACAGGTTACACGAAACGACCTGTTAAGATACGAAAAAATTACCAACGTATCATACGACATGTTTAAGACACAATCACGACCTGTTAAGACACGAACACGACCTGTTTATGACATGGACACGACCGAATTGGGGAAGCTGTGAACCGGATAGGGAATGGTGGTGTTTGTGAGAGAGATTTAAAAATTAGGGATTGGATTGTGGAAAAAGAACCATGTGTTTGTGTACAATTCATCTCAAGTACCATGATTGATGACCCCATATCCACACCCACATATAATATTTTTTAATTTTTAATTATTAACATGTGCTTAACAGGTCTTAACAGGTTAACGGGTTTTAACCTGTTTAGACACGAAACATGTTAAGGTCTTATCACGTCGACCTGTTTTACACACGAAACCTGTTAAGGTGAAACACGAAACATGATAACTTCGTGTAGGTTCGTGTCGTGTTATCGTGTTCGTGTCAGAATTGCCAGCCCTAGTTTTTACATTATTTCTCTTAGTTGGCCATTTTTAATGAAGATATTGTTATATCTAGCCCATCTGAAAAGAAGACGCCGTTATCTCCTAGATACGAGGAAGATGAAAACCCTAATCCTCTATCTCTATAAATACTTCCGGGTAAAGGTAAACGCATTATCATACACTTTCACAAACCCTAAACGTATACATCCATTCTTTACACTTTTATTCACTCTTAAGGAGCCGATACTTATAACACGCCGGATAGTGATCAGATGGAAAACCCTTTTCCTATGGCGAGGTTAGCGGCATTTGTTTTGTAGATACCACTAATCCAAGATTTGTGAAGTTAGAGAGAACTTGTTGAAGCCAAGTACTCGTTCATAACCAGCAAGATTTTTTAAAAGAAACCTAAAGAAGGAAATGACTACAAGCTATCTAATATGGGTGATTAAATATTTTTTTAGAACGGCTAGAATTTATAAACTCCAACTAGCAAGAAGCCACACAAAAGAAACAAATAACATTACAAAAATAAAAATGGGTTTTGCAACCATAACACATGATGACGGGGGTAGCCCAAGACTAAATAAAATGACTAAATACATGAATGCTCAAAGGCTAAAACGGTTCAAAGGTTGAAAAGCTGAGGAGATGAAGTAAAGCAATACAGGAACAGTAAACGGTCACATCTCCGGATTGCTTCACCAACTCACCAGCCGCAAAAGCAACACGGATCCACAGAACACACTCTTTTACCAGCAGGTCAAAGCCTTCAACCCCCAAAAAGGGCAAAACCCCCACTGCAAGCATGGTCACTAGTCAAATGCATTCCTCTTTGAGTGATGTCTTCTCCTATATATTAGACACTTCATTTACTGAGCAGGACATTCCTGGCCAGCCCTGATTCCTGAAATCTCTGGTCGTTCACTTCGAAATACTTGCTTCACGTGAGTTACTTCCTTTCACATCCAACACACACATTCTGTTTGCTCATTCATCCGAATCTGAACATACTTCAGAGAAGGATCTTCAGCAAACAATAAAAATAAACTAGTGAACCTCTCTCCACGTCTTGCAAACGTGGGGGGACCCCACGACCTGTGTTAGGCAAAGTTGAACCCTTCAACCCTTTTGCCTAACCAACCCGGCTACTATCCTTGGTCTATTATATGTTGCATCAACAAGTTGGCGCCCACCGTGGGGCTACGCCACTATTTCTCCTCAAAAAGACCTAGTAGTGTAGCTCTTTTCTCTTGAAACTACCATGTTAGAAAGTGGATCCCGGGAGAAGTAAATCAGGTCCCAAACACCTCTACCCCGGGTACTAGCCAAACTCATGTGGCTATTCCAACTTCTTTCTCAACTCCGGGAAGCACTCCCGAGTTTCTCACTTTCAACACTCCAACTCCATCCAGATCCGGAGTCCCTTCCCCCAATGTTGGTGTCTCTGACACCCCAACATGTGTTGAACTCACCCCTGAGGGGGTTGCTAACAACTTCCTTGAGTTGAGGTCTCTCCTCAACCAATATGTGAGTAAGGAAAGGGACAAGGGAATGAGGATTCGTTTAGACTATGATGATCCAGAACCAACGTTATCTCCCGGACCTCCCGTCCCTCCTTTTACATCTAGGGACGAGGCTGGTCCCAGTAATCCTCCAAACCCTAACCCATATCTGTCCACAAGGCCGAATCCTACAGCATATCCTCTCTTCTCTTCTCAACCAGTTACAAGTGGTGCTCCATTGGGGCATGAGCTGACTCTCGACCAGCTCCTGCAGTCCCCGGTAACGAGCCTTCAACCCTCAACAACAACTTCATGGGAACAAGCTTTGTCCGTGCTCCCCTTGGCACGAAGTGCTGTTATGAGCACCCCTTTGGGAGTTAGTTGCCCAGTAGCACCCGGAAGCCTTCAAGGCTTCAACCTCATCCCCCAGATGATGACCCAGATGATGGCCAGCTTTCCGTGGCAGCACTTTATTAATCAGGTGATGGCCACTCAGGGGAACAGCAACAATGGCAACAACACGGGTGCAGGGGCTGAAGAAGATTTGGCCAAGCCTTACAAGCCGAGTAACCTCTCGTGCTTTTCACAGCAAATAGCCGATTATGATTTTCAAACGAAAATCAAGATGCCATCCCACATCAAAACGTATGATGGGACTGAAGATCCTGAGGATCATCTTCAGATCTTCACTGGTGCAGCAAGGATTGAGAAATGGTCAAACGCCGAATGTTGTCTAATGTTCATGCAAACTCTTTTCGGATCAGCCAGGATTTGGTTCAATGATTTACCTGCTCGAAGCGTTCGAAGCTTCGACGACCTCAACAAGGGTTTTCTGGCCAATTTCTCCCAACAAAGGCGATATGTCAAAGATGCAACAGTGATCTTTCAGATAAAACAACGTGACGATGAAAGTCTTCGAGAGTTTATCGAACGATACAAAAAGGAAGGTCTAACATATGTAGGGGCGGACGAGAAAATGAGGGTAGCTGGTTTTATGAACACCATCACCTCAAAATATCTCACAAGAGATTTCAACAAATCCCTTCCCAAGACCTTGGAAGAAGCTCTCGAAAGAGCGGAAGCCCATATCCGGGGAGAGGAGGCAGTAGATATCAAAGAACAAAGGAAAAGAGGATCCAGTTGGCGAGGCAACAGCCCAGCCAGAAAAAGAGGGAACTTTAACTCCTATGATATACGTCAAAAGGGTTCAGACCATCGAAGGCTTGAAGGTCGGAACCCTTCCACCAGGGAGAAAGGCATAAGTTTCACACCCCTCACAAAGACTCCTCAAGAAATCCTTGCAACAGAAGAGGTCAAGCAAAACTTTCGGCCTCCCAGGCCTCTCCCCAAAAGTAGGAAGAATGAAAACTCCACACAATATTGTGAATTTCATGAAGAAAAGGGACACCATACCAACGATTGCTTCCAACTTAAAAAGAGGATCGAAGAAGCCCTCAAGTCCGGGGAACTTGCTCACTTGGTCAAGGGAGTAAGGGACAAAATGGCTGAAGGGAAAAGCAAGGAAGTCAATATGGCAGATTTCGATGGAAGGGTCCCAAACAAAAGGCAGCGGTTGGAAGCTTGGGAGCTTCAGTGTGTTTGTTTCCCCCCAACTGAAAAAAGACCCTCTTTCAAACCCTCTTGTGGTTGAGGCTACTGTGGGAACATTGCAAACAAGTAGAGCATACATAGACACTGGTGGTGCTACCGAAATCATGTTTGAAAAGTTCTTCAACCGTCTAAGCAATGAAGAACGTTCAAGGCTTCAACCCTCCGGAACCTCCATAAAAGGTATTGCCGACATACCCCTCAAGCCTTTAGGGCAACTGACACTTGACGTTCGTTTCAGCGAAGGTCAGAAGGAGAGAGTCCAACCACTCACCTTTGTGGTTATCAACATACCTTCAAACTATGATGTAATCATTGGGAGGCCGGGACAGTGTGCATTTTATATGGCTGTATCCGTTGGCCATGGCACTGTCAAATTTCCCACCAAAAGGGGAATAGCAACCCTTCAACCGTCTCAGGAGGCCTACATGATTGAAGGTGAAAGCTCCAAAAGTGAAGAAGATAAACAAAGGATAATGATAAATCCCAAGTACCCTGAGCAGAGAATAAGGGTTAATCCACGCCTTTCACAAGAGACCTTCTCGTATCTTGAAAAACTGTTAACACATTACAGTGATGTCTTTGCTTGGTGCCCGGAAGACATGACAGGCATCCCACGAAGCATCGCTGAACATGAATTGAAGATACCACCCAACGTCAAGCCCGTCGTCCAGAAGAAACGAAGTCTAGCACCCGAAAGAAGCTTGGCTGCATGCCAAGAGGTTGAAAAGCTTGTGTCTGCTGGCATTCTCCGCGAAGTCAAGTATCAATCCTGGGTTGCAAACCCAGTGATGGTCCGAAAGCCAGACAATTCGTGGAGAATGTGCATAGATTTCAAGGATCTTAACAAGGCTTGTCCCAAAGACTGCTATCCGTTACCTGAAATTGATCTCAAGGTGGACTCCCTCACTGGGTACCCGTTCAAATGTTTTCTTGATGCCTACAAAGGCTATCATCAAATCCTCATGAAGGAAGAAGATGAGGAAAAAACCGTTTTTCACACGGACAAAGGGATCTTTTGTTATCAAAAGATGCCCTTTGGCCTCAAAAACGCTGGAGCAACCTATCAACGCCTAGTTGACAAGGCTTTTGCAAGTCAAATTGGTAAAAACATGGAGGCATATGTAGACGACTTGGTAATTAAAAGCAAGACGGAGTATCAAATGCCCGATGACATTCAAGAAACCTTCAAGAACCTAAGGAAGGTCAACATGAAACTCAACCCAGAGAAATGCACTTTTGGGTTTGAGGAGGGTAAATTCCTTGGGCACATTGTGGGAAAACAAAGCATCAAAGCTGTAACAACTCTCACTAAAATTAATACTTAGTAGGTTAATTATCTATTAAGAAAACCTTAATTGAGAAACCCAAGTAATTCTGCACTAACCCTAAAATTTTTAGAACAATCGGAATCAAGGGCCCCTAAAACTCTCGGGGGGTAAACCCTAGTCAGTAATATCCTTACAGTTTGCTCTCAAAAATTTAAAATAACACGAAACCAACTCACCCAAGCTACCTGGACACGAACCCACCCTATGCTAGACTAGGGTCTCTCGCGCCACGCGACGCGCACAAGAGATCCTTTCGCGTGGCGCGAGGGGGGACATTTTTGGGGTATAAATACAGGGCATTGGGACTTGAATTCTGTCTTTGGAACGACGTAAATTCGAGTTACGTAGACTGAGTTATCACAGAAACAGTCCACTAAACACACAATCACTAATTGCTGCCACAATCAGGGTAATAACTCGATCGCTATTACGATTCAACGTCCGATCGATTATAACTATCCAATGATTGTTTAAGTGCCGCTCAAATTGAGTTTATACTTTGTTAATACATCGTGATTTCGACTTGAATGTTTGAGTACTGCTCGAATTCGGACTATACTCTGTCATTCGTTGTGAATCCGCTGAATTTTTAAGTATTGCACTAATAAATCGTTGTGAGGGTTTAATCTCGTGAATTGTCGTAACTGCTGTATTAGTTACTAACCTGTTGTGTGTGCATTGTTATTTAAATTAGGTTAATCAAGGCTAATCAGTAGGCTTATACTCTGCTCGTTAAATCTACAATGTGAGTCATTCTCTTTTTATCAAACTTGTTTACAAAAAGCTTATTTTCAAGGTTATAATTACAGTGATTAAGTTTATGTAATCACCAAATTACAGCCGGTATGTGGGGTATTGTGCATAGTATTGCAGTTTTATCACTTTAGGTGGGCGAACCTAAATTTAGTGATAACCGTCATTCATTGGGGCAGCCAATGGTGATATGACCACAGTCACAGAAAAGAGTCGAGTGACAAATACTGTGGGTAGTTGGTTTGATATCAGAAACACTGTAATCTCTTAATACTGTGAATTATAACAAACGAGTCGTTTTAGTAAAACTGAATGATTCACTCAGTATTTCCCTGCTGATAAAACCTTTTTCAAACATGTTTCAGGTGATCTATTGTGAGCACAGGAAAAGTGCCGTGGAGCACTACAAGCTTAGAAAAGTGGCTCAATGTAAATAAATAAAGAAACATGTTTTGAGAAATAAAGATTTCCCAGTGAAATCACTTTAATGTAAATTATGGGATTTATCCCTATAGTATATATAAACGAGCAGTTTTAATATTAATCGATCCTGTTTAAAAAGACTTCCGCTGTCACCTAAATTAGATACCATCAGATTTCCTGCCTCGCGACTCTGGACCGGGTCAAACCGGGGCCAAGGGCCGTGACAGGAAAAGGTGGTATCAGAGCCACTGATTTAAGCTTACTATTGATTTTAGCCTATTAAATTTATTGAGAAATACTTATGAAATTTAATTGCTATTATGTGAAAACATGTTTTATTAACTGATTAATTGTTAAGTTACAGTATGGGTAAACACAAGATTTCTGCTATCTACCACAAATTAGATACTGCAACCCCAGAAAAAGGAACCTCTTCCTCCAAACACCCAGCAGATCTGGAAGAAGGGATTTTTGTCCGTAAAGCAAATTATGAAAATCCTCTTACCCAAGATAAAAGAAATTTGATTCTTAGAAAGGGACAGGAGAAAATAAAGAAAACCCAAGTCAAGAAAGTGAGGTTTAATTCAGAAATCCAGGAATTTGGCAATAGGTCACCTTGGGAAGACACATTAAATGAAAAATGGGCAAACCTTTATATGCTAGCTACCGTAGCAGAAAATGCAAACCTCTAAACTATCAATAAGCCTGGTCTAGTAGAAAATTTATATCTAGTAAATAAATAAAGTATAGTGTGTTCTCTTTCCTATGGTCTTTTGTACAAATCCGTATGCAATAAAACTTTAATGTTATTGTAAAACTTTGTTCCAAAGTTTTAACTTAGCATTTTTGTGCATTTTGCATATATGCTATCCAGCATGAGTGAGATATCGGAAGCATTTCAGAATCTCAACCTCTACCCAGTACCAATTGAAGTCTCCCACGACTTTACTGGTTATATTGCTGACATAGAGGAACCTCTGGAATTCCAAGCTCCACCGCTGGAAAAAGCAAAACTTAAAAAGAAAAGAAGATATGTAGGATGGAGGAAAGTGCGCAGGAGAAAGCCAGTTACTAGGAAACTCCCCAAAATAGAAAACCCTATAGATAAAGGAAAAGGAATAGAAATCGGAGAGAGTTCTAATCCAGCAGAGATAGAAATCAGGAAAGATTCTAAACAAAAAGGAATAGAAATTGGAGAGAGCTCCAGACAAACTGAAGAAATCACATTTCAAGACGAAATAGACCGTCTACTGGCAAATTGTGATGTCATTAGCCCTATCCATAATAATCTATATCCTTACCTAGAAACCCAACTTCCTGTAAATCTGGAACCAGCTATTCCAGACCCACTAATCCACACTCGACCTTTAGGCCAAATGGAAGAATGGTGGACAAATGACTGGCAATTCGAAAATATCATCAACAGTCCTTATTCATTCCTTCCACAGTTTGATCCAGAACCTATCCCCAATCCTCCATTGAGCAACGGAAACTTAGCCAAACTCCGTCAGTTCGGTGAAGAGCTGATAGGTACAGGGAATAGGATCCGGGAAATGGGGGAACAAATTTCCTGGAAATACGACGAAAGGGAGCGTCGCTACTAAACTGCCAGTTGACCAAAGAATAGTGGGGTTGGGAAGAATGTCTGTATAATAATAATAATAGCTAAATATAACTCTGTAAAATGGGAAATAAAACATTGTAAGATAAACAGTATGTATGGATGCCTATATAATATATAAAGCAAAATAGAAGTCGAAACATCGACAATTTTGGATATATATCTGTGTTGTAAGATTTTATATGCTTCTGTGTAATTGTTTATTTACAATCATTTGATACTAATAGTTATATTTATAATAATTATCAGATGGAAAACGCTAGTAATGAACCAGTTAATGAAGGGAATCAATCTGAACAAAATCAGGAAAACCAGTATATGACTAGACAAGATATTGAAAATATTGTTGCTCAAGGGGTAGCTAATGCTATTCCAGCATTCGTTGCTGCTGTTAAAAATCCAATAGAACCGCAACAAATCGTTCCTAGTAAACGTACTCAGGAAGATAATTTTAGTCATAGTGTAAATGGAGGCGGCAATCATGACGATAATAATCCACGACAGGCTCCACCTCCTAAGAAAATGAAAGCCGCAACACCTGGTTGCACTTTCAAAGAATTTCTTGCTTGCAAACCTGCTGAATTTGCAGGCAACGAAGGAGCAACTGCAGTACTGCGTTGGTTAGAGAAAACCGAAGCAGTAATTGCAATAAGTAAGTGTTCAGAAGAAGATCAGGTGATGTATGCATCAAATTTGTTCAAAGAAGGGGCACTCGAGTGGTGGAACACTGTGCTACAAGCAAAAGGAAGAAGGATGGCATATGCTATGAACTGGGAAGAATTTAAAATTCTTGTAGAAAGAAAATATTGTCCTGAATATGAAAAGGAACAAATGGCAAACAAGTTCCTAAACCATCGTATGGTAGGTGTGGAGTGTCGCAGTTATACTTCGACATTCTTTGAATATGCTAGAGTGGTACCAACACTGGCTTCGCCAGAACCGGTACTCATTTCCCGTTACATTTGGGGATTAATTAGTGAAATTCGTAACATTGTTAAAGCTGTGAGACCTCGCACTATTGACGATGCTGTGGAACTAGCTAATACCCTAACTGATGAACTAGTGCGTACAAGAGAAGAAGATCGAAAGAAGGAATTGGCTCAAAAGATTACCCAAGGATTTCGTGTGGGTAATGATAATAATAGGTTCAAGAAAAGAGGAAGAAGACAATCTGCACAACCGCCTTTTTGCAGCAATTGCAAAAAGAATCATTTTGGAAAATGCAATGTAAATTGCAACTTCTGCAAAATGGCAGGACATCGTGAAGAAAATTGCAAAAAGAAAACCATAGTCTGCTATAACTGTGGAGAAACAGGACATTACAAAACAGAATGTCCTAAATTGACTAAAACCACCGACAATAAAGGCAAATCAGCAGATGGAACAACAAAGAAGAATGCCCGAGCATTCCAGTTAACCACTCAGGAAGCTGAACTAATTCCCGACGTCATAGCTGGTACGTTCTTGGTCCACGACGTTTATGCAAAAGTGTTATTTGACTCTGGTGCAAACCAAGGTTTTATCAATACTTCATTTTGCCAAGCCCTTAACTTACCCTTAACCACCCTTAGGCAAATTTTTATAGTCGAAACGGCAGACGGGAATTCTGTTAACATAAATAAGGTTTTGCAAGAAGGAAAAATAGAACTGTTAGGCCATAAGTTTTCTGCAACCCTGTTACCTATGAAGTTAGCCGGATTCGATGTAGTGTTAGGAATGGATTGGTTGATAGCCAACCATGCTCGAATCCTTTGTGATAAAAATTCCATAGAAATTCAATCACCTACCGGAGAAGTGATTAGGATCACTGGAGATAAACCACGTAAGCCACTGAAATTCATTTCAGTAATCAAGTTGGCTAGTTATTCAAGAAAACAAGAAATGGTGTATATGATTTCAGTAATCATTAGCACTAAGGATAAAGAACTTAAGGAAATTCCTGTAGTTTCAGAATACCCAGACATCTTTCCAGAAGAATTACCTGGGTTACCACCTGATAGAGAAGTAGAGTTTAGAATTCATCTAATTCCGGGTACTACACCAATAGCTAAGGCACCTTATCGATTAGCACCCACCGAAATGCTAGAATTGAAAAAGCAATTAGATGAATTAATAAGCAAAGGATTTATACAACCAAGTTCATCCCCTTGGGGAGCACCTGTGTTGTTTGTTAAGAAAAAGGATGGTTCAATGAGAATGTGTATCGATTATAGAGAATTGAATAAAGTTACAATTAAGAATCGATACCCATTACCTAGGATTGACGATCTTTTTTATCAACTTCAAGGCGCTAGGTATTTTTCTAAGATAGACTTAAGATCCGGATATCACCAGTTAAAAGTACAAGAAGAAGACATACCTAAAACTGCTTTCAGAACTAGGTATGGCCATTATGAGTTTACAGTCATGCCCTTTGGACTAACAAATGCCCCAGCAGCATTTATGGACATGATGAATCGGATCTGTAAACCATACTTGGATAAATTTGTAATCGTATTCATCGATGATATACTTATTTATTCCAAAAGTCAGGAAGAACATTGTGAACACTTGCATGCACTCTTAACCTTGTTAAGAAAAGAAAAGCTTTATGCCAAATTCTCAAAGTGTGAATTTTGGTTAAAGGAAGTGCAATTCTTAGGACATATGGTGAATCATGAAGGCATTCATGTAGATCCTGCTAAAATAGAAGCAATTACTAAATGGAAGGTCCCACAAACAGCTATGGAAATTAGAAGTTTTATAGGTTTAGCTGGGTATTATAGACGGTTTATTAAGGATTTTTCCAAGATAGCCGTACCATTAACTAAGTTAACCTGTAAAGCCACTAAGTTTGAATGGGGACATAAGCAAGAAGAAGCTTTTAAGATTTTAAAGCACCGATTGACAAATGCTCCAATTTTAGCATTACCCGAAGGAACAGAAGATTTTGAAGTATATTGTGATGCTTCAAAATTAGGATTCGGATGTGTGTTGATGCAACGCAAGAAGGTAATTGCGTATGCCTCCCGGCAGTTGAAAAAGCACGAGGAAAATTATACGACTCATGACTTAGAATTAGGAGCCGTAATTTTTGTCTTGAAAATTTGGAGACATTATCTGTATGGAAGTAAGTTTACTGTTTATACAGATCATAAAAGTTTAAGGTATATATTTGGACAGAAAGATTTAAATATGAGGCAAAGAAGATGGATGGAAGTTCTAAGCGATTACGACTGTGATATTCAATATCACGAAGGAAAGGCAAATGTAGTTGCAGATGCCTTAAGTCGTAAGTATCAGGAAAAACAAAAGCAAGTCTGTGCTCTTAGATTAAATCTACAAGTAGATTTAATGGAACAAATAAAGAAAGTTCAGGAAACAGCAATCAAGGACGATGTTGAAGGAATGAAAGGTTATATAAAGGAACTAGAGCAAGGAAATGATGAAATTTGGAGATTTCACAAGAAACGAATTTGGGTACCTAAGCAAGGAGAATTAAGAAATAAGATTTTAGAAGAAGCCCATAAATCTAGGTATACTATGCACCCTGGAAACAATAAGATGTACCAAGATTTAAGAAAGAATTTTTGGTGGATAGGCATGAAGAAAGATATAGCAAGATATGTTTCTAAGTGTCTTACTTGTTCACAAGTAAAGGCAGAACATCAGAAACCTTCAGGGTTACTACAACAATTGGAAATGCCGGTATGGAAATGGGAACTTATAACAATGGATTTTGTTACTAAGTTGCCTAAAACAAGAAAAGGTAATGGTGCGATTTGGGTAATTGTGGATCGATTAACCAAATCAGCTCATTTTCTACCAATGAAGGAAACCTTTAGCATGGAAAGACTAGCCAAGTTGTACGTAGACGAAGTAGTATCTTTACATGGAGTTCCACTCTCCATTGTATCAGATAGGGATAGTCGTTTCACTTCTCATTTTTGGAAAAGTTTCCAGCAAGCTATGGGAACTCGACTAAATCTGAGTACTGCATATCATCCTGAAACAGACGGACAAAGTGAAAGGACGATACAAACTCTAGAAGACATGCTTCGAGCATGTGTAATAGATTTTGGTGGAAACTGGGATAATCATTTACCATTAATTGAATTCTCCTATAACAATAGTTATCATTCAAGCATTGAAACTGCTCCATTTGAAGCATTATATGGACGTAAGTGCAGAACTCCAGTTTGTTGGGCAGAAATAGGAGAAAATCAATTATCAGGTCCAGAAATTGTGCAAGAAACTACCGACAAGATAACTCAGATCAAGGAAAGACTGAAAACAGCTCGAGATCGTCAGAAGAGTTATGCAGATAATCGCCGCAAACCATTAGAATTTCAAGTCGGAGATAAAGTACTCTTGAAAGTTTCTCCTTGGAAAGGAGTTGTTCGATTCGGTAAGAAAGGAAAGCTAAGTCCTAGGTACGTAGGACCATTTTCAGTAATCCAACGTATAGGACCAGTTGCTTATCGTTTACAACTACCAGAAGAATTAGCTGGAGTACATGATGTATTTCATGTATCCAATCTCAAGAAATGCTTATCAGATGAATCACTGGTAGTACCTCTTCAAGATATAGAGGTAAACAAAAAGCTGAAATTTGTTGAGAAACCTCTTCAAATTGAGGATCAAAAGATCAAGTTTCTCAAACATAAACGACTAGTTTTAGTCAAAGTCAGATGGGATTCAAAGAGAGGACCAGAATACACTTGGGAGCTGGAATCAGAAATGAAGAGAAAATATCCTCATTTATTCCATTAAATCTCGAGGACGAGATTTTTCTTAAGGTGGGGAGAATGTAACAACTCTCACTAAAATTAATACTTAGTAGGTTAATTATCTATTAAGAAAACCTTAATTGAGAAACCCAAGTAATTCTGCACTAACCCTAAAATTTTCAGAACAATCGGAATCAGGATCAGGGCCCCTAAAACTCAGGGGGGGTAAACCCCAGTCAGTAATATCCTTACAGTTTGCTGTCAAAAATTTAAAATAACACGAAACCAACTCACCCAAGCTACCTGGACACGAACCCACCCTATGCTAGACTAGGGTCTCTCGCGGCACGCGACGCGCACAAGAGATCCTTTCGCGTGGCGCGAGGGGGGACAATTTTGGGGTATAAATACAGGGCATTGGGACTTGAATTCTGTCTTTGGAACGACGTAAATTCGAGTTACGTAGACTGAGTTATCACAGAAACAGTCCACTAAACACACAATCACTAATTGCTGCCACAATCAGGGTAATAACTCGATCGCTATTACGATTCAACGTCCGATCGATTATAACTATCCAATGATTGTTTAAGTGCCGCTCAAATTGAGTTTATACTTTGTTAATTCATCGTGATTTCGACTTGAATGTTTGAGTACTGCTCGAATTCGGACTATACTCTGTCATTCGTTGTGAATCCGCTGAATTTTTAAGTATTGAACTAATAAATCGTTGTGAGGGTTTAATCTCGTGAATTGTCGTAACTGCTGTATTAGTTACTAACCTGTTGTGTGTGCATTGTTATTTAAATTAGGTTAATCAAGGCTAATCAGTAGGCTTATACTCTGCTCGTTAAATCTACAATGTGAGTCATTCTCTTTTTATCAAACTTGTTTACAAAAAGCTTATTTTCAAGGTTATAATTACAGTGATTAAGTTTATATAATCACCAAATTACAGCCGGTATGTGGGGTATTGTGCACAGTATTGCAGTTTTATCACTTTAGGTGGGCGAACCTAAATTTAGTGATAACCGTCATTCATTGGGGCAGCCAATGGTGATATGACCACAGTCACAGAAAAGAGTCGAGTGACAAATACTGTGGGTAGTTGGTTTGATATCAGAAACATTGTAATCTCTTAATACTGTGAGTTATAACAAACGAGTCGTTTTAGTAAAACTGAATGATTCACTCAGTATTTCCCTGCTGACAAAACCTTTTTCAAACATGTTTCAGGTGATCTGTTGTGAGCACAGGAAAAGTGCCGTGGAGCACTACAAGCTTAGAAAAGTGGCTCAATGTAAATAAATAAAGAAACATGTTTTGAGAAATAAAGATTTCCCAGTGAAATCACTTTAATGTAAATTATGGGATTTATCCCTATAATATATATAAACGAGCAGTTTTAATATTAATCGATCCTGTTTAAAAAGACTTCCGCTGTCACCTAAATTAGATACCATCAGATTTCCTGCCTCGCGGCTCTGGACCGGGTCAAACCGGGGCCAAGGGCCGTGACAAAAGCCAACCCGAATAAGGTGAAAGCTGTTCTGGAAACCAAACCACCAAGAAGCAAGAAAGAGGTTGAGAGCTTAAATGGGAAGCTTGCAGCCTTGAAGCGTTTTACCTCCAAGTTGGCTGAAAGATCTTTGCCCTTCTACAAAACGCTCAAGAACTGCTCTGATAAGAAAGACTTCAAATGGACTGAGGAGGCTGAAGAAGCCTTCAACCAGATGAAACAACATCTTGCTTCCTTACCTGACATTGCAGCTCCAGAAACGGGGGAGTTAATCTCGGTGTACCTTTCAGTCGCTGAGGAGGCCATAAGCGCGGTCCTCACCATTGAGCGAGAAAAGGCACAGGTACCCGTTTATTTCTTCAGCAAAACTCTAAAATCGGCTGAAACCAAATATCCTCCTCTTGAAAAACTTGCCCTAGCCCTAGTTCAAACAGCTGGAAGGCTTCGAAGGTATTTTCAAGCACACCCTATACAAGTGGTCACTGACCAGCCAATTAAGAGTGTACTTGAAAAACTAG
Source organism: Helianthus tuberosus (assembly GCA_030545235.1). Lineage (NCBI taxonomy): Eukaryota > Viridiplantae > Streptophyta > Magnoliopsida > Asterales > Asteraceae > Helianthus > Helianthus tuberosus. The sequence continues at coordinate 175,011,798 of CM060352.1, forward strand.
AAAACTCGGGACGATTAGCCAAATGGGCAGTGGAACTAGGTGAGCATAACATCACCTACGTCCCAAGAAAGGCTATCAAAGCCCAAGTCTTGGCTGATTTCATTGTAGAAGTCCCAAAGCAAACAGCCACTAAAGTGAACACCGCCACCACTGAACCCTCAGACCTTGAAGCCTGGAAGCTTTTCACCGATGGGGCTTCAAGCGTTGAAGGGTCAGGGGCTGGGCTCATTTTGATCAACCCAGAAGGGTTGGAATTCACGTATGCTCTCCGTTTTGATTTTCAGACCACCAACAAGGAGGCTGAATACGAGGCACTGATCGCCGGCTTAAGATTGGCTAAAGAAATGAAGGTCCAAAAGCTTGAAGTGTTCACAGATTCGTTGCTGGTCTCGAGCCAAGTGAATGATAGCTACGTTGCAAAGGAGCCCAACATGAAAAGATACAAAGAAAAATCCAAGGAGCTGATGAATACCTTTCAAACATGCAACATCAAACAAATTCCCAGATCTCAAAATAAAAAAGCGGATGCTTTGTGTAAGCTTGCATCTCTCACTTTTGCCCACCTTACCAAGAAGGTGTTGGTAGAAGTGTTAAAGACTCCATCAATCGATGAGTTAGAAATTCAAGACGTAGTCACCGAGGAAGATCCAAATTGGATGACTCCAATCAAGAAATTCCTTAAAAACAGTGAATTGCCAAGTGATCAAATAGAAGCTGAAAGGGTTAAGATCAAGGCAAGGCAGTATGTACTACAAGGTGAAACCCTTTACAAAAAGGGTTATCTTACTCCCTTGCTAAGATGTGTGGGTCCCGAGCAAAGTCAGTATTTGATCAAAGAAATTCACGAAGGTATATGCAGAGCTCATTTTGGAGCTAGATCAGTGGTTGCAAAACTTATGAACCTTGGGTATTTTTGGCCCTCAATGCACCGGGATACCGCTGAGCAATTAAGGAAATGTGATGCCTGCCAAATTCATGCACCAATCCCAAAAAGTCCCAAGCATGATCTGGTCCCAATAATCTCAGCATGGCCATTCTATAAATGGGGAATGGACATTGTCGGTCCGTTTCCTCCAAGCAAAGGTGGGGTGAAGTTCTTGTTGGTAGCAATAGATTATTTCACCAAGTGGCCAGAGGTTAAACCACTCGCAAAGATCACAGGCAAACAGGTCATTGACTTTGTTTGGGAAAACATCATTTGCCGTTATGGATTGCCGGGAGTACTTGTCACTGACAATGGAAAGCAATTTGCTGAGAAGCCTTTCAGCGTTTGGTTTAAAGAATATAGGATCAATCAGGTTTTCAGCTCAGTGGCATACCCACAGTCAAACGGTCAGGTTGAAAGGACAAATCGAAGCATAGTGGAAGGTATCAAAACAAGACTGGGAAGGCACGGAAGCAACTGGCTCGATGAATTGCCTAGTGTTCTATGGGCCATAAGAACAACCGAAAAAACAAGCCATAAGAGAACACCATATAGCTTGGTATTTGGATCCGAGGCTGTGATCCCAGCTGAAGTGGGAGTTGTAATACAATGAATCATCAACATGGATCCCGAAACAAACCAAAGAGAGACCATGTTGAACTTACAACTCCTAGAAGAAGCACGAGACCAAGCTGCAATTCAAGAAGCCAAGTACAAGCAACGAATGGAAGCCTACTACAACAAGAGAGTCAAGAATGAACGTTTCAAGCCTGGAGACCTGGTGCTTAGAAACAATGAAGCTAGTAAAAAGGAAAATCAAGGAAAGCTTGGCCCAAAATGGGAAGGTCCATACACCATCCTTGAAGCACATAAGGGTGGATCTTACAAGCTAGCAGACTCAGAGGGTAAAAGGCTTCCAAGGCATTGGAATGGAAAGACCTTGAAAAGGTTCCATGTCTAAACAGGAAAGATTGGTTTGTATTTCACAAGTTGTATTTTGAGAATGACACTACGAAAACCTTTTGTAAGAACAAGTATCAATTGAATGAATGAAGTTGTTTTATCAAACTTGTCTTTCTATCCTAAGATCAGGCTGAGAACCTAGCAAAAAACTCCATGGCAAGGGTCATGTAAGGGGATGAGCTCCCAGGCCACATCGCTCAATAGGTTCAAGGGTTGAATGAACCTATATAAGGGGTGAGTTCCTAAATCAATACAACTCCATGAGACTTATTATCAAAAACAAAGTTGTCTCATAGACGAGTTTGAACAGCCTACACCAAATGTTCCTTAAGCCTTAGAAGAATAATCAAACACGCTTACAAAATCAAACAAAAACAAGAAAATAAATAGGATAGGTGCTATGTCTTCTTGTTAAAAATACCAAGGCTAAGTGACTGCAGCACTGAACCCTTTAAGGTATAAAAAACATAAAGGCAACGCAAACTTGACAAAGACAAAGTTACAAGAAAAAGATATAACTCGAAGAGTAGTAAAACAACTTGAACAAAGAGTTATAAAAACTTAAAATACAAACCAAGTCAAGTTACAAAACTAAGAAGCCTTCAAGGCTTCAAGCCACATATGTGACAACTCAAAACCATTAAAGGCTTCAACCTACCTACGGGTAAGCCAAAAAGCTTAAAAGCTTGAAGCCAACCAAGCTGCCTTAACGAAATAGGCACAAGTATAAAAACACAGCACAAAGAAAATAGTTAAACATAATATCATAACAAAGAAAGCCATGAAAGACTTTCAACCATTCAAACACAAGTTAAAACAAGTCCTAGTGACTTGCAAGTTTAGATATTGTTCAAACGGCCATACAGGCCTAAAAGCACAACCACATAACAAGAACCTTAGGGGTTCCTGCAAAATCTAATATTGTCTAAAGTTAAAATTACAAACCACAAATTGTTTTTGGGTGCTAAGAAAGCTACGAATATCCGTTAAGCATCGGCAGAAGGCTTGGAAACCCCGGAACCTTCACCCTTGACCTTCTTTGCTTTCTTGGACTTCTTAGCTTTTACACCACCATCACCACCTACTGCTGAAGCCTCCAAGCTTGCATCCTTAGAAGCATCCGGTCCACCTGAAAGGGTGTCATCACTATCTCCCGAGTAGGATCTCTTCCTTGAAAGAGAACCCAAGACTTCAGCACATACTTTTTCATTAAGGCCCTCCGGTTTCAAGTCCTGCAACACAGTAAGAGGCTTACCAAAACAAGCAGAAACTTGATGGATATAAGGGTAGGTCAGCCTCTCCATCTGTTCAACGGAGCCCTTGAAAATATTGAAAGCCTTAGGACGAAATAAGGAAGACTTCTCCAAAGGATGGCCAGATTCATGAAGCTTATAACCAGCAATAAGGCCTTGATGCTTTCCCAAGTTAAGTAATTTAGTGTAAACTTCACCAAGTGCGGAATTGAACTCCTTGGAATGGAGAAGGTAGGTGACAACCTGTTGAAAGCCTTGCTCAATCAACCATTGGTTATCATCGGTGGTCTGAGCAAACGCAGCCTTCAACCCTTCCTTCTCTGCATCAAAAGCCCTTTGTTGGACAAACAAAGCTTCCCTGTCAGCTTTAAGCTTCAACCGATCGGCCTCAAAGCTCTTCTTCAAATCACTCATTTCAATGCCATGCCTCCTAGTCAGTTCACTAACCTTCTTGTTCCACGCTTCTTCTTTCTCAGCAAACCCAGCTATCTCCTTCTTCATCGCAGTCATTGAAGATTTCATCTTATCTTTCTTCTTAGAAAATTCTTCATATTCTTGCATCCTCTTACGAAAACGAGCAATCCCCTGAGGAAGCATGGCAGCAAGGTTGCAGGTACTCAAAATCATGCGGGATAACATTAAATCATCATCCATCTCAGCAATGGTGTTGTGAACTGAAGGAGGAGCAATGTGACTCAGAGCATCTTCACAAACAGCAGCATCTTTGAAACTATCATCAATTTTCACCTACCAACCAGGCACATAAACTTCGTCCGGATCCAACCCTTCAACATCCCTGCTTGAAGAACCCTGAACGGGGGTAGCAATAACCGTCTTGGCTGAAGCCTTCTTACCATGAACAACCAGTTTTTTCTCCTTTTCAGCACCCGCTTCAACACCCTGATCTTCAGAAGCTTCAATATCATCACTCAATTCCACTGGTTCCGTAGAAGTGGATTGAGGAGCAGCCTTCAACAAACTGCGGGTAGATCGACGGGTTGAAGCCTTGGGAGCATGAGACTTGGAAAAACCTTTGACATTGGAAGTACTAACATAACCCGAACCCTCGAACCTTTGCTCAGCAGTCCTAACTACAACGTTTTCATCAGGAACAGATGGAACATCCTCAAACGCAACATCAGAAGTGTCGTCACTCTTGATAAAATCCAGGGCAGACATGACTGCAAATAACAAAAACCAAAGCACATAAGGCACAAATAAAGAAAAATGCAAATAGGGCAAAAAAGGAAAATGCATACCCGTGCCACTCCTCATTAGAACCGGATCCCGATCGGCATTTTCCCACAATTTACTAACCCCTAATAGAACTAGCAAATGTTCAGGGAAGGGACGAACCCTCGAAGGGCACTCCCGGATGGCTTTGAGAAAAGCATCATTCAACTCAGATTCAGAGGGCTCCGGTTCATTGAGAACGGCATCCGGGTGCCTCCACACCATTTTGAATGGGACAATAGAATCAGAAACCCAGAAAAAGCGACCCTTCCAAGTACCAAGTGTTGTAACCATAGACGAAATAAGACAAGTATCAACCTTGGATGTTTCAAAGGTGAACCAATCACCATTTTTGGCCAAACGAAAAAACCGGCGAAAAAGAAACAATGTAGGATCATATCCAAGGGCACGGCACAAAACCTCAAAGTGCAAAACCCTAGCCATGCGCTTCGGATGAATTTGCCCAAATGAGACTCGATAATATTCCAACAGATTCAAAACAAAGAGGGAAAAGGGATAACGGATGTTCGAAAACTCAAAATGACGACAATAGAGAGCAATCGAACCAGGGGTCGGTTTATCAATAGGAACATCACAAGCAGGAGCGGTCGGATTAAACATTTTATCAATACCATATTCCACACAAAATAAATCTACCTCTTCTTGGGTTAATCGGGAAAAGGATTTTGCCAAATCCTTACGGGCACCCATTCTACAAAGAAAGTACGAAGAATGTAAAGAAATACGAAAGAAACCAAAACTAACCTTGAAGAGAGGAAAGGAATTGCAGAGGAAAATTTGAAGGGATAATGTGGAAATTAAATGATATCTTCAAATATAAAAGAAAATAAAACTCAAAATAGTGGTGATAATTGCAAACAGTTACTTTCTGCAAAACCGCCGCCCTATGAACTGCCACACATCAATCAAATCAGTTGTTAGTTATTTAAAATTCAAAAATTAACTGACTCTAACACTTTAAGCCTTCAAGCTTTGAACCCTTGAAACCTGCAAGCAATAAGTGCATGTATGAAAGTCAGAAGTCTTTGAGCTCATTCCCCAAAAACCTTTGACTTGGGTGGCTGATGACGGGGGTAGCCCAAGACTAAATAAAATGACTAAATACATGAATGCTCAAAGGCTTAAACGGTTCAAAGGTTGAAAAGCTGAGGAGATGAAGTAAAGCAATACGGGAACAGTAAACGGTCACATCTCCGGATTGCTTCACAAACTCACCAGCCGCAAAAGCAACACGGATCCACAGAACACACTCTTTTACCCGCAGGTCAAAGCCTTCAACCCCCAAAAAGGGCAAAACCCCCACTGCAAGCATGGTCACTAGTCAAATGCATTCCTCTTTGAGTGATGTCTTCTCCTATATATTAGACACTTCATTTACTAAGCAAGACATTCCTGGCCAGCCCTGATTCCTGAAATCTCTGGTCGTTCACTTCGAAGTACTTGCTTCACGTGAGTTACTTCCTTTCACATCCAACACACACATTCCGTTTGCTCATTCATCCGAATCTGAACATACTTCAGAGAAGGATCTTCAGCAAACAATAAAAATAAACTAGTGAACCTCTCTCCACGTCTTGCAAACGTGGGGGGGACCCCACGACCTGCGTTAGGCAAAGTTAAACCCTTCAACCCTTTTGCCTAACCAACCCGGCTACTATTCTTGGTCTATTATTTGTTGCATCAACAACACACAATTTATGTTCGATTTACGGTTCCTATTTACAAACCACCAGAAAGAATAATTGACAAGACTATCAAAAATGTTTTTCAGCGACTCGATAATGTTTCCAAACACCAAGTTGTTCCGCTACCGCCAAATAACCCACCAAGCTGTCATGATTATATAAAACAGTGTTGAGGCTTGAACATAGATTTGTTTTTATTATTTGAAACACAACATAAACAAATTATCAAGATCAAATGCAGGTAGGGCTGCAAACGAACCAAACGTTCGGCAAACAGTTCGTGAACTGTTCGTCGGGAAGTTCGTTTGTGTTTGTTCGTTTATTAAACAAACGAACATGAACATGAAATTTCGTTCGTTTAGTTAAATGAACAAACATGAACACTGGCCGAGTTCGTTCGTTTATGTTCGTGAACGTTCGGTAACGTGTTCGTTTGTGTTCGATAGTTCGATAGTTCGTTAGTGTTTTTAGTTTTTATATTTTATTTAGATACTTTAAAACTCCAACAAATAAAATATCTAATAAGCGTCAGTGTATTAAATATTTTGTTCTCAAATGCTTGTTTGTGTTTATTTGTTTCCATTTGTGTTCATAGACATTAATTTGTGCTCATTTGTGTTCATCAACATTCGTTTTCGTCTGTTGCCTAAAGTTAATAAACAAACACAAACGAATGCGAACAAGTACATTTCCTTAACAAACGAACACAAACATAAAATCTCGTTCGATAAATGTTCATGAACAGTTTGTGAACACAGGGGCGGACCTAGCATATAAGAAGGGGCAACCTCCGCTACGGCTTGGCGTTCCGACGGTAGTGTAAAATTAGTGTAAATTTTGGAAAAATTTGACGTTTTTACTATTTCGTTAGGGCTTTTTTATAAAACGTTACGGCTTGACGGATTTTCTAGATCCGCCACTGTGTGAACACATATATTTCTTAACAAACGAACACGAACAAGGTCTTGTTCGTGTTCGTTCGGTTCGTTTGCAGCCCTACAAGTTAGTTAACAATAGCATATTTCGAAAAGTTAACTTTAAAAAGGTGCTCTAAGAAGTGAATAATTGTTGGGAGAAAACGAAAAAACGAAGCATAGGATAGTTGCAAAATATAGCGAAAAGCTTTAATTCTAGTACTAGCCAAACACTCGTAGGGTGGACCGGTAGTTAGAAAATATATAAAAAGGTGTTCTAAGAAGTGAATAATCGCTAGGAGAAAGAAGAAAAAAACATAGGATAGTTACAATATATAGGTAAGCTTTAATTGTAATACTAGCCAACACTCATAGGGTGGACCGGTGGTTAGAAAATATAACTAAAAAGCTTTAATTCTAATAAGTGCTAGCCAACAATACAAAACCTAAGGTGTAAACGAGCCGGGCTGTTCGAGATCGGCTCGAAAATAATTAAAACAAGCTGAGCTCAAGCCTCGAGCCCAAGATTTAAAATAAGTTTGTTTAGTAAACGAGCCTGAGCCCAAGCTTCATTTGTCGAGCTCGAGCCGTCTTACGAGCCTAAACGAACTTCTATTTGTATAATTTTATTTTATATATTAAATTCATGTTTAAGTAATAATAATAATAATAATAATAATAATAATAATAATAATAATAATAATAATTAACTAAGCATTATTTATCAAAAATTGGTTCCCTTACATCGTTACTATTCAATTGATTTGTACTTAGTTTGATTATACCCAATGCTTTATTAATTTAGTTATGATACATAAATTATGTTATATATATAAATTTAAAAAATAATAGCTATAACTAATAGAATTTAAATAATAAGTAATAAATAAGCTAACCTCGAGCTTTAAAAACAAACTTCAAACTGAGCCAGACTCGAGCTCGAGCTCTCATAAGTTAAACGAGCTTGAGTTTGGGCTTGGCTCAGCTCGTTTACACCCATGGCAACACCTTACACATGTAGGATTGAAAAAAAAAATCATTTTGTAAGTTTTTATAGAACGGCTAAAATTTATATACCGTAGCATTTTTATGCACGCGGCTCTTATACCTCATGCTTTAGGGTTTTAAAAAAAATGATTTTTTACTTTTAACCTAAAAATTTTTCATCCACTTTAATTAGCCCCATAAAATTTGTTTTATTTTTATTTTAACCTAAAACTTTTTATTATTTTAAATTTAAACTCAAAACTTTTTTTACTTTCAACTTTGCTACCCTATACTTCTCATATTTCGCAAATTTTTGTTTTACTTTCGTTCAAAATTTTGCGAGTTAACATTGTGCAACGTTCGTGTGTGGTTCAACGTTTTTTTACGTTTCGCTTTACGTTTAGTTCAAAATTTTGCAAGTTAACACTGTGTAGCATCCAGTTAAGTTGACAACGTAAACCTACATTGGGTCTTTAAGGTCTCCAAATAGTTTGTCAATAACATCCTTTGTGACCAATGGGGTAGTGGTCCATTGATAAAGACAAAACCTTTATACACCTTAGGAGGGGGAGGTCTTGGGTTCGAGTCTTACAAACGACATATATAAAAGAAATTTGCTCTTAAAAAAAACACCCTTTGTGTTAACAAGGCAAGGTTTTGCCGTTTTGCCCACTTGTGAAGTTGTTATACATGAGGAGCGAGCATATCACGTACAAAAATTAAAAAAAAATAACCTTGCAAAAACATGAAAAAAATTAACCTTGCAAAAACATGGAGTAAATTACAAGTTTTGTCATTTATGTTTGTCCCAAATTTCAGGCGATGTCCTTTACCTTTAAAATTGATGACTTTTGCACTTAATGTTTCAAAATCTTGCACGTTATGTCCTTTATGCCAAACCCAGTTATAATTTCCAGTTAAGTTATGTCATGTGCACTGCACATGAGGGTAGCATTGTCTTTTCACATCCTAATTTATAAATGATTTTTAGAAAACAAATAAAGGACATCACATGCCGCCACCACCACTTGCCATCACCTGCCGCCACCACCTCCCACCCTCACCTGTCGCCGACCACCACCACCTCCCACCTCACCTGCCGCCGACCACCCACTATCTCCACCATCGGCTGACACACTGAAGAACACAAATCACAACTTATAATCCAAACTATGCATCACTATAGTCCCCAAATTCAATAAATAAATCAATAACTTCAACTTCTTCCATTAACATCCCACTCACAAAATAATCAAACTAACTAAAATCAGGATTACGTACATCTCAAAACAGGAATCAATAACTTCAATATCGCACACAATTGACACATTAACGCCTTTTCTGTACTCACTGATGCCCCAATTTCCTTCACCGCTGCAAGGATTCTTATCCAGATTCCATACTTTCGTCCCTGCTATACCTAATTTCTCACCAATTTGTTGCAGTATCTTCACTGCACCAGTTCACACACAATCGCCATTCCGGCCACCACCAGTACCACTCTTGCACCACCGTCATCAGAGTACAACACCTTCTCTGGCACTCCTACACCATCGTCAGAACACCGTAGCACCATCACCACCGCCGATTCGTCTCGAAACCACCACCACCGTCTTTATCGCCGGCTATTCATCTTGAACCACCACCACCACCGTCATCGTTGCCGTCGATTTTAGTAGATTCTTCCAAATATTTTATATGTTTAACTTGTTTCTCACTCAATTTCCTTTATTCTAAATTGAATCATGATTTTGGGTGGTTTGCAGGTTCTTGGGGTTAGGGTTCCAGTGGGGGTGGTGGGTTTAATGGTGTTTGTTGCTGGTTTGGGTTGTTGCAGGTAAGGGTTAGGGTTCTAGTGGGGTGGTGATGGTGGAGACGGTGGTGGTGGGAGGTGGCGGTAGGTGAGAGAGAGAGGGGGAGAGAAGAGAGAGAGAGAGTGGGAATTTAGAGAGAGAGAAGGCAGAGAACATGAGAGAGAAAGGCAGATTTTTTGTATTTATAAATCTTTTTTATTTTTTTTACAAACTAGCCCTTAAACATAAGTTGTTTTACATAATAGCCCCTGAAGAGATGAAATGACAAAAATACCCTCATGTGTAAGGCACATGACCAGATTTAACCAAAAAATCTAACTGGGTTTGGCCTAAAGGACATAACGTGCAAGATTTTGAAACATTAAGTACAAAAGTCATCAATTTTAAAGGTAAAGGACAGCGCCTGAAATTTGGGACAAACATAAAGGACAAAACTTGTAATTTACTCCAAAAACATGTTTCGAAATAGACATTGGGAGACGCAAGAAAGAGGGGCCGATTTAAATTTTAAAAACAAATAAAAGACATCCATCAAGGCCAAATAGGAATTCAATGATCCACCTAAATTTTGCAAAGATGGAGAGGGCCCTTAAAAGGATATTTCTATGTGACAACTCACACTCGGTGGCAGCCAAGACCCAACAAGGCCCAAGAGGAGAGCGTAATGTGGTGTTTTGATCGCGCACTTTGCACGCTCGCATCGCCCCGAACTGCCTTTACTATTTTTTGGGTGCGACTTGGGTCTGTGGCTTAGCTCAGCGTGTGGTTAAGACTTTTTGATTTCTCACCGGATGAGTTTGATCAAGTTCTAGTGGTAATGATGAGTTCATTAAAATTACAATTAAAATTTGAATTAAACTCAGACTTTAATTTTTACTAGATCGTTTGGTTCATATATACTAGACTATGTGTCTTGTAAAAAACACACATAAAACCAGTGATTTCGTATGGTCTAGACACCACCCACAAACACTATCGAATTCCCTAGTTTTTCTTTGTTTGTTTCAGGTAATTTCTCAAGTGTTTGGCTATCCCTGACAGTACAATCTGCTTTGGGTGTTGTACCCTGGGAAACAAACAGGTTCACCTAGATGACCTGAAATCTGTTTTAAGGAAAACGTTTTCTTCACGTGCCTCAGACACCTTTGTTCTTTGTATTTTGTTTATTTCGTTGTAATTTGTTCTTAGTCTTTATTTAGATTTTGTATTGCATTTTATTTCAGTTTAGTTCCTTTCTTATTTATGTTATTATGTACTATAATCCGAATATAACTTAATAAAATTGTTATTTTATTTTATCTATTGAACGGTTTTCCTAAGAACTATCATATCTCTTAAGAGGCATGGAAACTCATTAGTTTTTTCTGAATAATCTTTTGTTGAGACGGAAAACAAATCTTATCTCTGTGTGACCCATCAAACTTATTTTAGAACCTTACTAGGTTACAACTGCGTGTATTATGCGGGTTGAATAAATGAATTTTATATCTATACTTTCTATAAAAGGAGAAATCCCGATGACATAAGAAAAGCTGATGTGGCAGCCATAGAGGTTGTGTTGATCAGTTCTGTTTAGATATAATGGAAAACATATAAACATACCTGATTGCCACAGTACAGGCCAGCAGAGAATCCAGATGGAGACGCAGCAATAGTGTTTGACATGATTGTCAGCTTGGTCTGGTTCCTCCTTAGGGTGCAATCTAATGATGGTGATGAAGAAACCGAATATGGTGTTCAGTTGAGGAGAGGAGGTCGATTGATGTTATGAGAGTAATTAGGTTATGTGTCTAACCTTAGAACCTCTACATAAGTCTCCTTATATATGCACCCAAGAGGAAACCCTAATTAGTTAATAAGGGTAATTAGGCCCATCAACAATTACCAACTAATTATTTAATAGGTTGTTATATATTTTGATCCATATAATGTAAATGATTATAATGGCTACTAGATTAAATATAACATAAAAATATATTTAATCTTACATTCTCCCACTTAGCCGAGTAATCATTTACTATGAGTATCAGATAAGCCTGATCAGGAGTTAACACTCATTTTAGCCTTAAACAAGAACTAGAGCAGAGAAATACAGCCGTTGAATCATTATGCGACTCAGGACCCCCATTAGTCATACTATAGCCTTAATTTAAAACCTAATCGTTATGATCAAAATACACATAAGCCCTTTGTTTGATTTGTAACTTTATTTGTCTATATGCCATTATGCCGGCTTGACATATTCTTAGAGACATACAAAATCAAACTGATGAGGAAATTTAACTAATAGTTAGTCATTCATAGTACGATATGCAATTGCGCACGGCCATTAATTAATACCCGTCTATGAGCTCTCTTAATAAGACTTATGGGTAATAGCCCTTCAGTTATAGGATCCTTAAACATATCATGAATGTATTCGATACAAAACTTAGTTTCCTCAATTCGTTCGGAAACGAATAATTAATTGCGTATCGAAACTTAATGCATCACCTCTTGAACTGTTACTGTTCAAGGAGTCATGGTAGCTGACTTTATCACACTAAGTCTTCAAAACATTAATTATATGGAGTTAATAAACTTATGAGTCCACTGATAAATTTCCAACAACATTTAGTGACTATATTATGTCATTATAACTTAGTTTATTGATATCAGTTTATCATGACTCCTCTATGAGATAGGTTGTGTCTGCTGACATAAGAATATACCCGAAATTACATTTTGTCATCTTTGAATATCACAAAGTTAGAGTAATCAACCGGTTTGAGTTCTCACTTCTTCTTCAAATCATAGCCTCTCGTATCTTTTAAAGATATTGTAATACTCTATTAGATGCTTCACGTTAATCTAGACATATCTAGTGTGTTGCAATGTGAGTAATATCTAAACGAGTATAGACTTGAACTTACATAAGGCTTCCAACTAATAAAGCGTAAGGAAATAATCTCATTTATCCTATTATCCTCTAAAGGAGAGCAATATTGTTTGTTACATATGTAAGGACCCATTTAAGGTTAAACTTATGGAACGAAACTAATGTCCCATTGGGTCTATCTCGGTATGTTATGATATCTATTACATAAGAGATATCTCTGAGATCTATTATATCAAAGTTTGTGTTAACAATGCTTTGACTTATGTAACATATACTTGTCAAAAGAATATCATCTATATAGACAAGTTTATCTTAGTTGCTCCCACTCATTTTAAGGTAGGTATATTAATCCACTTGATTCTTGATGAAAATAATTGCGTTAAGATTTCATCACATTATGAGGTTTGCATTAACCCATATATGAATTTTATTGGCTTGTAGACAAACTGTTCTTTAACCTTAAGTTTAGAACTTTCAGGTTGTTTTATGAACATGTAAATGTGTCAGCCAATTGTTAGGGAAAATTGTTTTTAATGTTCATCTAATGTAGCTTTAAAGTATTATAAGCTACTGGAACAGTGATGATCCTCAAATAAATCTTTTGTTAGATATGTAATAAAGATTCTTTAATAATTTATCTCTTCCTGAGTACAACCTTTGACAATCAATCATGCTTCTTTGTGTCTTAACGCTTATATTAGGATTTGGTTTAGTTATGAACACTCTTAGGTAATTCAATCAAATCCCAAACGTTATACGAACACATAAAATCAGTTTTACTAGAAAACAGTTTTATTTCATTTAGAAGATTGATTGATACTAATGGCTTAATTAGAAGAGATAGGATCAGTAAACTTTTTCAAAATCCATTTCAACTTCAGTTAGGGAGGTTATGTAATCATCAAAGTTAGTAGGCTTTTAAACATAGATGACCTCCTGAGTTGATTATTAGGTTTTAAAAGTTTCAGTTTTATGGATTAGCTCTTGGTTAGGTTGCTATCATTTTCATTCTAAGTTTGTAAGAGTTGGTGCAGTATGGTGTACAAAAGGTGTAATCGGAGTTAAATTCGGAGTGAAATTTAATGATACGCTTCCCCCCGCCTCTTGTATTCCTTGCAAGTCATGATAAGGACTTTGACTGCTCCCACTGACCTTAGAAATCTTTAGGAACTCAACATGCTTAGGGTCAATATGTAACGACCAAAAAATTCTAATAGAGAAACAAGTTAATGACGTTAGTCGTTGTAGTTTCTCTTGTTGAGGAGTATGTTAGTTTAGGTAAGAAATCTAAGTCTGCCCACAATTAAGCAACAATGAAACTTTTTTAAGTGTAGCTTTATATTTTAAGGAGACAAGTTATGATAGAACAGTGTCAAGATGGAGCAGTGTCTTGTACAAGAGGTGTAAATTGAAGAAATATAAAGTTTTCACTCCCCACCTCTTGCAACTATTGCAAGTTATTATTAAGACACTTAATGCTCCCACTGACCTGTGATATCTCAAAATGCTACAAGAGAAGTTTCAATGAGGTACGTGACGTGGGAACCTATCATATATACGTTAGACTTTATTTGATTTCTTTAATGTCCAGATATCATAAGAAACTTTAGGGACATATTTAATAGAAATCTTATCTATATCTCTAATAAAGCAAACCATTGGGGGACACATGTCACCCAATGGAGCAAGCCACGTAAGCATCCACATAAGCAATGATGTGGCAAAACTCAAATAATGTGACAAGTGGCATATCTCTCGGATGGGGATTCCATTGGCTTCTCACATACGCACTCTCATCTCTCTCTCTCATTATCTCAAATCGTTCAAAGAAACCCTAATAGGCGATTCTTATTCCTGCGTTCTCAATCGATCCTGTGCAACGAGGTTTAATCAATCTTCAAATATTCAACAGTCATCGTCATCGACGGTAATGATTCCGATATCTTCTTCATCATCTTATTGATCGAATCTGTTTGAATGGTTTGTTTTACTTTGATTTGTTATGTATTGACTGTTATGTGATGATGTATGAATTTATTGTACATGATTTGAAGATCGATTAGCTTATTCCTTTTTTCTTAGGGTTTTAAAAGCAGATATGATGTTGTTTGTTTATATGATTTGAAGATCGATTTCTTATACGGATTTGCTGGTCTGTAAGGGTTTCTTTGAACGGTAATTATTCCGATATCTTCTTCATCATCTTATTGATTGAACAGTTGGTGTATATATGTTTTATCTATTGGGGTTTTTCAATTGAATATGTTGATTTATCAATTATATTCCTCAGATTACCAAGAGTTTATATTCTGTTAATTAGTAACCGTTTTTTATGTTTGAAGTTTTATTCGATGCAAGTTTATGTATTATTTTAGTGATTATGTTCTTGAAAAATTATGATCTACTGTTAATTAAGTGATTATGTTATTGTACGTTTGAAGCTTTCTGTGTATTAGGGTTCTAATTACTGTTTTCATCTACTGTTATTTGTGGTTTGCCATCTTCTGAATTCATCTATTTGATGTTGAATTTCTCAGCACCTTGCTGATAAATACAATAGTAAGATCCATAGTTAGAAAATTGCTTGAGTAATTGAGAATATGTAAGATCATCCCAGCACTTCATACCTGGTGAATGTATATTGATGAATATATGTACATTATGATTTTTCAAATCGGATTGTTAAATCTGTGATTTGATTATTATAGTGCACATTCTATTTCAAGCCTCTTATTTGAAGTCCAGCAATCTTTTATATGTCTTATATGTCGTTTTTTTATTGATTCTATGTTAAACTCAATTTTATGTTGTCATTTACTTTTCATACGTTGAGAGGCGATATGGTTTACGGATTCGCTGCCCGTGTATGGAAGAATGACAAAAAATCGTTGGTGAGTTTTTATATTATAAGCATTTTATTCCAGTAAATGACAGTATTTTAATAAATCCGTTGTGAATACTAATCGTCTAATTAGCATTAACGATACCTATCTGTTATTTTAACAGAAACTTCCGGCAAAATATGGTGAATGGATTCAGAAGTTTGATTATCCAGAGAAGAATGCAGTCATTCGGACCATCGATGGTAAATAGTTGTAGATGTTATATGGTTTTAATCAAATTTTTAAATCAACCATTGGTAATGTAAATAATGAGTTTTTTAAAATATACTTAGTGAATTTCGAATGTTGTTTTTATTTTTTTTTAATATAATGATTTTTTTTAAATTGGTATACGTGCCTAAATATTTTCGGCTGTTTTGGAATTTGTTAAATGTCTAAAAGAATCAAATGTTGGTGTTAATTTTTTTTTTTTTTTTTTTTTGGAAGTAATTGAATTTTCTTTAAATATGTGTATTAAACGGGTTTCTTAAATTAAAGTGTCAGTTTTGTAATAGATAAATAGTCCTTTTGATATAAATTTAAAAAAAATCAAATTTATTATGGAAGTGTTTTTAAAACCGTTGTTGACCTTAATTATTTTCGGTTGTAATAGTGACTTTTAAAACTATTAAAATCATGCCATATTTAAGTAATCAATTAATTATATTTAAAGAAATTTCAATTTTTTAAGTTTTCATTATTAAAAGATCCAATGAAATGTACTTATATTTTTTAAATTTTTAATAATATTAAAGTACAATTTTATTAAAAACGTAAGTTATTGGTTGTATTTTGTTATTTTTGTGTCTAGAAACCTAATTTCTTGGTTAGACTACATTTTCCGGTTTCTTTTTTTATTCTTAATTTGATGTATTTTTTTGTTGATGTATATGTTATTCTTTTGATTTCATATTTATAGAATGTTTTTAAATAAATGACTATTGGTTACTTTTTTTTAGGTAATAAAATCATATTTTTCGTTGATTTTTTTAGATTTGTAAGTTTTTTTAGATTTAAATCCATTTCTTAAAATACTTCAGCATAATTTCGGTAATAATTTTTTCTAATAATTAACTGATTTTTAGACTTTACAAAAGTAATTTCCCGAAATCTGTATATATATTTACTTATTAGATTCATTTTAATTCAATTACTAACCATTTTCTAATATCAATCATCTATTCTCAGATCATATTTCATCGAAATGGATGAAAACAGTATTACTTTTTTAAACAATCTTGATTGGAGATCCAAGTTGTTTACCATAAAGGTGAAGGTGTTAAGACTTTGGATTCGCATGAATCCAAAGAGAGAAGGAGAAACCCTTGGTATTGAAATGGTGGTTATGGATGAGCAGGTTTGTTTTAATGTCATATGTTTTTTAAATTTTAGTTTAATTTTTATATTGTTGTTTATACTAACCAATTTTAATTTGTTTTTTTTTTATTAGGGGACTAGGATGCAGGCAACTGTTTGGAGCAAGTTTATGAAAAAACAAGAAATTTTGCTTAAAGAAAATGAAATTTATTACATTTATAAATCTCAACTTTCTGTCATTAAGTCAACTTTCAAACACTTTGACAAAGAACATGCTATTAGCTTAAACTTAGATACATCTGTTAAAAAGTGTGAGAACTTTGATGGAAGTGTATATGGTATTCGGTTAGCATCATTTGAATCCATTAAAGCCGGTGAAGTCGATGTCAAGTATCGAGTTGGTTTGTACTTCATCATATATATGACAACAACATGCGAAATTAAAAAAATATATAAATATAGAATTTTATTTTAATTTTTTGTTTTTTTTTTCTAATTACATTTCTTATTAATCAATTTTTTTCAGATTTTATTGGATATGTAGATGAGTGGTCTGAACCAGAAATGACCAAAACGAAGATGGGAAAAGATAGCAAATTCATGAATTTGCAATTGCTGGATGAAGAGTATGTTTATTAAATTCTAATTTAATTTGATTGCAGCTTTAGTATTATATATTTTGATTACATGATTTCCTTTGATGTGTTTAATTTATATTTATGTAGGGGTATTAAGTTAAACTGCACTTTATGGGATGAGTACTGCGATGAGATGTTTGGTTATATTCAGAGCCATAAAGAAGAAGTTCAAGTTGTTTTGCTTGTGCAGTTTGGTAGTTTCAACAAGTATAAAGGTATTTACTGTTTATAAACTTTGTTAAGATTATTTAAAATTTTATATTATTTACGAAATTGAATATCATAATCTATGATATTATTTTTTTTTTTTTTTTTGCACAGGGAAGACAACGCTATCTAATGCTTTCCATATAACAAGGTTGTTTATCAATGCTGACATAGAGGAGATTCGTTCATTCAGAACCAAGTAAACAGTTTATAAAATAATATGAAATACTTATTGATGTTTTTAATTTATTTTTTCTTTTATTATTGTAAACAGGTTTGTTAAGAAGATATGTAAAACATCCTCTAATGGTCAGAAATCAATTGGTTAATCTGGAAGCACAAGTGTTGCGGATGACTTTTTAGTGAAGCATCAGTTTTCCAATTTCCGTGATATTACGCTCTTGGATCAGGTTTGTGTCTACTTTTTAATATTTTAAGTAAATACATTAAACAAAATTGTTTCACAAATTTATATGTATAACTCTATTTTGTTACATTTTATTTCAGCCTTGTGAGGTCATAGTTCTTGGTACGATCATGGGTGTGGATGATAAAGATGATTGGTACTACCTTGGTTGTGAAGAGTGCAATCGGAAGGTGAAGACAACTTTGGTCATCGAGGAAGCTGAAGACGGTGCTGAGGAACCGAAGTTTAAACAAGTTTTAGTTTGCTCAAATCCTGAATGTCCTAAGGAGGTTGTGAATGCCACACCGATGTAAGTTACTTATATTTTTTTGTACTTTTATAATATTTATGCTTATGTTATTCTACTTTACAAATGTAAATTGTATTTATTTTCTAAAATACTTTTTGTGCATTTAGTTTTAGGATTCCGATTAGAGTACAAGATCATGCAGCTATTGCCTCCTTGACTTTGTTTGACCGTGAATCTAGAAAAATGTTGGGTATGACTGCAATTCAATTGCTTGAGAAGTCAAGAGTGGATCAGGTAACGTGTTTCATATCATTATTTACTTAAGTTGTTATTTAAGGTACATATTAGTAATGTCTAAATCGGATTATTATGTTTTTTTAAATAATTTTTTATTCACTTTTATTAGGCATCTTTGGTAGAGAAAACCATTCCCTATCAGTTTAGAGCATTCAATGATAAAAAGTATGCTTTTAAGATTCAAGTTAGTCAATTTAATATTAACAACCATATTGATGGTTATGCTGTTCATAAGTTGGTGAATGATTCAGCAATAATTGAATCGTTGGAGAGCCGAATTCCAGTTGATCAGGTTAGTTAAATACAAACCTTTTAATTAAATATATGTTAGAAATTTATTATTTTTGTTGTGCCTAGCCTTATTATTTTTTGAATTGCAGGGTGTGGACGAGGCTGCTGCAACTGATGTTTCACTTAGTGATATATCAACTCAAAACCCTTTTGCTTTAAAGGTATGTATTTTAACTTAATATTACAAACACCAAATGCTGTAAACATATATACTTTCTAATTTTGAATATATCATACAAGATGCTGTGGATTCTATTGGTGATAGCTTCACACCCGATTGCACATCTAAAGATTGTTCTAAGACTTCGTCTGCGGAATTGAAGCGCAACCTTGCTGACGTGTATGAAGTTGAAGAAAGCACCTCTCTATCATCCACAAAGGTTAAAAAGGCTGGTGTCTCGGATGTCCAAATTGATGAGGAAACGATTCTGCTGGTTCCAAAGATCGAGAAGTAGTTCATGGTTTATGTATTTTTACCAAAAACAATTTATCTTTTTCCGAATATTGCTGGTTTGGTTTGGTTTGTGTGTTACATTGGTTTGGATTGATTTGTGATGGTTGGTTGGTTTGGTTATTTTAGACATATGGATGCTTGGTTTTTTTATTTGAAACATATTGTTTGTTTGTTTTAATGGTTGGTTTGGAATATTTTGTATTACCTATACTTCTTTAACCTTTATTGTTTGTTAGTTTATCTTTGTTTTATTTTGTTGCATGTATAAAATGTTTCCAAAAACATTTGTTTATGTTTTTGAAATTAGACATTTTTTTAACTTTTATTATAAGGCCATAAAGGTTTTGAATGTATACATTTAGTTTTTTTTACAAATTATTATTGTAAAAACTATTAATATTTTTTTAATATTTAACTTGCAAATAAAGATTTTAATAATCTAATTCTCTAATTGAATTTAATTTCTATAATATTTATATACGAATTAAAAGTATATATTTTCGGAATCCCCATTAATTTAAAAGTTATAATTTAATTTTTTTGAAAACCCCCCAATTATTTTAAAATTTAGGAAACACTTAAATTGGTATGATTTTCTTTCCTTTTTAAAGTTTTATAACCGAAAATTTATATTTTTTAACAAAAATATCGGCGACCTTTTTATACATTTACCTCCAAGTATTTTTGAATTTAAATGATTTCCTTTTTTACAATTATAACCGACTTTTTTTTAAGTTATAAACTTTCCATTTTTAAAATAACTTCAAGTACTATAAAAACCTCTCTTCTTATTCATAATACACACTCAGTGTTTTACACTAAAGGTTCTAGAACTCTAAATCAGAAAACTCTCTGACGACATTCATCATTTTTTAAGTTTTCACGTTTGATTATTTCTCGTATATTTGGAGTAGTTGCAAGGTCCTTGCTTTAACCAAAAACATGAGGTTAACCGTAGGAGCGAACGCATCTGATATCGAAGAGATTAAAGCTTTTGCGAATTGGTTGCTCGAGTTGGGCGAGGGAAAGATTGGTGACAGTGTCGATTCTCAGGTGGTTATAGATATTCCTGAAGATTTGTTAATCAAGTGCTCTGAGGATCCTATGTCAGATCTGATCGACTTTGTATATCCTTCACTTCTTCAATTGTACAAAGATAAAGATTTTTTTGCTGAAAGAGCTATATTGGCACCAACAAACGAGGTTGTTCAAGAAATTAATGAAAGATTGCTTGCTTCGTTTCCTGGCGATGAAGTGGAGTATCTGAGTTCTGATAGTATTTGTCAAACTGATAAAGGAAAGAACGAAGCACATGCGAGACTATATTCTCCCGATGTTCTAAATGGTCTTAAAATTTCTGGTCTGCCGAATCATCGATTAGTCCTTAAAGTTGGTGTACCTGTAATGTTGCCTCGTAATATTGATCAACAAAATGGTTTATGCAACGGTACGAGACTACGGATTACTAAACTTTATAAACGTGTTATAGAGGCTGAGATTATATCCGGCGGAAACATAGGGACCAGAACGTTTATTCCACGAATCAGTTTGACACCGTCGGATAAAAGAATTCCTATCAAGTTTCAAAGACGACAATTCCCGTTAAATGTATGTTTTGCAATGACTATTAATAAAAGTCAAGGACAATCTTTATCAAGGGTTGGATTGTATTTGAAATATCCAGTTTTCTCACATGGTCAGCTTTATGTTGCGTTATCAAGAGTTAAAAGCAGAGCCGGTGTAAAGTTGCTTATACTAGACAAAGATGGGAATGTAACGAGTAAAACAACAAATGTAGTCTACAAGGAAGTTTTTTCCGGCATTTGAATAGTTTTTTGTTTTTTCTTCCAATGTATGTATTTGTACACAACATTTCATTTCAAAGTAAATAATATGGTTTTGGTTGAAGCCCGCGTATTACGCGGGCATTAACCTAGTTAAGTATATATATATATATATATATATATGAATAGATTTCTACTAAGACCATGGGCCATATGCTACAAAATTTAGATACAAGTTGATAGTCTTTAAATGATAAATAATTATGTCTGAGTATTCCATTTGGAATAAGTTCCACGAATGTCAATGAATGACTTATGATGGACCCATACTTATTCCTTAAGCCAAGTAATATTTTATGGCTTTTAACATCATGATTTAAAATCACTTAGAATGAGATTAGTTGAATAATCATCCTCATTAACCATGTCATGATTTCTCATGAATTTTGGTTATAATGGATGAAATTTATAAGTCTCATTTTCCTTTTGTCAAATTCTCATTTGCATGATAACAAAAGTTGTGAAAATGTAAGGTATCATCTAGTTCCATCTTAGTAATGTTTCTATCCAGATATTTAGAACAAATAAAATGAGAGTTTAAGGTAAGTGTGACTTTATGTTGACTATGCAAACCTCACAAGCTTCATAACATTGCTTAATTATGATACCATATGCTGACTAATCTTCAGAATATATATAAGGTATCGAAAAACGTTGTTAGAAGACTGCTTATTATGGTTCTTATAGTCTTAACATTTAATTTTGTCACTAACTCTCATGTTAGTTATTTGTTGACTTCTGGTAAGAAAACGGTTAGAACTAGAGTCAACTAATCATGTGTTAATTGGAATATTAAAATTAGCAGACTTAGATATCATTAGGAAGTGACTACCTAATTAACTTATCCAACCGTTCTTCTGAATAATGGATAGTCTCGTTGCTTATGCCTAGTCTAATGGCATAATTATGCTGTGAGATTCTCCCTTGAAGAACCTTAGAGTTGGAATTGTGTACTCGTATTTTAACTATGGACCTTAGAACAATCCTCTTTTAAGGTTTTCGTGGTTGTAAGGTGAATAACATCTTATTTTCCAGTTTCAAACATGTATTTCTCTGTACATATGTTGCTTATCAACACACTCATTATACTTTGGTACTTTTGAGTGTTATAGTTGATTTATAAGGCATCAAATTATACAAGTGAAAATCTTAGTATGTAATGTACTAGAAAATGTACTTATTTCCATGCGTAAGCCCTTAACTTTATGGGTCATGGTATTGTACATTATAATGTATTCACATATACCACTTAACTTTATAGTTTAGGATTTTAAATGAAGGCACGCATCTTTGGAGTTCTTGTGATCATTCCACAGATAATAGATTAGTCTTAGGAAAGACTTAATCTGGAATAACTTTAGTGATAGCAATTATGTTAGAAATATCTTGATTATCATAAGAGACATCATGTTCGATTTATCCTAATCATCATGCTCTACTTTTCTTCTGTAGTGCTTTATCAGAAGAGAGCAATAGGATTATCATGTCTTAAGAGATAATCAAAGATTTAATTTAAGAGCTAATTCTTATAGAAACTTTAAATGAAGCAAAACATTTTAGGTTTAAGAATTAGAGTGGGTGAGATATTGATTTATAGAAGAAAATTACAGTGAGTAAAATTATGGGTACTAAAAAATAAGGCAGACGAAATGATCATAAAAATTAGTAAAGGATCATTAATATAAGGATCATTATGTGAAGAGGTTGTGATATGTCTATTACTAACATCAAAATAATAGACTTAGTTAAAGTTCTACTTAAACGAAGACAAATCAGCTTTGGCCAGAAGTGTAATCATTTAAGCATGTGTGCAAAGTAATCGTGACAAATCAGCTTTGGCCAGAAATGAGACAATCACTTTAGTTATGCACTTGTTAAGTATGCTATACATGAAAGAATTAAATCAGCTTTGGCCAGATATTAAGACATTCACGTTTCTAATGCACACTTAACATAGCTTTCGTAATACTTGAACGATAAGTAGATGTATCAAATCAGCTTTGGCCAGAAATGATACATCAGAAGCTCATTCAAGTAAAGCCATTTTGGTTTGTAAAACATTATTTGATCCTGATTAATTAACTAAGTATTTACAAAACCAATCATTTAATACAAAACCAATCATTTAATAGCTAAATTTTAGTTCACATTAAACAGCCTAAAGTAATGAGGTTGAGATTTCGAGTTAGTCTTAGGTCTCGAGTGAGATCTCGAGTCAAGTCTCGACTCATCTTGTGGTCTCGACTCGGAACCATGGTCTCGAGTACTGAATTTTATGAGATCTCGACTCCATAATGAGGTCTCGAGTCGCAACCATGGTCTCGAGTTGTGAAGATTTAAAACCCTTAGTCGAAACCTCAGTGGTCTCGAGTAGAAACCATTGTCTTGAGTCGAAACCGTTGTCTCGAGTTATAAAGATTTGAAAACCCTTATGATTTGGAGTCGAACCTTGTGGTCTCGAGTCGAGATCTTGGTCTCGGAGGTGATCTCGAAACTCCTGTTAACAGCTGTTAATGTAAAAGCATAACTGAAAATTCGAATTCTTAGGGATTTTGAGATATGGTTTCCTGTTTTAGTGATGATCTAATTTTATCAAATATTTCAAAAATTTTATCTGTTGATCTAATAACAATTTGTCGAAAATTTTAATAGTTAAAACAGATCAAAACATGGAAAAACACTCAATAATCCAAATCATATTCCAAAACATAAAGGAATTTTGAATTTTCCTAAGAACACATGATGAACCCTAAAAAATAAAATAATAATTCTGGAACCCGAAAACTGAATTTTTAAGGCTTTTAAACAGATTTCGGTCATAAAACATAACCCATTTGATTTCGAGTGAACATAATATTAATCTTTTTCCGAAATCATTGATCTCGAGTGGCTATATGCAACTCGAAACCGGCTGTGAATTATATTAGGCTTTCAAAATTCCGTTTTCCAGATTTCTATCCCAGAATTGATGGATACGAAAATAGAACTGACTAATCAACATATGCTCTGATACCACATGTTGATCGGTTCTGTTTAGATATAATGGAAAACATATAAACATACCTGATTGCAGCAGTACAGGCCAGTAGAGAATCCAGATGGAGACGCAACAATAGTGTTTGACATGATTGTCAGCTTGGTCTGGTTCCCTCTTAGGGTGCAATCTAATGATGGTGATGAAGAAACCGAATAGGGTGTTCGGTTGAGGAGAGGAGGTTGATTGATGTTATGAGAGTAATTAGGTTATGTGTCTAACCTTAGAACCTCTACATAAGTCTCCTTATATATGCACCCAAGAGGAAACCCTAATTAGTTAATAAGGGTAATTAGGCCCATCAACAATTACCAACTAATTATTTAATAGGTTGTTATATATTTTGATCCATATAATGTAAATGATTATAATGGCTACTAGATTAAATATAACATAAAAATATATTTAATCTTACAGGCTGTCCAACAAGGCTTTTCTTATGTTATTACTGCATCATAAAGCCTAATATATAAAATCAGTTTAAAATCTATATAAAACTCTGCCATCCAAAACCTCTGCCCATATCTATACTTTAAAGTGAGCAGAGGTTGAAGGGTCAAGGGATGCGTATATATCAGCAGATGTTTTGTTGCCGGTAATTTCAAATTCAAAATGCCTGGGAATATGTAATTTGCAATTAATGCGTGTCACTCACTTACTTCTGTCAAATATCTTTTTATATAAAGGTTTTTTTTTCTCATTTCCCTCTTAATATTTACACTCTCGTGTTCTCTGCTTTTGTATTTTCAAACCACATTTCCAATGTATCTCTCCCTCAAATCCCCTCTTCTCAATACTCGACATTTGTTCATAAAGGAAAAGATAAAACCGAAGCTCTCTCTGACCCACTTTCAGAACAAATTTTGGGGATATGTCATTTGCCTTGATGATGGTAATGTAATATATAATTACGTATGTTTTTGTTTTTTATTTTTCGTAATTGTTTTTCATCTGAGTTATGAATAAATGATGATTGTGAATGATTTGAGCAGATGATGATTGTTCTACAGTTGTTCCTACCAAATGCAAGAAACTCTCTTCTTCTACTGTAAGATAAGATTTTATTTAATATTATATTTAAGATTTTCATATTCAGTCGGTTAATCTCCGATTACAGATCTTTGTGCCTCACATAATTGTTCCAACATCGTTGAAAATATGTTTTTTTTTGTAATTTTGAATTTTAAATTTTGAACTGATCTACTCTAATTCTCGCTTTATATTTCAGCCTAATCACAGTTGTTTGAAAATCATCATACAATCGTCTGCGGCTTACTTTGGGTTTGTGGATTTTTTTAAACTGTTGATAATGTCGATAATTTTTATTTTAAACTGTTGATATATTTCAGCTCTGTTTTCTTCGAGCGACCAGTGGTAGAAGCATTTGTGGAGCCAGAATGGTTTTAGAATATGTTAATATGGATATTGGTAGTATTAAATTAAATAGAAAGAAAGATTAAACACTTAATATGAATTTATGTTTGTTTATATTAAATGTACACGTTTTTCCCTCCTAGATTATTAAATGTACAGTGAAATTAATCTGGGTTATGACGTAATGATGAGTTTGATGTAGATGTGAAATTGTCTCTGAGTTTGATTTAGATTATGTTGATGTTGAATTGTGCTTGAACAATTTTTTGAAGAATTGTCTTCAAATTACAAATAATCAATTTCTGTTACTGTATAGATATGTCAATGTTAAAGTTTGCCAAAAGAGAACATTTGCTCGAAATCATCTCTGCTGATGATGAAAGCATAATTATGTCTTCAAAACATCAAAAGTCCATTCTTAAAAAATAGCTAAAAAGTATGTTGATATCTATCTGTTTTTGAAACCTCTGTTTGGCTAAAACGTCATCAACTGTTGAAAGGTATTGTCTGTTCTCATAAGTTCTGTTTAATCTAACGACTGTTGACTTGCCACTGTTGCCAACATCTGTTGTTGCCTAAAAGAGGTTCTCAACATCCGTTTCCACTGAAGTGGTAGAAGCATGTGTTTATCATGTA
This sequence comes from Helianthus tuberosus, assembly GCA_030545235.1. Lineage (NCBI taxonomy): Eukaryota > Viridiplantae > Streptophyta > Magnoliopsida > Asterales > Asteraceae > Helianthus > Helianthus tuberosus. Next base: position 175,038,101 of record CM060352.1, read on the forward strand.
GAGTATTGTTGGTCTTTAAATGAAGAGAATTTTTTATTATTTTTTTATGCCAGAGGTTTGAAATTTTATTATTTTTTTATTATTTGGTAAGTCAACAGTTTTTTGAAGAATTTCCCACTCTCAATTACAAATACTCAACATCTGTTACTCTAAATGTTTGTCAAAGGTAAACTCTGCCCAAAGAGAACATCTATTTGAGGTGATCCTCTGCTGATGAAGACAAAGTCTGAAGAAAGTTTGAAGAAGCAAAGGTCTACTGTGGGTCAACAGATCTTAAAGAACAACAGATGATATTCAATAGATGCTGCTTAACAGAGGTTTTCAATGTAATAGTGCTTAGGCTAATAGCAGATGTAGGGAGTTTGATAGGCTATTAGATGTTTTGCATTAAAAGCGGTTTTTTTAAATATAATTTTACATGTTTATATTAAGTGTACACATTTTTTCCTGCTAGATTGTTTAACCTACCGTGAATTGAAATCTGACCTTCGGGCTTTTAGATATTTCACTATATAATATCATTGATTTAGATTATGTTGATGTTGAATTGTGCCTCAACAGATGTTTGGTAAGTCAACAGTTTTTTGAAGAATTTCTTCCTCTCAATTACAAATACTCAACATCTGCTACTCTAAATGTCTATCAAAGGTAAAGTTTGCCCAAAGAGAACATCTGTTTGAAGTGATCATCTGCTGATGAAGACAAAGTCTGAAGAATGTTTAAAGAAGCAATGGTCTACTATGGGTCAACAGATGTTAAAGAACAACAGATGATATTCAGTAGATGCTACTCAACAGAGGTTTTCAATGTAATAGTGCTTAGGCTAATAGTAGATGTAGGGAGTTTGTTAGGCTATTAGATGTAATTGCAATCTTTATAAAAGCACGATGATGAAAGCATTCTTCTTATTGTGTCTGAGTTTGATTTAGATTATGTGGATGTTGAATTGTGCCTGAACAGATGTTTCATAAGTCAATAAATGTGAAGATTTTAAAAGACAATTGTTGAAGTTTTGAAATGCGTTTTATGGTAAATAATCATTTATAGTGTTTAAAATGCGTCTTATGGTAAATGAAGAGGATAATTGTAATTATGATAACCTGGTTTTTTTTTTGAAGGTTTAAAATTTGTCCTTTGGGTTTCTTGATATTTAATTTTATAGTTTTCCCATGAAAACTTATTTTTGAAATGTTTTGCATTAAAAGCCTAACCATCGTCGCCTCATATTCTTTAACAGTAAGTTAGTCTCACCATCTATTTAATCATTACCGCCTTCATTGGGTATATAAAATAAATTTATTTGCCTTACATTGGGAAACTGCTTTCATCGTTACCGCCTTCATCCATCTACTCAATCATCTTCAAAGTTTTTTGTTTATCAATATCATTACAATCTCTTAGACTTTCAAACACCCATTTGTTCACCGCAAAATCAAGACACAAACCGAAATCGTCGCATCATATTCTTTAACAGTAAGTTAGTCTCACTTGACATCTATTAAAATGTCTATTTTTTATGATTCTTTTGAGATTTTACAATCAAATTATGAATCCTAAAGTTAATCAAGAATATTGATTAAAATTTTACTTCCACAACAATGCATGTTATCTAATCTGAAGATTCTTTGTTTTAAATGTCATTGTAGTTACTCTGTTCATCAAAATTATGATCGGTTTTGTAGTTACATATATGATGTTTGTTTTTAAAAATTTTGGTATATTTATATATAGTAACATCCTTATTTCTTATTTATAAGCATTTACATATACAATTATATTTTATTTGTTGTATTTTTTTATTGTAGAACATATAGATCATAAAATGGAAAACATTGGCTTTTAAATGATCGTTGATGAAATTTTCACAAGGCTCCCTGCAGAAGCTATTTTTGAAATGTCTTTCCAAAAATTTTCATTGGGAACTGTCAAGTCATGCATTTGAGATGATGCATTCTCGCCGAATTGGAAATTCACTACAAAAGAAACTACTCTCCTTTAAAGACACGTCAATTGTCGTTGACAACATAGTAGCTGGGAATTTGGATGTCGTTACAACCAAAACCATAAGTTTTCCTAAAAATGTCCACCCTACCTTCTTACGTATTCTATCGTCATTTAATGGGTTGTTGTTAGTTTGCAATGAATAGATTTGCTGTGAGCTGATCCTTTGGAATCCAACAACCAGGCGCTATAAGTTTTTGTCTGACGACTACTTTAATAATAGTCATGATCGAAACTCTGATACAGGTGGAATGTATTTTGATGAATCCATGATCTGAAAGTGCTTCACATCAGATGTTACCGTAATGTGGTTACTGCTCGTGTTTACTCACGACATCGTGAGTCATGGAGAACAATAAATTTCTTGAGCGTAAATAATTATGGTTCAAGCAGTTATTCATGGTCTCCCGGAATTTATTCCGGCAAAACCATATATTTCATGGTTTCAAATTATTGGTATCCACCAGGTGAGAGCAATATAGTTGCTTTTGATGTTCTTCCTGGGACTTTCAGAATGCTTCGTTTTCCCGAGAGTATGGGAGTCAATCCTTGCCAAGGGCATTTTTTTGACCATTGCAAAGAAGTTGCATTTGATTGTCGTTGGAAAGTCTGATGAGCTAACTACTGATTTGCTCAGATATGAAGAAGAAGGCTGGATCAAGGTGTTTGCTTTCAATAATCCTCGTGTAGTTGATTATGTAGATAGGCGCCGAAGGACTAATATAATTGAAAACAACAAGTAGCTGATGACAAGCATTTGGGGGGATATGGTTGAAGTTGATCTGAGCAATGAAGTTTTGAAATACCGCCAACATGTTGACAACTACAATGGTCCGAAAAGAGCATTATTTATCGAGACTACAGTTTCGCCTATCGATTAGAAATTATTATGCTGTATTTTACTGAATGGTGTTTGGTTTTTTGAACTTTCTTTATTATATAGTATTTTTTTATACTAATTTTGTGAGGAAGCAAATAGCTTTAGAATGACTCACATCTACAATGAAAGATAGGATTTAGACATATTTTATATAGTTAGCTCTGTTTGACACTTTCATATTTTATATAATTAGTTGTGTTAAAATTATTAACCATGTTTGTTATTTAAAATAATTAAATAAATATTTAGGGTTGAGAGTTTAAAAGCTTGTAATAGTGGCAAAGGTTTGTTTACGTTGTGAAAGCTCTGTTTGTTGTGAACAGATGTGTAACACCCCGTGTTTCGAAAGTCAAAGTCAAAGACAAGATTGAAGTCAAAGGAAGAAAAGATTGCTAATTGCGATCTGTCACTCCTTGGTCAATTCTGTTTTGACTTCTTTGACTTATAGATAGTCTATTTATTTTATCGCATTAGTTGTATTATGTGTAGTACTTGTTAATAATCGAAGTTTAATCGCATATTAATCGCATGTTTAATCGATCTATCGCTTATCGCTATCTCATTCGCAACTCGAATTATGTGTTCTGGATATTGTTTTACGTGTGTGTGCTATTTATGTGCTACCTGTGCATGTTATGTTTATGTTGAGGTGTTAATCGCAATCGCAAACCAATCGCATCGCATCGCTCGTCACTCGAATCAGAACGATTAAACTCATCGCGCCAAACACTCGAATCGAGTGGCCAACCGACCGAGTGGCCATCCGATCGGGTTGTCACCCGATCGAGTTGCCACCCGATCGGACTGCCACCCGATCGACCAGCTTCCTTTCCACTTTCCTTTTTTAGGAAACCCTATAAATACCCCTCATATGTCACATCACTTGATGTGACAGCTCTCACTCGAACTCAGCTCGCTCTAGCCACTCTTTCTCTCGATTTCTCTCAATTCTTGTAAGTTTTCAACCTAAATCTTGTACTTTCTTGATCTACACGCACTCCTACACCTTTCTATCTTTTGAATCTTAACTTTTAACCGTGAAATCACCGGATTTAAGGTGTTCTAGGGTGATGTCATCATGGAGTTCCTATGAACTTCAATGCTTGGCTTCATTCCACCAAGAACAACTTAGATCTGAAGGATTTCCACAACATTTATCAAAGATTTCACTTAGATCTACACAAATTCATGGATAAAAGGATTGAGAGAAGGTTTTCCAACTTTCTTTCAACTCTTTTACACCCAATGCACTCAAACCTGATAGAATCGGAGCTTGTTCTGATCTTCTACTCATTCTTAGTGATGCATTAGTTCCAGATCCGAATTCTATCCAAGAGATATTGACTTCAGGTTTGAACATGAACTACCGACTCGGACCGTGAACCGGTCGGAATAGGGTGATTCCTGTTCGGTCGGGTCACTTGGGCCGAGATAGGGTTTCTGTTGTTCAAGCATGTTATTAAAATGTCTCGTTCAAACACTACAAAACTTCAAACGAATCAAGTGCCAAGACGAACGGATCGTCGGGACGGATTGCCGTCCGATCAGATTACCACTCGATCGACCGGCCGTCCGATCGGATTGCACATGGTTCCATACTTAACTTATTTTTCAAACTATTCAAGGATCTGAACATTGAAACGGATTACCACCCGACCGGATTGCCATCCGATCGAGTGACCGTCCGATCGTGTGACGTTTGGGACTTGGATACTTAAACAATTTTCAACACGTTCAATACAAACGGATTGCCACCCGTTCGGATAGCCATCCAATCGAGTGACCGTCCTGCTGTAAACTTGTTCTCAAACTGAGAAGCCTCGCCAATCGGATTGTTGTCCGATCGAACGACCGTTCGATCGACCGACCTGAAAGGTAGAGATACTTCTCTAATTTAAAAATGCTACAATGAAAACTTCAAAGTACAAACCATCATACACAAACACATCCTCAGCAAACGAGGTGACAGTCCAATCGAATGGCCATCCGATCGGATGACCATCTGAACGGATTGCCACCCGATCGACTGGCCATCCGATCGGATTGCCACCCGATCGGATTACCATCCGATCCTTGGTACTCAAGCACCGTTTTACGCGCCGACTTTCACTTATGCTACCATTAACTGTTCAGGCTAATTCCGCTCTAGCGCTCCCTTCAATCCATTAACTCTGACGCTGTGAGTATACTCGATCCCTTTTTGCTTTATGCACTTTTGGGTGTTACATACGTTACTTATTCTAGATCACATCGAGCACACAACGCAAACACTATTTATACGCTGACCTCTAATGCATGTTATACGTGACTCGATGAATGCCTGTTTGTTATGTTAACACATTGATTGCTGTCTACCTGCCTTAGCAACGATAGTACTATAGTTTGGATTCAGCACCTGTTTACTCAGGGGTTGTTAAGGACAATTACTTCACGTGTTCACAGTGGTGAATATGTGTTGCGCACTCGCTACTCGCAGTTATTGGTATTGATAGGATCTTTGTCGATAACTTACATGCTTCACATTATGCGTTATACATGTTGGTCATGCGTAAATGATTTCGAACTCTATATGCTACTATCAAACTTGTATGCTCACCTTTACACTATGTGTATTGACTTTTACTTTAACGTATGTGGCAGGTGCTTAAGATGCTAGGATGCCTTGTTTGCTGTGTGGTGAAATCGAGGCTAGGAAAGAGTCTAGAAACAAACAAACAATTTATTTCTATTTGAAATCTGAGTTGTCGGAACAAAACTACTTGTCCTGATTTTGTCTGTAATAACCAGTGTTGTAAAAGTCGGATTACTCGGCCGAGTACTCGGCGAGTACTCGGTCCTCGGACCCCCTCCGAGGCGACTTCCTCCTAGGCGGTCTCAATTAGTCGGCCTCGGGATTAAGCGGGAGTACTCGGTGCCTAGTCGGCCTAGTCGGCGCCTAGTCGGACGTAGTCGGCCTAGTCGGTCTAGGCGGTCAACGTGGTTTGTTGACTTTTAATCGGTTAAACTCGGTCAAAATCGGCCTACTCGGCCTTGTACTCGGACTACTCGGCCTTGTACTCAGACTAGTCGGACTTGTATTCAGAATATTTGAACTTTAAACATGTTTCATTTTAAATTATACTCAGTTGACATGAATTATGCTTATTTTAACACATAAATAATATATAACAATTAATTTTCTTTATATTTACCATGTCCGCGTACTCCCCGAGTACTCTCCGAGTACTCCGACTACTCCCAACTCCCCAGTCGGCCGACTAGGGACCGCCTAGCGACTTTTACAACACTGGTAATAACTATGCTACTTGTTATGTCATGGTATGGGACGTGATGTTTTAAATAATTGGTAATCGTAGTTGTTATGGAAACTTCTGGACAATCTGTTTCGCTCAGTGCCGCCCCCCGATGTTTTCGCCATCGGTTGGGGTGTGACAAGATGTTTGAAATAAAACAGTGGTTGATACATCTGTTGACTTTGGTCAACAGATGGATGAAAACATATATTTGAAACCACTGTTGGGTTAAAACAGAGTTTTGTGGACAAAACAGTGGTTGAAACCACTGTTGGGTTAAAACGGTGGTTTAAAACCACTGTTGGGTTAAAACAGTGTTTTGTGGAGAAAGAACATGCTTGAATGCAAATGTTATTTCGTTCATAAAGATTAATAAATCGTATATTTTCGTGTTTTTATACTCTAAACTTTAAGTATTTACCGACTGACTTATCTTTTTATAAATATAACCATATTCACCATTTATATGTGTTATGCATGGTTTTCTAAAAACCACCCATGTTTGCACACGGGTCTTACCGCTAGTACTATATAATAAAACAATATATATCTTTAAAAACCTCATTTATTGGATGGTTTGAATAAATTTAATTTTATATATTAAATAATAAAAAGTTATATATATATAAGAACCATATGTATTGTACGGGTTGAATCTTTAAAACCATGTGTATTATACGGGTTGAATAAATGTAATATTGTTTACCAAATAATAAAACAAGTTATATCTTTAAAAACCCTTGTGTATTACGCGAGTTGAATAAATATTATTTTATATACCAATTAATAAGAAAATTATATTTAAAATAACTAATGGATATACTCGATACGCCATAGATATGGTGATTACGGAGATGATTATTGAAAAGAAGATATAGTGGTCAAACATGTTGTTCAAGAAGCAAATAAGCAGCTATTTGAGTGATAAAATATAAATTATATTTAAAAAACCCCGTAATAAATCTAATTTTATATATAAAGTAATATTGAAAGTTATATGCAATTTGTTTAAAAATTACGTCATAAAATCAATATAATAATCTTTTTAATAATGAAAATAAAAATAAATAATATATTAACACAAAGTTTGGTTTTGGTGATAAATAATTTGGCTATTTAAAAATCTCTTAAATTAACAATTTAAATTTAAGCATAATATTTTATTAGAAAAATAGAAGTATTTTATTCGACGTTTAAAGTAGGATAAGATTTAATATTAATTTTTTTATTTAGTTAATATAAGATAGCAAAAAAAATATATGATTGATTAGTTTGGGTAAAAGGAAACAAAAAATTTTAGCTGTTATATAACACGTTAGGTAATATAAACAATGAAAATAATATGATATAGAAAATCATATAAATAATATTATAATGAGAAGTATATATTAAATTTAAACTAAATAATAATTATCTATAGTTAAGTAGAAGAGATTAACCTAAATAATATTTAGTAGGAGAGTTATCTATAATCAATTAGAAGAGATTAAACTAAATAATAATTATTCATAAGATATTAAACTAAATAATATTTAGTAGCAGGGTTATCTATAATTAATTGGAAGAGATTAAACTAAATAATAATTATCCATAAGACATTGCATAATATGATGATAAGTGTTCTCCAAATGGTTTCTTTTATTATATAGTATAGAGTATAGATAGATGTTTAATTTAGTTTCGGTATTTTTCATAAAATAATCCAGATGAAGTTTATGTTTTCATTTTTATATCATACATATTGATTTGTAATTATTATTGTAACTAATTTCTTCCTATAAATTGAAATAAAAAAAATGTAAAGTTCCAACAATTAAAAAAAAAATCATTCCATAGTAATGAGGAAAAAAGGGGGTGACTTACTTTTTAGAACACTATAGGGTGGTCCTAGTTTTGGGAAATTTACGAAAATGTGTGTTGACCAATCATGTTTTCGAATTGGGAAAATCACGAAAATAGCCAAGTCAACGCCGTTTTTTTCCAAAATGGCCAACTGAAACGGCTCCCCAAGCCTTTACACGAATTCTGACACGGCTCAAAACATAAGTTAAGAACTTTCCTCAAACACCACTCAGCGTTTGACACGTGTTAGTGTTAACTGTGCACCTGTCACCTTTTTCTTCTACAAGACTTCTGTTGCACACTTCACCTACTTCACCCACAGTCCTCTTTCTCTCTCCCTCATCTCCTTATTTCTTCACCACTCCCACAATCCCACCCTACTACCTATCTCCATCTTCTTCACCGAGCAGGCGAGCACCACCACCACCCTCACCTCCCACCACCACCCTGCAACCTCTCACCACCCTCACCGAGCACCACCACCCTGCAACCAACCACCACCCTCACTGAGCACCACCACCCTCCACCCACCACAACCCTCACCTCCTTGAAGCATATGTGCAGATCGAAGTGCAAGTCTTTATCGTCGTTCAGCATGAAAATCACCACCAAGATGGTTTACGGTGGTGCTCAAGCCGAGCTGTTTCCGGCGGTTTACGGTGGTGCTCAAGCCGAGCCGTTCCCGGCAAGTGCTCAAGCCGTCACAGGCACTGTTCGAGATGTCTGAGGTGACCCAAGCCGGTTCATCTGATCGGAGCCGTTTCAGTATATGTTTCGAGCCGGTTCATCTAATCGGAGCCGTTTCAGCAAGCCATTTCAGAAGTTTGTCGGGCACGTGTCGTGTTCCAATTGGTTTGCATTGAAAGAACTCCTTAAGCCGTGTCAGTGAACGGTACCGGCTCGTGGAGAGGTGTCAGTTGGCTAATTTGGAAAAAACGGCATTGACTTGGCTATTTTCGTGATTTTCCCTTTCGAATTTGTCACGCTCATGCGTCCTTGGATGGACCTCTGAGCATGGGATGCGTCGGCGTATCATGTTGAAGAGTCCATGTATCAAGCATCTGACACGTGTCCGAAAGACCACTCCCGTGCGTCGGTGGACCAGTCCCGTGCGTCCGCGGACCACTCCCGTGCGTCGGCAGACCACTCCCATTTTGGCTGACTCTTCGGACAGACCGACAGACCACTCCTGTGCGTCGCGGACCACTCCCGTGCTAAGAGGTCCTTCCAAGGACGCATGAGAGTGACAAAATTGAAAACCATGTTGGTCAAAAGACAATTTCGTAATTTTCCCCCTAGTTTTTGTTATCATCTCTTTTCATTTTGTTACTCTTGCCCGAAAATCCCTTTACATCGATTTACCAGCCCTTTTTAGTGGTGTTATCTTTCGCTCTAGCGGTTTTAAGTTGCACTGCACTATAAAGACATTGGCGCCGGTCTAATCTCTAGGCTCAAGCTTCTATGACCACGAGAAGATCCGTCACTTTCACCCTTCGATATCGTTACTATAGTCGACTTTTGGGAAGAGTATCTTCAATGGAGTTAAAAGAACAAAATATGTCGTTTTTAGGTGATGTTGAAGCAACATGGAAGCAAGGGGAAAGAGAGGCATGAGTTAACAATTCGAATTATACGATGATGCAGTGTAAGTTGTTATCATGATGTAATTCATGAAACATGACAAAAACATTGACACCATCATGGTCGTGTTTATGGAAATGGGAAAAAGTAAATGTCTGTTTTCGTCGTGCAAAGTGAATTTCCATTTTGGACGTCATTATCATTTTAAGTTTGTAAGACCCCCGTAGTGGGGCATTTTTTTTTTTTTAATTTAAAAAAAAACGTCGAAACACGCCCCATAGCCATTCCGGCGTTTTCGGGCGTTTTCTTGGCCAAATTTTGTTTTGGCGTTTTTCAAACCACGCCAAATTTTGAATGGGGACTTGAGTTGACCGTTGCCAAACGGTCACTTGTTTATTATTATTATTTTTTTTAATTCCAATATTAACCCACTATATATATATTACCCACTTTTTCATATTTTTTATAAAAAAACTCACACATTGTCAAACTTTCTCTACTACTTCTTCTATATTTTATACAAAGATGCATCCATTCCGACCCCCATTTGGTGTCCCCTCAAGACCCATGAACCCGAACACAACAACCCTTTAACCTTCAAGACATGGACCCGAACATGTTAACGTACGCGGCTTACTTGAGTGGCGCTACTCCATTCGTGCATCCCACTTTCGGATTTGGTCAAGCCGGCGGGTCGCAACCTTCACAACAACAAGCCGAACCCGATGTGGATATCGTGCCGGAGACGCAACCCGAACCGGAGCCAGAGAAATCGAAACGCTGCAGAAGGTCGCATAAGAAGAAGGAAGCGAACGAACCTCGACGTAAGCATTCTTACCTTAATTGGACGAAGGAGGAGGAATACACGTTGGCTCGGTCATGGCTCGAGGTTTCGGAGGACCCCGAATTTGGTAACTTTTATATTTTTTTTTTACTTATTTTTTAGTTATATTTTTACTTTTATTTTTAACATACAACTTATATTTTACTTTTATTTTTTCAATTTGTAGCAAACTTTCAAACGGGCCCCGTTTTTTGGGATAGGGTTCGTGCACTATTTTATAGCACGTGGGGTAAAGGCGAGCATCGGGACAAAGATTCCATTTCTAGCAAATGGACCGACATCAACAACAAGTGTCACTCCTTCCAAGAAGTGTACCAACGTAACTACGATAATCGCCCGAGCGAAGAAGGTGACGTCGGGGTTTTAACAAAGTCTTTGGAAGAGTACGAGAGAACGAAATGACCTTTCCCGTACTATAAGTGTTGGGATCTACTACGAAAAAGTCCAAAGTGGGCGGGCGTAGTGACCATGACGTTTAGTAGTAGACGTCGAGCTAAACGGTCAAAAACATCATCCTCCGTTGACCCTGAAACACCGACATCGGATGCCCGCAATGTCGATCTAAATGAGGTGGTGGACGTTGACGAGCAACTTGAAGAAGAGTTGGCCCGACCGCCCGGTAGAAGAAAGGATAAGCGAACCGGGAAAAAAACGGTGAAGTCGTCTTCCGATCTCGAGTTGAAGGAAGATTTCGAGGAGATGAACCGTCGTCTCCAAGACATTCGCGACCTCGGCCACCAACGTTGTGAGATTATGAAAGAACGAGTCGCCGAAACCAAAAAGTTTAACGAGATGCAAGATGCGAGGCAAATGGAAAAGGACATTGAGTTTTTGTCCAAACCGATCGACCACCTCCAAGGCGACGCGTTGATCCTTGCGCAAATGCATCGCCAAAAAATTCGGGAAAAATATGGACTCTAGATCATCATCCTTTTTTTTAACTTTATTTTTTTCGGTTTCTTTTTTATATTCTGTTTTTTTTTTCCGTTTTTTTTTTTATTTCAAGTAGTGTAATTTTTTTTAAAATTAACGAAGAATTTTATGTTTTAAATTTAAAAAAAAAATAATAATTGTGAAATGATTGCATGGGCGTTATTGGGCATTATTCCTACTACGGCACTTTTGCAATAACCCCCCAATAATGCCCCCATGTTGACTGGACTGCCACATGGCAGAAAACGCCCCATGGTGGGGGCATTATTGATAAAACCACTACACATGGTCTAACAATGAAACCTAAAAATGGATGCTATCATGAAACGTGTGGGCCCAGCCGCCCAGCCTTAAACCGACATATAGAGGTGTGAAAAAAACCAGTTACAATAACCAAAACCAAATCTAGTTCATAATATGAGTAATCGGTTTAGGTTAGAAAAAAATCATAGGTTAGGGACTGGTCATGAAATTAAGAGTGAGAACCGGTTAGGAACCAAAATAACTCGTTATCTAGTTATTACCGTTGCAAAATATAACAAAAACACACACACACACACTACTTGTTATAGCCGTCTCTTGATGTTTTTTTTGGCCCATTTTGCCCTCACATGTTAATCGTCATCATCATACTCAGTAAATCCCACCAATAGCAAAACTAAGGTAGGGTCTGAGGAGGGTAGATGTAGACAGCCTTACATTTACCCCGTAGGAATAGAGAGGCTGCTTCCGGTGGACCCCCGGCTCGATTGTAGTTTTGTATCAAGCCTTGAACCTAAGACACATAACACTCAAACAATCGGGACAGAGACTGATTGGTGCATGTACCCCGCGTCTTTCAGCTATCAACGTCACCACATGATGCATGATTAACCATCTGCCGTTTTTAACTTTATTTTCACGAAATTAGTAAAATAACGTTGAAGCTAGTACCATTTCACTTTTGCCCTCACATGTTAATAAAAATAGGTATTGGGTGTAGGGTGTATTGGTTTTGTAACAATGCTTTTTTAGCTCTCAAAAACACAAAAAACGCTCACAAACTCTTTATGTATAAGTGTTAAAAAATGTCTCAAATAGTCAAATGGCATCTAAAAGCATCCATCGGTGTTGTATCTTCGTCAAGCGACACAACATTGTGTAAATTCTAATGACAAAAATTATCTGGAAATCAGGGCATATTTTGATCTATATGAATTGTCAAACAAGTTAAATTAGCTCGATGCAAGAAATGTGATGGATTTTACGATCATGCATCTAACACGCTTTGGTTGAGTAGCGATATAGATGGAACTTGGAAGTTGGTGGATAATGTCCCGGCTAAGGGTCAAGCAATAGATAACTTTATATAATACTTTAAAAATACTAAACAGAATGCGTTCACGGTCCTATTAAAACTTTAAAAATACTAAACAGAATGTGTTCAGGTCCGATTAAACCGATAATTAGTTTTGTTTATTCATTAAACAAGACTGAACGGTTGAGCTTTATGGATTAGTTTAAAAAATGTTAGTATCAAATTGGATATTTGGATGGGACCGTTCTCTTAGTCTTATAATATAGTAAATTTGATGATAAACTAGGTTTTGCCCGCCCGCGTTGCGGGGCATTAAGCCGAATATTTCTTTCTCATAGCATGTGCGTTTGTGTTTTAGTTATTTGTACATACTACTCATAACACGATCTCAAAAAAAAAAATTACATTGAGTAAACAAAGTAAAACAAAATACTACCATACTTTTGCTAAAAAAACTAAAACGATGGAAAAACTACCGCTTGCCATGACGAATAGAATTAAATCGAGCCAACCAATTAAAACAAAACACTACCATAGTCTTGTAAAAAAAATATTAAAACGAATTTTATACTGGGGGCAAAATCATAAATAAACACAGAAAATCATGTCGAAATGTAAATCAACTTAAGTTTATATCGACACGTAAATAAAAATAACGACGTAAAACTCGATTAAAAAGTATTTAGAAAGTTAAGGGATTGTAAGAGTTAATGCTAAAATTTAAAGGGTAAAAGTAAAATAGAAAAAAAAAAACACAAAAAGAAAAGAAAGAAAGAAAATGAAAAAAAAAAGAAAAAAAAATTGACACCACCACTGTAGCAAAGTGGTGTTGTCAATTGATATATACTAGGATTTATCACCCGCCGCGATGCGGCGGGGATCCATTCATATGCATCATACTTCATAAAATAAAACCCAAGCGTTTGTTACATCAATGTTTCATAGTCACATCGCCTTAACACGGGGGCTTCTTAGCAACTACGATAAAGGAAGACAATACAGTGCAAACAAATAATGTGGTAATTAATGAACATCAATTTAACAGTTTTCGTATACAAAGGTACAAATAAACCTAGTGGATTATCCGAAGACCCACCAAGCCAAAACTACAATCCGAGGATATAAAGCCGAGCATCCTATGTCTTATCACTAAGCAAATACTTCAAAACCTTTGGTATAGTCCTGACCAAATTCGAAGCATTTGGTGAAAACGTTAATTAATGAATATGAAACATTACTTATCACCTTATTTATTGTTGACACCTTCATTCCAACAAACATAAGGACAATTAACAGAACTGGCTTTTCAGGGATACAGTACTACATGGGTAACAGTAACATGGTACCATTTCTTGCAAACACATCTCCATGTTGCCAACTATTACTTAAAAGTTTTGTTTCTTAAACTACTTTTTCTATAAATTGTAGAAACAGCTTCAGTGTTTTCTATGAAAGCCTTTTCATGACTCATGAGTAACTTATTGCATGAATTAAAGCTCATATGCCATGATTTTCCAATTGGTTTACTGTATTTACAGATTAAATGCATGCATCAGACTTTATTAAAGTGAAGCTATAACACAAATTTGTGTTGTTTCCGCTTGAGAATCTAGGGTTTAATATGAGGGAAGGTGGATGCATTCTTTCCCAAAATTCATGAATCCCCTAAGAGTAAACCCAATTTAGTAAATTAAAGATGGCCTAAATTTAAATTTTGTGAAGAAAAACACTAAGATTGAAACAACTAAGAAACTGGTACAATAGAGCATCGATATAATAACCTGGTTTGGAATCGGTAGGCCGCTTCAATCAGCGAACGGAATAGGGTCGGTACTGGCGGTGGTGTGTATCAACGATGATCAGTAGTAGCAGATTGAAGGGAGTCGGTAGTGGCGGTGGATAGAGGCTCCTCTTTCATCGCTCTCTCTCTCTAGAGACTTCCCCTCCTCTCTGTATGTCTTTGTGAACAACAAATTTAATCACAAACTACACATTCAAAACATTAGCAATTCAAACCTCCATAAACATAACTAATATTAAAAAACAAATGTTTATAAACCGAACACAATACACAAAATGTGGCACAGCTTATCAACCAAATCATTAAGTCATCCATCCAATTATTATATCCATTTCATCTAAAACAAAAACCGTATAACAACTTCTTAACCTAAAAAAAATCCGCAAATAACATTCAATGAACACTATTATTAATAATCTTCCTCCTAGCCAAAAACCTAGCAATCGGAGGCGTAACCGCAATACTGATCGGAACTCTTACCGGAAACAGAGCTTTATTACACAGCACCGCCAGCGCCTGAGCTCCGCCGTCCGGTTCCTCGGCTTCGCCACGTCAGCGGTGGTGGTTTGGGGATCTAGTTGTTCTTCTTTTGGGCCGGCCATACCGACTTTTTCTAGTACGGATTCGAGTTGTTTGAAGCGGAGTTTTTCGAGTACGGATTCGACGTCGACGTTGTTTTTTATGGCGATGTAGAGTCCGGTGATGCTTGCGGCGGAGACGGAGCAGTGGACGACTAAGGCTACTTTGCCGTATTTTTTGAGAAGCTCGCGGAAGCGACCGCCGGCCATTGCTGGTTGACTGTCTTTGAAGCTTTTATTGAGGGGAAAATTGTAGAGGCAAGAGTGAAAATGGAAAAGGTTGGTGGCGAATGTGAAAAGGCCAAAAAGGTCCTGGCGCAAACATACGTTGTCTTTTGATATATATAACTAGGGTTTATCACCCGCCGCGATGCGGCGGGGCTTAGAAATTAAGACGTAACACGTACGAATAAAGCTTAAACGCCAGGTTCAAAACGTTCATAAAGTGTTATTCGGCAGTACGACATATGTGTGTATAAACACACTCCTTAATTAATGACATTTCAAAAAGACCGTCTATATGAAATATAACAAATGAAAACATAGGGAAAAATACAGGCCATGAGAAATAGGTGAAGAACGTCACTATGATGTGTCACTTTCTTAGCATCCTTCTAAATATATAGCATCTAAACCTTTTTAAACACATGAATAAAAAAAATACAATTGAGTAGAAATAAAGGAAGCCTAAATAATAATAATTACTTAAAGCACACCTGTAGATAATGATAGTGGGTGTTTGAGAAGAACATATTACATGTACCTAAAAGGGGACCAACCTTGACAACAAAAATGCATATGATTAACACCTGTTAGAGGAAATAATACATTTAAAAAAGAGACCAAAGTACAAAAGAAGATAAATGCCAATGATCAATGAGACACTACTGGATTAAAAGTACTTAAATAAAACACATAAACATATATGTATAAAGTGCTACTGTTGTAACGGGTTAACGTTGGACGTAAAGCTGAAACATAGAAAGCTGGCGTTGCTGCAAACCTGAAACACAGAAGGCAAAATAAAAACAGATTATTGGTGAATTAGCATACGTATGAAGAGATTTGTGTTTTTCGTTTCCTAGGGTGAGTCGTAGAAAAAGAGTTGTTCTTTTTGTTAGTTATATTTTTCTTCAAGTATGCACATGTAATCTCTTTTAAGAAAGAGAGTGAACATGTGATTCCAATTCAAAGTACCAGTAAGGAGCTGGTGATTGTCTTTACGATCCGCAGGACGGAGAGCCTTTCATAATCACATAAATCAAAGTAAAAGTGGGGAATAACATTAGTTTCAGGTGTGGAAGTGATGATTGAAGGCTGGCCTTTTCGCATAGAGGTATGTCATTGAAAATTTTCATGTACAAACCGGCCGGAGCTTACATAATTACGACTCCAGCATATTAGTTAACTTGATTGTTTTCAAATTCAAAAATTAAAGACTCAATTCAAAAACTTTCTGAGATTATGTGAAAGCAAAGCAGAATAGAGGCAACGATCCTTCGGTTTACACACCAGCTAGTGATCAAAAACTCTAAAATTAAAAAAATATCAATAATACGATTAGTAATAGATCTGTGCGGACTGCAGAGAATAGAGAGGCTTCATCACTTAATGCTTTTGAGAAACAAAATACAATTTTAACAACACATATATTGCGGTTCACCAAACAATTAGAAGGCATCATTCTATTCTAATACAAAGTTTAACAAACAATCATTTCACTCCACCACAATGATCTAAAAAAACAGAGACTAAATAAAAAAAGGGTAATCGGAATACAACTTCATGTAACCTATTCTAACCTTATCCGCCGGCGTCCCATCTTGTCTGTCACCGATCTTGTCAGAATATGTTCTGAAAGTTACAACTTGAACAATACGACAGGGGGGCCATAGCCTCTAAATACTCTCACCGGAGTTCACCGGAAGTCGCTTATTCATCGCTCCAACAAAAATCAACCAATCAGACATCATTGTATGCCGATCTAACTGAAAAAGAACATGCGGCGGGAAAGAAACTTACCGGATGTTCGTCGGAACCCTGGCCGTTGCCCAGTTTTTCGTCACAGCCACCGTCTGAACCCTAGGTCTCTTGTTCGGAATCAACAATTCGCAGGAGGGATAGAAGACGACCATTTAGCCTTTCTCACTTCTCTTGATACGGGTTGCAAGGAGTTGGAAGCAATCGGAAGACATGTGGATGGATGAGCAGGTGTGAATTATGTGGATGGATGAGCAGGTGTGAATTAGATACAATTGTATGAAGAGTGGAATTATGAAATTACCCCAGATACTGTAGCAAACATATGTTATCATTTGATATATATAATAATAATATGTTGAAATATTACATAGTTCCAAAAGTCCATTTGACTCTGTAAAATGACTTTTTTCTCCTTATTAAAGTTGTATTTCATCGAAACATAAGTAGTCAAATACATGTCAATTAATATATTAGTAAAATTTAACATGGTCTTATGAGTTTTTGGTCAAAGCAACACACATGACAACAATTACTTGTCATAAACTAAGAGTGAATTACTGCCCTGCTACGAAAACACAACATAAACCTAACAAATTCATGTGCTTGGTTGTACTCTAAACGGATTTGGATTAATTTCACATCAAACCTGAAAACATGTTTAGCTAAACAGGTCGTATTCCTATAACATGACGGGTTGACCCATTCATTTTTAACCCATTTATACTATTTGGGTATTTTATATATCAAAACTTAAAAGATCAAAATAAATTGCCATATTTAAAACATAATTCCTTAAAAAAATAAGACTAACATATAAATTTAAAATTAAAATGTGGTGTTCGTATCAACCCATGAATACACGTGTCGTGTTCAGGTTCGGGTTTATGTGTGTGACGATTTTTGGGTTCGTGTCGAGTTCGACCTGCCAACCTGCAAACAAGACCCATCTAACAGACCCAATAGCCAATACCTGAAACTGTAGTAACAAATTGGTTTGGGTAAATTCCAAATTTTCAATAATTTTGCTAAAGCCAGGCTTACAAGTATACTTGTTACACTGTTAAACTTTTTGCAATAATAATAAAAGAGTGAGTTGGTCATATATTTTACATAAAAGAAGAATGGTATAAATGGCAAAAAAAAAAAAAAAGAGAGCATGAAACTTGTATCCCAAGTTTCAATTTGCAACAATGGGTGACTGGCTAAATTAAAAAAAACAAAAAACTAAAAAAAAAACTAAAACCACCAAAGGGATACCTTTCAGGTCATTTTTCTGCATCGGAGCGCGCAGATGCTTGCGAATTAACATCGTCCTGCGGTTTCTTTTTCCGATTCCTTTTCGGGAGTTCTGGCAATGACTCGTTCTCAGCGCGACGACCCTCAGCGCCCCTAGTGTGGTGTCGTCTCGGCTGCCTTGATTTGGTTTGAGAATCAGGGTCTGGTGCATTTTCCACTGAACGATGACGCCGATGTCTACGTTCTCTTCGGGACGTTTTTTGGCCTGCATCTGCAACAATGGTTTAAAACTTTAAATACATGATTTCTATTACAAGCTGCACAATGATAGTTGTTCCTAAAAAACAGAAGAATTATAAATCTCAAAAATAATAGATAGAAATACCGCAAATAGAGAAGTGTGTTTTTATTGCTGACAACTTTCTACATTGTAATAATTAGAAAAATTACAGTGTTATCACAATAATATACTTGTAATAATCATATTTGTCACATGTTAACTATTAATAAATAAAATGAGCACATACAATCATACATGTCTGTTTCCACATTTTGCCAATATGTATAGGTTATAACAAAAATTATTAGATAGGATATTTGATTATTATTATTATCATTATGACATTTTTTGTAACATTTTGCATTGATTCAGGCATTCATTATATAAAAGTTTGAGTTATCTAACCTTCAGACACCCAATCAGGACCATCCTGACTTGAGGCTTCGGATCCGTTGGATGATGCAGCAGGTGTACCAAACCCCTTCATCTGAACCCGAAAGAGAGAAAAGATCAAAATTTGAATTACAAAAGCAAATGAATCATTAACACCATGGAGATCAATGAACATACCCAGCTGGGAGATTCTTGGGCCTGTCCATCGCATCCGAAATGAGCAACATGCTTCACGTCCGTTGGACCGCCAATCTGTATTTCTTGTTTCTTCTCTTCTTCTGCAGAAAACAGATTCTAGAACGCGTTAAGATGTTGATTATGGATTAATGAAGAGGAAGGAGAAAAAGAGGCTGACCAAAAACTTGAGAGATGTATCTAAGGCCTTTAAGAAGTCCTTTCACCTTATGAGCATTCATCTTCAAAGGAATTATGGTTTGGATCAGGAGGGGGTCTTTTGACCCCATAAAATGCAGGAAACAAATTAGGTAAATAAAATTCAAACAGATTGATACATAAGAATGGGGTATTATGAGAAAGAAAACAGAAAGGAAACGAGACATAGAAATAATAATAATAGTAAAAAAAAAAGATATCAACAAAATGAAAGGGTGTTACCAAAATAGCCATTGACATATTTTTTGCTTGAAATATTTATTTGACCATTACAATAACTTATAATAAAAGAAACTCAAATATAATATCGGACAAGTGGAACAATTTTGGCAAAACTTAGCCACTTTTGCACCGACCAGACATAGGTGCATAAGTTTGCTACTTTTGCGCCGATTTGACTAACATCCAATGATGCATTAACGTGGGTCGTATCTGGTGCCAAATTTGTCATAATTTGAGCCATTGACATAATCTTTATGTGCGTAGCGCATTTTGATTGGATGTGATCATTTGTAACAGTCAAATTAACAACTTTTAAAAAAAAGTTGTGGCTATTTGGATAATACGTTTAGTCGAAGAGGCTATCTATATGATTTTGCCTTTTTTTTAAACCAAGCCTAAGCCTTAAACTAGTGATAAATATATAGATGTGAATGAGAGGTGACTGAGAAGGAGAGAGAATACCCTTCCCCTTCGCGTGTACTATATGCACGTATAGCTGTTTTTCTATACCGGTCACATTGGTTAGCAGAATACTGGTGGTAATCCGTGGGTTTTCTAGTGACGGGTTCTCACGGTTATAAAAAAAGAACATCATACAAAAATTCTGCGTCTAACTAAAGAGATTATAATATTTTATAGATGTTAATTATAAGTTTGACAGATTGTGAAAAAAGAAAGGGTACACATAAGAGTTTAGTTTCTTGTTCATAGCACATCCTCCATGAGGCTTAACAAGTGAAGCAGATAACCAATAATTCTTTTGGTTCATTACTATGCTTTCATATCATCCAGACCGACGCTAGCCTGCCAAATAGAATCACATAAATTAATTAACAAAAGTTAATTTAGGGGGAACAAATCATACCCAATGTGTACTAATACTAAGCATGATGACCTCACCAAGAATTTGTGGTTCTCCTGTAGAATTGGTGTGAATGTTGCACAAAATTTTTCAATATCGGAACTGATGTCACCATTCCCAGCCACAACATCCATGAACTTCTTCCTATCTGGAGCAAGCTTCATTGCAACCTGTGAATCCAGTTTGGGATTATAAACAAGCAAATTATTTGGAAGCAAGAAAATAGAGGATGAAAGTACAATAACGGAAAGAGTAAAATGGCATTCTCGTCCCTAGGGTTTGGCCAGTTTTGCGACTTTTGTCCAAAGGCTTGTTTTTCCGCATCTGAATCCAAAAGGTTTGAAATCTTGTCATTTTCATCCGGCTCGTTAACTCCATCCATTTTTCTCCGTTAAGTCAGACATATTTCCTTCTTTTTTGCTAACTTAAAGGGCAATTCGGTCTCTTTCACTTTATGTAAAAAGACCGAATTGCCCTTTAAGTTAACAAAAAGGCGGAAATAGCCCTGACATAACGGAGAAAAATGGATGGAGTTAACAAGCCGGATGTAAATGGCAAGATTTCAAACCTTTTGGATCCAGATGCGGAACAACAAACCATTGGACGAAAGTCGCAAAACTGGCCAAGCCTCAGGGATGATAATGACACTTTACTCTAATGGAAAAGAAATACTTACCGTAAAAGTTGAACTGGCCAACCAGCCATGGTATTTCTTGAGTGTTTTAGTATAGGCTTCAGTACAAACTTTTGACATGGCCCAGTCTTCATGCTCCATTAAGGTACGGAATAATTCTAGAATGAAATCCATTGCCCTGAAAATGTAAAAACTTGTGTGCATGAAGGGTATTTTGGATTTGATTATTTGTGTTAACTGTTAGAGAAGAAGTGTCGATTATTCTCACCTAGTTAGCCATAGTAGACCGTTGGTGCAACTTGATGAGCCTTCTGCTGTCTTGGCTGCAACCTCCACTTGCACCATACTGTATAGGTTCTGAAATTCTTCTGGGTTGGACAGATATTTGTTCTCCAACCTCTAAAAGGACGAGATGAATATAAACAGCTTAGTTAGGCTTGATAAATTAAATTCAGGAAGAAACGTAAATAAATGCAGAGGGCATATGTATGTCAAAGAAATCAAGTGCTGGAAATATACACAAACTCAAATATAAGATATTTGATGTTTGGTGGTAGATGAAACAAGTAAAAGACCAACATCTATTTGTTCCCATTACAAAAGGGTTATCTTTTCTCTCAGGAAAAGTTATGAGAAATAACCAGATTATGGTTATTACAAAAAGAGGGTCTAACAGTGAGTAAAGATAATTCAAATGACTCAAAAGGCAGAAGTTACAGGGCTATCTCATGAAGAGGTTGAACAGCATACATACATTCCCTCAACAGCAAATAAAATGCAAATTCATGACTGTAAAACTAACTCGGGATCAAGGTTAACAGAATACATTCATTATTCCCGTATACAAAAATAACGCAAATTCATGACCATAGATATCATCTGCTATCAAAATGAAGGGAAAGGAAGAGTCTTACTGTTATATTACCGCCAACGTCAGTCTTGACAAGTGCCATGGCTGCTCCGAATTTGTCTAGCATCGAGTAAGAAAAATAAATTGTAAGTTGTTGAACGACTAACAGGCAAAGATGCTTGAATTTCTTATTGGCTTTTGGAGTTTATGGGATCTATTAAAATGCCATTTGACTTGTATTCCTCTGATAATAACATTTACGACTTAGGGCGTGGTGCTTCCTCCTACAAGACTGAAAGGACCATTACTTAGCTGGTAGCTATTAAATTTACAGTTCATGCCTATATGTGAAGACAGATAAGTTTACATCTATAAAGCAAGAGCATAGTCACCATACCAATAACAGGCAATATCTGTTTGCAGACGACTAAGAAAGGCTTCGTAAGCATTTCTCCTTCTTCAGACTTGACATGCTTCATTCCTTCTAAAGCAGGAGCTAACACTGTCCCTTCCGCAGGAGCTAACACTGTCCCTTCCATATTGATGGTTAAGATTACTGCAACAGTAAATGATATCGAATTTACGAATCAGCCTAATTGCTTAAGTCCGGTCCGTTCTACCCTAGACAACTGGATACATAAACAAAAACTAAAAAAAAATCATCAACAAAACATTGTAGAGTAAATTACTTTTTCAGTCCCGGTGTTTTAGTGGTTTTAACCACTTGAGTCCAAATCAAAAAGTTTAATGCCCGGAGTCACTAACTGCTCATTTTATAACGTTTTGAGTCCAATTTTGTTTAAAAAAAATTTGGACTCAAAAGGTTAAATAATTGGACCCACCATCATCATACTCAGTAAATCCCACCAATAGCAAAGCTAAGGTAGGGTCTGAGGAGGGTAAGATGTAGACAACCTTACCTCTACCCCGTAGGAATAGAGAGACTGCTTCTGGTGAGACCCCCGGCTTGATGGTAGTTTTGCATCAAACCTAGGACATAAGGCACATAACACTCGGCAATTAAGACAAAGGCCAATTAGTGCATGTACTCCCTTGTCTTTCGGCTATCAACGCCACCACATGATGCATGATTAACCACCCCCTCTTTTAACATTATTTTCACGAAATTAGTAAAATAACGTTAAAATTAGACTCAAAAGGTTAAAAAAATTGGACTCAAAAGGTTATAAAAAAAGCGTCTAGGGACTCAGGGCGTTAAACATTTTGATTTTAGACTCAAATGGTTAAAATCACTAAACCACAAGGACTCAAAAAGTAATTTACTCAACATTGTATAATCCTGTCTACGGTATAGCACACAAGCTTTATCTATATGCTTCCACAAGCTGATGGATGTCAAAATCATAACTAAAAGGTTACAATGTTACACTGTCACTAATACTAATGTCACTACGTAGTGGGGCGTTTTTTTTTTTTAAATTGCCCAATAACACCCCTTCCCCACTACACCTGGGCGTTATTGGGCGTTATCTTGCAAAAAATGCTCCTTGGCGTGGTTTGAAAAACGCCCAATGTGGAAAAGGTTGGCCAATCACATTAGAGATTCCATTTGCTTGGCCAATAAGATTTTTAGGTGTTTTTTTTAATTTTATTTTACTACAAAACATATTGCCCAATAATGCCCCATCCCCACTACACCCATCCCATTTTAGAAAACGCCCAATAATGTCTCATTGCTGACTGGGTTACCACATGGCGCAAAACGCCCAAGGGTATCAAGTTGCCCACTACGCATGGTCTAAGAGCATAAAACATGAACTTTCACCATTACCAAAGATATGCACTGTAACAACATCAACAAACCACAAACCTACAGATCAGGAAACTTTTCGATCCAACGCTCACACCAGCTTTGGATCATTCAATATTCCAATTCACATTTTACAAAATCTATATCTAAACCTAGCTATATCAATCACTAAATGAATCACGGAATTAAGTTGAAACGCATGCAGAACATTCTAGAGCACAATTAGCAAACATGATTACTATATCAGACACAGATCTTATCGAAATCGGATCCATATGCCCTAGATTCAAAGTAATTATGAAATTAAACTTCAAATTCGGATCCATATGCCCTAGATTCAAAGTAATTATGAAATTAAACTTCAAACTATCAGAAGAAATGCGAAGTAGATCTGATTTCAATCAATTCATCAACAGAAACATAAACATAGATCGTCATTACATGAATAAAGAAATTGAACACAAAGATCTGAAGTTCGAATTAACCGTTTTTTTCGTTGCAGGTGTTTTAGCTGAAGTTCGCTTTCAATGGACGCTGATATTTTCAGTCAAGTGTCGTAACAGTCAATAGAGATTCTACTTTTATGTAGAGATGGGTATAATAACCGGTTCCAAACCCGACCCGGACACCCGGTAGACTCGACCTGGATCGGTTCCAGTTCTTACCCGCTTTCTTGAAGAACCGGTTCCGGGTTCAAAAAACCCGTAGGTTCTTACCCGGTTCCACATTTTATAAAAAAATAGGTTCGTAACCGGTTCCTACCGGAAGTGTAGAGTGGTATACAAATGTGTATTAAATAGGCCCCTCTAGTTTATTAGTTTGACACTTAAACCCCTAAGTTTCTTGCCAGAATCATTTTTAGAACGGCGGTGTAAAAAACCGAATTAACCGACACATAACCGAATCAACTGATGAAACTGAACTACATAAAAAACCGGTGGGTTGGTTAATTGTTTTTTTCTAAATACTGAAAGTAGTGAGTTGGTTATGGTTATCAATGTTTTCATACCCGTCATAACAGAACTGAATCGACACATAGTTAAATCTTTGTCGGATTTTAGACTTTTCAGCGTTTTTCATTATTTGATGTTTTTGGTTGAATGTTTGTTAACTTTGTGGGTTATATATCATATCGTTTTAATTGAATGTTTGTTTATATTTATGATTTATATCAATTTCATTTGAATATTCGATAACAATAATTATTTATATTATAGATTATATGTAATTTTAATATCATGTAGTATTCTAATATATAGATATGTGTAATAACAATTTATTCCATGTAATTTATTCACGGTTAACTGACCTGCTATAACCTTTAAAACCGAAAAACCAAAACCACCATAACCGATTGGTCATGGCTTTCCATTAACCGACATTTTGGTTATGGTTATGATTTTGGGTCAAAACCTGACCCAAACACACCCCAACCGGTAATCATACACCTATATCTACCCAAAATCATTAGATTTGAACCCTCAACCTAATTGAGAGGCCATATCTTTGTATCACTAGGATACGCCCCTTGGTAATCATTCAAGTGCAGGGTTTGGTCTGGTTTGACAATGGTGTAAACGTAAGCAAATGATTTTGAGATAAGTATCAGGGGTTTCAATGTGTCAATAAATTTAGGTTAACTATATTAAATAGTAATTTATTTATTTTCACCTTTTAAAGATATAGTTGTTATTTTATTATGTTACATGAAGTTTGATTATATATTAGGGCCTGTTTGGTTGACAGGAATTCATAGGATTTCAAGGGAATTGGAATTTAAATTCCATTCCTTTGTGTGTTTGGTTGGACAAATTAGTTGAAGGGAATTGGATTCAATTCCAACAAAATCCCTCATATAATGGAATTCAGATTCCTTCTCAATTTCAAAGGAAAGTTTAAAAAACCAAGGGAATGTTTCCAAAGTTACGGAAATAACCCCTTACCCTTTCATTTTTGTCTAAAAGCCAAAAAATAATAAAAAAAATTCTAAAAAATCCAAAAAAATAATAAAAAATTCAAAAAAAATCAAAAAATTCCAAAAAAATCCAAAAAAAATAAAAATAAAATAAAAAAAATTCTAAAAAATAAAAAAAAAATCTAAAAAATAATAAAAAATCCAAAAAATTCTAAAAAGTCAAAAAATTATAAAAAATTCAAAAAAACTTCTAAAAAATCCAAAAATTATAAAAATTCAAAAAAAATAATAAAAAATCCATAAAATCCTAAAAAATCCAAAAAATAATAAAAAAATCCAAAAAAATCCAAAAAATCCAAAAAAATAATAAAAATTCTAAAAAATCATAAAAAAAATCTAAAAAATAATAAAAAATCCAAGAAATTCTAAAAAGTCAAAAAAATTCTAAAAAAACCAAAAATTATAAAAATTCAAAAAATAATAAAAAATCCATAAAATCCTAAAAAATCCAAAAAAGTCTAAAAAATAATAAAAAATCCAAAAAATTCTAAAAAATCCAAAAAAATCCAAAAAATCCAAAAAATAATAAAAATTCTAAAAAATAATAAAAAATCCAAAAAATTCTAAAAAGTCAAAAAAAAATCTAAAAAGTCTAAAAAATTCTAAAAAATCAAAACAATAAAAAAATTCCAAAAAATTCTATAAAATCAAAAAAATTCTAAAAAATAATAAAAATCTAAAAAAACCCAAAAAAAAAATTTTAAAAACCAAAAAAAAACTAAAAAAATAAAAAACTATAAAAAATCAAAAAAATAATAAAAAATCCAAAAAATTCTAAAAAAATCAAAAAATCAAAAAAAAAATTTGGATTTTTTGATTTTTTAGAATTTTTGGATTTTTTTTATTATTTTTTAAAAAAAAAATTTTGATTTTTTTTTATTTTTTTATTATTTTTTAGATTTTTTTTGAATTTTAGGATTTTATGGATTTTTTATTATATTCTTGAATTTTTTGGATTTTTTAGAATTTTTTTGACTTTTTAGAATTTTTTGGATTTTTTATTATTTTTTATTATTTTTATTATTTTTTAGATTTTTTTTTGAATTTTTAGGAGTTTTTTTATAATTTTTTAGGATTTTTTTGATTTTTTAGATTTTTTTTTATTTTTTTAGAATTTTTTAGATTTTTTATTATTTTTTAGATTTTTTTTGAATTTTTAGGATTTTTTATTTTTTTAAGATTTTTTTTATTTTTTAGAATTTTTTGGATTTTTTATTATTTTTTAGATTTTTTTTTGAATTTTTAGGATTTTTTATTTTTTTTAAGATTTTTTTATTTTTTAGAAATTTTTGGATTTTTTATTATTTTTTTAGATTTTTTATTTTTTAGAAGTTTTTGGATTTTTATTTATTTTTTATTTTTTTTTGAAATTTTAGGATTTTTTGGATTTTTTTTATTATTTTTTAGATTTTTTTTATTTTTTAGAATTTTTTGGATTTTTTATTATTTTTTAGAATTTTTAGGATTTTTTTTTGTATTTTTTATTATTTTTTTGAATTTTTATAATTTTTTGGATTTTTTAGAATTTTTTTGAATTTTTATCTAGAATAGTTGTTTTTAAAACTTTTTCCAATTGTTTATAACTAGGGGTAATTTTGTCTTTTTAGGTGTTTTTAAAATTCTAATTCCATTAATACATTTATTAACCAAACACATTTATGGATTTCAAAGGAATCCATCAAATTACAATTCAAATTCCAATTCCCATAGGGATTCCAATTCCAATTCCTATACATTCCGCGAACCAAACGCCCCCTTAGAATCCGTCACGAACGAATCTATGTCTACACGAATGCGTCGCATGCCTCTGTCTTCCTCCTCTCATAAACTCCATCCTTGGTCATCCATGATCACACATTTCTTTCTTTGTTTCTCTCTTCTTACTCTCTCCTCCACTAAATACTTGTACTTTTGTTCTAACTTCTAAGATAGTACATGTACCCATTTTAGGGGTTGTTTTTACCTCTTGGCTCTTTCTTAATGGTTCAGACCTCTTACTGGTTCAACACTTAATGGTACAGACTGTTTGTTTCACAAGCAGATGTCTGAATGGTTCAGACATTTGCCTCTGAATTGTTAAGATTTATACAGAGTCTGAATGGCTAAGACCTCTACTGTTTGTTTCACAAGCAGATGTCTGAATGGTTCAGACATTTGCCTCTGATGACGGGGGTAGCCCAAATCTCAATAAAATGACTAATATACATAACAGCTTAAAAGGTTAAAAGGTTGAGAGGTTCAATACGCGCGAACTCATGTGAACAGTAAAAAGGACACGCATAGTGTCCGGTCACATCAACACTTAACGTGTGAACTATTTCTGCACAGACAGAACATGTGTACAGAGAACAACCTTTTATCCGCAGGTCTAAAGCCTCCAACCCCCAAACGGGTAATTCCTCCAATGTAGCCTTGGATCCATGGTCACGAGCTTCCTCTTATAGAATACATCTTATCTATAAGTACCAGCTCCAACAACCATATCAGGGACACCAGATCAGTTGAGCTAACACATACTCTCTGATCTTCTCTCTTCTCTTGAGAACAAGTTTCATACTTGCTTCTCTTCTTCACTTCAAACAGCATTGTTTCGCTAACAACTTCATTCCGGCTTGAATTCCCTTCAAGCTGGAATCAAAAGCGATCAATAAACAAGCGATCCAACCCCACGTGCTACAAACGTGGGAGGACCCCACGACCTGCGTTAGGCTAATCGAAACCCTTGAACCCTTTTACCCGGAGATATCGCTATAGGCCTTGGTCTTGTATTTGTTGTAGCAACAAGTTGGCACCCACCGTGGGGCTACGCCGCTTACTTTATCTTAAAGACCAGTTGTGTAGCTCCATTTTCTCTTTACATCATGTTTGAAAGCGAGTCTCTCGGTCAAGTAAATCAGGTGCCTAACAACACCGATTTAACACCAAATTCGGGTCGGATCTCACCGGTCCTATCTACACCTCTTTCTACTCCCGGAAGTACTCCACCGGGATATGTTCCCGGAGTTCACTTCTTTTCAAACACAAACCCATCTCGGTCAGGGGTTGCACTTACTCAAATCGATGTAATGCATACACCAGAACGCATAGATCTAACACCCGAGGGAGTAGCTAGAAATTTCTTACAACTGAGATTTCTTCTCAACTAGCATGTGAGCTTAGAAAGGGAAAAAGGGGTGAGAATAAGACTAAATTATGAGGAGTCTGAACCCTCATTATCACATGGCCCTCCATCTCTTCCTTTTAGCAGCTCACGTTCAGCCACATCTTACCTTGAAGCTGGTCCTAGTGTGACAGACCAACCACTCAAGCCCTTTAGCTTTTGGGGAGGCCAAGTCCAACCGCTTTTCCCTTATTTACCTCCCAACCCGTTACAACCAGTGCACCTATGGGGCATAAAACCACTCTTGATCAATTATGGCAGTCACCAGCTTCAAGTGTTCCCCCCTCCCATTGCTACTTCGTGAAAACAAGCCATGGCCACCCTGCCTTTGGCTCGAGGTGCGGTCATGAGTACATCCATGGGAATGCCTTATACAGTAAGCCTTTAAGGCTTTAACCTTATGACACAGATAATGGCATCTTTTATTAGTACCATCAGAAAGCCTTTAAGGATTTAACCTTATGCCCTAGCTGATGACACAAATGATGGCACAATTTCCTTTGCGGCACGTGAAAGCTGGATGATGACACAGAAAGCCTTCAAGGCTTTAGCTTTAACTTCATCAACCAAGTACCAACCACTCACCAGGGTACCTCAAACGGTAACCCAGCTTCAAGGGTAGTAGAAGACCTCTCAAAACCCTACAAGCCCAACAAACTTGTCTTGCTTCTCCCAACAAATCGTTGATTACGAGTTTCAAACCCAGATAAAGATGCCATCACGGTACTAAAGACTACCTCCAAATCTTCGCCGGGACTGCAAGAATTGAAAAATGACCCAACTCCGAATGTTGTCTCATGTTCATGCAAACCCTTGAAGGGTTTTCACGCATATGGTTCAATGACCTTCCTGGACGAAGCGTTCAGACCTTTGACGATCTTAGCAAAAGTTCCCTATAACAACAGAGGCATGTCAATGACGCCACGGTAATCTTCCAGACCAAACAACGTGATGATGAAAGCCTCAGAGACTTCATCGAAAGTTACAAGAAGGAAGGTTTAACTTACGCCGATGAAAAGATTAGGGTTGCAGGGTTCATGAATGCTATAAATTCCAAATATCTCGTAAGAGACTTCAATAAATGTCTGCCCAAAACCCTTGAAGAAACACTCGAAAGGGCTGAAACCCACATTCGAGGGGAACAAGCTGTAGACATCAAAGAACAAAATAAGACTCTCAACTGGAGCTTCCCGTATGGCTCTTATGACAAACGGTTCAAAGGTTCGGATTCCAGAAGGCCTGAAGGCCGGAACCCTCCAAGCCAAGAAAAAACCGTAAACTTTACAGCATTAACCAAGACTCCGCAAGAGATCTTGGCAACCGAAGAGGTAAAACACAGCTTCCGCCCTCCTCAACCTTTGCCAAAAAACAAAAGATTGGAAAAATCAAACTAGTATTGTGAGTTTCACGAATAAAAAGGTCACCATACCAATGATTGCTTCCAACCCAAAAAGAGAATCGAAGCAGCCGTCAAGTCCAAACTGGCTCACTTGGTTAAAGGGGTCAAGGACAAGATGGTTGAAGAAAAAACAAAGTAGGAAGTGAACATGGTCGACCTTGAAAACAAATCTTCCCACAAACGTCATCATTCTAAGGCATGGGAACGTTAATATGTTTGCTTCCCACCACCGGAAGGAGAGTTGCTTTCAAACCCTCTGGTGATGGAGTCCAACATAGGAACCACCAAGACACAAAAGGCTTACATTGACACTGGTGCAACCACCAAAATCATGTTTGAGAAATGTTTTAACCCTCTCAGCGACGATGAACGTTCAAAGCTTCAACAGTCTGAATCCTCCATCGAAGGTATCGCAGACATACCTATCAAGCCTTTAGGCCAAATAACCCATAGTGTTTGTTCAAAGAGAAACCAAAGGGACGAAACGAACAACTCACTTTTGCGGTGATCAATATCCCTTCCAACTATGATATCATCATAGGAAGGCCAGGGCAAAGTGTGTTCGGAATGGCAATTTCAGTTGGTCAAGGTACTGTGAAGTTTCCCACTAAAAAAGGGATAGCAACCCTTCAACCTACCCAAGAAGCTTTTGTGGTTGAAGGGGAAAACTCAAGAAAGGACGAAGACGATGAACAAGGGTTGGACATAAACCCAAAATATCCTCAACAGGGGATAAGGGTAAACACTAACCTTTCCAATAAAACCCTCTCATACTTTGAAAAACTGCTCTTGCACTATGTATTCGCTTGATGCCCCGAAGATATGACCGGCATCCCTCATAGCATTGTTAAAACATGAGTTATGGATCCCATCTAATAATAAGCCCATTATACAAAAGATGGAAAAGCTTGTTCTAGCCGGAATCCTTCAAGAGGTCAAGTATCAATCATGGGTGGCCAATCCCGTAATGGTTCGAAAACCCGACAAGTCTTGGAGAATGTATATCGATTTTAAAGACTTGAACAAAGCATGCCCAAAGGATTGCTACTCGCTGCCCGAGATAGACCTCAAGGGTAACTCGCTCACAGGCTTCCCATTCAAGTTTTTTCTTAACGCCTAAAAGGGTTACCATCAGATCCTAATAATAAAAAAAAAAAGATGAAGAAAAATCCACTTTTCACACTGATAAAGGTATATCTTGCTATCAAAAATTGCCTTTTGATTTAAGAAATGCTGGTGCCACTTATCAACGTCTGGTTAACAAAGCGTTTCCGGAAAAATCGGCAAGAACATTAAAGCTTATGTTGAAGATTTGGGTGACCAAGAGCAAAACGAAATACCAAATGCTCGATGACATACAAGAAACTTTCCAAAACCTGAGAAAGGTCAACATAAAGCTTAATCCACTCAAGTGCTCGTTTGGTGTTGAAGAAGGCAAGTTTGTAGGGCACATCGCGGGGAAACAAAGCATAAAAGCCAACCCTCAAGGGATATGCTAACAAGAAAGGCTTTCGATGGAAAGCTTACAGCCTTGAAGCGTTTTACCTCAAAAGGAAGCCTTCAACCAAATGAAGCAACACTTGGCTTCACTCCCAGCCATTTTGGCTCCGGAGACAGGAGGAACGACCTCTACCTACCTATCGATTGCTGAAAAGACCATAAGTATGGCTTTGATCATTGAACGAAACAAAGTTCAGATACCCGTTTACTTTTTCAAAACTTCAAAATTAGCAGAAATCAAATATTCTTCTTCGGAAAAACTTGCTCTAGCCCTAGCCCAAACGGCTAGAAGGCTTCGAAGGTACTTTCGGTCACACCCGATACAAGTGGTCATTGACTAACCTATTAAGTATGTGCTTGAAAAAAAAATTCGGACGATTAGCCAAATGGGCTGTGAAAACTAGGTGAACACAAAATCACCTATGTCCCGAGAAAAGCTATCAAAGCCCAAGTCCCAACTGACTTCATCATAAGAAGTCCCTAAAGAAGTCACAACGGAAGTCAAAACAGCTTCCACTGAACCCTCCGACCCCCATACCTCGAAGCTCTTTACCGACGAAGCTTCCAGCATTGAAGGGTCAGGAGCAGGGCTAGTTCTAATTAATCTTAACGAATTGGAATTCACGGATGCCCTTCTTCTTAAATTTCAGACTATAAACAATGAAGCTGAGTATGAAGCATTGATTGTTGGGCTCAAGCTTGCAAAAAATATGGGTGTCAAAAGGCTTCAAGTCTTCACAGACTCGTTGCTTATTTCAAACCAAGTACGTAACAACTACATAGCCAAAGAAATGGGGGTTCAAAAGCTTCAAGTCCTCACAGACTCTCTCAAGCTAAAGACAATTACACCTACATGGCAAAAGAACCCAACATGTATTAGTACCGAGAGAAATCAAAGGAATTGATGAACACATTTCAAATATGTTCCATCAAAAAAGTTCCAAGATCTCAAAACAAGAGAACTGATACACTAAGCAAGCTTGTATCTCTTACGTTTGCCCACCTCACCAAGAAGGTACTAATTGAGGTATTAAAAACCCCATCCATCCAAAAAACTTGAGGTTCAAGATGTGATCACTAAAGAAGGGCCAAATTGGATGACTCCCATTGAAAAGTTCCTCAAAATGGTGAATTACCTAATGACCAGACTGAGGCTAAAAGGGTTCGCATCAAGTCAAGGCAGTATGTGTTACAAGAAGATATCCTTTACAAAAAGGATACCTTGCACCACTACTACGATGCGTTGACCCAGAACAAAGCTAATATCTGATTAAAGAGGTTCACGAAAGGATATGTGGGGCTCATTGTGGCCCAAGATCGGTAGTGTCAAAGTTGATGAACCTCGGATACTTTTGGCCTTCCATGCATCGAGATACCTTCGAACAACTGCGAAAATGTGAAGCTTGACAGTTACATGCTCCGGTACCCAAAAGAACCAAACATGTCCCCGTTCCCACCTCCTCGACTTGGCCATTTCGTAAGTGGAGAATGGACATTGTTGGACCATTCCCACCAGCCAAATGAGGAGTCAAGTTCTTATTGTTAGCCGTGGGCTACTTCACCAAGTGGCCAAAAGTAAAACTATTGGCAAAAATCTCAGGGAAACAGGTCATTGATTTCGTTTACGAAAACATAATCTGTCATTTTGGGCTCCAGGGGTACTAGTCACGGATAACGGGAAGTAGTTTGCCGAGAAGCCTTCTAGCTCCTGGTGTAAGGAGTTCAGAATAACCCAAGTATTCAGCTCGGTAGCTCACCCACAATCCAATGTCCAAGTTAATAGGACAAACAACAACATTGTTGAAGGGATTAAATCTCGATTGGGAAGATACGGCAACAACTGGCTCGAATAACTTCCCAATGTGCTATGGGAAATTTGAACAACCGAGAAAACGAGCCACAAGAAAACACCCTACAACCTAGTGTTTGGATCAGAGGCTGTAGTCCTAGCTGAAATCGGAGTAATAACACAAAGAACATTCAACATCGACCTCGAGCCAAATAAGAAAGAGACGATGTTGAATTTGAAACTCCTCGAATAGGCTCGTGATCAAGCAGCCATATAAAAAGCAAGCTACAAGCAAAACATGGAATTGTATTACAATACACGGGTGAAGCATGAACGCTTCAAGCCTGGGGACCTTGTGCTTCGAAATAATGAGGCCTGAAAGAAGGAAAGCTAAGGAAAGCTTGGCCCTAAGTAGGAAGGGTCATACACTATCCTTAAAGCCCACAAAGGAGGATCATACAAGCTGGCAGGTCCGCAAGGCAAAAAGCTTCCCCCGCCATTGGGATGGCAAAAACCTTAAAAGGTTCCATGTTTAACCAAAACGTGTTACAAATAGTTCCAAAAAGTTGTTATATTCCCCTAGTAATCAAAGTACTTTGACATGAATGAACAATGAATCAAAATTTGTCTTTCTATCCTATAATCAGGTTGAGAACCTAGCAAGAAACTCCATGGCAAGGGCCATGTAAGGGGATGAGCTCCCAGGCCACATCGCTCAATAGGTTCAAGGGTTGAATGGACCTATATAAGGGGTGAGTTCCTAAATCAATACAACTCCATGAGACTCATAGAAATCTTAAAAATCATGTCTCATAGACGGGTTTGAATAGCCTACACCAAATGTTCCTTAAGCCCCAACATTGGCTTACGAACCAAAAAGACTCTAAGTGAATGTCATACATAGGATAGAGGTTGTATCTTCTTGTTAAAATATCCTAAGGCTAAGTGACTGCAGCACTGAACCCTTTAAGGTATAAGTAACATAAGATGCACCGCTCAAAACAAAGACAACATACAAAACCAATGAAAACACAAGGGAGTAAACAGAACAACACAATAAACATAGCAAGATAAGTTAAAGATAGCAAGAGCCATACTGGCCATAAAACATTGTCCACAAGCCTTCCAGGCTTTAACCACCAAGGGATCTAGACGATTCCTTTAAAATAAAAAGATGTTCAAACAAACAACCCATAACATTGTTCGACATGCTAAGAAAGCTATGAATTAAGGTTTCTTCTTCACTTAGCAACGTCATGGATGGTAGACTTTGATGCATCATCCTTCTTCGAACCTCCATCGTCTTGGGTCTTTTTAGCCTTCCTCTTTTGCCTCCCTACTGCACCCGCTGCCTCGGAGGCTTCAAGGCTTGAACCCTTTGAGCCCTCACCACCTTCAGAACACGTTTCCTCGCTATCTCCGAAGCAAGGACGTTTCTTCGAGAGGGACTTCAACACTTCATTACAAACAGCCTCATCAAGGCCCTGGGGTTTTAGCTCCTGCAAGACAGGCAAAGGTTTACCAAAACACTTGGAGACTTCACCCACATAAGGGTAAATAATATGCCCTACCTTCAAAACAGTTTCCTTGAAAACTTCGAAGGCTTTGGGTTGAAAAAGAGAAGACTTTTCCTGAGGCTCCCCAGGTTCACAAAGCTTTGTAACCAGCAAATAAACCTTGGTGTCTCCCATGAGAAAGAAGCTCGGTGTACACATCACCCAAGACTTTGTTGAATTCCGACGAATGGAGAAGATAGGTAACCACTTGCTGAAATCCATGCTCAATGAGCCATTTATTATCACTAGTTACCTAGGCAAGTGAAGCCTTTAACCCTTCTTTCTCCTCTAATAAGGCTTTTTTCTGAAGCTCCAAGGCAGCCTTATCGACCCTTTATTAAACCTTGTCAGCCTCCAAGAGTTTTTCCAATTCAACCATATCAGTCTTGTGCGGGAAGAAAACTCCAAAAAATATTCAAACAACAATGCTTTCTCCTTCTTAGCGTACCCCTCAGCTTCTTTCAAAGCAACCATTGAAGATTTCATCTCATCCCTCTTCTTCGAAAAGACTTCATATTCTTGCATCCTTTTTCGAAATCGGGATACACCCTCAAGAAGCAAGGTCGCAAGGTTGCAAGCACCCATCATCATTTTCGAAATCATTAGTTCATTGTACACAGATGAGCAAGAACCTCGAACAGTAGGAGGAGCAAAATGGGTAAGAACATCCTCACAAACGGATGAAGACTTGAAGCTGTCACCAACTGTGACCCTCCAATCCAGCACATAAACCTCTTCTGGATTAACAGTGACGGAACCTTCACCACCCTTCCCGAAACCCTTCAAGCTCACAACCTTCTTACCCGCTGCTTTACTCTCCTTACCAATCACCAAGGACAACTCCTTGTCTTTTCTTTTATGTATTTTCCCTCAACCCCAACTTCCAAGTCGTCTGAAGCCTCTACGTCACGGCTCAGTTCCACTGGCTCAGAAGCCGATGGATGGTCAGCTACCTTTAACACACGTCGGGTTAAACAATGGCTAGAAGCTTTGGAAGCACCGACCCTAGTAAAGCCTTTGACATTTGGAACGTTCAGATAGCCTGAACCCTCGAACCTGTGTTCAGCACCTCTGGCAACAACATCTTCGCTAGAGGTAGCCTCAACATCCCCAAACACAACATCAGAGGTATCACCACTCTTGATAAAGCATAAGGCAAATCATCATACCCTGATCATACCTCATCAGCACAGGGTCACGATCCGACTTGTCCCACAAGGTGCTCACACCCATCAACACTAAAAGGTGTTCAGGAAAGGGACGAAGCCTTGAAGGACACTTCCTAATGGCTTTTAACAACCAACTATCTAGTTCATACTCAAATGGCTTAAGCTTGTTTAACATAGCATCAGGGTGCCTCCAAACAAGCTTGAAGGAAACAATGGACTCAGAAATCCAGAAAAATCAGTCCTTCCAAGAACCAACGGTAGTAACCATTGAGGAAGTCAAATAAACATCAACTTGGGATGTCTCAAACGTGATCCAATCGTCAAGAAACATCGGAACAACAATGATAGGTCATACCCTATCACAAGACCTCAAAGTGTAAAGTCCCAGCAAGACCTTGAGGACGCAACTGACCAAACGACACATGATAATACTCTAAAACATTCAGAACAAAGACCGAAAACGGATGACCCAAGGTGGAAAACTCAGCAATAAAGAGCAATCGAACCAACGGGACACTAATCGATCGATTTGCCAAAACCCAGAGCCACCGGATTAAACTTTAGATTGATCCCCCATTCTTTACAAAAAGCCTCAACTTCCTCTTGAGTGAGACAAGTTGAAGCCTTTAAGCCTTCAAGCCTTAAAGCCTTCAAGCCTTAAAGCCTTCAAGCCTTAAAACCTTGAAGCCTATCACATCTACTATCATTCCGAAATTCAAATCTCAAAACTCAAACGCCTTAAAGCCTTGAAGCCTTTAAGCAATAAAAAATAATGTGTAAAAGTCAGAAGCATTTGAGCTTACATCCCAAACACCTCTGACTTGGGGGGCTGATGACGGGGGTAGCCCAAATCTCAATAAAATGACTAATATACATAACAGCTTAAAAGGTTAAAAGGTTGAGAGGTTCAATACGCGCGAACTCAGGTGAATAGTAAAAAGGACACGCATAGTGTCCGGTCACATCAACACTTAACGTGTGAACCATTTCTGCACAGACAGAACATGTGCACAGAGAACAACCTTTTATCCGCAGGTCTAAAGCCTCCAACCCCCAAACGGGTAATTCCTCCACTGTAGCCTTGGATCCATGGTCACGAGCTTCCTCTTATAGAATACATCTTATCTATAAGTACCAGCTCCAACAACCATATCAGGGACACCAGATCAGTTGAGCTAACACATACTCTCTGATCTTCTCTCTTCTCTTGAGAACAAGTTTCATACTTGCTTCTCTTCTTCACTTCAAACAGCATTGCTTCGCTAACAACTTCATTCCGGCTTGAATTCCCTTCAAGCTGGAATCAAAAGCGATCAATAAACAAGCGATCCAACCCCACGTGCTACAAACGTGGGAGGACCCCACGACCTGCGTTAGGCTAATCGAAACCCTTGAACCCTTTTACCCGGAGATATCGCTACAGGCTTTGGTCTTGTATTTGTTGTAGCAACAGCCTCTGAATTGTTAAGATTTATACAGAGTCTGAATGGCTAAGACCTCTAATCTGAATTGTTCAGACATTTGCATCTGAACAGTTAAGCATTGTAGAGGTTCTTAATGGTTCAGTCCTCTTACTGGTTCAGCACTTAATGGTTCAGACATCTTACTGGTTCAACACTTAACCATTCAGATGTTGCCAATCAGCCCCTTAATGTTAGAGATGATACCTAAACATTCAATTGTTCTGTTATGGTACAACAAATGACTTACACATATTGAGCGGTTAACTAATTTGGTAGTTTTTTTTTTTTTTTGAACGATGACTTTTTTTTTAGTGACCCAATGTCACACCGTCTAAACGGCGGTCCTAGCTGGCCACCATATATCTCACATCGAGACAAAACTTTACGTTCAATCATGATATTAAAATATACATATAAAAATCCCTAATCTATTATATATAATAAACAAAAAAAATTTGGGACACTTGGCACAATATTAGGGCTTCCTAGATGTGGTTTTGGCGGGAAACTAGACGGGTATTTTTTTCACATACAATGAAGCCCCGTTTCCGTCCGGTTCCACTTATTCAGATCTGTATATATATTTTATAAGAAAAATATTATTTTCTTTCTTCATTTCAGTCATAGCCAACAACCTTTGCTAACCCTACCTTCTCTTTGGTATTGCCATGCCATCCGCCTCCGCCTCCTTCACTGTCTTCAATCTTTTTATCTTCGATTGCTAATACAAGTCAAGATCCGATGTGATACAGGTAAAGGTTTAAATCTTCGATTGCTAATCTTTCTTATTTATCCTCTGTTTTGATTTAAATCTTCGATTACTGTGTTCAAATTTTTTATCATCGACGATATACAACGGAAGATCCGATTTAGTACAGGTAAAACTCTAAATTTTCGATTGCTAATATTTGTTATAGAGATAAGATGTTCTGATTGTTAAAGTTTTTCCGTTGTTGAAATTAGGGTTTCATATAGAACGAAATATCCTCTGTTATGATTGCTAATATTTGTTATTGATCCTCTGTTCTGTTGATCATAGTTTTTTTTTAAATGTCTTTTTGAATATGTATGTCTGATTATTTTTTTAGATCCGGGAAGGTTTTATCTTCTTCACGATCCATGAAGACTTCTTTAGTAGATGGTAAGAAACCAATGAACTCCAATGATGGAAACGAAGATGGCGATCCTACATCTTTCTCAGAGTAAGAAGACTTATCTCCAAATAAATATTTTTTAAATATGTTATTATCCCCTTCAAGTATCTTTCTCATGATCTGTTTTAGCTTATAACTGGTTCTTGTGTATCCTTAAGTTATAATCTATTCATTTGTCAGGCCAAAGTCTCCTCATGATCCACCCTCGAGGAATTTGAGCCCTAGATCTGTAAGTTACTTCCATTTCTTATGTGCATAATTATACATCATAGACTCCTTCGTAATTGTTAATTAGGTTACTACTTTATATAGGTTAATACATATTCTCCCATTCAAGTTTTGTTATATCCAATCTTTTTCTCTTTCGTATTGTGTGGTACATGTGACGCTTTGCAATCGTATTGTGCCAGTTGCCCAGTTGGTATAAAAACTTTGTTGTTGACATATTGTGTTGGAAGAAACCAACTTCGATCCCGGTTAGTTTGATCGCTTGTGTTGTGCATTTGATAGTCTCACTTCGATCTAGGTCTAATAAAATCAGTTCAAATATTGTGTGACCTTAGTGAAATCTATTATAAATACAAAAAGCAACTACCAAATCGTTATAAATAGATTATAATTATCGTTCTCGTTCTTTCAAGCTGGATGTTTAAGAAGCTAATGATGTGTATATATATGGTTTTACATAAGTAATAAAGTGATGATTATATGGTTTATTTCGACAGTTTTCAGAATTCATCTCCAAGTAAAAGACTTATTCATGCTCTTTGCACTTCACATGTAAACGATATGCTTATTTCGACATTTTCAAGGCACTGCAAACCGGATATGCACATTTAACAACTGATGTTATCAAGAAGACTGCTTTTGATCTCAGTAACAGTGTATGATTCTTATTATATATATATTTTTTAATTTCATAACTGATTCGTTTGCTAAATATGATTACAAAAACTATGCTATTACAGTAGTAATGAGTAATCTACTTCCTAAATAAGCAAACGATTGATGGGGTTTTATGCATTGATATACACTTCGAATTTCAACCAGTTTGTTTTATCGTTAAATCTTTTGGCTTTTGGAAGATATTCAACCAGTTTGTTTTATCGTTAAATCTTTTATCTTTTATGCATTGATATACACTTCGAATCTTTTATATGCAAAGAAGCCTTGGCAAGATATATGACATGACACCTAATTGCAAAGCTTCTATAATTATCAACCAGTTTGTTTCTTCTATAATTATCACCATATTAATTGATTAGTTTGACCTTTTTAAATAATTTTGAATTTCAAAGTTAATAAATAAAATCTTTATCAAATTCGAATCCTTATTTTGGTAAATTGAATAAGTTACATCTCTTCTATAATTATCAATTATTACTCATAGGGATTCAAAATTCAAAATGGATTTAACGATTTAACAAATTCGGATTTTTATTTTTGGTAATCAAACATGTTCCATTCTCAAAATTTTATTTTGGTTAACTTTAAAAAATTTAAGTTTCTCCTATTTTAGTTTGTATAACTACTTAAAATAGTCTGTCGTTGACAAGTTCTTTGCTTTTAAAATTTATGTCAGTGAGTTCAATCTGCAAGAGTTCGACGAAGTTTATGAAATTACTACCATGTCTGACGACCAATATCTTATCTCCGAAATTAAGAAGAAGTTCAATATTGGACAGGTTTAACACTTTTGTAAAACAAAATTTTACTTTATAATATTTGATATATAATAGATTTACAATGTATACTTACTATGATTATTTTTGTGATTTGACTTCATTTTTTTCTTTTTTTTTTCTATCTATAGGACCAAAACACCGATTACCGTAAGCGCAATATATTTGAAGTCTATGATGTCGATAACTCTATGCCTTGCTCTTCTGCCAAGCGTATGAATTCAAATGGCAATGGCGGTGATAAGGATTATGAGTGAAGATTCAAGCGTTCGCATTAAGTCTATGGCTTACTTTGTTTTCAAGGATAATATTACAAACTTTTATATTAATCTATTTTATTTCTGATGTTATTTACATTATTTCTTTTAAATTAATATGAATGCATCTTTTGTTTTTAATGTTCGTTGTTGTTAAGTTTTGGATTTCACTATACTTTTTCTTTTAAATTGAGGTATTTTACGGTAATATAATAGATAATAGACGTGATTTGTGCCGTTGATTTAGTGGGCTACAACTACTGTTAAAATCAGTTGATTTAGTGGGCTACAAATGATTTCGTTATATCAAAGGGTCATGAAGGTTGGTTGATTCTTCATAAATTGGACCCTCTCCTTTCATATAAATTGTACCTCA
This sequence comes from Helianthus tuberosus, assembly GCA_030545235.1. Lineage (NCBI taxonomy): Eukaryota > Viridiplantae > Streptophyta > Magnoliopsida > Asterales > Asteraceae > Helianthus > Helianthus tuberosus. Next base: position 175,079,255 of record CM060352.1, read on the forward strand.
CTCTTATTTCTCCACCACACATACCACCCCCATTTGTGACATCAACAAAAACATCATTTATTAGTACTTTGACTTAATGAGAACCATCCACAAAAGGCAAACTATAGCTAAATAGTAATCGTATGTGCTAAAAAATAGTCTTTTAGTGAATACAATTATATATTCACAAAATTGGCCTATTGGGTATGGATTTGTTGATGCATACATGTTCACTAAAAAACATTTATTTACATTAAAATATGCCTTCCATTTGCCAAGATTAAGTCATAATTCAACAAGTGAAAGATGAAGCACAAAAATGATCATTGGGTTTAACAGCAATTGCACGAATTGTTTAGTGAGAACATAAAGGAGTGATCATATACATGCATCAATGGGTTTAAAACTATTAATATTACTTTTAGTCTTCGTTGTTGTAAAGTTTTGCCAACATTACTTAAATTGTAAAATTTCAATATCATTCTCATTTTTTTTGGCTCCCAACTGCTTATCTAACTCATCACTATTATTTCCTTTATGCTTAATTGAGCTATTTGACCGGGATTGACAATAATGTTCGCCGTTTCCGTTTTTAAACAAATCAAGAACCTGGACACTCTGTGGAGCCATAAACATACGTCAACCAATCATACCATTCCGAAATCCGTAATCATACCTAAAAATGAAGTAGTTCACGACATTAACGATCGCTTGCTAGCGTTATTTCCCGGTGAAGAGAAGGAGTATTTGAGTTCTGATAGTATTTGTCAAACCGAGCAAATGGTTGATCCGTTTCAAGAAAGTTTATACTCTACGGAAAATCTCAATGCTCTTAAGATTTCAGGTTTACCTAATCACAGATTAGTACTAAAAGTTGGAGTTCCGGTAATGCTTCTTAGAAATATCGATCAACAAAAAGGCTTATGTAATGGAACTAGACTTCAGATTACTTTTCTTGGTAAACGAGTAATTGAAGCTGAAGTAATATCCGGTGGAAATATTGGATCAAGGGTTTTTATTCCGAGGATTAACATGATACCTTCAGACAAAAAAATCCCTTTTCAATTTCAACGCAGACAATTTCCGTTATCCATATGCTTTGCCATGACCATTAACAAAAGTCAAGGACAGTCATTATCTAGAGTTGGTCTATATCTAAAAGATCTTGTTTTCACACACGGTCAACTGTATGTTGCTCTATCGAGAGTTAAGACGAGAGATGGTGTGAAGATTTTAATATTCGACGATGAAGGAAAACCAACAAATCAAACTACCAACGTCGTTTACAAAGAGATTTTTGGCAACTTATGATATATAATTTGTTTTTTCTTTCCATTAACTTTTAACTTTTAACTTTTGTTATGTTCTATTGATGTTACCTGTTGGTTTATTTTGTATTTGTTCAACAAGTTCTTATATTCTTGTGCTATTTTATGTTATTGATAATGAAATTTGGCCCTTTAATGTTATAAAAATGTTGGGCCGTATATGACTTTAATCTATTATATAGTATTTGATGATTAGTTTAAGTATTAAAACTCTTGGCACCTAAAAAATCGTAATTACCAATATTAATGTTCACAACTGGTAGTTATTTGTGTGGTTTAAGTATTTCAACATTTTTGTCATAAAATTTAATGAAATAATATGTTACATTTTAATAAAAACACAAGTTTTTTTAACTAATAAAAGTAAACTACCCGGGAAGCAGTCCCGGGTGATAACCTAGTTATTTATAGCTTAAAATAAATGGTTATCAATATCCATTGAGTTATGTAACATATGTAATTCAGACTCTGGTATGCTCAAAAACTTATAATTATTTGAGTTTACTTGTAAATTGAAATAGGGGTTTACAGTTTCCTTTTTTCCTTTTGGAAGTTTATTTGTATCCGTTTGAAACCAACCAAAACGTACGTAACAAGACGACTACTTTGGCAACCGGTATGAGATCTAAATGTTTCATTTGGCAACAGGTACTAGATCTAAATGTTTCAATTCACGGAGTAATGGCAGACCCACCAACCCTGCTGGTTTGCTTTATCATTTCCTGAAACTGTAGCTAGCGATTCGATGCAAATTTTTTATCAAAACCAAAACTAAAGCACACCTGTATGTTTCAATATATGGTAAGTTGTGTTGTGAGATTAGACTCAACTCACTTGCTACCACACGAAGTACCACTTGTTCAAGAGTGTAAGGGTTTAGTTGGTCACTCACAAGACTATAAAGGGGTCCACGTGTCATTTTAATAGTTACGAAACATACTTTCTCATTTTACATAAAAAAACGTGATGAGACAGGGAAGAGGCATTATACAAATACACAATGATACAAAGAATTACACGGTTTTTGAGTTGCTCCAATATCATACGGACCCAATATCCGAGACCCATGTGGGTCAATTCCACACGAGACGTATGTGGGCCCCACGTGTCGGTCCAGCTACAATATGCTAACTCAGGGAAAACTTAGCACCGAAGGAAGATCTAATGGATGAATATAGAGGTCAAGAATCACACAAGAAAAGAATTGGTTACATAGCTGCCTGGAGAAAACTTAACTTTCATCAATTTCCTGCCTGAAATCGAAAACAGAAGTGCCCCACGTTAGATATATAGAATGAATTACCACACCTATTAGTGGTTATGTGTTATTTCTAACGGATAAACTTAAAAAAAACAGCTTTAAAGAAAATGGGTCAAATAGTCAAACGGGTCGGCAGGCGTCCAACATGCATTTTTTAGGCATAAAACATCTTCTAATCATTTTATTCAGAATTTCGTTTATGTAATCTCTGTAGACAGTAATCATATCTAAGACTAGTTTATTATCATAAAAAAATGTCATTTTCATCCCCTGAGGTTTGGCCAGTTTTGCAACTTTCGTCCAAAGGTTTGTTTTTCCGCGTCTGGATCCAATGGATATAAAATCTTGCCATTTTCATCCGGCTCATTAACTCCATCCATTTTCTCCGTTAACTCAAGGGTATTTTCGTCTTTATTGTTAACTTAAAGGGCAATTTGGTCTTTTTCACATTATGTACAAGTATTCAAAATACCGTTACTAAATAAAAAAGACGAAAATACCGCTGACTTAACGGAGAAAAATGACATTTTACTCTGAAGATAATTATGTTGGACAAGTGTATTGGATCAACCTAACCAGGCCTGTTTCGGCCCACACAAAAACCAGTAAACCACCAGCCCAACCAGCCCATTTTTCCACCTCGTAACATGTACGTAAGAAAAACTAGTTAAGATAATAAGATGTAATGCTTGCCTTGTTCATATACTTTTTGTGAATTTTCAGTGCTTCTGTCAAAGCTTTTTTTGCATCCAAGCTTCCGGTTATATCACCCATGATCTGAAACGAGAAACGACTATAAATTCCAAGATACCAAAAGGAAATAAGACTAGAGTTAAGAGGTTCAAACCATCTACTTATGAGTTAGGATTTAGGAATGGGTCAATTCATGGTGTATTTATATCCAACGGGTCAAACAAGTAAATAGAAAAACATTTGCTTAAAAGAAATATGTCAAATAGGCCATATAATCTCCTAAATTATTTTATTCAAGAGTTAAATCACAATTGAAATATATAAATTTATGACCATATTTCGCAAGCTAAATTTTATAAAATAAATTATCAAATCTTTGCGCCGAACCTGGGCAACATCATCTAGGCCTTTGGCCTCGTTCAGGAGTTTTTTGTTTTTGGTCTCGAGAACACCCGCCACTAAAAAAACAGCAAGAAGACTTTTTTGGTCCGTTCGTCCATTTCTCACGTTTTTTCTTTCGTATTTTCCATACTGTTGTAGTACTTTACTGCTTAGTTTTGTTGCTACAACTTCATGCGAACCATTTGAAGCATAATCAGCAAACATGTTTGGATTATATTCCATGGCCCACATAACCTGATTTCACATTTAGAAAGAATAACATGATATTTTCAAATTCGGAGACATTAGAGAACAAAGTTATTATAATTGCAGGTAATTAAAATATTAAACATGTGGTTTTTTTACCTCCCATAAATATAAGGCGTCTATAAAGGAAAATTCCCTTCGGAAAAGTACCATTAGCATACGGATGGCAAATAAATATTCTCCACCGTCCAAGCCCTCTGATTAAGTAAAACAAACAGGAAGTTTTCAATTAGTGTAGAATTGTCAAATTCAATGGTCAACCTATTTGCTTATGAATGGGTCAATTAGGGATATGTTGTACCTCTTAACAGGTCAAATGGACAGAAAAAAATAGTTAAAAAGAAAACAACTCAAATGAGTCGAAACTATAGATTTAATGCCAGCAACCTCCTAAATCAGTTTATGCAAAATATAAATCAGTATTGTAGTTATCTAGTTTTTGTGACCCAACTACAATATTCCGGAGCATGATTTTGCATAATAAATTTTTAAGAGTAAAATGTCATTTTCGTCCCCGAGGTTTGGCCAGTTTTGCGACTTTCGTCCAAAGGTTTTTTTTCCACATTTGGATCCAAAAGGTTTGAAATCTTGCTATTTTCATCCGGCTCGTTAACTCCATCCATATTTCTCCATTAAGACAGGGGTTTTCCGTTTTTTTTGGTTAACTGACTGGGCAATTCGGTCTTTTTCACTTTATGCACAAGCATTTAGATTAATGTACAAGTATTCAAAAGACCAAATTGCCCTTTAAGTTACAAAAAAGACGAAAAATACCCCTGACTTAACAGAGAAAAATGGATGGAGTTAACGAGCCGGATGAAAATGGCAAGATTTCAAACTTTTTGGATTCAGATGCAGAAAAACAAACCTTTGGACGAAGGTTGCAAAACTGGCCAAACTTCAAGGACGAAAATGGCATTTTACTCTAAATTGAAGACCATCTTCAATGCAAGATGAAAATTTTTATAAAAAAAATTGTCACGTCATCTCACTATTTACTCTCTTTCCTCTTTCTCTTTCTTTATTTAAGACCCCTGACCCTACTACTCACAAACCTCACTCTCTCTCCACAAATGCATGCACTTAGCCAAGAACATTTCTACTCTCTCTCTACTCCCTCTCTCCTCAAACTCATCATCCATGCCACAAATGCACCACAAATGCATTGCATTAGAGATGGTCTAATAACCAATTTTATGATTCAAACGAGTGTCATAAAAAGTGCTTTTCATCAAAAATCAAAATTCAGTGATAAACAATTAACGAGTTATAACTAGTAGGGTCAACTTACCAAGGTGTTGATGAAGCTTTGGGTCAACAACTCTCATAACTTGTGAAAGTATTCCAAGTTGTGCTTGTACTCCCATAGAAGTTGCATTAGACCTGAAGTTTTCCCTCTTCAAAAAGGAAACGAGAGTTGTATAAAGAATTGTATATAGTCAATTATGAATCTACTATTTATTTCTGTTATAAAGAAATAAAGGCATACCACTCTACGCATTGCATGCTCAAAGCACCAAAAGGCATCTGCTTCATCCTTCAAAAGAATTACCATTGGGGAACATATATCATTCATCCCTGATTAAAATTAGTAAATAATAAGCAAATGATTATGATACAACTGATATGCTGCTTTACGCCCTATAGTTTTAATACCAAGAATGGAGTTTTTCACCTTGAACATAACCAATATCGTCATCAACCCAAGTATATATGGCAAGAAGATCCCAAAGTTTGGCCTGATTAGCTTCATTTTCATAAAAAACAAGAGCACGATCTGTGCGTACAACATCCAAACCTACAAAAGCAAAACATGACAAATGGATAAAATAAAAACAAAACATTAGTTTAAAAAGGAAGTGGATCAAACAGGTTAAAGTTACCAAACTGTGATTCTTATGCATAAAACCTTCTAAATCATTTTATACAAAAAATCTAGACTATGATTGAAATAATATTATTTTGTGATCGCTTTTCTGTCTGATGCATAGTTGTCAATAGCGAATGGCGGACCATGCGACAGGATACCTATATACTATGTAGCGACAACGACGAAATAACGCCCACTATTTCATGTTTAGCGATAAAGGGGTAGAAAAAACATAAAAACCATATTTAACAGACCAGTTAGAGTAAAATGTCATTTTTGTCCCTTGGTTTGGCCAGTTTTGCAACTTTCGTCCAAAGGTTTGTTTTTTCGCATATGGGTCCAAAAGGTTTGAAATCTTGCCATTTTCATCCGGCTTGTTAATTCCATCCATTTTTCTCCGTTAAGTCAAGGGTATTTCTGTCTTTTTTTCTAACTTAAAGGGCAATTCGGTCGTTTTCACTCTTTGTAAAAAGTCCGAAAACCCCTGAAAAAGACCGAATTGCCCTTTAAGTTAACAAAAAAGACGGAAATGCCCCTGATTTAACGGAGAAAAATGAACGGAGTTAACGAGCTAGATGAAAATGGCAAGATTTCAAACCTTTTGGATCCATATGCGAAAAAACAAACCTTTGGATGAAAGTCGCAAAACTGGCCAAACCTCAGAGACGAAATGGCATTTTACTCGACCAAATGACCAATTATGTATAAAAGTGCTAAAAATACGCAAAAATACGCTATCACTTATCATCTAAATAAAAAAAGTAAATTAAAAATCCGCTATTTATCACTACACGATCTGTAGCGACCCTTCACCTATACGCTACGCTGTTCGCTATAGCAGGCGCTACGAGCGCTATTGACAACTATGGTCTGATGCAAGCTGAGTTAACGGTTAACCTACCTATCTGATGCAAGCTAAGTTTCCACTGGGATACTTTCTTGTCGGACTCATCATCAGAGTTTGGCTGAAGAATTCCGTTACTTTCTACGGGTTCTCCATCCTCAGACTCTAAAGGTGCCATGACAAAGTTCCCAGTACCAATAATGGGTACAATCTTTTTGCATTCCTCTTTCCATGAATTATACTGTTCCCTAACAACAGAACAATGAAGTAGTTGGTTAACAAGTTTCCAGTAATACCAAGTACTATTTCATTATTTAAGGCATTTTTATAGTTTTATGTATGAGTAGTATTATTATAAATGGGTAAAGATAGGGGTCACCGAAAGATGAAATAAATATGAACATGAAACTTGATATAACTAAGAAGAGTAAAGTACACAGATAGTCCCTTTGGTTTTTCAAAATTTTGAATTTGGTCCTTAGCTTTTGAAACATGGTCCCTGTGGTTTGCACTTTGTAACACATTAGAAGGTCCAAGTTAGGGACAAATGAGTTACAAAGTGCAAACCACAGGGACCATCCATCTACTTTTGGCAAAAGTTGGGGACTAAATGCGTTACAAAGTGCAAACCACTGGGACCATCCGTGTGCTTTTAAAAAGCTAGGGACCAAATCCAAAATTTCGGAAAACTACTGGGACTATCCGTGTAGTTTACTAAACTAAAAAAGATGAGATTATATTATTATTACAATAAAATAGAGAATAATATAAGAGATAAATGGCTTAACTAGTTAACGCATTCTATAATTATCGATGAAAATTTAATTGAGAATACCACCTCCTCTTTTTCCTGAGGTTTTCTCGTTCCTCGGAGGTACTGTTGGGATCATAACAACCCAACAAAAATTCCCAGACTGCCCCCTTAATTGATGGATGAATGCCCTATAATCATCAAGAATTATATCATTAGTTTATTTTGCTCCTTACTGTTGTAAAAAGCTGATGTCCTGTATAATCATTGCACCTCAAGGAATAGCAAGAGTTAAGAGTTATGATTGACAAATATTACACAAGTAAAAAAATGAACAGATAAAACAGAAGGTAACGACTAACAATATTGTACAAGTATAAACTTCAAATATTCAGATAAAACAGAAGGTAACCCTTGGACAGACAAACGTTTTTATACAAAACTGACCAAATCAACACAGCAATACACCATAATACATGATTATATGGACTCGAAGTTCCATTACTCAGATATATTGAAATTTGATTGTTATCCTATTCTTGGTTTTAAAAAGCGAGAAGCGCCCCGAGGCAACAGTATTTAAAACTGAAGCGCAAAGTGCAATAGAGCATCCTTTTCGTACACGAGGCGCAATTTAAAATATACTTTTTAGATATTATATATTTTCTATAGGTTTCTAACATCATTTACTCAACATTTAGACACAAATAAGCTCTATATATAGTTTATATATTTAGATATAGTTTAATATCTAAATAACCTATATGTACAACCTAAAAAGCCTGCTGTACAACATCCTGATGCGCCAAATTCGTCATGTACATGAGGAGCGCGCCTCAGCTGCACCTTTTGCACAACCTTCCCCTTTGGTGCACAAAAGCGACAGCTCCTCCCTAGGCGCGCCTCAGGCGCGCTTTTTAAAACCGAGATCCTATCAATCCGTCCATCACAGCGTTTGTTACAGTTAAAACACGCATCGTATGGAGACGTGCATAAAAGTTAACCATATTAGGCATAATGGTGTATTGATCTGGTAAGAAACTAATCCATCTAGAAACATAACATGCAGGAAATCAACTAGATAATGTCACTCATCCAAAGAATTTCAGTTTCCCGACATATATATGGGTGCAAGGTTCAGAAACTTCAATCATCATATCTTTTAAAATAGGAAGCTATTTACAAGAAATATGAACAATGAGCACATACATAACTTGCGTAACAAAAACACAAAATCAAAAATCGTACCCCTCTTTGTATCCTCCTAAGCACGGCTGCTATATCCAAACGACCGTCTTTATCAAATGCAGCATTCCATCTTCTTTCACTTAACGTTTTCCCAACCTGAAACATTTGAACAATCACCAAGTTTCCATGTACATCATCACAGATCAATCATTTATAAAACTAAAAAAATATGAGACGGAAACCATTTTTCACACACCTTAGGTTTAAATCTGGTCTTAGGAACATGTTGTTGGCAATCTGGCCTAATCGGAAAAAAAGATTCCATATCGGCATTTTGTTTATTACTACTACGACCAATTATACTCTTCAACATAACACTCAGCTGCAGCTAACACGTACAATAATCAATCACCCTGCCAATTTAAAACCTATAAACCCTAAATCAGTAATTTACTTTCATATTCAAATTCAAGCATCCGTACAAACAACTTAAAACATTCCAATTGTGCAATTTCAATCAAATAAGTTATCAATTAAGGATGCGATTATCATTGAATTTTGAAAGATTAAACAGGATTCATGCACCAGTGCAAACCTATAAACCCTAATCAGTAATTTATTTCCATATTCAAATTCAAGCATGTGTACAAACAACTCAAAACATTCCAATTGTGCAATTTCAATCACATAACTTATCGATTAAGGATGCTATTATACTCAACTATTATTGAATTTTGAAAGAAACAACAGGATTCATTCACCTGTACAAACCCTATGCATTTATAGCGATCCAAAATCAAATAGCGGTCAAGGGACGATATTTGAGATATAGGCTATCGCGGTGGGATATCGGTAATTTTATATCATGCAGAATTTATATATATACATATATAAAACGTAAAACATATATAATATTGATAGTAATATCAAAAGTTGAAACTCAAAAGTGCCAGTATTAGAAACATGATCTAATCATAAGCCATGAAATCTTCCTCTCAGTCCACATCAACCAAGGCATTTAAAATAACGGTCAATTTCGGTCAAATAGCAGTCAATAGCGCCGATAATAGCGGTTCCGCTATTCTAGACCGCTATTTTGGAAGGCCCGATAACCGCTATCCCACCGCTATTGACTACTTAGTACAAACCTATGAACCCTAATATAGTAATTTACTTTCATATTAAAATCAAAACATAGGTACAAACAACTCAAAACATTCCAATTGTGCAATTTCAATCAAATAACTTATAAATTATGCAAATATACTAATGATTCATGCACCTATACAAACCTATAAACCCTAAATCAGTAATTTACTTGCTTATTCAAATTCACACATCTGTACAAACAACTCAAAACATTCCAATTGTGAATTCCAATCAAATAACTAATCAATTGTGCAATTAAACTCAACTATTATTAAATACTGAAAGAAACAACAGAATTCATGCATCTGTACAAACTATAAACCCTAAATCAGTAAATTACTTGCATATTCAAATGCAAGCATCCGTACAAACAACTCAAAACATTCCAATGGTGCAATATCAATCAAATAACTTACCAATTGTGCAATTATACTCAACTATTATTGAAATTTGAAAGAAATAACAGGATTTTATGCACCTTATTTCAATATAAATCGGAATCTGTGAAGAAATACCGACGCCGGTGATGTAGGACGTGATTTTCCGACGAGAAACGGGAATGTTGGTGGATTTGAGCGGCGATTGATGAATCAGAAACGAGAGATTGAACGAATCAAAGGTATAGATACAGATCAAATTGTATGTATATATTCGGATTATTTGAATCTTTTTGGTTGTTTTCGAGAAAGATAATCGATATTTTGTGCGTGCGTGCGTGTGTATGTGTGTGTGTTTTATTTGTCTTTGAATAGGCCCCCCTCAATTATGAAGAAAATCAAGTTGGCCCCTTGAAGTATGTGATTTCATGAACATATCATTCTTGTATACATCTAGTGAAATATCCAGCGCGTTGCGGCGGGTCTTTGGTACTTTTTCTACATGAACTTTATGCTGCATAGTATTGAGTTTAAAAGGTCATACATAGTAATGTTATGACCCCGAGATTTATGGATATAGTTTTTAAGAGACTTAGGTGTTGTTTGTTTTTTCAGAGGTAAAACGTCTGCAATCTGCGAACCACATCTGCAAACAGTTGTAGCAGAAGGTGGACCAAACCTCTACAGACTACAATAAGGTGGTGTTTGTTTTTTTGGCCAGAAGCACTTCTGGCCACTTATGTCTGCGTCGCGCAGACGCGCGCAGACGTTTCATGTCTGCAGCTTGTTTGTTTTCTCGCAGACCTTTCATTAAAAAAGGTCTGCGAGACCTCTTCTTGGCACAAACATTGACCCAAGTCTTCTTGGCACAGACCTTTACCTCTTCTTGGCACAAACCTTTACCTCTTCTTCCACACCTCCACCCCCACATCCCCGCCACCACCTCCACCACCACATCTCCGTCACCCCCACGTTCACCCATCTCCTCCACCCGACACCCCCAATCACCTCCACCATCAAAATCGTCGTCATCATCTGTTATCATCATCATCGAACATCATCGTCATCATCTTCATCGATCATCATCATCATCATCATCTCATCAACATCTTCATCGATCATCATCATCACCGCCGTTGTCACATGAACCACAACCACCGCCATAACCGACACAGCCGCACCACCACTGCCGCCGTATACACCGCCGTCTCTCTCTCCTCGTACTCTCTCTCTCTCTCTCTGGATCTCTCTCTTTCTTTGGATCTCTCTCCTCCCTCGATCTCTCTCTCTCTCTTCAGAAACCCCCAAATCGAAACCCTTGAAGATGGTGAAATTAGGGTTTCGGTGGAGGTGGTTGACGGCGGCTGAAGTGGTGGTGCTTGGCTTCGTGGTGGCGGTGGTGCTTGGTGGTTGCGACGGGGTTGGTGGGGGAGGAAGGAGGAGATGGTGGTGGTGAGTGTTAGGTGGTGGTGGTTGCGACGGGGTGGTGGTGGTTGCGACGGGTTGGGTGGTGGCTGAAGTAGTGGTGGTTGGTTGTGGTGGTAGAGGGAGGGAGAGAGAGATCAGAGAGATGTTGTGTGTGTTGTGTGTGTTAAGTGTGAGAAGAGGTTTTTATATATAAAAAACAAACCCTCTTCTCCTTGCAGACTGCAGACATTTGGTCCACCTCTTCTCCTGCAGATGTCTGCAGATGTGGTCCGCAGACTGCAGACTTTTTTCCCGCAGAAAAAACAAACAGCACCTAAGAAGATGATGTTTCAATTCGGGTGTTTAAACTTCTAGTTAACAAAAATCAAGCCGTTTGGACCACCGTTTCGAGGTAAGTTCTACATAAATCGACTCGTATCCATGTTCTGATCATAATCCCTATAATTAGTACATTTTATATAAGAGAAAAATGTCTGGATAGTCCCTGTGGTTTACCTATTTTTCACCTTTAGTCCCTAACTTTCCAAAATTATAGCTATAGTCCTCAACTTTTGCATTTTCGTTCCCGGATAGTCCCTGGCACGGATAAAGGTTAGTTTTTGGTGTTAAGTGGGTGTGAAATGACCAAAATACCTCTTCCTTACAAGGGCATTGTTAAATACACCCGGCAAGTCAACTCTTTTTTAGTTTTACCCATAAGTCAACCATATTTCAATAACTTTTCAATATTATTTCAATTTTCTATAAAGCAAATTCAACGGAACAAGTTTCCAGACCAACATTATCATCTCCTTCAATGAGTAAATTAAACCTGATACACAACCATATACACATTTCTATATAAACTATGTAATCTATAAACAAACCACCGCACACCTCCGGCCACCACCACCACCCCACCGCACACCTCCGGCCACGTATGTCTTCCATAATCACACGAAAGTGTATATATATATATATATATATATATCTTTTATATATATCTCATACTGATTTATTTTGATTTTCAGGTGTTTTAGCATATGTAAATGAAAATTGGTTAAACGACTACAAGGAAAAGTTTGTTTCTGTCTGGATTGATCAACATCTCAACTTTGGAAATAACACAACGAATAGAGTAGAGAGTCAGCATGCAAAGCTTAAAAAATATTTGGACGGTTCGAATTCTAGTTTGGATAGATTTCTACGTTGTATTGACCGAATCGTGACGTCTCAACAAATAATAATTAAAAAAGCTTGGAAAGTAGTAGAATTGTCCGCATTCATCAACATAACCTACGATGTTTCACACTATTGCGTGGTTCTGTTTCAAATGAGGCTCTCAAAATAATTCTTGAAGATCGTGAACGATGGAAGGATTGTCTGGTGCACTGTGATTGTCGACTTCGCACTAGTCATGGTTTACCATGTGCTTGCGAAATTTCAAAGTATATAACATCACGTAAGTATATTCATGTACATCAAACAAGACTCTTCATGTTAAAGTTTCAATAAAACAATATGTATTTGTATTTGCATGCAGATCAATATGTTTCCCTAGATTCGATTGATATTTTTTTGGAGGAAACTAGATATTTCACCATCGGTATCTTTTCAAAATGACGATGTTAGCTGTGACGAAGAACTGCTACTTTTTAAATAATACTTTAAGAAGCAGTCTAAAGATGGACAAAAAAGTTGGTTAAGAAAACTGAAGGATATCCTTTTTCCAGGTAAAACCGACATTCAAGAACCTCAAGTTCAAAAAAAAAACTCGTGGACGGCCAAGCTTGAAGAAATCACAACAACAAAGTGCCAAAAAGGAGTCGGAACCTCAAGCTAAAAAAAAACTCGTGGACGACCAAGCTTGAAGAAATCGCAACAAGATAAGCCGGCCAGACATAGTTCATTCGAATTTGACTTGAACATGGAACCAGTGATAGATTGGAACGAGGTCCCAGATAAGCCGGCCAGACATAGTTCATACATGATAGACTTGAACGAAGTGCCACTGATGAATCACTTGAATTTAATGGGTGATATTCCAAAAGTATTTCATCCATACATAACAAATATACGAAATGTTAAACCCGATGGAAATTGTGGATTTCGAGCACTAGCTGTTTGCCTCGGACTTGATGAACATGAATACTATGAGTACATTCGACAGCAAATGAGAGAAGAGTTACAAAATCGATATCATATCTACGCGGGCATTTTTTTCAGGGGTGTAAATTCATTATATGATGACTTGTGTTTCTTTGGGTCACCTTGTCCAAGAGAACACTGGATGAAAATGCCTGAAGCAGGTGTTCTGATTGCCAATAAGTTTGGTGTAATCGTCCATTCTTTAAGCATGTCAGGCAGTTTCACTATTTTCCCGTTTTGGAGTGGTCCAGAAGAGATTCAACATCACAGAGCTCTTACAATTGCCATAGTAAATGACGAGAACCATTATGTCATGGTGGAATTACAAGGAGGGTACCCAATGCCTACAATCACGCCTTATTGGAATTTTCGCAACATTAGCATGTCTGCGGCTGGGTGGGAGACCATGTATAGGTGGCGTCTAGAATTATATACCCAACTTGATCGTCGTGAAAGTGGTTTTGTCGATCTAGGGGATTAAATGTTTTAGTGTTTGCACGTTTACTGTTTTATTAGAGACTCGTTATTTATTTATAATTAACTTTTTCACTTTCGTATTTATAATAAAGTGTCTTGATTATTTATTTATTAATATTGATATTAATACTAATAATAGTATAACAAAATATAAAAAAATAACAAAAGTATTATAAAATAAAATAAGATAAAAAACATAATCATTACTTTTTACTTTATAATAAAATATAATTATTACTTTTTACTTTATAATAAAATAACATATTAAAGTAGTTAATCATTACAAAATAATTACATAATTTGACTTTTTGGGTATATTAATCCTTGTAATGGGTATATTTATCATACCCCTCCTTAGGGTGTAAGGGGCACTCACCTAAGAGGTGAGTCCCCTCTCTTACACCCAACCAATCCTCTTGTGCCACGTCAACTCCCCTCTTAAACTCCCCTAACACCCCATTTTGATGGCGGCACTCCCCTCGTTAGGTGACTTGGTTTGTTTTTTTTTTTTTTTTTTATTTGTTGAAATTATGCATGTTTATAAAAAAATATTAATAAAAATTAAATAAAATTTAACAAACTAAAACTACAAAATAAAAATAACATTAAAACTAGAAAATACATTAAAACTAGAAAATAAAAATTACATTCAAACTAGAAAATAAAAATTACATTCAAACTAGAAAATAATAATTTTAGAAATCGATTGGCCAGTCGTACTTCTTAGCGATGTCGCGTTTTCGGGCGAGGATGATCGGCAACATACTTGGCGGAACATCGTCGTGCGGCTTGATGAATATTTCCATATCTCGATCGTAATTGTAGTTTTTCATCGTCTCGCGTTGTTCCGATATGAGCTCGCGGGGTTGGTTCTCCATTGCTCGGTGTGAAGGGGGTGTGGTTGGAGAGTATAAAAAATAAAGTGAAGTGGGTGTGGTTGGAGAGTATAAAAAATGTGTGAGGTTGATATGGTTTGAGTATAAAAAATGGAGTGAATGGGATGGTTATTTATATATGTTTTAAAAAAATTGAATTTTTTTTTTTTTTTTTAAATCCGACCGTTGCTCAATCCGACCGTTCCTCAATATTCGAGCCAAACATAGCGGTGACTCCACACCGATCTCACCCCCCGATTCGGGTCACCGCGTTGATGGCGGCGGTGTTCCCGATCGGGGACAATGGTCACCGATGCCCCTTGCCGCTTACGCCCCGTCCACCCTTACAAAAAGACATCAATTAATCATTTATAAAAAGGTATGTAGGACCCACCATTAATCATTTATAAAGTTTAAGTTTCTCCTTCTTAAACCATAAAATCCCAAATCAGCAGACTCACCTCTGACCCACGCTTCACCACTCACCTCCGGTCATCCAATTCCACCCTCCGTCACCGCCTTCAACCACCGCCCCTAACAAAAAAAAACAATTACCTCTGCTTTTAAAGAGGAAGAGCACCATGATCAGCAGCATGAATATGACTGCCTTCAGTATCCATCATCACGGTAACATAAAACCCTTTTTCATAATTTAGCTTCTTGATCTTCCTGATGACATCTCAATGCCACTCTTTTGTATTGTGAAACATGTTAAGCCGAGCCACATATCCCTCCCAAAGCCAATTTCTCCAATTGATCATAAGAACAGCAGGCGGGTCCCACAGTGCAGACAATTTTGGTCTTCCTGAGGCCCAAAAACCCCTTATGCGTCAACTCTGTCTCCGTCACAACATCAAGACTCAGACTTTTGGGTTCATTTGTGATGACCTGCATTACGGCCCTGGTGGCGAAGCGTTTCACATTAAGCTTAATTGTTGGAGGAGGTACCAAAACCCTAGAGATTTTGTTCCCAAAAGTTTGGGTTATCGGGTAATGGGAGAGGAGAGCCGCCATTGGTAGGTAGGATTATGGTGAAAACGAGACGTTTGTATCTATTATTTGAAGACTGTTGATTGTGGGTATGATTGTAATAAATTAATGATGGTGAGATTTAGTGAAGGTAATATAGGTGGTGGTTATGGTGAAGGTGGGTGGTGATATGGTGATTGCAGGTGATGAAAGAAGATGTGACGGTGGGGAGGGGCCAAAAGGCTTTTTATAATTAAATTGTTTTATTTAATGATCAGGCCCACTAGATTTTGAATTGTTTAATTCAAATTATCTTTTCGTGTTTTAATTTAATTTTTATTAGTAAAGGTAATTTAGTCATTTCACAACCACCTAACATCAAATATTAATTCCTATACACACTAAGGACTATCCGAGAAAAAAAATGCAAAAGTTAAGGACTATAGCAGTAATTTTAAAAAGTTAGGGACTAAGGATGAAAAATAGACAAACCACAAAGACTAATCGGACATTTTTCTCTTTATATAATATAAAGAAAAAAAATAGAGAAAACAACAAAAACACCACTTCATTGAAATCTCAATAAAGTAAACATCTATATTTAGAGACAGGTATCCATACCTCTATATATTTATTATAAGTGGGTAGAAAAGCGGAAAAAAAAAATTTAGTGAGATAGAGAGTTGAACTTGAAAAGTTTTTGAAAACTGAATCTAATTAAGATAAAAATGTATTTTTTAATTAAATCATATAGACAGAGATAGAGGCTCCATGATGAGTGCTCTCATAAACAGGTTTGAAGACTTTTTTTTGTAATTATAATTTTAAACTGTTAAAGCATACTTCGCAAACACAACCTAGCTCTAAAACAGGTCAAATAAGTCAATCCAAAGCACAACCTGGTTAACAAACCAGCAAACATGGAAGTTCAAAATTGAATGAAACGGTTCTAAACATCCCCTTAATCTGTTGTAAGAAGTGAAACATAAACTCCTAAAAACCAACACTGGTCTACTCAACAATAATTCAAATAAAGTGCACCAAAATCTCGACATTCATACAAATTAAGCGGTCTCCTTCTTTAGCTTGGCTAGCTCTTGCCTAACGACTCCCGCTTTCTGCAGAATCACAAAGCAAAACACATTTTAAGTTAAGTTATCAATGGTTGAAAACCTAACAACATTGGTATGCAAAGAAGACGCAATAAAATTAAAAACATGATACTAAAATGATACTTATGATAGGGTTTTGTACCTAGTGTTACAACTTTATGTGACAAATATTACAAATGGGTCAATTTCAACCCATTTCTAGCAAACGGACCAATGGTGTGACCTTAGTGAAAGCACAAGGCAAATATGGCCTCAAAAGCCAAGGTGTGCGTCTATGTACAACCAAAAGAAAATTATTTACAACCAAAAACCGCATTTATCCCATCTGTTGTACATAAAAACCTATTTATTAAATAATCTTTTAAAATACTGAGCAAACGTTGGATTGAAATACTGTCATATTTTTTTTTAATAATGGGTCAAATGGTTAAAAGCATAAAAAATTAGCTCAAAAGGAAAAGAAGGCAAATGGGCATCTAAAAACCTGCCAAAAAAATATTTTATATTTTATTATTGGGAGAATATAGCTTTCTATGTCATATTAATAAATAATAAGATCTCAAATAAAAACTTCCAATTGGAAAAAAGTGTTTTTGCAGGCCAACCTATCGTGACCTGATCGATTTAGATCCATTTGACCAATTAAACATGTCTGACAAACCCGATTTGTCATCAATGATACCAAATTAGAGAAGATAGATTCTTGTTATCAAAAAAGTAAGAAAAAATGAATTGTTGCTGACCTTGATCTTAGCCAACATGATCTTGAACCTGTCAAAATCGTTAAGCGAGGCTCTCTTCTTTTGAACAATGAGTTTCCTTCCCCATGAGCTGTTTTCCCATTTGTTCTTGACATCTGCAATGATTAAAACAGTAATGATGAAACCAGAAACAAGCATGGCATGTAACATTAAACATTACACTAATGCAGTACATACCAGCAGCCTCCATAGCAGCAATAAGAGTCTTCTTGTTTGGAACTCTTTTGATGTCAATTTTGATGTCGGTAAGTGTTAGCCTCTTGAAGTTCATTTGGCCTCTCACCATGTCAGGAGAGTCAACAAGAGCCTACCAATCAAAAAATAAAATATCAAACCACCTACAAAGTCTCCAATATACTCGATTTAAAACAACAACTCCCTAACAACAAAAGTGAATGCTGCATAACGGTATGCAACTACGCATTCATCAAAAATGAACAAACAGGTTATCAATCTTATGCAATATAACATTATGCAGATATTATATACTCCTCGAAAACTAATAATCCATATGAACTATATAAAAGTTGAAACACCTGGAGGAGCATACACGTGTTTTGTAAATTTAATATAAACAATAAGAAGACAAGAATTAAAAGCAATTAAACAGTTAATTAAATCCAATGTCAATCAATTTTGCATTTATCTAACAAACGAGTGGCGCGGCACAACTTCTTAGAGTATGCTTCACCAAATCTAACTATTTTGACATAAATAATCATAGAACAATAATCTTAACTGCATAACCAATTAACCACTGATACCAATTCACTCAAAACACCACATAATGTGTTAAATTTCAAAATCTGCAAAAAAAACTCATAACCAGTACTAACAATCTCACAAATATCAAACACTACATTAACATTAACATTAATACTACTTTAAACATCAAAATGACTTAAATCATCAGACAGTACATTAAAATTACTGCTTTTTGAAATCAAAACAACCTAAATCATCAAACACTCCCTGTATCCACTATCCAGTCCCCTTCAACTCCAAAACAATCAAATCAACCCTTAATCAACCATTTAACTAACCTAAAACCACACATACAAACAAAAAGCATACAACAGTCATCAATAATCAGATCAAACTAGTAACACAATAAACTCACCCTGTTTTGATCGATAACATCGACGATCACAACGAGCTTTCCGTAATCCTTTCCATAGTTAACGAGGGCGATTCTTCCGATCTCAACGTACCTCTTGAACGGCTACAATAATCAAATGACATGCATATTTGTTAGGATATGATTACTTACAATGAGTCAGATACGTATAATGTTGGAATTAGGGTTTCGATGTACCATTTTTGCAGGCGAGTAGTTGCAGAGCGCCGAGGAGAATTGAAGGTGTGGCGGTTGAGATGGTGGAAATTAGGGTTTTGGTTAGGGTGTGTGTTTAATAGTTGGAGATGTTGATTGGGCCTGTTTTTTGTTTGAATGTTATATAATAAGCCCAGCCCAATAGTTAATGGACTCGAGTTGGGTGAATTTATTGCTAAAATTGTAATAAGGGTCATATGTATTTAATTAAGGGTTGTTTGGCAACTTTTGAATGAGTAAGTGTTAAACCAGTAAGAGATCTGAATCATTAAGTGTTGAACCAATAAAATGTTGAACCATTAAGGTAGCATTTGTTTTTCTAGAAAACCTGCGCTACCTCCTCTGTCTGTGTCGCGCAGACATTACCATCTACAGACTGTTTGTTTTTCCGAGGACGTTTCATTAAAAAATGTTTTGGTGCAGACTTGACTCAGTCACTTCTAAGATCTTCTGAGGTCTGAAGAGGATTAAACACCACTGTCCACGTCCACCACCCACCACCACGTCCACTGGGAGTTGTTAAATCAATGTGGTTAACCATTTTTAAATGGTTAGATATTTCAAGCCCGTCTTCTTTTGAGCCTCTCCATTTAGTTTCTTGAAATGGCTCTCTTCCGATTGATTGATAGAAAGAAGAAAGAGCTTATACATGGTATTATTTTGTCGTGCTGGTGGATGATTTGGAGATATCGTAATGGCATGATGTTTAGTCCTGAAGATCGAATGAGAAAGGAAGCATTTTTTTTAATTATTTCCATCCGTGGTTTACTTTTTCATGCAAACACTTTTTTAGATTATTTATATTTTAGAAACGCAATAATCAAATAATCACTTCAAAACGTAATCCCAAACACCCTCTTAGTTGGATGTCTTTTTTTGTAATGCTTCCACTCTTCATTTAGAGGTTTCAATAATTTTAAATTATGTTCATCATTTCAACATACGAATATAATACAAGTATATAAGGGATTTCATAAGCATAAACTATGATACTTTAAAGCTGATTTTCAAAACTTATGAAAATCAGGAATAACCAAATCATCAGTCCAAAAACACGCAAACTCAAGATAATAATAACCATCGTTTAACATTACAAATTGTATCGATAACCATAATTAGTACACGAGTCATTTGCGACCCGAAATCTCATTAAAAAGATGAAGAGAAAGCCGAAAGAACACAAAAGCTCAAAGCTTTTACGTTTATTTCCTGATTTGGAGAAACTCAAAGCTTCTAAGCGGGTCTTCCCGGCCAACCCTTGTGGCACGACTGAACCCTGACGATTTGGTCTCAGAACCCATTGGTCTATGAGTAGATGTGCGGGGCCCAATGATTGACACAACCCGGCTTGACGGGCCTTCTGTAGGTTCACCTGATGAGCTTGGTCTGGTTCCCGAGTGACCCGCGTACCTTGACGTGCCTCCGTTTCGAGATGATCGGACTTTTTCAGAATCAGCTTGCTGTAGATGAGATTTCATGACCCGTTTAATAAATGGGTCGACGCGGGTTATGTTTTATCTCTAACGGGTCAAACAAGAAAAAATTAAAATTGCTCTATATCTTAAAATGCATGGTTGGTGGACTATGGACCATGCATTTTAAGATTCACCTCCAACTTTAGATATTTTACACATTTAACCCTCATCTTTTGGTAAGTTACACCTTGACTATTTAACTTTTTGATAATTGACAAATTAGACCCCGCATTTTTTCTACTTAATAACCTGACACCTCATTTTCTCCAACATTTCTATTCTTTTTGTTAAAATTACTTTTACGACTTCACACCACAACGTGCGAGACATTAAATTCTTCTTTTATCTATGCCTAACCATGTTAATGTCACGAACGTAACGTGTGTGACAAAGTAAAAAACGAGTCATGTCACACGTGAGCATCTGGCGCTAATGTCATCATCGTAACGTGTGTAACGAAGTTGAAACACAAGGATGCCGTCACAACGCGCGGCACGGGTTAAAAATCTAGTAATTGCTTAAATGAAAACACGCTGAGTTGCCAAAATGTATTTTTAATGCTAAATAATAGGCTCGTTTAGGCTCACTGGCCTAATCGAGCTCGGTATATGAAATTTAGACTCGATGTCGTTTAATAAATGAGGTCCAAGTTGCGCTCAACCTCGGTTAGGCTCGAGTTGAGTCAAGCTCGACTGCCTTACACCCCTAATTGCTTTTGACCGACGTGTTACGCAACCAGCCCGACCCGACCATTTTTCCCTCTAATATAACCTTACCACTTCCTTTGATGAAGGCAAATCTTCCGAAGTGCGGTGTCGTGTATGTTCGTAACGGCCACCTGTTCCCGGGTTTCTCCTCGGGAACGCATCTAATGCACGGGAATCCTGTTCACCTGTTTAACGACACGTCGCACATCTATACATGTATATGTGTATCTATATAATACCAATAGTTTAAAACTATAGTTATAGGCAATACCTGGGCTTCTTCCATGCCTTTCGGCCCCTGTTACAGTATTTAATCCTGCGTTACCACTAGTATGCTGCAAAAGAACACGAGAGATGATAAAACAACCTTAACGAAAAAATATATGCAGAATAATAATAAAAAAGAAAAAAGATAATAATACTATATGTATGTGTATATATATATGCACGGACCCGTCCTTTGATCTGAGGATACTTTAATACAGTCCAGTCAAATATATAATCAAACTGATAGCCTGAAATATGAACATAGAGTGTATATAATATAAGTCGTTAATATGGAAAAATAATGAAAAGAAATAAATGGAAACTGACGGGAGCACCTTCACGAATGAATAAATCGCGGAAAAGCCTCTTCAAGTATGAATAGTCGGGTTTATCCTCGAACCTTAGTGATCGACAATAGTGAAAGTATGATATGAACTCCGATGGATATGATTTACATAATACCTACAAAAACATCGGTCAACGTTAAAACAACCGAATGTGCGCACACCAACATACACGGAGGTATACGGTTACATATGCACCATATTTATCGATACGTGAAACGGCATATTCGTATTCACTATACCTCTACTGGAGTCAACACTTTCTTTTCACTAATTCTGTCATATTTCTGCTTCTTGTTTCCTGCTTTGAGTCCTTGCCACGGAAGGCTAACGCAAAAGCATGCACGGAATTAAAGGACAGCAAAAATAAAATAAAATAAAAATAAAGTAAGTGAAAAAACAACAATTTCATATGCTCACCTTCCTCTTATAAAATACATAAGAATATAACCGAGAGACTCAAGATCATCCCGCCTACTTTGTTCTGCACTTCCACAAAACAATTAACAAATGAATAAATAAATATTAAATATGGAAGCAGAGCTAAAAACCTGCTTTTATAAGAAGAATAATTAAAATATTGGAAGTTATAAAACCGCTTACCGACTCCAAGGTGCGTGTTGACACTAGCATAGCGAGCTGTGCCAGTGAGATTCTTGTTTTCCCTATTTTCATATGAATTCACAATTAAAAGAAATGCAAAAGAAAGAACGTTGCGGAAATAAAAGTTACCTATAGGGTATGTGTTTATGAGTTTGAAGATCCCTATATTTTTTTGCAAGCCCAAAATCAATCGCGTACACCTGTCATGAAAATTAAAAAAATATATATACACAATTACCTTCACCAATAATTAAAATAGAATACTAAACATTTCAGAAAAAAATTACCTGATTAGCCTTGCGACCGAGGCCCATAAGAAAATTGTCTGGCTTCAAGTCACGGTGAAGAAAACTCCGTGCATGCATGTACTCAACTCTGTTTAACTGCATGATATCATAACATATTATCATAAACCGAAAGTGATTTAAAAGTTGACATAACTTTCATAGATTAGTGGGCAAGAAGTCGAGAATACTTACCAACTGATCTGCAAGCATTAAGACCGTTTTCAAGGTGAATTTTCGATTGCAATAATTGAAAAGATCTTCGAGGCTCGGTCCAAGAAGGTCAATGACCATTATATTGTACTCTCCGTCAACGCCAAACCACTTGAGGCTTGGTATTCCCGCTTTAGTCACAAGATAAACAAATGATTTGATTAATTGGTGAAAGTTGACTAGTTGACTCAAATATATAACCTTCTGAAACTTATATTAATACATATTTATAAATAATTAATATGGGTTATGCTTAATCCATAAAAGGGTCAAATGGGTTAATTACGGGTCTAATGGGTTATAAGGAGCCCAAAGCGTACTTTAATGCATACAACCTCCTAAATCACTTTATTTAAAAAGTTATATTATTACTAGGGTAATATAGTTTTCCTATTCATATTAAAAAAATTATAAAAGTGGGCGAAAAGTGTTCTGGGTCAACCTAATCCGTTTCGACCGAACTAAAAACCAACCCACGTTGACCAAAATATGTTTCAACATGTTAACTGACCCACCCTTTGACCACCTCTATTAAATCATTTTTTTGTGTTCGGCAAAAAGTAACTATGATCTTATAGTCTATATTTACATGTAAGAAGTAGCACTAAGAAAATAAAGTATTGTGATAGATGTAAAAACAAGAGAGAGAGAGAGAGGCTCACTTCCTCCTTGGAGAAGCCGATATATTTTTGATTCATAATGAAGTTGAGGATGCCTCGTCTTGACGGGTTCCTAAAAGGTAAAAATTTATGTGCATGATGCATAATTACAAGGAATAATGGATTTTCATAATCCCAATTATTAGCCGTTGGCCGGTAACGATCCCAAATTCAAAAATAACCAGTGGTGGTCCCATCTTTTCACATATTGTAAACCAATGGACCTTTGCTAACAGAAAAGGAAAAGGGGACAAAAAAAATTAAAGTTATGTTTGTAAAGGTCCATTAGTTTACAATATGTGAAAAGGTTGGACCACCACTGGTTATTTTTGAAGTTGGGACCGTTGCTGGCCAATGACTGATAGTTGGGATTATTAAAATCCATTATTCCTAATTACAAAAGGTAAAAAAATGTGATGTTAGTGTCACGGGCAAGGGGGACGGAAATGATAACATCTAATAGAGAAAGTGCTTATAACATGTTCCTATACTGGAGATATGAGTGGCCCATTTGTTTCTTTTATTATCGTAAGCAAAAAAAAAAAAAAAACCAAATCTATGTGAACTATGCCTAACTATAACTTTAAAATTTTGAAATGAGAACACATTTAGGTCATTGGTAGTACATGAAGGGATGATGATGAAAGTTTCATATCAACAAGACAACAATCATCACTCTGTTTTTTTTTTTTTTTTGAACGGCAACTTTCATTAAAACCAAAACTAGCAAGCCGCTAGAACAACAACAAGAAAAGAACTGAATCAACGATTACGAATCGAAGGATATCCACTTTTGCCATCTCATCACTCTGTTTGTGACTTCTAATTAGAATAAGTATCAAGAAAGTGGACATAAGTGCATCAACAAGATGAGTATCCATATAGACATATAAATAGAACCATGATTACCACAAAAATTGTATGAAATATTGAAATGTACCACTATAGTCTTGAACAGAAATGACAATACTATCCAAATACTATTAGTGAATTATATTTTTACTATTTCTAATTTACTTTTTCACTGGTGTGTCCATTGGAAACCTACCCAATTGTATGCAAGATGAGCAGTTTTGGACAAACAATGACATCATAAATGCAAATTGTAGTTTTTCTTGACTTTTTGGCAGAAAAGGTTAAATTTTTTTATAAAGAAAAAGACAATAATAACTCAAAATTAATCAAAAATTAAAAAAAAAAGACCAAAACTCATCAAGAATGAAAATGAATAATACCAGTTTAACAGCAACTTCTTCACCACTATGAACATTGACACCTGCAACATTCATCAACCAACACAAAAACATACATTTCCATAACACATACAATACATATTAACAAAAAAGAATTTAAAAAAAAAAATCCCAAATATTAATTAACATAATATACCTAAATAAAGTTCACCAAAGGATCCACTCCCAATTTTCCTTCCAAGCTTAAACTTCCCACCAACAATATTATCCATAATATTATTTCTTCAATCACCTTAATAATAATAACAATAATAATCCCACCTTAGATCTATACACACCTCAATTAGGGCCTCAAAAAGATCAACCCCATCTCACAATATCATCAAAATTATCCAAATTCAACATCCCCAATTCCAAAACAAGAATATGAACAAACCCTAATCTTGATTCAACAAAAACTACATAATTATCGATCTTTAGCCATAATTCTTCAATACCCACTTGAATTCAATGCCATTTTCAATATCTAATGGTGAAGAATGCAAAAATTCACCCAATTTCTTCGTCTTTTTTCATTGAGAAAGATAAAGATTGGATTTTTATTTGAAATAGTATGATGGAATTATGAAAAATGTAACCTTGGAATGAATATAATGTGTGTATGTGTTTAAAGATTGAAGAAATGTGAAGAATTGGGGAGAGAGAGAGATGGGTGAACAAAGAACGATGGATATGTGAGGAGGATGTTGACGAAGAAGAAAAGCAGGCGTCAATATTTTTGCTTTTTTTTTTCTTTTGTCTTTTTTTTTTTTCACTTTTCTTTTTTTAACTTTTCTTTTCTTAACTTTTTGTCTCCATAAAGAGTTAAATGCCCGGATAGTCCTTGTGGTTTGATATTTTTTCATCTTTAGTCCATAATTTTCTAAAATTACAGCTATAGTCCTCAACTTTTCAATTTTCGTTCCCGGATAGTCCCTAGTCCTAACATCAGTTAGTTTTCTCAGTTAATAGGATATGAAATGACAAAAATACCCTTGCTATAAAACAAAATAACTTAATTTGTGGACCCACCATACACCCACCCCACTCCCCTTTTCTCTTTCCTTTGCACCAGAATTATCAAATACCAACGACCACCCCCAAATACCAACCACCACCACCCCAAATACCACCGCAACCACCTCACCCTACCACCATCACCCACAACCCGTCATCATCTAAAGTGTGACATTAAATATCAAGTCATATTTTACGAAAAATAATTAACAGGCTTGTTAAGAATGGGGTACTCAATCAACAGGTTCCTTCAAAATCTGTTCTAAAAGACTGAATAATTGAACTATTTTGAACTTGAAGTAAGGAAATTTATTGTCACACCCTGGCTTAGCGGAAGCGTGGGTTTATTTGGTGTGACTTCTTAATACCATAGCTTAACCACAACAAAGCTATATGAAAATAAAACCATGAAGATCATCCGTTGATTTAAGTTTGAAAAGTAAATTACGACTACATTGTTTAAAGTTGACACATGCAACGAGTTACAACCCATCAAAATAAAAACATTGTTCATACGACATAACCACAAACATAAAATAAACACCGTTTAAGACTTGCGACTCGTCCAGGTAAAAGTCACAATCCCTAAACGTGGATGACCTCATAACTCTTACGCAGCGTGAAAACGTAGCATACTTCGCCAGATCCCTAATTTCCTGAAATACATGTAAGTTGAAAAGTCAACATAAAGTTGAGCGAGTTCATGTGAAAGTGAGTATGTAAAACCTTTGTAAGTATAAAATCCCTGGTATGTAGCAAATAAGGAAATAAAGAGATCACCAATGGTTTGCAAGGCCATTGATATGTGTGACGTGCAGTAGGAAGACTCAAACCTAGCAGATTTTTGCGTCGGGTACCAAGTCACCCCGAGGTCCGTTCTGTTGGGCCTGGGGCTGGGCTCGCTACACCCAGATAGATCTACTGCTAAAGACCCTCGGTCCTACAATGAGGATTAATGGCCTCCAGTTCCCGCCTACCCACTCACATGATCTAAGTAGTAACTCTCCTTACGCTAACTATACCATGTAAAAAGTATTCGTAATCATAGTAACATGTATTTCACCCGCGCAGTTTAAAACTGAAAACAGTTAAGAGAAAAGGGGACATGAACTCACAGAAGTGCGTCTCGAAATAGTAAATCCCAATCAACCTGCTGCGTGACGACCTACACGTACTAAATTCTATTAGACGGACGGCCGTGCCTTGGCTTAAGGTTTAACGTTTTGTTGGAGAAATAGTTAGGTAACTATTCCGCGTTTACACTTCTTAATTATTTAATAAGTATATTCCTTCCCAAGGATGGGGGTTTTAATACATGTGTGTTTTTATAATTCCAAAAATATATTTTTAAGTCTCACTTAAAATATATTTTAATTCATTTCTCTGAAATATTCTATCTCCAAAATATACGTATTTTTCCCAAAAATATTATATTTTATTCCATACGATTTCCAAAATAATACTTTTATCAAAATACGCATTTAAGAGTATTTTTTCCGAAAATACATAAGTTACATTTTAAAGTTCGTGTGGTAATAATAATACCGGTGTAACTTAAATATTTATTTGTGATAGCGTTGGCATTATTTTGGAGTCGTGCTTTCACAATGTATTCCAGTTATATTATTTTTACTCTAAAAATAATATACATATAGTTCACAAAATAATCATAAAATCACACAAGCGTTTTATTATGAAATATATATTCTCAATATATATTTAACAAGTTTTATTTACGAAAATCCACCTCCGACACTTGGAAATTTTGTAATTAAAATCATGGCGAATTTTATTTGGAAAAACAAGTTAAAAATATATTCATAACACATGTCACAAAAATATTTCTAAGTGTTACTTTCTGGAAAAATTTCGCCAGAGTTTCCTCTGTAACTGGAGGTGGCCACGCTTACTAGCGTATCATTTTCTTTTCAAAATTCAACCAACAATTTTCCAATCATCAACATACAACGTTCGATCATCAAACTAGTCAAAATAAGCATAAATCGCAAACACATGAACTTGTAAGTTGTGTAATATTATGTAGTAACTTTTCAACACGTTTAGTAGATCTTTCTATCTTTAAAAATAAAATCAGTTTCTTGGAAATCTTTATTTTTAAAGAACATGCAAGTTTACAACTTCTATTCCAAAAATTACGAAAATATTTCTTTGTTAAATCATTTTGTCACACAAGTGTTTACACACTTGTTTGTTCACAAAAACGCTTTTAGTTTATGAAAGATCCGGCTTTTAAAATATGACTTGTATATTTTACTTGGTTCTTCGAAAATACCACTTGTAGATCTTTAGATCTACTAGTTTAAAACTCTATTTTACAAGAAACATCAACTTTACACAAGTTCATGTTTATGTATGGAAGGGTTTGTCATCTTGTATCTTCTACACTTAACATATTGCTAGTTCATGTTCCATGAACATGATCTAGCGTGGTTAGATGACGATCCGTTCCACTTCTAGCAACCAACAACATAAAATAACCATAACTAAACAAGATTCACAAGTTTTACACCATTATTTACTCTTTAACCACCATATTTATCATTCTTACAAGACTTTATGCTTTGATCTTAAGTTTTCTCGAGTTTTAACCGTTAAACTTCTTATTAACCACTTTAATCATGAACAAGGAAGTGTTTAGAAGCACTTACAACTAGCTCAAGGCTAGGGAAGAATCAAAGCGAAAACTAGATGGATAAAAGCGATGTAGAGAGGTCCTTGAGATTCCGTAAGCACCGAGCCTCCTTGTATGAACTCTAGCACACTTGTATGTATGTGAAATTGCAAGATCAAAACTTGAAGATGGTAAGATGGTGGGGGTTGGGTTCGGCCAATCACAAGAGAGAAGGAAAGAGAGAGTAAAATTTTGAGGTGTTGGTGTAAATGAGGGTGTTTATCTCTTAAGCAAATTTATAATCCATTTAGGGTGTATTGTCCATTAAACAATATGTTTTCTAGATCTTAGACATAGATTAATAAAATATTCAAAAATTTGTGGTGTGTGTTCCCTAGGGGAACCGATCGGTTGAAAGGGGGGGGGGGGAGGTTTATGGTTTGGTTTGAACCATATAGTTAGTGTTTAGTTAATTTAGTTAGGAACTTTAAACAAGTTACTAGTGTGTTATGTGTTATAACGGGTGTTAGGGTGTTCGGGGACCCTAACTAGCTCAGAAAAGGAAAAGCAATATCATTGACAATATTTTTATGTTCCGGGTAAAGTCCGGTTGTTCGGTTGGATATTAATCCGTTAAAGTGCTAAATAAGCATTTAAAGTGTCGTTTATATTATTTTTAGTGACACAATGAATTCCTGACACTTTGGAAAGTGTCTAGTATTATTTTCCCATGTTTTTGCACTTTACTAGTTAAATAAAATGCTGAATTTTGTAATAAAGTGCAGGATTTTGTAGTTAAAGCATGTTTTAGGCACATCCGGTCACTATAACTATCACATAGTGACGCAGTTTAACAATCCTCACCTCCCTACACTCCCTACTAGTGTAGTAAACTATTCCCGGCTCATACTGGCCTCAGAGACAGTGTCTGTCTAGTGCTGGC
The DNA here is from genome assembly GCA_030545235.1 of Helianthus tuberosus. Classification (NCBI taxonomy): domain Eukaryota; kingdom Viridiplantae; phylum Streptophyta; class Magnoliopsida; order Asterales; family Asteraceae; genus Helianthus; species Helianthus tuberosus. The sequence goes on from CM060352.1 coordinate 175,108,801, forward strand.
TATGTCAGCACGTTTACTGGGTTATCCGTATAGTATGCTCACTATGCTTTTGTGCATCAAAGTTGTCACTGATGTTTGTGTGTAAATAATAGAGTGACAGTAATACGGTATGATGCATGTATATGTATGTATCAGAAATCAGGTAGCAGTTTAACCGCAAATGTAAGCAAGCACAGTAATTAAGCATTAATTAAATATTAATTAATTCGTACGGATACCTGGTTTGGTGAGGGTTGTCACACTCTCCCCCCGTTAAATAAATTTCGTCCCGAAATTTTAGGCTCTGCTTCTAGTTGCAGGGGTCTTAGGAAATAAATGGGGGTATTTCTCCTTCATACGATCCTCACGTTCCCACGTGAATTCAGGCCCATGTCTTGCATTCCAACGAACTTTGACGAGCTTGACACTACTCCTGCGAGTTTTGTTACTTTTCCAATCCGTAACCTCGACGGGTTCTTCGGTAAAGTGGAGCGTGTCGTCGATATGAACTTCGTTAGCAGGAATGATCACTGTTTCTTGTGTTGGACTCTTTCTCAAATTTGATACATGGAATGTATCGTGAACACCATTGAGTTCAGCAGGTAGGTCCAACTTGTAGGCTACAAGCCCAATCCTTTGTAGTATCTTGAACGGGCCAATGTAACGCGGATTCAACTTCCCACACTTTCCGAAGCGTGCCACACCCTTCCAGGGTGAAACTTTCAATAAAACCATATCTCCAACTTGAAATTCCAAAGGTTTCCTCTTTGGATCTGCGTAGGCTTTCTGTCTGTCGCGAGCCGCCTCGATGCGCTTTCGAATTTGTGCGATCTTATCTGTCGTCTCTTGGACTATTTCGGGACCAGCAAGCTGCCTATCACCTGCATCAGCCCAGCATAGTGGTGATCGACACTTGCGTCCGTAAAGAGCTTCAAATGGCGCGGCTCCAATGCTTGTGTGGTAACTGTTGTTGTAAGAAAATTCGACCAATGGTAAATGATTATCCCAGCTACCACCTAGATCCATTACACATGCTCTCAGCATATCCTCCAATGTCTGAATAGTTCGTTCACTTTGGCCATCAGTTTGCGGATGAAATGCAGTGCTCAGATTTAACTGTGAGCCAAAAGCTTCTTGGAAAGATTGCCAAATCCTTGATATGAAACGCCCATCTCTATCAGAGATGATCGAGAGAGGCACTCCATGACGTGCAACAATCTCTCGCATATATATTTCCGCCAGTTTACTAGTGTTATCCTTCTCCTTGATTGGCAGGAAGTGTGCGGACTTGGTCAGACGGTCAACTATTACCCAAATAGTGTCATGACCTCTGGGCGTCTTTGGCAACTTAGTTATGAAGTCCATTGAAATCTGTTCCCATTTCCATTTGGGAATTTCAGGTTGTTGCAAAAGTCCTGAAGGCTTCTGGTATTCAGCTTTCACCTTGGCGCACGTTAAACACTTGCTAACATAAACAGCAACATCGCCTTTCATCCTAGGCCACCAATAATAATCCTTAAGATCTTGGTACATCTTATCCGCTCCGGGATGAATAGAGTACCGTGATTTGTGAGCTTCATCGAAAATAACTTTTCTCAAACCACCAAACAGAGGGACCCAAATCCGTTTCATGAAGCATAAAGTTCCTTCCTCGTTTGGCACCAACTGCTTCTCCATCCCACGGAGATACTCATCTTCAATATTCCTTTCTTTCAAAGCTTCTCTCTGCGCAACACGAATGCGTAGAGAGATATCTGTCTGGACAATCATCTCCAAAGCCCTAACCCTTATGGGCTTGATCCTTTCCTTTCGACTCAGGGCATCAGCGACCACATTCGCCTTCCCTGGGTGATACTTAATCTCGCAGTCATAATCATTCAAAAGCTCTACCCAGCGTCTTTGCCTCATGTTAAGCTCTTTCTGGTTGAATATGTGCTGCAAGCTCTTGTGATCCGTGAAAATTGTACATCGCGTACCATACAGATAATGTCGCCAGATTTTCAACGCAAATACCACTGCGCCTAGCTCCAAATCATGCGTGGTATAGTTCTTTTCATGAACTTTCAAATGGCGTGACGCGTAAGCTATAACTTTCTGGCGTTGCATCAGCACGCAACCCAAACCTTGACGCGAGGCGTCACAATATACCACAAAGTCATCCGTTCCTTCGAGTAGCGATAAAATCGGTGCGTCACAAAGCTTGCTCTTCAACAACTGAAACGCTTCTTCCTATTTGATTCCCCAATCAAACTTCTTGTCTTTCTGTGTGAGCGCGGTCAGAGGTTGAGCGATTTTAGAAAAATCCTCAATGAATCTTCGATAATAACCAGCCAAACCCAAGAACTGTCGAATCTCGGTTGGCGTCTTTGGGGTCTCCCAACTCTTGATCGCCTCGATCTTTGTGGGATCAACATGGATTCCATTTCCATTTACCACATGTCCAAGGAATTGGACTTCACGCAGCCAGAACTCGCACTTCGAGAACTTGGCGTATAATTTCTCCTTCTTAAGTAGCTCTAGAATAGCTCTTAAGTGTTGTTCGTGCTCGTCCTTTATCTTCGAGTAAATCAGAATGTCATCAACAAATACGATCACAAACTTGTCCAAGTACGGCTTGCAGACTCGGTTCATTAAGTCCATGAAAACTGCAGGTGTGTTCGTCAACCCAAATGGCATAACTAGGAACTCGTAGTGTCCATAACGAGTCCTGAAGGCTGTCTTCGGGATACATTCCTCTTGTATCCTAAGTTGATGGTATCCATATCGAAGATCGATCTTTGAATAAAAGCTTGAGCCTTGCAACTGGTCAAATAGATCATCGATTCTCGGCAAGGGATATCTGTTCTTGATAGTCAACTTATTAAGCTCACGGTAGTCTATACACATACGGAAACTACCGTCCTTCTTTTTAACAAACAGAACCGGAGCTCCCCAAGGTGAGAAGCTTGGTCTGATGAATCCTTTATCTAACAGCTCTTGGAGTTGTGTCGACAATTCCTGCATCTCTGAAGGCGCAAGTCTGTAGGGTGCCTTGGCTACAGGCACGGCGCCTGGAACCAAGTCAATGTGGAACTCGACTTGCCTTTGAGGCGGTAATCCTGGCAAGTCTTCTGGAAAGACTTCCGGATATTCCTTGACAACTGGAATGTCTTCGATCTTCGGTTCAGTAGCTTCTTTATCCACGATGTGTGCCAAGAATGCAACACATCCCTTCTTCAAGCACTTTCTAGCTTTCAGGCAACTAATAATCCTCAGCGGCGTATTATGCTTCTCTCCGTGCACTATGATCGTTTCTTCATCCGTCAAGGGGATGCGGATGGTCTTCTCATGGCAAACGATCTTGGCTTTGTTACTCGATAGCCAATCCATTCCCACTACCACATCAAAGCTTCCCAACTCGACAGGTAGTAAGTCTAGCGTAAACTCGTGCCCTCCTAGTTCAATCACACATCCTTGGACAACTTCGTTGGTCTCAACTAGTTTTCCATTTGCTAATTCAATGGAGTACGGAACGTCTAACTTACTTGGCGTCAACCCAAGTATATTCTTAAATTCTAATGATACAAAACTATAATCGGCACCAGTATCAAATAAAACGGATGCAAAACGTTGGTTTACAGGGAACGTACCGGTAACAACGTTCGGATCCTGGCGTGCTTCCCTTGCGCCAATGTTAAAGACTCTTCCCCGTGCTTGGTACAATCCTGGGCAGTTCCTCTTAAAATGCCCAATGTCGCCACAGTTAAAACAAAATCCTTCAAGTGGCCGAATTTCCCACAAGCTTCGCATACTTTTGGCCCACACCGGCCAGAATGATGACGCTGGCAAGTGTTACACTTGGGATGAGTACCCATATATCCTTTCCCCTTCTTTCCAACACCGGTTGCAGCTTGGACCGGTGTGCTTGGTTCTCCTTTCTTGCCAACACCGCTAGTACCCTGCTTGAAGTTCGAGAATTTCCTTTTATTCTCACCAGACGACTCTACGTGAGTCTCTTTCTTCTTCGGCTCAACATTCGAAAACTTGTTCAGGCGGATGGCTTCCTCAGTAAGAGCCACGCTCAGATCGATGGCCTCTGTGATTGTTGCAGGCTTGGAAGTAGTGACCATACTCATGATCTGTGGAGCTAAACCCCAGATAAAGCGCTCAATTCGCTTGAATTCCGGTGTAACCATATAAGGTACCACATGAGACAGGTCGTGGAATCTCTGAACATATTCCGCGATTTTGGGACCGTCCATCCTCAAATGCCAAAACTCAGTCTCTAACCTTTGTATCTCAGCGCGCGAGCAGTACTTTCTTCGCATGAGCTCCTTTAGCTCATTCCATGTCATTGCGTAAGCTGCGGCTTCGCCAAGAGTTTGCACTTGTAAGTTCCACCAGGACAGGGCTCCGTCCAAAAATAGCCCAGAAATGTAAGTCACTTGTTGGTCTGGAGCGCACTTGCTCATTCGAAGAACAGACTCCGTCTTTTCAGCCCATCATACAAAAGCAACAGCACCTCCGGTGCCGTCGAAGTTCACAGGCTTGCAGTCTAGGAACTGCTTGTACGTGCACCCTGCACATACGTTAGAATATACAAATGGTATTAGCAGACGCGCTATAAATATCCAAATGTATTGTAATACGTCCCAAATGACTTAACATTACCATGTGGTGGATTGTTATTGCCGTTATTGTTCGAGTTGCTTCCGCTGGTTCCTCCGTTTGAGGCTGCATACTGTGCAATGGCAGCAGCAATGATTCCTTGAAGTTCTGCCTCGTTGGCAGGCATACGCGTCTGGCGTCTTGGAGGCATCTTCTAAAAGATGGTTCACGTTGGTCAGGTCATAATAAGTAAAGTGTACTCATGTAGCAATAATATCAACGCATAACATCTCATGTTATAAACTAATCAAGCACATAACATCTCATGTTATAAAATATCAATAATCAACCCATCATATAATGAGAATACTGCGATTGCGCTGTTATAAATCAAGACCACAATGTAAGGTTTACAAGTTCATAACTGTATCATACATCATCAGTGACTAAGGGCCACATCGCCCTAGTCCAAACTATATAGTCAGTGACAACAACAACAAATATACAAATCATCAAAAGTTACAATCATAAAAAATGTGGTCTCCAAAAGCTGTGTAATCTGCACAATCGTGGTCGTCTCACCAAAAGTCTACCTGCGTCAAATCAAAAAGGCCTAAGCTGATGGCGGTGGAGGAGGGGGAAAACGAGAAAAGAGTAAACGTCGCATATGAAGCCAGTCCTCCTCCATAGCACGATGAGCGCGCAACAAGTATGCTATCTGCTGCACGGGAGTCCAAAAACGAGCGGCAGAATCAGGTGAAAGCGGACGAGGGGGGTGTGATACTGCAGGTGGGGTCTGGCACTGGCACGGGAGTCGCTGAGCTCTCTCTAGCTCCTGTACGCGACGGGTCAGCGCCTCCTGCTGTATCATGAAAGATGTGAGAACATCCTCCGTAGAATACCCCACGTGATATGGATGATATGGATCAAATGGTGGCATAATGAGGGGCGTGGTCCAGAGGAACGGCTCACTAGATGGAGCGAAGGATGGTACAGTAAATGGTGCAACAGTGGGAACAACAGTGGGATGAGAAACCTGAGGCACAAACTGGCCTCCTCCTGACACAAAAGGTGTATGACCAAACGGATGACGTGACGAACCCTCCCAAGGACGTGGCAGAGGAATGTCCTGGAGATAAGTGATCGGGAGATCTGTGCGGTGAGTATCTGTGATGTGTGTGGGAAGCAAGGGTACATCAATGGGAGCTGAAACGGGTGCCACAGGGGGTGTAACAGGTACCACGAAAGGTGGGAAATCATCGTCATCATCTATCCACCCATTGTGGGTGTGCGCGTATCGTGGATCAATATGGGTCGCAAAAGGTGCACGGTCGAACATCACCGGCACTGGATCAGGAAGCGGTGCAATAACAGGATCCTCTAACAGAAGTGGAGCATCAACAGGAGCGTCAGCAACATGATCATCCACCAACGGTGGAGCAACAACGGGATGATCGTCAACAGGTATGTCATCAGCCAAGGGAGCAACCGCAGGTGCATCGGCATGAACAGGGTCATGCTCCAATGCGGGGTCAGGAGCAACGCCTGGCTCAGGGGCCACATCAGGCTCTGGATCAACAAACTCCATCTCAAAATCAGCTGGATCAGCAAACATAGGGTCGACAGGGGCTACAGGATCCTCCAAGTGTTGGTCTAAGTGTACGAACTCAATGTCCTGGTCTGGATCAAAGCCAGGTGGAAAAATAGGATCTGAATCATCATCAACAACATGATTGAACTCAAACCTGTGCGCAGGAGCAGGTGCAGTGGATGACGCCATATCCGGGTCGGCGTCGTGTGAGTGGTGCTGCACTCCCTGTGTGTGCGAAGGTGCGGACGCCACAGACTCAAAGGAGTCTGGAACAGGTGAATGAGCAGGAGCCTCCTCTGCAGGAGCATCAACAAGCAGTAGGATATCACCGGCAGGAATATGGGCCTCGCCCTCAAGGTCATCCTCAAGTGGATCCTCCTCAAATAAATCGACATCATCGTCAGAAACATCAACAAGTGGCATATCAACAACCGGATAAGCAGCAAGGGGTATAGGAGCAGGGATCACCACGAGTGGTAAATCCCCAGCGAGATGGCCATCAGCAGGCTCGGCTACGACGTCAGGCAGCGCAAAGGGCTGGAAGTCGTCATCATCTGTGCTGGTAGTATCGGAAGTGTACACCTCGTGCTCCGATGAAACTATGTCGTCTGATACTATGGCCATGGGGTCCAAAGTATCAGAAACTCCAGTGTCTGATGAAGAAGGCATGATGTCTGTAACACAAACATACACACGTACAAACAATCAATCATATAATCATATAAACATGTTAGTCACCAATAAGCAAACAAGTAATCATCTTAGTCTACCCTAGACTATCCTCTCAGTCTCCCCGACTGAACTTCCTAGTCTCTCAGACTACTCTCTCAGTCTCTCAAACTGATCCTCCTAGTCCCACTAGACTACTCCCTCAGACTCTCAGACTGAGCCTCCTAGTCCCACTAGACTACTCCCTCAGCCTCTCAGACTGAGCCTCCTAATCCCACTAGACTACTCCCTCAGCCTCTCAGACTGAGCTATAACTAACAAATAAAATGTGCTCACTCCTTTGTTTGGGAAAATGTTTTGTCACCTGGATCTGGACGTAGTGTATGCAATGTAAAAATGTTTTCGTGAGAGCCCTAGTGATCATAGTCTAGACTCGAGAAGGAATCCTAGTTCGCTATGATCAAAGCTCTGATACCAAGCTGTCACACCCTGGCTTTGCGGAAGCGTGGGTTTATTTGGTGTGACTTCTTAATACCATATCTTAACCACAACAAAGCTATATGAAAATAAAACCATGAAGATCATCCGTTGATTTAAGTTTGAAAAGTAAATCACGACTACATTGTTTAAAGTTGACACATGCAACGAGTTACAACCCATCAAAATAAAAACATTGTTCATACGACATAACCACAAACATAAAATAAACACCGTTTAAGACTTGCGACTCGTCCAGGTAAAAGTCACAATCCCTAAACGTGGATGACCTCATAACTCTTACGCAGCGTGAAAACGTAGCATACTTCGCCAGATCCCTAATTTCCTGAAATACATGTAAGTTGAAAAGTCAACATAAAGTTGAGCGAGTTCATTTGAAAGTGAGTATGTAAAACCTTTGTAAGTATAAAATCCCTGGTATGTAGCAAATAAGGAAATAAAGAGATCACCAATGGTTTGCAAGGCCATTGATATGTGTGACGTGTAGTAGGAAGACTCAAACCTAGCAGATTTTTGCGTCGGGTACCAAGTCATCCCAAGGTCCGTTCTGTTGGGCCTGGGGCTAGGCTCGCTACACCCAGATAGATCTACCGCTAAAGACCCTCGGTCCTACAATGAGGATTAATGGCCTCCAGTTCCCGCCTACCCACTCACATGATCTAAGTAGTAACCCTTCTTACGCTAACCATACCATGTAAAAAGTATTCGTAATCATAGTAACATGTATTTCACCCCCGCAGTTTAAAACTGAAAACAGTTAAGAGAAAAGGGGGACATGAACTCACAGAAATGCGTCTCGAAATAGTAAATCCCAATCAACCTGCTGCGTGACGACCTACACGTACTAACTTCTATTAGACGGACGGCCGTGCCTTGGCTTAAGGTTTAACGTTTTGTTGGAGAAATAGTTAGGTAACTATTCCGTGTTTACACTTCTTAATTATTTAATAAGTATATTCCTTCCCAAGGATGGGGGTTTCAATACATGTGTGTTTTTATAATTCCAAAAATATATTTTTAAGTCTCACTTAAAATATATTTTAATTCATTTCTCTGAAATATTCTATCTCCAAAATATACGTATTTTTCACAAAAATATTATATTTTATTCCATACGATTTCCAAAATAATACTTTTATCAAAATACGCATTTAAGAGTATTTTTCCGAAAATACATAAGTTACATTTTAAAGTTCGTGTGGTAATAATAATAACGGTGTAACTTAAATATTTATTTGTGATAGCGTTGGCATTATTTTGGAGTCGTGCTTTCACAATGTATTCCAGTTATATTATTTTTACTCTAAAAATAATATACATATAGTTCACAAAATAATCATAAAATCACACAAGCGTTTTATTATGAAATATATATTCTCAATATATATTTAACAAGTTTTATTTACGAAAATCCACCTCCGACACTTGGAAATTTTGTAATTAAAATCATGGCGAATTTTATTTGGAAAAACAAGTTAAAAATATATTCATAACACTTGTCACAAAAATATTTCTAAGTGTTACTTTCTGGAAAAATTTCGCCAGAGTTTCCTCTGTAACTGGAGGTGGCCACGCTTACTAGCGTATCATTTTCTTTTCAAAATTCAACCAACAATTTTCCAATCATCAACATACAACGTTCAATCATCAAACTAGTCAAAATAAGCATAAATCGCAAACACATGAACTTGTAAGTTGTGTAAAATTATGTAGTAACTTTTCAACACGTTTAGTAGATCTTTCTATCTTTAAAAATAAAATCAGTTTCTTGGAAATCTTTATTTTTAAAGAACATGCAAGTTTACAACTTCTATTCCAAAAATTACGAAAATATTTCTTTGTTAAATCCTTTTGTCACACAAGTGTTTACACACTTGTTTGTTCACAAAAACGCTTTTAGTTTATGAAAGATCCGGCTTTTAAAATAAGACTTGTATATTTTACTTGGTTCTTCGAAAATACCACTTGTAGATCTTTAGATCTACTAGTTTAAAACTCTATTTTACAAGAAACATCAACTTTACACAAGTTCATGTTTATGTATGGAAGGGTTTGTCATCTTGTATCTTCTACACTTAACATATTGCTAGTTCATGTTCCATGAACATGATCTAGCGTGGTTAGATGACGATCCGTTCCACTTCTAGCAACCAACAACATAAAATAACCATAACTAAACAAGATTCACAAGTTTTACACCATTATTTACTCTTTAACTGTAACACCCCGAAAATATAAAACTTTGTATAAAAAAATTATAAAGTATAAAATAAACAAGAACAAGCTAACTGGGAATAAATAACCCAGTTAGTCATGAGACTTGTAAATTACTTGTTAGAAGGTTAAAACACCTTAAATAAATAACTCAATGATAATGGAGGGACTAAAGGTGTTAAAACTAAAACTAATAATATTAAAAATAAGGTTTAAACACCAAACACACTAAAAGAAGTGTGTCTGGTCAATCAAAACATCAGGGGCGAACAGGAGCTTCCCCACCAAACCCTAACTTGTGCAAATTGATCAAATTGGGGCTTCAAATCAGTTCCAAATCGATTTCCAAGCACGAAATTGTGATCTCCTCTAAAAAGGGATCATAAGGTATGTAATTTCAATGCAAAATCTTCACCTAAATTTCTGAGTGAATTCATGGAATTCAAGAATTGATGTTGCATGTTAGTTGTTTTGAAAGACATAGTGACTAGGGACAAACCCTAGTTAATTACTTGTTGAAATTATGCTTAATTCTGTTGAATTCCATAATCACCATTGAAGGTGATAAGTGGGTTTTGTAGGAGCATGTAAAACACTAGAATTTGATTGTTATTCTAGTATAATTTGAATTCTAGGAAGTAAATTCAGATATTGATAATGTGAAAATTGATATGAGCATGCTTAGTAGATGCTAATATTGGCTAAATAACAAGCCATGAACATGATTATAAGCTTTGAGAAATTATGCCCTTAAGGTGTTTGTAAAAATGCCTCAAAGAAGGCTTAGAAACTGAAATTTGAGCTAAAACGCATAATTGTAAGTTTCGGAAAACTATGCGATATATGCTAAGAAAAGAGTTCTAAACATGTTGAATTGAACTCTTTAGGTAAGGAATCCGGATCGTCAAGTGGACAAGCCGGTGGAGATACGCGTTTGAAGAGGGTGCTTCAAAGGTACGTGACTTGTTGTCTCGTTACATTTATATAGATAAACCTAGTTGTAGATATGTTTAATATTGATATGGCGAAAATGATGGCGTTTGGTATGTCAATGAAGTGGTGTAATTCACTCGACAACCAAACGGGTTAAACTTGTTAAATAAGTATGTTGTTAATATCATTATTTAAAATAGCCGTGTTGGAATGTCAATGAAGTGATGCAACTCACTCGACAAACCCAACGGTTTAAATAATGGTTGAATTGTTAAGTGTTTGAAACAACTTAAACATCATTCGTTAAATTTGGGTTATAAAGCGTAAACCATGGAATGGAAGTGATACGCTAAGGTTGACAAGCCCGGGAATGGGTAATTATGGTGAGAAACCAACATTGACAAGTTATGTAAGTACGCGACCTATGGTTACGTACCTTATGTTTATTTATTCATTTCTAGTTAGTTGTATTGGAATTAGCCAAAGAGGAAAACCCGTTAAGTCATGGAAGTGACGAAGTGCCTTAGACAAATAAAACGGGCCAAAACATGTGTTAGAAATAGAGTTTGGAATGTCTCGAAATGGTGATTTCCATTCGACAACCAAACGGGTCAAAACAGGTTGAGTAGTAAACATTGAAGTCAATAACCATCACTTGTTGATTGGTCATAAACAAAGCGTAAGCCGTGAAGCGGACACGCTAACTAGTTGCAAAAACATGAACCCTTGTAGAGGGATTAAAGCTCAGAAATTTCTATTTGTCAAATGGTTTAGAAAAGCATGTTTAAATCCTTGAAAACAAGCACGAAGATTACTGCCTAAGTGTCCCTCTTGAAGGGAGCAAAACGCTATAGTGGGTAAACCGGGATTGGGTAAATCGGTCGTAGACATAAGATGACAATAAAACATGTTGTTGAACTTGTAGACAAACGGGTCGAATAAATAAAGTGCCAAAATAAAGGCTAACTGTTTTTAAACGAAACTTTATGCGAATTATGTTGATAGACATGTCGGTAATGAATTTACAGATGTATAGGAAAAAGAATCACCTAAAACGGACTTACGAGTCAAAAGTTATGGCCATTTTAAGTTGGAACTTGATTAAACTTTGAGCTGGGAATCTGCAGCATCAAACAACTAAACATTCTGTGGAAACCAGGGCTAGGCGTGACGCGAGGGACCCTAGCGTCACGCGGCGCCCTCCCCTTGCGGAAACTTTAATTTTTCTTGGTTGTTGACTCATGGAACTTGATTATATCCATTTAAACATTGTCAATACTAACATTTCAAGTGGTTTGACAATTAGGTGATGTTGGAATCTATCCGAAGGTTGATCAAGCAATTGTTGAAGAACCGAACACGACTTTTGAAGCTTCCGCAAATACTTTGACGTTTAATAGACTATGTTATCGTGATGTAAACAAATTGTTAAACATCTTTTGAATGTTTTGACTTAGTTGTTAGTTGACTAAGTTTTCCTACTTTTGAACCCTACTTATGAAATCTATGTTATTACTAGATTTCTTTTATCTTAAATGGTATCAATTACTAACAAAAAAAAAAAAAAAAATATAGCATGGGTGTTACATTAACCACCATGTTTATCATTCTTACAAGACTTTATCCTTTGATTAAGTGTTCTCGAGTTTTAACCGTTAAACTTCTTATTAACCACTTTAATCATGAACAAGGAAGTGTTTAGAAGCACTTACAACTAGCTCAAGGCTAGGGAAGAATCAAAGCGAAAACTAGATGGATAAAAGCGATGTAGAGGGGTCCTTGAGATTCCGTAAGCACCGAGCCTCCTTGTATGAACTCTAGCACACTTGTATGTATGTGAAATTGCAAGATCAACACTTGAAGATGGTGAGATGGTGGGGGTTGGGTTCGGCTGATCACAAGAGAGAAGGAAAGAGAGAGTAAAATTTTGAGGTGTTGGTGTAAATGAGGGTGTTTATCTCTTAAGCAAATTTATAATCCATTTAGGGTGTATTGTCCATTAAACAATATGTTTTCTAGATTTTAGACATAGATTAATAAAATATTCAAAAATTTGTGGTGTGTGTTCCCTAGGGGAACCGATCGGTTGAAAAGGGGGGGGGGGGGGTTTATGGTTTGGTTTGAACCATATAGTTAGTGTTTAGTTAATTTAGTTAGGAACTTTAAACAAGCTACTAGTGTGTTATGTGTTATAACGGGTGTTAGGGTGTTCGGGGACCCTAACTAGCTCAGAAAAGGAAAAACAATATCATTGACAATATTTTTATGTTTCGGGTAAAGTCCGGTTGTTCGGTTGGATATTAATCCGTTAAAGTGCTAAATAAGAATTTAAAGTGTCGTTTATTTATATTATTTTTAGTGACACAATGAATTCCTGACACTTTGGAAAGTGTCTAGTATTATTTTCCCATGTTTTTGCACATTACTAGTTAAATAAAATGCTGAATTTTGTAATAAAGTGCAGGATTTTGTAGTTAAAGCATGTTTTAGGCACATCCGGTCACTATAACTATCACCTAGTGACGCAGTTTAACAATCCTCACCTCCCTACACTCCCTACTAGTGTAGGAAACTATTCCCAGCTCATAATGGCCTCAGAGACAGTGTCTGTCTAGTGCTGGCTATGTCAGCACGTTTACTGGGTTTTCCGTATAGTATGCTCACTGTGCTTTTGTGCATCAAGGTTGTCACTGATGTTTGTGTGTAAATAATAGAGTGACAGTAATACAGTATGATGCATGTATATGTATGTATCAGAAATCAGGTAGCAGTTTAACTGCAAATGTAAGCAAGCACAGTAATTAAGCATTAATTAAATATTAATTAATTCGTACGGATACCTGGTTTGGTGAGGGTTGTCACATTTATAGCTGAAGCCATGTCACTCATCGTCTTTCATTTGTAAAGAGATCAATAAGAAATGAACAAGAAATCCTTCACTAAATTCCATGCCTAAAGCCTGTAAAGAGATCAACAGGACACGAGTTCTTCGCATCCAACCAACAAACTATACACTCACCATGATACATATGCCCACACTCCAACTGCTTCACAACTTTTCCTTCACAATTAAACACTCTATCTTTACAAATAGCACAAATCTCCATATCACTCGACTTCACCTCAACTGTTAACAAACTTTCAACCGCCGATTTCGCAGCCGGCGGAGCGCCTATGCTCCCGCCACTGTCACTCTCCGCTAGCGTTTGCAGTAACGCTTCGTATCCAGCTGCATCAACATAATCTCCAGGATTTCCAACGTATACATCATCTTCTCCGGCCACTTGTAACCTAAATTCAACCGATTGATCTTCCAGTCCCATTAGAATCTCCGCCCAATCCAAAATCCGATTCCGACAGCTCGCGACAGTGGTGGCTAAGTTAGTAATTTAACATATATATTTAACAATTATTTATATAAATTTAACAATTAGTTAATATATTTTGTTTTTATACTGAAGGGCATGCTAGGAATTTCACAGTTACTTAACACCAAAAACTAACCTCCATCCGTGTCAAGGACTATCCGGGAACGAAAATTGAAAAGTTGGAGACTATAGCTGTAATTTTAGAAAGTTAGGGACTAAATGTGAAAAAAGGCCAAACCACATGGACTATCCGGGCATTTAACTCCTCCATAAATTTAGATATAGTTTTTTTGGAGTTTATTAATAAATTACAAAAATCGTCCTTTATATATGTCACTTATTGCAAACTGTATGCTTTGTCTTTAATAATTACAGAAAACGTACTTGATGTTTGCAAACTCTTGCAAGTTATGTCCTTTAGCCTTAACTAAGTTAATTTTTGTGGTTAAATATGACCAAATGGACCCCACATAAGGGTATTTTTGTGGTTAAATCTGACCAAATGGACCTCACATGAGAGTAAAATGACCAAAGTACCCTCACGTTGGGTCTATTTGGTCAGATTTAACCACAAAAATTAACCGAGATAGGGCTAAAGGACATAACTTGCAGGGGTTTGCAAATATCGAGTACGTTTTCTATAATTTTTAAAGACAAATGACACAGTTTGCAATAAGTAACATATATAAAGGACGATTTTTGTAATTTACTCGTTGTCATATTACATGTCTAGTAATTAAACTACTACAAGATATAAATAACTAAAATAATTCTTTTTTATTTTAGATAGAAAACTAACAAAAATTAAAATAGGTAAATACCCAAAATAATAGAAAACCAGATACACCGTCATCACTATCAACTTAAATTTTGAAGCTCTCATTGTATGTCATCAACAATTGTGGTCACACGTGAGAAACACTCAACAATATCTTTATACTTATAAATAAAACTAGGTTAATGCCCGCGCGATGCGCGGCTTCATGCAAAACCATATTATTTACTTTGAAATGAAATATTCTGTACAAATACATACATTGGAAGAAAAAAACAGAAAACTTTTCAAATGCCGGGAATAACTTCCTTGTAGACTACATTTAAATTACATAAATCATAAGTGTATCAATAAAACTAATGCAAAAAATGTAATAACTTGAAATTGAAAACCATAACGAATGTCAAAAACCAACAAAACCATATAAAAAGTTAATATCTACCATATGAAAGGCAAAAAACATGACCTAAATGTCATATAACTAATGACTACGCCTAACGTAAGGTACAACCAGTTCAACACTCAACACCTGGTCATTTTCATCAAAAGAATAACGAACCCTGTCACGGACGTTAATTCGAGCTGCTTTCATAAACTTCTTCCACCTGGTTAACGCGTATCGAAAACCTCCGTCGCTTTTTCTTTCACGTCTGGTACCGTTAGTAAATTGCTGTGGGGGATCTAGATGCATAAGCCTAACGGTGATATCTTTTAAACCTTCATCAAGTCTAGCCATCCGTGATACAGGATCAGGAATCCTCTGTATTGTTGTAAAAATAAAATTAATAATAAATATGAAACTAAAAGAAGAATGTTTATTAAGTAACAAAAAATTGTAACACTTGTTTTTTAGCGGTTTGTAAAATGATATTAAAACTTACAAAATAACGTTCACAAGCCATACGAACAAAACGACGAACACCACCAGGTATTTGTTCATCAACTTCATTTTTAGCATCGATAGGTACCAAAATGTAACTTACCTCATCGACATCTACATCAGGAAAATTCATTTCAACACCGTTTTTTCCAAAAAAATTTAAATGGAAAAAATTACCAAAAGCTTTTGTAAATAACAAAAAACAACCAGCCTTCAACTGTAACTGACTGACAATTACGTCAATACCAACGGTAAAACCGACTTTACCGTCAGACGTTTCAATGGCAACGTTAAACATTTTGTTATCTATAATTACAGTAGAGATTACATCATTTGATGAATAATCATAATTTTTTGGCAGGATACATTCAGGAATGACCTGTGGGAATGATAAAAAAGAAAAAAACAAATTAGTTTTAATATAAGTAAAGTAATACATCAACACATTAAGAAAAATAAAAAAATAGAATTTATCTTACATAAAAATGAGATGATGGAGGGAGCAGATACGTCCAGAAAGAGCCACGACTAACCCCATCAACGAAATATGTTAATTTAAACGTAGTATAATCTACAGGATTAAATACTACCAAACAGCCTTTGGTTAGTCGCAAATGTTCTACAACATTAGACCAACCATGAAAAAAGAATAACTTTCCTTTATCAGCGCTTAAAGAAACATTAAATAATCAGCCATCTTCAATGTGTATAATAACATTTGTAGGGCCTTTATCTACACCCCATAGTTTGACCGCAGCGTCATCTGGAATGGACTAATAAAACAAACAATTGCAAAATTAATTATAATTACAGTGAAAATATATAAACTATGCAATAATAATAAACTGTATTTAATAATAAGAAAATAAAAGAACAAAAATAACTTATGTAATAATTTATCATTTACTAGAATAACTTCATCTGCTACATTCATTAGCCTATAGAACCAGGGTCCTCTGAAACTGATTTAAAAATTTCGATGTTAATAAAGTGTAACATGTTAATGTTAGTGTGAGAAAAAAAACAAAAACATGAAAAAAAAACACAGATACTACATATGAAATGTTACATAAACTAACAAAATGAACAAAAAATACCTTGATGAACTTTGTGCCATATGAAATACCTACAAAAACAGGTTACATAAACAAACCACATCAGATGAATTATTAAAAAAATTATAAATAACAACATAAAAAACAATGTGAACGACATGTTATAATAACAATCCATATATAACAAACCTCATCAAAAGTATCTTTTATTCCAAAATCTATAATAAATGGAGGCAACCGATGATATAACCATTATGATACATCATAATAAAAATCGTGTAGCCAACTAATTTACACTGACAATTAAGAAAATTTAAAACCCCTTAAAATATATAATACTATTATCCTATAATCAAATATAGATAAAGTGACCTCAAAAGTTGATAGATTACATAAACATGTGATATAAAAACAAAATCATAAGAATTTCCATGACAATCAGAATCAGGGTTTGTATAACATAAACTTAATCAATAAATCAGACTAAAAAAAAAATCATATAAACGGAATCATATCAAAATAAAAAATTCATAAAAAAATAAATTCAATAACAATCGGATTCAGGGTTTCTTATATACATCATAATCTGCATCAAAATCAGTTTTAGGGTTTCGCATAAACATCATATTGTATAAGAAAACCATAATCTTAAAACCCCTTAATAAACATATTTTAAAATGCCAATGGGATTTATGCTTTTGAATGACATTCACAAACTTATTAACAATCCCAATCCAATAAAAGTTATTTTACATAAATTCAAATAGAACTTAAGAAAGATATTCATAACAATCGGATCTAGGGTTTCGTCTAAACTTTATAGAATAAATATACATTATAAATAAAAAGTATTCTGAATGAAAATCGGTTTTGGGTTTTGCAGAAACAACGTATTCGTTAACAAAACCATAATCTTAAAACGCAAAAATGAACATATTTTTAAATACCAATGGGATTTACGGTTAAATAAAAAAAAAGTTTAAACACATTAAATAAAAGGAGAAACACATGAATAATGATTAAAGAAGGAATTTAAGAAAAACAACTTACAGATTTGTAGAGGGATATGTGAAATTCAGAAATCGATTCAAGAAAAAGTAGATGCAGATGAAGACGGTGAAGAATGTAAAAGCATCTATATATGTAGATCCACTGAAGAACTTCATTGTTATATGGAAACCGATGGTATTCTTGGAAGAAGATTGGAGTGAAGTTGAAGAGTTGTTTGGAACCATAACTACAAAGGAAGTAACTAATTTTTTTTTTAAAATATAACGGCAACCTAATTATAGAAAAAATGTCTAATTACAGAAACATACTTATAATATCAAATTGATAAATTAAGCATAAAAACATTACTATGTTTATAGAAAAAAAAACGTTTTTAAAAAGAAATTAAATTTCATAAATTAAGTAAACTGCAATAAATATGGTCGGAACTACAGAAATCAATAAAAATCAAAAACTTGATTTTGTTTGAAACAAAAATCAACAAAAACCTCTGATCAACAAAGAACAATAACTTAACCATAACTGCAAAGGAAATAAGCAAATTTTTTTTAAAAATATAACGGCAACCTAATTATAGAAACAATGCCTAATTACAGAAATGTACTTAGAATTTAAAATTCATAAATTAAGCTAAAAAACATTAATCTGTTTATAGAAAAAAAAAACGTTTTTAAAAAGAAATTAAAGATATCTTTAAAGCAAAATTGAAAAAATGATAACTGAAAAATCAAATTATACTATTTTTCAAAACACTGTTAATTTAATAAGAATAAGAATAAGGCATAAGGCAGACTACATATATAAAAAAACAAACAATATCAATTAAATATATTATTAATTAAAAAAAACCATAACACAAAAAACATTCAGAATATATTATTAATTAAAAAAACTGAACAGAAAGCATAAATAAAATTATATATGATAAACTTTAAAAAAATAAATAAAAGTATAAGATTTAACTAACCTCTGTTGCTTGACGAATGGTGGGATTCCGCTCGTTATAACGGAGTTAGGGATTCACATGAAAAAAAATCAACAAAAATTAGTAACTGCGATAAATATGGTCGGATCTACAGAAATCAATAAAAATCAAAAACTTTATTTTGTTTGAAACAAAAATCAACAAAAACCTCTGATCAACAAAGAACAATAACTTAGAACAGCCGCGAACGGCAGCCAGCAATGATTATGTCATGTTGCAACAACACGTCAGCTCTAGCCATCATATCATCACATGAAAAAAACATCTGTGGTGATCAAAACTGAATCGATTAATTTTCAAAAACAAAAAATCCTAATTGAATCTTGATGTAACAACACATACAGGGTCAGTCAACACAGTTGAGATGATACAGGTTCAGGTAACAAAAAGAAACCTTCTGTTGTAGAAGCAACAGGTGAGAGAGTTTTGATGGAATTTTTAATAGGGGTCGGTGACATTGCCGAGGAGTGTAAGGAAATGCTATCACTTAGCATTTACTGACACTCCTCGACAACATCACTGACACCTAGACAACATTACATACACTCCATCAGCAAAACCATTGACTATTACAGACCCTATGAAAGAAAATGTACAAATGAATTAAACACGTAATAGGCTACAAACAACAGTAACATCAACAAATAACAATACATGAACAAAGATTTTAAAACCCTAAAACACAAAAAAAAAAAAACCAAACATCAAAATGGACAATTAGAGACCATGAAAAAGAAACTGTACAAATGAATTAAAACCCTAATCGGCTATGAAAATCGGTAACATCAACAACTCACAATAAAAGGACAAAGAATTTAAAACCAAAAAACACAAAAAAAAAATTGTTCAACATCAACCACATACACAACTCTAAGAAACGAACAATCTAACAAAACCATTGAAACTGAAAATCAAATCAAAGAAAACGAAATAGTATATAACGGATGGGTTTATCGGAATCAAGCATGAATACCGTCGATGAATACCAGCACGGTAAGGCTCAGACAAAGGTCTCAAGCTATCATGGCTGCACCATAGGTTGCAAGCTGATGTGCGGTCACAACCTGCTTTTCGTTTGAAAGACTTTAATGTTGTATGAATCGTGTTGTTCAAAAGCCTTGGTGTGTAAAA
This sequence comes from Helianthus tuberosus, assembly GCA_030545235.1. NCBI lineage: Eukaryota > Viridiplantae > Streptophyta > Magnoliopsida > Asterales > Asteraceae > Helianthus > Helianthus tuberosus. The sequence goes on from CM060352.1 coordinate 175,128,477, forward strand.
AGCTTGATGTGAGGTTGTTTATTCAAATGCTTAAAAGTTGGACATGCTTTGGCCTAATAGGTGTCGGTACTCTCATTGGGATTGTCCCCAGGTAGGCAACGGGTCCTTATAATTGGATTTGTACGAATGCCAGCCTAGACAGGAGTTCCCAATTTAACGGTACTTAACCCTTCCAGTTACTACATGTCCGAGCATATGATATTTCGTTTTATTTTCAAAACAAGTTTTAAATGGAATTGCTACTAAACCAAACCACACACAATCAGCAAGTGCACCGGTCGCGGTGTAGTGTAGATGGCAAGACCGGATATCAATCCGTGGACACTATATACAAACTTTAGATAATAAACCTCTATCGACTATAAAGTTAAATTTGGAAGTTTGATTTAAATTGATTTTTGATTTTTAAATAATAACTTACGAGAATGAAGAAAACAAAACGAGAAAAGTAAAACAAATAAACAAATACAGTGAAATAAATACAAACACACAATGAAACAAATATATATGAAACAAATATAACAATTACAGAAACAAAATGTAACAACTATGTACGAAGAAAAGGGCTACCTGGGTTTTGAATCCCTAGAATCATGCAATGCTAATTTGACAATAATAACAGTTAAATATCTCTTTCCTTTGGTTAACCCCCCGTTAGAGATGCCATTTAAACAAAAGATAAAGACGAGATGTGAAGTGCTAGAACGAACCGGCTCGAGCTATCGATACCAAATCCTACGTGAATCCAACCGTTGGAACCTCAGAGACTAAGTTGTGAGACGATCTTTTAAACCCGTAAAGCGAACAAATCTTTGAAAATTAAAATCATAGGAAACCTTAATCACGATGTAATAAAAGAGCTCGAGTTATCGATTACCCAAATTACCCACCAATGATTAGCTAATAACCTAGCTCACCCTAATCTTATTTCTAGTCATAAGGTGAGGATGCAAGTTTTAGTATTTTGATTTGAATTATTATTAGACTTGGTCAATTTCTCAACACAATATTTAACCCGAAAATCAAAAGATAAACGAATCAAATTAAATTCTAAGTTTAAGGAGAACGACTTCATGTTTAAACCTTTGAATTTATCGACAAATAACTAAATCAAAATTATAACAACATGCAATATCAAGATTAACTTCAAAGATAATATTCTATAAATCACATGAAATAACTGAAATTACGTCAAATATGCATTACAATCTTTTAGTTCATCATAACCCAGGTAGTATACAAGTTTAAGCACACATATTATACAAATACAGAAAGTAAAAACAATTACAAACACAAGGTAACATGGTAAAAAGTAAAAGATATGAAAACTTAACGTTTGTCGGAACCAGGGCGCTTTTAACTCGAACCGAGAGCTTCCGAGACCTCCAAAGACCTCCAAAGGTGCTCCAAGATCGACTACATTGATCCAAACCCGAAGGTTTTGTGTTCTAGAGGTGTCTTTTTCGAGTTACAAGTGAAGCCCTTTTATAGTTGAAATTTTGAGCTTATGCGCACCCCTTGCGCACCGTAACAATTTTGGTGTTGCGGTGCGCAAGCACTTTTGACCTAACTTCTCCACTCAAATGAAAAAGTTTCTGCCGACAGGTCCTTGCGCACCGTAACAATTTTAACCTTATGGTGCGCAAGGGGTTTTCAAAAACAAACTTTATTTTTGGATTCCTCTCGTCGAGCTACCCCAAAAGCATATATTATGGCTCCCGTAACTCATTTCCTAGCTCCGGATATGTCCAGATGAAGTTCTGACTGTTTCTGGCGCGTATTTATGTTCTTTTCTTCAGTTCTTCTTCATTAGGACTCCGTTTTATTCGCCGATTTTGCTCCCTTTACACCAGGGTGGTCCGTAAGGCCTTTTGTTCAGCAAATTTATTATTTTTCTTGTTTTCCGACACGTCTTTTCCGTGCTTTCTTCGCTGTAATTATTCCCTTCGTTTTCCTCGCTAAATCCACATGTTATTCACAGTTTCCTGTAAATATAACATATAATCAAATAAGTACCAATATCGCGAGAAAATCATATTAAAACAGATTAAAATGTAAGGAATTTGATGTATAAAATGTGTATGATTTAAGACACATCAAATATCCCCACACTTAACCTTTTGCTTGTCCCTAAGCAAAACTCCAAACAACTGTACATACTGAAATTTAAAATGATTATTTTACAAAGAAAAATTAAACACACATAAAATTAATGTATATAAATGATTTAAAATTAGCTAATAATGATAGAGATGAGAAAACTAAATGTGATTTTTCAAAAATAGAGTTTTATCTTCAATTACTCACTTACTTGCATCTTTTATTTACTTCCCTCGGCTCACTGGTGTAAACTAGTGAATGGTGCACTAGTAATTTTTCTGTGATCACTCAAAAGCCGGGCCATATAGTATCATTGTCATAAGCTTGTAATGAAATCTTATCTCTACCAATTATCATATAAAAATCATATAAATCAAGAGGACTTTTATTGTGGGTTGTAACTTGGCTAGGGTTTAAAGGTAGGAAATTTTGGATATTTACTGGGTGAAGTGTTTCAATCCGGTCTAGCAAATTATCCTAGCAAACTTCACAATTTTTTTTGTTTTTTTTTTCACACACTCACAAACCAAGTGACTCTTTTAAGGTCAGATCGTCAAGACTGGTTTTATCCTTGATGTAGATTAAATCTTCCTGTATCCTGTAGTGAACATTACTTTCAACTCTAATGGATCGTTCAGCATCAAGCCTAATAGCACCCATCCTAATTAGAAGCGTGTATTCATATTGGGATTCAGTTTGACTTTTTCGACATCTTCCTGTGTGAGACCAGTTTCCACATCCAATGCATTTATCATATTGTTTTGCTCTTCTTTTCATAGCACTTTTGGATGTCCCATAAACTTGGTTTCGCGAATTGTAAACAACAAAGTAAATTTAAATCGAATGAATGCATGTCCAGTTCTTTACGGTCTGCCAGTAAAAGACCAAACTAACTTCCTATGAAAGGAAAATTATACTAAACCGGAATTCACACATGGGTTGAAAAGGTAAAACAAAAAGGCTTATATGGTTTAATATGGTGGGTTTATAACAAACGAAAAATGAAAAAGGCTCAACTTGGTTTTCTATTGGATAATATTTTTGGTTTTTTAAGTTTTAACAAATGGGTAAAGACATGGGTGTATCCTAATGCCTCTGTCATTTTTATACAATTTTATAGTTAATGATTTCAACAAGTATATTCAAGACAAGTTCTGAAATGTATACTATTATGCGGCACACTCAATCAAATGAAGTCTTAAGCATATGATAAATGCTTTAGAAAGGCTCAAAACTCACTAAAATTGGGTGTGTATTTAAGATGCAAATTTATGAATAATTAGAGAAAAAATTCCTATTTATGAAAAATACTTTAATTATTTTCTCATATGTATAATTATTAGATAAAAATAATATCAAATATGCACAAAAGTAAAACAATAATTATAAAATTTTTTTATTTATAAACTATAGTTTCCCATCCCCACACTTAAATTCTACATTGCCCTCAATGTAGGATGGAAACCGACTCAAAAACACTTAAGATAATTAAGAAATAAAATACTAAAGACAAATTTGGAAAGGACTTAGCTGGTTATGATGATAGTCTGTGCCAGCTATGCATGTTCCTTATCCAAACTTGAATTTGACCGTATAGCATTTCTTTCACGGTCGCCTTTTACACCTTGGTTGCTTTTTCACAAGATTGCAGTTCCGAGATTTCCACCCGAATGGAGATTGAGTACGGACGGATTTAAACAAACCTGCACATGACACAACAAACAAACCTAGGCATAAAACTGACTCAAAGACAAAAACTAACTCAAACCACACAAAAGATAAAGATAAAATAAACACTACGAAAAATCACACCAACTACATAACTATGTGTCATCCTAAAACCTCAATCAGGAGGCTTATCCTTTATCCAACCCCAGTCTAGCTTATTCAATTTCACCCGCTTCTTGTTATTTTTAAATTTGGAACTTTTAAACCTTTTAACATTTTCAAATAGGTCACGCCACCAATACTTAAATTTACCTGGACCAAACCTGATTCGTGTCATATAAGGAGGATGATGGTTGTCTCTGCATTTGAGCTTCTGTTTGCACCATCTTTGCATCCTCAAGATATGTTGATCCAAGTTTCTTCGTGTTTTCTCCCGTGTTTTTAATTGTGATGGTGTTCCAGCTTCTTGCTCTTCCACGGGACAACTTTCACACTTCTCAGCCACTTTTTCTTCTTCTTCCTTTGGCATTTGTTTGATTTCCATAATCGGTTCACCTTCAAGTAATTTCTCTAGATAGGCAAGATCACCGATTGGGTCAAATTCTTCATTTTCAATAGTTGGCAAACCTACCAACTCATCACCAAACTCTTCTTCCCAAGATGGTACATGATCTTTCACATCCTCCATCTTGTCAAGTGGCTTTTATTCGCCGCTTTTGCTCCCTTTACACCAGGGCGGTCCGTAAGGCCTTTTGTTCAGCAAATTTATTATTTTTCTTGTTTTCCGACACGTCTTTTCCGTGCTTTCTTCGCTGTAATTATTCCCTTCGTTTTCCTCGCTAAATCCACATGTTATTCACAGTTTCCTGTAAATATAACATATAATCAAATAAGTACCAATATCGCGAGAAAATCATATTAAAACAGATTAAAATGTAAGGAATTTGATGTATAAAATGTGTATGATTTAAGACACATCACAAGCATATAAAAATGCACCTGCCATCCTCTATGATGCCACGTCAAACAATGATCTGACCTAGAACATCATCGCCAACTAAAATAGCAAAGGCAACAGTCAACAGATTAATCAGGTTAAGAGAAAACGAAAGGACCAAGCCAGAAGCCACCAAGGCTGCAAAAGGGTTGTAGGTGCTAACCTGCCATCCTCTATATCTGCCACGCCATGGCGACATATTGGCTTTATTTTGATAACTCATCACAGCCTCCGTGTAACAACCGTCCATTTAAACCAACCACAGCCAAACACAAATTTCCGATTAAAGCCTTCAATAACCTTTTATATCCTCCCAAATCTTAAAATCTGCGTATTCGTAACCAGAGCAAAAGTTAAACCTGATCTAATAACTTGTAATGCCCATTTTCTTTTTTAAAACCGCGTTTAACGGGAGCCCAGCCAGTGATGTGATCCTTCATGACCAAAACCTGGCCATAGCTACTGAAATACTCTTTTAGACGCACTTCATTTGTGTCCCATGATATCCCATAAATAAACAACTTGCCCATATCAGATTGCATTTTGTAAACCCCAAATTAAACCAGAATTACAAACAATATTCACGTTTCATTCAGTTTAAATGTGGATCAAGATAATCAACATTATTAAACCGATATACCTCAGATTAAAATTTGTGACATAGATTTAGGGATTATCGATTCAATCAAACAAACATAGGATCCTTCGAACAACAATTCCTGTCACACCCCGATTTCCACGTGTCACCGGTGGGCCCGGTGGGGGATTATCGTGACGTGGTTGGCAACATAATAGTCAAACAACACAATATTTAATATGCACAGCGGAAGCAAAAGATAAATATATTACATTCCGAATAATAAGTAATATCCAGTATTACAACGGAAAGTAAAAGATCCACAGACGGATCAAAAATACAATGGAAACAATAGTTCAACAGACTTTGACATCTAGAGTTTGCTAGACTTGAGTAATGATGCCTGGAGTAGCCAGCCTATTTCGTCTAGCACCTGCACTTAGCCTTTTTGGAAAATACGTCAGTTTACACTGGTAAATACAACTCAACTGACTCATTTTGAAAAGAGTTTGTAAATTGGTTTGAATGCACTTCGGCACAAATATCTTTTATAACTTGGGACAATTATTGAAATAATCATGTATACAGTTTTACTTATTTGTCGTCCACCAGGAGAGATTAAGTGACACGCCACAGGTATAATGCCCACAGGCTATCATCCTTTAGGTGGATTACCGGCTTCGGTATAATGCCCACAAGGATGATACCTCTGAGTTGATTACCAGTTTTTACATAATGCAACTGTCAGGTGTACGCCTACACCCCGTGCTTAGGTCGTGGCCATTTCTTCGAATGATGCCAAGGATATCCGGGACATGGTCATTTAACCCCCAAAGGCCATACACCAAATAATACATATTAAACACGTTATGTAAATACATCAATCACAATCCAATTTAAATGACTACATACACCCGACCAAGCGATACTTTTATAGTACCGTATCCCAAGCCCGTATAGGGAAATAAGTTAAGAGTATTTACCTGAGCAAAGTATCACTCAAATACAGCAAATGCAAGTACTTTTACTGGGCTCCTAATCTGGAACGAAGGTTTATAATAACCTATTAGATTTCTAACAGGTCTTTAATTAAGCTTAGACTTAGACCGGTTAGTTTCCAAAAGGTAGACACGGTTCAAACGTATGATAACGCGAAGACCGGTTTAGAATGTGGTTTTGACCCGACAAGCTTGTATGCTTGTTTAATATGGGTAACTTACACACATTCTGGGTTTTGAGATAAAACCGATAAGGTTTGACCCGTTTCGGCTAGTTTAAGTAACCTTGTTACATAAACCAAACCGTACGCGTAATAAGCGTGACGGGTATTCATGAGAGCCATATTCAGGTTTCCTAAGTTAATTATGTCTCAATTATGTTGTGACATCAGTAAGATGTCTTTCATTATGCCCGAAATGAATTTAATCGCAAACTATGCCCCGTAGGGGTAGTTTGGTCATTTTATAGGTTGTAAAAGAGTTTAAGTGTCAACCTGAGTTACAGGCCTGATGTAATCAGCAAATATACTCAACTTGCTAAGTTATATCAGTAGGTTAAAGTATATAAGTGAAATTTATCAATTATAACCAAACTATGCCCCGTAGGGGTATTTTGGTAATTTCACATAAGCCGAAAAGCTCAAAACAGAAGTCTGAGTTTAACAACCTTTGCTTACTGTTAAAATATTATAATTTGCCTCAAATATTAGTAGGTATCAACCCGGGTATGTTCAATATAATTTTACTACATACTATGCGTTAAAAACGCTTAATAAGGCGATTAAAAGCCGTTTACGGGTTTGATACATAAAGCTGATATTTTTATACTTCCAGGAGGCTTGAAATAATTTATTTAACATATATAATCGGTAGCAAAAGGTTTGGAGTCGTTTGGATATGTAAAACTCATTTTATGGCCCGTAAGGGCAAAACCGACAATTACCGGATTAAGCCTACGACTATTAGTTATGCTCATCCTAAAATTAATTAAAAATCTTTAAAAATCCCAAATTAATATATTACATCAGTGGGTAAGGATTTTGGTATTTAAAAGTAGGCTTAACTAGGCTATACGCTAATTACGCCGTTTTATTAACATAAAGCTTTCAATTTACGCTAATGAGCATAACTCTCAATCTACACCTCAAACTGATATCAAACTTTGTATACAAGTTTATATATCAGTAATTAAAGTTTCTACTCTTTTACATTTCCAAAAATCACGTTTTAAGGTGAAAAGGGCATAATGGTCAACATATGAGCAATTAACGGAATCATGCGTATTAATTGGATAACTAATGATCCGAGGTGTATAATCACAGAGGGTTATACTAGCATGTAACCTGGTCCAAATGAAGCTCTAAGGTATTTCTAAAACATACCATAACGGGTCAGAACTGAAAGTCAAAGTATAAGTCAAACTATGCGACTTTCGGTTCCAAACCGGGTCTAAACAGGAAACTGTCGGGTTGAACATGTTTGGACATGTTCTTACACTTATTACCAAGTTATAACAATGATCAAACATGTTATATATGTTCTACATTGTTAATTATGCATAAATTAGAATTTACACATTCTGTTGACTTTTTAAATACAAGTTTGACCCGACATTTGACCTAGTTAGAGTGGGAATCAGGGGGAACCCTTTTGAGGGTTTATTACCCACATAATTACCAACTTATAACTACTTTTAATTCGAGATATGACTGAGCCATTGTTGACTAATCTCGAAGTTAAACCGTAATTACGACGGTTTGACTTTTAGCTAATTAACTAAGCTAAACTTAATCGAGGAAGGCCAAGGGTACTTACAAGGGTCCTATGCACGAGTAGGGATGTCTTGGATCTGCTCCTAAGCTCCAGAAATGCTCCACAATTGCAGATGAAGGTGTGATCAAAGTTGTTGCACATGAGGGCCTTTTATAGTGATTTAATCACCACAATTTGTTGACACATGGTTCTACTAGTGACCACAACTAATCAACACATGTCCCTAGTGTTCTAGGAGGCACTTAGGGGTCGCACATGAAGTGAAACATCCGTTTTGGGTCGAGTTTTCGCGTATACAGGCTGCTGTTTGCATATTCTGTGTCTGGGCGTCGGACGCGGCCCGCGTAAAGGTTAAGCATCCTTTACGCGGCCCGCATGAGCCTTAAAATCAGAATTTCCATTTTCTTGTTTTTGCAACTTGTCCCTTGGCTTCACGAAAGGTCAACTAAGCTTATATATTGCAATTTGACCCATTAGTATTTACCTATAAGGGCTTTGAGACTTGTACCCACTTTGCCAAGTCCCTGGACACTTCCGGTTAACCCGAAAAGTCTTAACTTTCAATGTTTACGCTTTAACCCCTCGCACACGAATTTGATCATAACTTTCTCATACGATAACGAAACTTTATGAAATTCATATCGCGCATTCTAGTGAGCATAATTAACAGTTACAAAGCTTCGGGTTTGTCAAAAGGTCACTCAGAGGTATATCTTTAAACATGTTGACACATTTAACCCTTGTAGTTTGAAATCTCTCACTTTTAGCTTCGCATGATCCATGATTTATTCGTTTGATGTTATAAACATCATGTAGGGTTATTATGAAGTATATTTATTCACTGTTGACATTTAGAACCCGTATAATCACATACTTTCCATGTTTGTCAACTTTAGACCTTTTATAACATTCTTTCACACGTTCAAACTTTATGACACGTGTCAACACATTATAGGACGTGAATTTTCGAGGTGTTACAATTCCTGAAATTAAACACAAGATAATCAATCAATCAACGAAATTAAATGAATCTTTAACGAAAAACCACCAAATTGAATGAAATGTTATGACAGATTAACAAAAAATAACGAACATCGATAAATCTTTATGAAAAAAAAAACACCAAAAAAAATGAATCTTTATCAAAAATAAGAACTGAGGGCACGTTCATCTTCGTCGCCGTGTTCGCCAGAGAGAGAGAGAGAGGGGGGGGGGGGATATTAGGGTTAGAATGAGGAGTACCGTGTAAGGTTCTGTATTGAGAGAGAGAGAGACAACGAAACTTCCCTTATACGCTAAAACCAATACTCGCACCAGACATACTCGCACCAGACATCGCCGATTAGGGTTGCTCAGAAGATGAATCGCCGTGTTCGCCATAGAAGAAAAGAGAGAGAGTTCGATTTAGGGTTTTGAGAGGAGAGATAGAGTGTTTAGCGTAAATGAGAAACACTCCTTCAATCCTCAACTATGAGGTGTGCCACATGGATGCTGACATGTCTGCTTAGTTGGCTTGCACCATTGGGTGACATGTGTCCCCCAATGGTTTGCTTTATTAGATATATAGATATAGATTATGAGTACAGCCCACACCTTTTATTCTAGACAATTTTTTTACTCCCTCTTGCTGCCACATGGCGTGTTTTTGTTATTTGTTATTCCCCTTCTGCTACTATTCTAATTCCATTCTAGTTATTCACGTGTCCCTTATGATGAAAATCCTAACTCTTTGATTTGATATGGATCATTCCTCCCCACCCTTTCTCCTATATTCACTATTTTCTCTTCTATTCCATTCAACCCTGAATTAATTCTAAGCGATTGAAGTTTGTATTGATAAATAGAAACTGAAGATTCGTATACAATTCGATAAAATCGCTACATCACCTCTGTTTTGCAATGACTAATAACACCGCCTCTGACTTCAAACAACAACTGATAACACCATTGCAAATCTCCATCCTTGAAAAACTTAGATGTCGATGGAGATGATGGTAAATTGTCGATGATCAGATGGTTATTAGGTTACCTTGAACTACCTTTGGTCTGTTTGTGCACATTCATTTTAAACACATCTTCAAGTATTCGGTCTCACTCCTCATGACCCGTTGAAGTTAGTATGGTGGACAAAGAAGATGTGTAATGTTTAATTTTTTAAACTGTATACACCATGTTGAATTTATGATTATGATGTTCTTGAATGAAAATGTTAAAAATTAACTTGAACAAAAATTTGAGGTGTCGCTCTTTAGAATGTAGAAAAAGGGTTTAATGGTCAAATGTTCTGGTAGATCTTATAGTTTAACTAATAAGTATCTGTTTTATAACAAGAGAGTGATGGTGGAGCAAATAAAAAGGGCGTTGTAGCCGCACTACTCCGTGGGAGCTTCGACAAAGGGGTTCACTATGTAACCAACTAGGTGATGCCTCGCCCGCGTTGCGGGACGATGATCGAGCAATTCTCAATCAATTAAAAAAACAGCACTATAGTTTTGATAGAAATAAAAACTAAAAAGAGTGTTAGACAACTTTTTGACACGATTTTTATCTAGGGGCAAAGTCATATTTTTATTTTTACTTGGGGGAAAATCATTTTTTTTTCTCGAGGGTAAAATCCTAATTTTTAGCTTGGGGAAAACCGTATTTTTATTTTTCACGGGGAGCAAAAACGTAATTTTGAATTGAGGGTGATATCGTAATTTTGAACCGAGGGGAAATTCGTAAATTTTAGCTGGGGGCAAAAGCATAAATTTATTTTGCACTGGGGGCAAATATGTAATTTTAAACTGCGGGCAAAGCCGTAATTTTAAAGTAAGTATAAAATAATAAACTGGTGTAACGTAATTTAGGCTGAGGGTAAAAGCGTAATTTTTTACCGAGGGCGAAATCGTATTTTTTAGCTCGCGACAAAAGGGTAAATGTATTTTGAAGCTGGGGCAAAACCGTATTTTTTAACGGGGGCAAAACTGTAACTTTAAAGTAGGTATAAAATAATAAACTGGTTGGTCTAGTGGGTATTGTTCGCCGCCCATTTGAACCAATGACAGAGAAACACTATTCCAGGGCAAAACCGTAATTTTAAAGCGTGTATAAAATAATAAATTAGTTGGTCCAATAAGGGAGGGGCGGCCACCCATTTCAGCCAATGGCTACGGGCAACTGTTCCCGCCCATGGGAATTGTATATGTTGAAAATGTCAACATTACTATTTTTATACTACGAGATGCCTTGTTGGTATAACACATAGCAGAGGAGTTGATTAAGGTTGAAAAAAAGACGACTTTATTTGGATAAGAGATTACTTTTTAAATCTTTGTCGTACTTGTATTGTAAGGCCGTGGGGTATGGTGGGGCGGGGTTGGGCTTGGGTTGGAGCATTTGGTGATACGTGGAATGGGAGTCCCCTCACCGCCTGGTTACGTGTCCGCGGGGTATGGCGGGGCGTGGGTTGGGCTTGGGTTGGGTGCACCGCGTGGCAGAGTAATTAAAAAAAAAATACAAAAAAAATTATAAAAAATCACACAACAATTATAAAAAAAACCTACAACTTCATTAAAATTTAAAACATTACATAATCCTAAAAATTACAAAATAACAAACCAAAAGCGTTAAAAAATTTCTAAAAGGTCGATCTTGTCGAACACCTTTTTTTCCTTGCCTCGAAACTCTATGTTAGCCACCGCCACCCGGTCCTCGTGGCTTAACTCGCCACTGGGAACGGCTTCGTAGTAAGCCTTGAAACGCTCGAGCTTGGGCCGTAGCTCGCGCCATTTATGTTGGCACGCGTTGAGGTCGTTACCGACGTTATGTCGGTAGGCTTCGAATGCTTCCACCCAATATTTTGTTTGGCCCGGTGGCCGACCCTTCATAGCGTCAACGACGCTTGTGACGAGAGCAATTTCCTCTTCATGAGTCCAGGATACCATAGCGGGGTTGGGTTCGTGGGATGGGGTGGACCAGTGGGGTAGCGGGTTCGAGAGAAGTGGGTAGCCGGTGGGGTTGTAGGGTTCGTGGGATGGGGGGACCAGTGGGTTGGGGTTACAATATATAGGCCTTTGGGAGACCCGCGTGGCGGTTCGAGAAGATGGGGGGACCGTTTGGGGGGACCGTTTGAATTTTAAAATTCAAAATTTAAAAAAACGGCTTGACGTGGCGGGTGAGCCAATGAGATTCAGCCAACTAGCATGGCCATACCGCCCCACGCCCGGCTTGAAAGCCAAGCCCCAAGGGCCACGCCCCAACCCAAGCCCACTCGGGGTGGTGGCTTGGGCGTTTTCCCCCAACCCACGCCCAAACCCCCGCCCCATACCCCACGGTCTAAGTTGATTAATACTCTAGGTAGCCAGACTTAGGAGATTTAGTGTTCAATCGAATAGAAGAGATTAAGTTGATTTATACTCTATTATTATTGTTGTTGTTAGAGGAGTTAAATGTCATTTTCGTCCCTGTGGTTTGTTCAATTATGTTAGTCTAGAACAAATTTAAAATTTGTATCATTTTCGTCCTGACATTCTTGAAACATAGCATAAGAGTTGATTAGAGAATTGCTTTTTCTTTCGTAATGATACCTACACATACCTTCTGTTATAATGGTGATCATCAGATGAAAAGATTTAATTAAAAAGGAACCAACATGAGTGTGTGTCTTATTTCATTTTGTCTATTCCAGTCATGGTAGCATATATGATTATTAAATAATACTATTTTGATAACAATCATATTTTTGGAATAAAATGATTTAGGAGATATATATGCTAATTTTTATAATTTGACCCCTTGGTAACCGGATTCGACCACTCATAAGTAAACGGGTCAAGCGATCCCAAACACCTCCAAAAACAGTCAATATATATTGTATTAAAACTGCAAATGTTGTTGTAATGAGCTAATTGGTGGTAATGATGTTCAGGTGGCCGAACGAGCACACTTCTTATGGAACAACGAGCACATACACCATCTTATAATGTGTAACGCCCTGCGTTTTCATACTTTCCATATTTAGAAACCATTGCTTGAAATTCTATTTTTTGGAAATCTTGTATTCCTTGTAATCGTATTTCGTTGTATCGTTATAAAATCCGAGACTTTGATCGTAATTAAACGAATCTTTTATACATCGTTTATACATGTTTATACATTGATACGTGCACTCGTTTGATACATGGTTTGTAATTCGTTTAAACGTAAGCTTAACTCGTAAACAATGATCGTGTATTCGTAATCCTTAAATCTTCATACATTTAAACACTTAGTTATTCGATTATAAGATTAAGTTGTATTTTTTTTTCACTTGATCATATCAAACTATAAACCATACATACTTGTTACATTTCATGTGTTATACACACCTATGTTATCACACTTTTTGCTAAATTAAAACATGTCATTTATGCATTTTGGACCTTGTTACAAGTTACATACATACTAGACACCATGTAACACTTTATTAAACATCAAGTATATACCTTCTAATGCCAAAAAAATAAAATAAAATTAAAATTATAGGGTTGTTAATAGCCTTGCATCAGCCCACTTAATTTCCTTATTTTGAGTTATTTAGCCCACTAAACACTTCCAAAGCCCAACCCAATGAAACCCTAATCCATCCCATATATAACCCAAGTCTCCTCCAAGAATTTTTCACTTTCTTAACACTCTCCATTAACTCTCAAACACTCCAAACCGTAGCTGATTGCAGAAGTTCGAGCAGATTTATACCACTTCACTAAAGTGAACATAACTCACTCAATTCTTATCCGATTCACTCGATTCTTTTTCCTACTACTTTGTATTGACCTTAGCTACGTTTCCATGGGTTTTCACTGGAAAACCAGAGCTTGGAATGTTGCCAAAAGGGCTCCAAAGTGGACTGATTTTTCTGTTCTTGTTTCAAACTTCGATAAACTTGTTTAAACTTGAGGAAACTCATCTCAAACCTATGTCCTTATGCTTATAACCACTTCTAAGGTTAGTTAGGCTTAAAAACAAGGTTGAGACATTCAAAATCAGAGGTATAAACCTCACAAACTTTCTGTTTTGTTCAAGAGTTTTAACCTACAAGTGATGCTCAAGTTCAAGACTTGATGATTGTGTGATTTAGGATTAGCTTGGGCTAACCTACTTGAAAATCCACACATTGCTTGATGTTTTCTCATAGATTAGTTGTTCATATTCTATTGTTTCTTGTAAGTTCATGACCCTCCTTGTTGTTCATAACAAGTGTAGTTGTGAACAATAGAGGTACCTAAATGGAAGCTTTCTTCTTCCTACCTCAAGTATGAATTCCATGATACTTAGAGGTGCCTAAATGAAGACTTTAATCTTTTACCTCATGCTTGACTTATATGATGTAATATACACTATGTAATACTTATGTAACAACCAAATAATCGAACTCTTGGTGATGAACTAATGGACATTCGTCAAGCTAGTAGATTGTATCATCTTAGGCCTTGACAACCTGTCACGATTCTAATGGAACTTTGTTCCATAAAAATATTTAAACTCTTTTAGAGTTTCATAGTGTCAAGAACAAGGGTCATAGGTGTTAGATGATTATTTTCATATGTTTATTTTTCATGTTATTTAACCTCTAAATCCCTAGAACCATATGTAAACACCTCTTAAACTCCAAATCGAACACATTCAACTTCCTAGTCTCAACAACTTCGTCACATGGGATAATCGGAAAGCATATGAAACTTTGTGAGTACACTTGACCCATTTTCCTTTTAATACACTTTGGGTGCAACATGTTTTACTTGTTAAAATGCACGATTCACAAACATGCTTTATTCAATCAATCCTTATACATGCTTTGTTATGCTTAAGTTCTTGCTAGAATTCATACTACTTGTTAACTCGGCTTAACAATTATAGCGCTATAGGAGTAGCACACCATCCGACGGGGTTTTGTTAAGTCTTTTGTAGGACCGGTTTTGACTCCGAAACGATTGCGAAACGAACGTATGACGTGCGGAATCCGTACACGAACGCAACCTAACACACACGATGTAATATAAACGTGATTCTATATAAGATTTGATAAAAACAAGCACCTCGAATCACTTTCTCTCTCTAGATTCTCTCTCTAGATCTAGAAAGCTCTAAATGTTCTAAATGGCAAAAGTCCCTAATCTATGACATAATCTCCTATTTATAGTCCAAGGCATTTAATGAGATTTCTCATTATTACAATTATGCCACCTTGCCTTTTTGTCTAGCTATCACTAATATAACGACTCGTTTTCTTCTGTTTCTTGCTACGGCTCGGATTGACGAAGGCTATAGACATAAATGCACTAACAGACTCCCCCTTGGATATTGCCGCAGTCAATCTTGATCATAGAGTCAAACTCGTAGCGTCTTCTTTTTCTCTCTCTCTTTGAATCTTCTCGAACATAATCCCGGTGGATCTGTCTTCAGCTTCAGCTTCTCCTTTTTGTAGACTCTTTTCTTCATCAGGCTCCCCCTTTCATCAAGCTTCCGTGCTTTAGGGATCGACACCTTGCTTTTCGTATACAAGCTCTTCTGGGATAGTTATATGGCTCCTTGAATCCGCGCTTCCTTTTGCGTTGAGCTCATCTTCAGACTCCCCCTTAGACTCAGCTTCCGGGATCGTAGTCTGGAATCTCATCTGCAATCACTCAAACATTTATAAGTAACAATGTTTTGAACATTCAATTTTCTAGAAATCGTAATCTGGTTCTATTCAACTTTCTAAAACACTCCCCCTATCAACAATCTTTACAGATTTAGCACTGTTAAGTATCCAAACTCCCTCACAGTTAATCATCAAAGTCCAAACTAATGACCTTGGAGATATCACAAACTGTTTTTGATTTTTGATTTTTAATTTTTAATTCAAGTTTCAAATTAATGAACTTGTTTTATTTTCAGAAACACAATCAGCTTACTTAGATTTTGAAACTCAGCACTTCAGACATCGGTTGTCGAAAATAAAGCAGAATCAAAAATCTTTTTGTATTTTTCTGAAAATATAAAGCAGTAAAGAAATATGTACAAACATATTTACAGACAATATTTTTGTTTGAGTATGCGTCAGAGGATCATATCAGTTTTTGACAAGTCACAAGTACCGTTGAGCTTAGTTACACATTAAGAATTAAACAATTCACTTAGATTGTCGATATACTGATCCACTTAAATTTTCACACAAATTTCAACTGATTCAGGATACGAATTAGATGTTTTAAGAACTTAAACTCATTCATGTGTCCCACCTCTTGAATATACTCCCGTATCCAGATCCCAATATTCAGTCTTACAGGTGAGTATACCTAGATGATATCTGTAAGGGGGTAAATTATAGTATGAAACCGTGAGAGCTCAGGTCAGAACTTCCATTCAGTAGAGAGATGACGGCTCGACTTTTGGTGTGTCCCCTTTAGAGGATCTTTTGTATTACAACAGCAATGACTATCAATTTTATTGTTTCATCAATTTGCTGAGGGCGGCGCTATATTTCAGGCAATGCAGAAAGTATTCTCCGGGGACTAGGCCATTGCTTCCGCAAAATCAGAAGTCCCGGGATAATACCCCAGATATCACTGAGTATAAAGACCTAGTATCTCAGAAAGAGGGACCTTTCAAACAAGATTTCAGGGGTTACCTATATATCCAAGTAGTGTTCCCCACGAAATAAGCAAGTTTGAATTTATGTTTATATCCCGAAAAAGTTTACTAAATGTATAAAAATCTACCGACACATCCACGGTGAGATCGTTTAACACATTTAAACTTTCCAATTCTTTAGCATACTGTAACTGTCTACTGATGTACTATCATTTCCTCTTTTTACGCAAAAACTCAATTTTGAATTTTTATCATGTTTTTGTCATTTTCAAATTTCAAATGTTTTTGTATTTTCTGACAATTTTTCTCCCCCTAAAATGCAAAACCATTTAAAGAAAATTTGACAAACCGACACTGATAGCTTTGTCTCGCCATCCATTTTCTGCTTCTTATGCACTGATTTGCAGAAAATATAACATACCCCCATGATTTACAACACATTGATATTTTACAGTTTGAAAACCGTTTTTCAATCTTGTGAAATTAATCATGTTTGTTCAGCCGTGAGGGTTTCGGCATATTCAATCAACACATATTTTTGTAATTTTCTATTTTTGCAAATATAAAAACAAACATATTTTTGATTTTTCAAATTTTTGACAAAACATAAAAACATATTTTTGGTTTTTAAATTTTTCAATTTTTAGGGTTTTTGAAAATATTGTTTATTTATGTACAGAAAAACAAATAAACTTCATGTTTCAACCAACACAGGATCCAGCAGCCTCCTCTCCTCGTTGTGTCAGGCTGCTCCAACTTCCATTCTCACAATCTTTGGTTTTGTTGAGCACCTGCACATTCAAACTACTTGATTACTTGAACAATTTAGCCCAGGTCTGTTGGACCTTAGGCATTTCAACACAATAATTTTCATTCAACTTCGGAAAATCTTTGTCATCTTTCACAAAAAAAATTTCAACTTTTACTTCAACTTTCTCATCTTTTACCGAAGTCATTTGTTTCTTAATAGACCATGTTTGACCTTTCGGCGTACCTCTTTTATAAAAATGAGACTCTTTTTGAACATTTTGTTTTTGAACAACTTTTGGTTTCCAAAATTCTTGTGGTTTTGTCATATCAACAGATGTTTTCCAACTTTGTGTTGTTCTAAGTCTGGGTGTGTGAGAATTCCAGGTCTGTCTAGAATCGAACCTATACTGGTTTGACTTCCAATTTTGAGTCGAAGCAAACTTGTTTGTGTTGTACATCCAAGTTTGTTTTGAGTCAAATCTGGTTGACCTTTGTCTCACATTCTCAGATTTTTGTTTCTCAGCATCAATCTTCTTTTTGTCAACATCCACAGGTTTTAGATTTGGACACTTGCGTGCAAGATGTCCTTTTTGATCACATTTGAAACATGTTCTCATGGACACATCTTTGACCTGTGGTTGTTGCTTTTTCTTTTTAGCAAAAAACTCATCATTAGACTGTCTCAATTTGAGTTCTTTTTCTTCTGCTAAACTGTTTCCTTGAACAAAACTCATTTTTGCCTGATAATTTGGCGTTTCATTTTTGTTTCGATTCTGTTTCTTCTTATAACCCAACCTAGCCTTCATATTTTTCTTCTTAAAACCAGGTTTGTTATACGAACCTCTATGACTCTTACCAGCAAACTTTGAAATCTCAGACTTTTCAATTTCAACCATTTTGAAAACTTTATCAACCTTTTCTGAAATCACATTCTGAATCGGGAATACAACATCTAAGAACAATTTGTCCGATCCAATCATGGTATAAACCAATCCTTTTGAATCATCATTCAAACTTTTCTCGGATTTTGTGTTTTTCAGATAACTATCATGAAAATTTCCTTCATCTTCATCCTGTGATTCAGATTTACCTGTATCAACCGACTCTTCTTTCAACACACTTTCAACAACTTTACCGACCACCTCTGAATCATGAGAATCATCAGATTTGGAATAGGTTATGTCAATATTTTCTGGCAATTGGTCTACCATGTTGAAAGCGTTTTCGACCTTTTCCTCATCATTAAATGCAAATTTTCCCGGTGGTGGAACTTGATGAAACTCTGAGCCAATGCCTTTCTTGTTTTGCTCAGACTCACCATCTCTCGGTTTTATATTGAAAATTCGTTCAAGCACATATGACGACACGTGATAACTCTTTAACTTGTTGTTATCCTGTTCTAAATCAGCAATCTGTCGCTTTAGCTTAGCAACATCCTCAATATAAGAATTAACAACATCTTGTTTTATGGAATACATTCGTTTAAGTTCTTTAGTTGTTTCAGAAAGATAATTCATTCTTAATTGAGCATATTTCATTTCATCTTTCACTTTTTCGTATGACTCTTTCATAATATGATATGCTAATTTCATTGAGTCATATTCTTTCTTCATTTCTTGACAAGCAATTTCTTTTTGTGAACATTCTTCTGTCATTTTAGAAACATTTTCTTTCAAAACTTCATTTTCCGTTTCTAACTTTTTACATTTTTCTGAAAGTTTTTCATCATTTTCTTTCAAAACTTTTTCTTTTTCTAGCATTTCTTTGCATTTTTCTTTAAAAATGTTTTCAAATTTAGTGAATTCAAGATCTCTTGTTCTGAATTGCTCGTCTTTTACAGTACAAGCTCTGCACGGTTCCATGCATTTCTTGCACTGTTCAATAGTTTCAGTCAAGATGTTAGGATTAGAATTTACCTCAGTGATTGGCACCTCAGTGTTTTCAGCTGCCTTTGTCTGCTTCGACTCAGCAACATTCTGATTTTCTTCAACATCGACTTCATCACCAGCATTACAAACTTCCAAATTCTCATTCTTTACTTCTTCTTCTTCTTCTTCTGCTTTCTTCACATCTTCTCCAATTTACTGCTCTTCAATAACAGCTTTCTCAACTTCTTCATTCACAACAACTTCTTCTTTTACTTCTTCAACTTTAACCTCTTCAGTAGTTTTCTTCAGATTGTTCACCATTTCTTCAACACTCTTTTTCATTCTCTCTTCATCCCTTTTTCTCAGACACGATGTCATGGCATATCTGACCTCCTTTTCATGCCTTTTAGCATATGTGTCATCTTTCATCACATTTCTATAATATTCGGCTCTTAAAGGAACTATGAGAAGAACATCATCAAAAATTATGTCTTTCTTTGGAACAACTGGTTCTCCTTCTCTGTTGAAGTAACACTCTCTCTTTCTATCCCATCTTCTGTTGCTCACTGCACTCTCATACTCTTCTTGCATTTCATCCATTCTGTTCAACACAAAGTTTCTTTCTTTGTAAGTCTTTTCTTTCAGAATCTCTTCTCTGGTTTTCTCTTTTGTTTCAACCATGATGTTTTCTTCTTGAATCACCTTGAATCAAACAAACAAACAAACACAGTTTAAACACTATCAAATAACTAAATCAAAATAATACTCGAACTGGTGACTATTCTGTGCAGACTGAAGGTTGACAAACTGTGCGGGCTGCTATGACCCAGATCAAATTCAAACGACCTGATGAACCTTTGAACACTTTGAACTCCAAACCGTACAAACTGGAACTTGTTTTCACACGACCTTGAATGAGTTTGAATTCAAACGGACTGAAACACCTCTTGTGAACACAAACTAACTGACTTGTGTTGACAAAGTTAATTCTCAAACAATCTCGTGAAAGTCAAACAATCTAGTGATTTTCAATCAAAGCTCATGAAAACTAATCATTGTCACATGCAAATTGATGTTACTTTCTTTCAATTGGGCCTCAAAATAGTCAAACAATTTATTTCTCAATTAATTTTGCTGACATACTCACATGTAATCTGACAAATTATACCAACAACTTTTAAATTCTACACATGCAAAGCTACAACATTACGAGCTAATGGTCAGACAATTCACATGCATTGGGCCATAACTACTGTTGTTCTCGTTAATATAAAAGGCCGACAAGATCTGTTTATTTACTTCTCCTATTGGACCTCTACAAATTAGTGGGCAGGTGCTTTTATTGTTTCACAAGAGCCGGTGTATATTGTGTATCACAATGATTCTTTATTTAAAATGGCCGACAAACTATTCTCGATTTAATATGTTTATTCAACCAACACTAATGTCTCAATTTTTATTTGTCCGATGAAGTATTAATGAACTGACAAACTAAGTTGTTATTAGACCTCAAGTATTAACTTCACATGCAAACCGATGAATATAGATCTGATCAAATCAATTGTATCACGTGAACTACTGACAGACTCTTTCAAACTGGAATCGTGTTTCAAATGGTCACACCCTCAAACGGTCACACCCTCAAACGGTTACACCCTCAAACGGTCAGTCATTTTCAAACGGAAAGGTGCAGATTTCAAACGGTCACATGCATTTTCAAACGGTCAGTCCAGTTTTCAAACGGTCACACCAATTTCAAACGGTCACACCAGATTTCGAACGGTCACACCAATTTCAAACGGTCACTCGCTGTTTCAAACGAAATCGGACCTAAAAACTCGAATTTCTCCTAAACGGCTAGGAATTAGGATCTGAAACTTGGTAGGGTTGTAAATCAGATGTTTTCGCACAACATATCAAAAAATCAACTGATTCGGACCGTAAAAACCTGTTCAATTTGACGATTTTCAGTAAAAACGTGAAAAATATGAAAAAATGAAGAAATCGATGAAATTCGGATCTGAAATCGATGATTTTCTGCGCGTAAATGTGTGATAGATCAGTGCAATCGAGCTCCTGCTCTGATACCACTTGTAGGACCGGTTTTGACTCCGAAACGATTGCGAAACGAACGTATGACGTGCGGAATCCGTACACGAACGCAACCTAACACACACGATGTAATATAAACGTGATTCTATATAAGATTTGATAAAAACAAGCACCTCGAATCACTTTCTCTCTCTAGATTCTCTCTCTAGATCTAGAAAGCTCTAAATGTTCTAAATGGCAAAAGTCCCTAATCTATGACATAATCTCCTATTTATAGTCCAGGGCATTTAATGAGATTTCTCATTATTACAATTATGCCACCTTGCCTTTTTGTCTAGCTATCACTAATATAACGACTCGTTTTCTTCCGTTTCTTGCTACAGCTCGGATTGACGAAGGCTATAGACATAAATGCACTAACATCTTTATTCTATAACGGTCTCGTTGCTTTTGTAACAAGGGATGCTAAATACTAGTGGACACTAGAGTTGACATATTGTTATGCATGATAGTTTGACCTTGTATACCAAATTGCCATGTTGGATTGAAAATACTTTTTATACACATGACACGAGTCTAAAACTTGTGTACTCGCCAATACCTTTGTATTGAACTATGCATTTAAAACATGTTGCAGGTTTTTGAGATGATGTTGATGATGCATGGAACATAGTAGGATACCTAGATACACATTTAAAAATTTTGTATTCTAACGTATTGTAATTCTTGTATTTCAAGTTATTGTATTTGATTTCAATCCTTGTAATTGATTCTTTAGAAATGGAATTGAATTTATTATTTAAAAACTTGTCACAATTATTAGTGTTATGATGTCTCAAGCAATCTATTTCGTCTTACTCCGAAGTTTTCGCCATCGGTTGGGGTGTGACAGATTGGTATCCGAGCCATAACTATAGGGAACTAGGAAAAATTGCCATGCTTTTGACCTAGTCTATAGTTAAGCACCAAAATTCGACCATACTTGCTTCACATGCTTCTTTTATGAAATATCTTTACATGTTATTCTTGAAATGTCTCTTGCGTGTTATTTTCTTAAAATGCTTTATGTGCTTATACTTGTTATTATTATTTTGAACATACGTCTTATTCTCATTTATACTAAATTCGAAACCACTTGTAATACACAAACGAGACGACTTCACCAAAATAAGTGAAACCCACAATTTGGTGAAAGACTCTCAATCCACCTATTCTTTTTACACGAAATTTGCCACCAAGTTAGGAGTGAGATCCTCACCTTGATGGAGAATTTTCGCTTTCAAATTCTAGTGGACCCTCGTCAAAGTGTTGAAATTAAATTTTGACCCGACGAGTACCAACCACACTTAGGATACGAAATCGTCAAGTTAGGGGTGAAGCCTGCGCCTTGTCGACTAGTTCCACTCCTTAAATTTTTCATAAATCCTGCCAAGTCTCGAAATTTCGATTGATTTGGGACATGTAGTAACTGGAAGGGTAAATACCGTTAACCGACTTGTCGGCGAGAGTATTCCACCTATTAGACCAAATCATGCTCCTCAAATTCGAAAGACTTTTCGACCACTTTGGTTAGTTAAAGTTCCGTTTTGGAACCATCCTAAATTTTAATCAAACATGTGTTTCTATTATTTATTTTATACGATGCAATCTTTCAAATTCGAATTTACTTTCGATATTTTCTTCTCACACACACATCATACTAAATCTTTTTCATACATTTATACCTATGCATGATTTCAAAATTGTCACTCAATTTTGTTTACATTCTTTATAACGCCAAAATGGAGACATATCATTGAGTTAGGAGTGATCTCCTTACCTTGACGATTAACTCCACTCCTTTTCTTAAAACGACCTCACCAACGAGTTAGGGGTGATTCCCTTTCCTAGGTGATCGTTACCAAAACTTTCCTTCAAAATACTTTATCAAGCAAACACAATCATGTTTCATACCTAAATCATTTATCATTTATCGAAATACCCACTTATATCAATTCCAAAATACATTGTTTTATCAAACGTACTTCTTATCCTACAATCTATTTTCACATACCTCACATACACGAAATTCTTAATCATACCTTAAAACGTTTTATTTCCCGAATTTCAAAATCTTACGAAATGCTACCTATCAATTTAATCAGTCAAATGAATCTCTGGCCCATGAACTTCATATTCAACTTAATCACTAAAACACACACACGTTATATCACCATACTAGAGACTTCCATTCTTAATCGAAATCAAACCAACCTT
Organism: Helianthus tuberosus; assembly: GCA_030545235.1. NCBI lineage: Eukaryota > Viridiplantae > Streptophyta > Magnoliopsida > Asterales > Asteraceae > Helianthus > Helianthus tuberosus. The sequence goes on from CM060352.1 coordinate 175,152,111, forward strand.
TCTCAATTACTTATAAGATCTTATAGATGTTATATGATCGTTTTACCAAATACTCTTTTCAACATCAACAAATCATTTGTTAAAACTTTTAACAATCACTAAGTCCTTTTGCTAAATTTCTTTTCTAAGGATCATCGTTTTCACAAGAACCTCCTAAATTCATAATTTCTTGTTTGATGAAACGAACTTACTTTTTATCGAAAACCTTTTCCTACACCAATTTACAAAACACGTGGGTAAGAAGACTTCACGGGGACCGACCATCTTCGGATTACGTAAACTCTTTTAAAACAAAAGTAGCATTTCCATTCATTACAAAATACATTATGCTTAACCAATGAGTACTTTATATCCTCTTACATATACAAATATATTCTACCCTTCAAATCAAGCTCAATCTAATTTTGATTCGATAAACTCAACGTTTCGTTTAAACAACTATACATGCATATCACCATACACATTTTGTTGGGTCAAAATGGAGAATGATGTTATCAATTACACCGACGTTATCTAGCGTATTTATTATCTTGTATAGGTTGGCGTTTTTATTTGTTTTAGTGGGGCGTTTTAGTAGTTTAGTAGGTTTTCCAAGCAAGAGGCGGCTTGCTTGGAGGACAAGGCTCAAGGGGCTTTAAATAGTAGAGTAAACCTCACTTGTGAGGTGTGCATTTGTGAGCCGCCACCCCGGGGGAGCTCACCCGGGGTGGATGATTATCTTTTGTATTTTGTTCATCACTTTCAATGAAACTTTCCATTGTTCAATCATTAAAGTTTCTATCTTTCTTATTTATTATCGACTGTTTTGGCTCGAATCACCCGTCTCCATATTTAATTCAATAACTTCAAAGCTCAAACAGATTCGCACCGCTGCTTACAACTCGCACACACCAACTAAATCTACGGAGGTGACGTCACTCTCACGCGCCGCCGTACAAGCCCGAAACCCTTCCATACTTGTGACGTCACTCGCTTACTTGCCGCGGTTAAAAGTTGCACCACCTCCGCTGCAAACAAACACCACTCCCACACCAACCATCGTTCTACCCCCAACCTCCACCCTACACCATCTCCGAGCCACCATTGAACCATCTTTACAACACCAACCCGTCATCTCGATCATCATCGGAAAGAGGGTTTTGGATTTAAATTGAGAGCTGTTTAAAGTGAATTTAGAGAGAGAGAGGAGTATAGAAGATGACTTTCAGAGAGAAATTTGGTGACGGCTGAGTAAAGGCTAATTAGGGTTTTGGTGGTTATCTCAAAGTAACAAAAGACAAATTCATAACTCCATTTGATAAAACTTCTGAAGTCCGGAGCGGATTTCAAAGTTTTCAAAACTTTTGTTAAAGTTGTAGTTAAATATTAAAAAAATTCAAAGGTCTAGTTTTGTATAAAAAAAATAAGCTATTACTCAATCGGAAGACAGTTTTTTTTAAATACAATTGGGTCGGGTCTTAAAAATTTTATTCGTGGGCCTAGATTTTTGATAAGTTTTGGGCCGGGTTTTAATTTTATTTTATTTGGGCCTTTTTAAAATCATTTTTATTCATAAAATTGAGTTGGGCCGGGAGTTTTAAGCTATTTTTTGGGCCTTTTTGAGTTGATACTTTTCGGGTTGATACGAGGTTATTTTCAAAGTAATTTAACCCGGGTTTTGAGCTGATACAAAATTTTTTTGGATAAAAAAAATGTTTCAAAATCAATTAACTCGCATTACACAAGTTGAATATGAAACAGGAACCGCAACCCGACCTCCAAAGTTGAAAGAATCAGCCAATTTCATCAGTTGGAAAAACCAAATCAAGTCCTTTTTCGAGTACACAGACTATAACCAATGGATCTCAATCACCGTCGGACCTCACGTCCCAATGACAGTTCGTGATGATATGCGGGTGGTCAACAATGATCCGTTGACCTATACAAATAAAGACAAGGAGTTGATTCAACATGACCGCCGAGCTCACGCTACTTTGAAAATGGCCTTATCAACGAACGACTACAACATGTTTGAAGAATACACGACAGCAAATGAACTATGGTTAGCGTTGATTGATTTCTATGAAGGGAACGGAGAAATGATTCAGAAAAAGAGAGACATGGTCCAAAAGGAATATGACATGTTCGGCGGTATACGGGGGGAAAGCCTATCAAATTACATCAGGCGATTTTTAAACATGACGACAAAAAATGAAAAAGGCTGGTAATCCCATCACCAACCGCGCTGCAATCAGTAAACTTTTGAACTCACTTCCAAAAGAGTGGAGCTTAAAATGTATGAAAATTAAACAAAGCTTCTTAAACAATTGGAATCCAATCACGTTATCAGATGTGATCGATGCTCTAGAATCTTTCGAAAGAGATCAAGCCGAACATCCTCATAAATCTGTCCAATCTGCTGATGCGCACAAGAACATGACATTTGTACCCCCAACAACCTCCAACGACTCTAGCTCACAAGCTGCAAACGCGTCAAACTTCAACAATGCTTCCGCAAACTCTGAAAAGGCTCCACAATGTGATGAAAAGAATACTGTGGTCGATGATGCTCAAGCTGTGAAGAAGGAAGAAGGGAGCAGTGCAGCAAGTGAAAATATAGAAGAAAAGATTCCTGAAGAGGCGATGAAAATGGAATCCAACAAAGAAAGGGATGAGGAAGACTTGGCAAACAGCATTCCTTACGAGTTTAAAGTCAAATTATGTTCCCAACCATGTGTGAACGTCGTGGCACATTACAAATCCCTCAACCGTGACCTAATTAGAGACAAAGAAAAAGTTTTGCAATTTAACAAAGAGTTGAAAGAAAATGAAGCTGCATATCAAAGAAAGTTGAATTCGACTTTAGCTGAAATGCAGACTTTAAAAGAATTTGTTTTCAGAAAAGATTTTGTCATAAACGACTTAACTGAAAGATTAAAAAAATCTCAAAATGAAAACAATAGATTGCAAATCATAATTGATAAATGGAACGTCAGTAAAAAGGCACTGGCTGACATTAAAAATTGCCAACGACCGACATATGTGAAGGATGGGATTGGGTACAAGGACAAGCTCGGAAACGAAAGAAAACTCTTCTTTCCGCCACATAGCAAAAACTATGTACCCATGCCATCTCCTCATCCTGATAATGATTTGATTAATGAAAATGATCTTGTTGCTGAAAATGTTTCTTGTGAAAATGAAGAGGCTACTAACCTTTCTAATAACAGTGCAGATGTGATTGAGCGTGAAGAAGATGGATATGATGATGACTGTGGTGGATCAAAAATAGGGATTGGATATTCAGGCGACCGTTATTCCACTGTTAACTGGTTCGCCTGGAATTGTGATAAAGCAATCAAAACTTCAAATTGGGATGACTGCAATGGGCATGTGCCTAAACCTAAGACCCACAACCACGATAATGTAGTGGTTGAATGTTTTGATTTGAATTCTGCCTTTTGTGATGAAAAAGTTGTGTGTAAACCTCATGTGTTTGTTCCAGAATTGAAACAAAACAGATTCGGAAAATTCCTCACGGAGGAAATTCCAGAATTTGTTCCATCTCACACTAGTACGTCAGAGTCAGAGAAAGAGCTAAATGAAGAAAGCAGCAGCGAAGACACAAACACCACAACTTCAGAAGGTGGCGAAGGAAGCTCAAGTGATGAACACGATTCAGACTTTCAGTCATTCCAAGAATGGGAAAGCTCAAATGACTTGGAAACTTCAGTAACGGATGCTTGTAAAACGGTTGAAGACCTTGAACCATCGGGTGTTCAAGAACCAACAACCTCAAATAACACTGCAAGTCCAGTCAATCAAGATCCACTAGAAGAACACTTAGTTATTGAAGACTGCACAAGCTCAGATGATGAATCAGCGTTGAATGAAAGTGTTGGGGAGTCAAAGATCAAAAGATCATCTGAAGTTGTCGAACATCACGTCTGTCAACATGCTGAGTCAAGCTCAAAGCAATCCCCTCCCCTAGTTACATCACACGGAACTGCAAAGTCTCAAAAGCCATTCAAGGCTTGTTTTAGGTGTGGAAAAGAAGGTCATGTGCTCAAGCAATGCCCAGAACGACACGATCCAGACTGTAAAGGCAACCAATATTGCTTCTCTGGATCAAAAGGTAAAAATCACACATCTTTGAAAGATCAGATGAAAAACTTTTCATCCAGGTCTACACATGTGAAGCCGGTTTCACATGATTCAAAGATGAAAAGGGCCAACACATCAAAACCTCAATCTTTCCCTCCGGGTCTTAAACATAAAATTATTTCAAATTTTAGATCTTTTACAAACAAATTTTTTAAACCAACACAGGTTTGGCGAGTCAAACCAATGGTTGTAAAAGAAATCAACGAGGGAAAAGATTTGGTATATCGAGAGGTTTCTTATTTTGATGAAAGGGGACAACCCAAGACTACGATGGCTTGGGTTCCACTCTCTAACTGAATTGCTTATGAGTGTAGGAACATCCAAGGAGGACTGTTAGTAACACCAGTTATTATCAGTGGTTGTTCTAGATACAAGTTTGAAGATGAAAATCACAGGTTTGGTTATGGTATCTAACCTGGTTGCGCACTCAACTGCACTGTAACACACTCTTTTCCTTGCTGACATATGCTTTTGTGTGCCTGGTGTGGAAGACTTTATTTTGTAAATACAGTTTTTCAGTAAATAGTTGTCCATAAATAAAATTTTAAGGGGGAGTATTAAAATACTTCCTAGACCATGAGATGTAATTATTGCAAAATAATCATGATCTTATATGAGAAATGATAGGAACTAACTTGATTATGTCTTCGCATGAATAGGATCTGATGGAAGATACGGCTCCAAGCAATGACGTGTCGGTAGATTCAGCAACACCAACGAGTAAACTGCTGTTAGGGAGCCAAACATAACGTCTACACAGGACTCTAGCTTTTCTCAGGCATTACACATCATAGTGGGTAACACGTTGCGGCATATGGCTTAATGGTCTTAAATCTTGCGTTGATAGATTGCCAAAGTCTGAGATCTCGGGTCTTTATATTGGTTTTTCATTCGGGGATATCATAGTTGTTCTTCTTCTGCATCCAGATACATGCTGACCTAGACGCTATGATATCTTTTCAAAATAAGTGCCAAAAATGGCCAAAACCTTAAAAATGGATTAGTTTGGTCTCTCTGCTGTACGAAAGTACTGACCTGTTCACCAAACTATCTATCAACAAATCGTACCAAATCTGGTATCTGTCTCCGCCCTCGGTAGTTTTCGGGATCTCTGCTGTACGAAAGTACTGACCTGATCTCCACTCTATTGTTGAAAAGCGAAACGAATGAATCCAATATACTCACATGTTATGAGGAACCTTTGTGTATACCTTGATCGCGGGGGTATGTCCTGATGTGGGACTCACGGGCGTAATGATTCTATTCTTAATAGTTTGTGTGGGGGCCATAGAAGTCTTATCAATATTACCAAAAACATGATAATCGCGCTCTCTGAAGGCATGTTGAAAGAAGGATGCATGGATTTAAGCGGACAAACATACCAGCAATCGTTCTTGAGTCGTAGTTATCCTAAAGAAATTTGAAGTGTGACTAGGCTTTTCAAGTTGGTATGATCTTGTATTTGATCAGCTCTATATCTCAAAGGTTGAAAAAAAAAACACATTTAGAGAAAGATTTGGGGGCTACTTTGTATTATCATTTGCAAATCATTTCAAGGGTTTTAATTGCTATATTTTGAGTGTGTTCATCTTTGTTCATATTGAAAATCAGATTTTGGCTCGATTTGATCCTACACATTTTAGTCGATATCTCGTGATAACATCATTCATATCGTTCGTATTTACATACTCAATCTTTTGAATGCTTTTATACGCTTAAATCCGCTATGTCCCAACGTACACTATATACGTAAATTTATTATTCGTACCAACACTTATACGCATACGTTTTATGCTTATACTTATACTTATACTACTCGTACGTTTAATGTTTATACTCATACATACGCGCATATTCATACTTAAACTTATACTTATGCTCATACTTTCATTCATACTCATGATTCATACATTCGTACCCGTACGCGAGCGTAATCCGAGTGATTCGCTTACGTGGGTCCCATACGTACTTAAGCATGAACTTGCTTATATACTATATTCTTATACGTATACATTCTTATTTTTAAATTATGTATACCCTGATTCATACACAACTAGTACAAGCTATGCGGATCAGGCGACGATCAAAATAATCGCGGGTGCACACAGGATTATAGTGATAGGCATATGAAAACCATAGAGCGTACTACTGTGTATGGTAAGACACGGAACGTAACATAACACCGAATAACGAGACGGACATAACATGGTCAAAACATAGTGGATACGCCGCTGGTACTTCCTATATATAAGTGTTTTCACAATGTTACCAAACTTTCGTAAAACGTACCATGAGAAATTCAGTGTTTTGCAGACCTTTTGACCTAATACAAACTTTAAACAACTCACAAACGCATTGTATCCGATTATCCATGACGAGACTTCATCTTTAACACTCTACTTTCGTCTATCTAATACTTATATCATTCATATACTTGCATTCATTTAGAGTCAATCGTTCGCCCCATACTCCTATTATTCTCCATTATCCTTTCTTTCATACGACCCCGTTCACAATCAAGCTTGTTTAAACATTCAAATCCTAACTTATCTCATTACCTTTAAAACCGTCTTCCTATTCTTTATTCTTGTGTAAATGTACTTAGTATACCTTTAACGCTTTATTCAAAGTACCAAACCTTTTCGTTCCTCTCAATAAACAATTTTTACGAAAGTGTGATTTTTATACTATCCTTAAAACTTCCCCTGTAAACTACCCCACTTTCCAACAAAATACAAACCGTTTGTCAAAATCTTCCTTCTTAATACGTCCCATTTTTAATACATCTCCAATTTAAGTTATCCAAACTTGTTTAGACTCACTTTACCTATATACGCACCTACACGTTTTCAACTATGTTTGGTACCTCAAATTATTTAAGACAACGAACTCCCTTGCAAATTTACCTTGTCGTTCTCTAAAGTTTCGTACTTTCAAACCGTTTCAAAATTTTCAAGTCTCAATTTTTGCCAAAACTTTTTCAAGTCTTTCTCTTGAATAAATTTCGGGACGAAATTTCCTAAAGGAGGGGTGTCACACCCCGACCGATGGCGGAAACATCTGGGCATGGCACTGAGCGAAACAGAATGTCCAGAAGTTTCCATAACAGCTATATTTACCAAATATTTAGAGCAACACGTCCCATACCATGTCATAAATGATAATATAATTATTACAGACAAAATCTAGTCAAATAGTTCTGTTCCGACAACTCAGATTTACACATAGATAGTTTATTTATTGGTTTCTAGGACCTCTTTTCCTAGCTTCGATTTCATCACAGCATAGAGAGCATCCTAGACCTTTCCTTGCCTCAATTTCACAGCAAGCTAAGCATATAAACAACTTAAGCACCTGTCACATACGTTAAAGTAAAAGTCAATACACATAGTGTAAAGGTGAGCATACAAGTTTGATAATAGCATATAGAGTTCGAAATAGTTTACGCATAACCAGCACGTACACAGAGTGAAATGAGGCATGTTAGTTATCGACATGAACCTATCGATACTAATGCATGCGGGTTGACTGCCCAAGGCAGTTCGCGATACATTCTCACCACTGTGAGCCATGTAGGTAATTGTCCTTAACAACCCCCGAGTGAATGGGTGCTGAGTCCAAACTAATAGTACTACCGTTGCTAAGGCAGGTAGACATCATTCCATGTGTAAACATAACAAACAAGCATTCATTTAGTCACGTATACATGCGATAGCGGCTAGTGTTTAAAGTATTGCGTAGTGTGTTCGATGTGATTTTGTATAAGTAACGTACGTAACACCCAAAAGTGCGTAAAGCAAAAAGGGATCGAGTATACTCACAGCGATTGGATGGATTGAAGGGAGCGGAGCGTTAGAGAGTAGGGTTAGCCTGAACAGATCGATAGCATAACGATAAGCGACACGTAAAACGATGCAAGGTACAAGTGAGTCTCGATTGCGATTGAGTTCGATTGCGTTTCGATTGATCACCACACATAACATAAATAAACATGCACAAGTAACACATAAGGTACACACACGTATAACAATAACCAAAATGCGTAATTCGAGTTGCGAGTGCGATTGCGATAAGGCGATAAAGCGATGAATCAAGTGAAAAATAACGATTACTATGTGATTATTAATAGATACTCCACATAATACAACTAAAGCGAAAACAAAATAGACTTTCTACAAGTCAAAGAAGTCAAAACAGGAATTGAGCAAGGAGGGACTGATCGCGTTAGCAATCTTTTCTTCCTTTGACTTCAATCTTAACTTTGACTTTGACCTCCGAAACACGGGGTGTTACAAGGGGAGACTGTAACGCCATGCGTTTTCATACTTTCCAATTTCCATATTTAGAAACCATTGCTTGAAATTCTATTTTTTTGGAAATCTTGTATTCCTTGTAATTGTATTTCGTTGTATCGTTGTAAAATCCGAGACTTTGATCGTAATGAAACGAATCTTTTATACATCGTTTATACATGTTTATAAATTGATACGTGCACTCGTTTGATACATGGTTCGTAATTCTTATAAACGTAAGCTTAACTCGTAAACAATGATCGTGTATTCGCAATCCTTAAATCTTCATGCATTTAAACACTTAGTTATTCGATTATAAGATTAAGTTGTATTTTTTTTCCACTTGGTCATACCAAACTATAAACCATACATACTTGTTACATTTCATGTGTTATACACACCTATGTTATCACACTTTTTGCTAAATTAAAACATGCCATTTATGCATTTTGGACCTTGTTACAAGTTACATACATACTATACACCATGTAACACTTTATTAAACATCAAGTATATACCTTCTTGTAGGTCCGGCTAGGGGAGGATCTAGTCGCCTAATCCTTGTATACGAACCACTCCGGTTGTGCGGAATCCAACCGAAATAGCAAACCGAGATAGAACACGCAATAACACGACACGCAAGGTTCAACGATTAACACCACTTGTATTAAACGTATGAAAGGTCCGTTACAAGCACAAGGTTTACAAATCAGTTCTGCAAACTCTCTCTAGTGTGTGTGTGTTCCTAATCTGTCTGAGTGTCTAACTATCTAAATGAACACAACACACGGGTATTTATACCCAAACCAGCAGGTCCGGTCGAAGGATCATGCATACCGGTCGAAAGATCATCTTTCGACCAGGAATAGCTCGAACGATCAACATGTACCACGAAGGATGTGATCTTTCGTGGTCCATCTCTCGAAGGTCCATCTTTCGAGCTCATTATCATCGAAGGATACAAGTGATCCTTCGATGACCATCCTTCGAACCAAACACATTACAAACATAATGTTGACTGTTTGGCCAAGTCAAACTAGGAGGATGGTTGACTTGGTCAAACTTACAAGACTAACAAGACATCGTTTTACATTGTGACCGAATACAGACAAAGTGCAGACATTAGTGCACCAACAAACTCCCCCTTGGCTGTAGCTTTGTCTGGCTTATCAACAAACAGCTGTTGCTTTGTCTCGATCTTCATTCTTGTAAGTTCTCGTGTCTTCAAGTCTTTGACTTCTATTCAAGTCTTCAATGTCGGAGGATCTTTAAAGTCTTCACGTCTTGAAAGCAGAAAGTGTATCAACAAACTCCCCGTATCACGTAGGAAGTGTGTTGACAAACTCCCCCTTAACATAAGCTCCCCCTTGAGTTATGCTCGTGAAAGTCTTTATCTTTATGAAGTGAGATCCTTGTGGTGTTGATGATGGTCAGCGGCAACTCGATCATCTTCATCATTTGAGTGCCTTCACGTCGTGTCTTCATTCCGAAGCTTGTCATCGACCATGTTCTCCTAGCCTTTAGAATCTGCACATGCAAGAAATCTAAACGCGTAATGAGAACAACCGCCTGGAATATCATAAGCAAACGACACACATGTGACCATTGTTTTAAACATACACCGTCCGACAGTTTGAAAGTTTAAAAAATTTTATCCATTTCAATTTTAACTTTCAACGCTTGCAAATTTCGACCGTTTATGAAGATTTAGTCGTTTTCGGTTTTCGTTCAGGTTTCAGGTAACGAAGACTTGAGCTCCAACATCGTACGATCGGAAATAAAAAAAGAAATAAAATCTTTTTGGCTTTTATAAAGTTTATATTAAAACAAACCTAAAATCTTTTTGGTATTTTTGAATATTTCAAATGTAAAGACTGAAAGCAGTAAATAAATATATATACAAACATTCTTTTTGCGAGTTTCGAGGGTAAGAGAATCATATCAGTGTACGGTCATGCCAAAACGCTCTCTTTGTTCAATTAGTTAACATTAAGATAAGCATCCTATAACAATTATCGGTATTGTTGTCCACTTAAGCTCAACTTATCATTTGTAATCATGGCGAGGGGATACGTTAAGGTATGATTTATACTTACCGACCGGTGTTCATCCACATCACGACACATTCCCGTATCAAGGTATGCACGAGGGTTCATCTTACCGGTGAGTATACCGATTATCATCTGTTTGACCGTATATGATGTGAGATTCTCACTTATTTTGATTGAAAACAAGCCCTATGTGATATAATCACTTATTGATGAGGAACTTGATTTTCATATGCATGAGGGCACAGGAGCAAGTCCGTGAACAGGTCAGTACTTTCGTACAGCAGAGAGACGAACTTGACACCCGGAAAGAATTTGTGATAAATTATCACTTATTTGTTTGGACATGTGATTGTTTATCACTTATTGAGGTCGTATGCAGTATGTACACGTATGTATAGTATCATGGAAGATCTAGACTTGCGTCCCCGTTATTTTTCGGTAAAAGATACAACCATGATACCCAGATGATAAGCAGCATAAAGACCGAATATCTCAGAACCTCGGCAATCTCTCAAACGAAATTTCGGTACTAAGACCATATGCCAATGAATGGTTCCCACCCAGTCTTCAGTCGGATTAAGTTTATATCACCCTGCACACTTTAAAATGATTGTGAGCCTACCGATACATCTTATATAGAGCTGCTTATCGTTTTTCATTTAAGGTTTAAAGAGGTTTAGACAGACCACTGATGTACTATCATTTTCTCTTTCGTTCGCCAGGAAATTCATTTTTGCTTTTCTATTGTTTTTGTGTTTTTGAAATTTTTCAATGTTTTTGGATTTTCAAATTTTGGATTTACTCCCCCTAAAATCAATAAACTAAGACAAATTTAAAACACAAAGATATTTACAAAAAGGATTTTCCGATGTTGGTTTTACTCTTGCTTAACCTTAATGCCGTTTACCAATAAAAGATAGTCAAATCTTGATTTGTCAAAAGCTTTGGTAAAAAGGTCGGCACGTTGGTCATCGGTGTGGACGTAAGCAACATCGATTAGCCTTTTCTCAAAGCAATCACGTATGAAGTGATACTTAATGTCGATGTGCTTAGTCTTTGAATGCTGCACAGGATTTTTAGTGATCTGTAAGGCAGCCGAATTATCGACGTAAATAGGAGTAGTTAGGAATTCAAAACCGTAATCACGCATTTGTTGTTGGATCCATAGGACTTGGGAGCAACAACTTGAGGCAGCAATGTATTCAGCTTCGCATGTTGATGTAGCGACGCACGTCTGCTTCTTGCACTGCCATGTGACTAGGCGATTTCCCAAAAACTGACATCCAGCCGTTGTGGATTTGCCGTCGATTTTGCATCCGCCAAAATCAGAATCACTGAATGCGATCAAGTCAAAGTTATTATCCCTAGGGTACCACAGACCGGTGTCAGGGTAAGCCTTCAAATAACGAAAAATCCTTTTTACAGCTGCAAGATGTGAGGCCTTCGGGTTCACTTGATATCTGGCAAGCAGGCACGTTGGGTACATTATATCTGGTCTTGATGCTGTAAGGTACATAAGAGATCCTATCATCGCGCGGTAGTATGAGGGGCTAACATCTTGACCCTTCAAGTCTGGAGTAATTCCGTGATTTTGTGGCAATGGGGTACCGATGGGCGTTGCATCAGACATCTGGAACCGGCTCAAGATGTCACCAACATATTTAGTCTGATGGATGAATATCCCAGACTCTGTTTGTTGTACTTGTAGGCCCAAAAAGAAGGTCATTTCCCCCATAGCACTCATCTCGAATTTATCCTGCATAACACGCTCGAAATCCCTACACAAAACATCGTTAGTAGAACCAAATATAATATCATCAACGTATACCTGTACCAGTAGAAGATCTCCATCTTGTTCTTTGATGAAAAGAGTGCAGTCGATAAGACCTCTGCGAAAACCGTTCTCCAGCAGATAATTAGATAAGGTTGCGTACCAAGCTCGCGGTGCTTGATGTAGACCATATAGAGCTTTGTTGAGCAACCAAACCCGATCGGGATGGATAGGATCTTCAAAACCTGGAGGCTGTTCGACGTACACCTCTTCTTCCACCACACCATGTAAGAAAGCACTCTTCACGTCCATCTGGTATACCTTGAAACCTTTGAATGAGGCATAAGCCAGAAAGATCCGAATGGCTTCTAGACGTGCAACAGGTGCATATACTTCGTTGTAGTCGATTCCTTCAATCTGACGAAAACCTTGAACGACTAGCCTTGCTTTGTTCCGGATAACGATCCCACGGTCATCCTTTTTGCATTTAAACACCCAACGGGTACCAATCTTCTTGTATCCAGCAGGTTTCTCTACGAGTTTCCAGACACCCAGCTTCTGGAATTGTTGCAGTTCTTCCTGCATTGCTTCAACCCAAGAGCTATCTTTCAAAGCATCTTTCCAAGTTCTTGGCTCTTCCTGTGAGACATAACACGCGAAAGACCAATCATTCTGTTGACCAGATTCTCGGATAGTTGCATACAAGCCTGCATTGTTGTTGTTCCGCAACATGTTTCTTGTTTGAACGCCACTTTGTACATTTCCTATGATGTTTTGTTGAGGATGGGCATTATGAATCCTTGTTTCTGGATTATCTTGAACTGGAATATTTGTACCCAAATTGTTGAGGTTGAGATCAGCAATCAATTCAAGTCCCGGAATTGACGAAGAGGATGATGCAGAAGTTTCAGCTGTTCTAGGGACATCCACTGGGGGAGTACCCTCTGAAATACCGTGAACTGCTGTTGGAGCTTCTTGATCTGCATCTAGAAATTCGTCATCCTCTGAAGATTCGTTCAATTCGGTAGCATCTTGAAAATCCTCATTGTCGAGAGCATAGTTGTTCACTGAAGATGGTTCTTGATTGACTATAATGGGACGAACCAACGGTGAATCTGTTGCATTGTCGCTCTCGAAAAACATCCTTGCCGCAGCACTTTCTTCAACGGCTTCAACATTGATCGAATTGAAAAAGTCATCGTACTCAAACATCCAAGGCTGACCAGGATTTCTGACTGGTAAAGTGTGCCTTTGTACTCTGACTTCAGACCATTCCTCAACCCTTTTAGTCTCTAGATTCCAGACTCTTAAGTTTGGGGTGGAATACCCAAGAAAGTATCCCTCGATAGATCTTGTCCCAAACTTTCCATGAGGATCGATAATTGTGCAAGGAGCTCCAAACGGTTCAAGATAAGACAAGTCTGGTTTCCGTTTGTTGATAAGCTCAAAGCAGGTCTTGTTGTGCCTTTTAACTGTAAGGACTCGGTTCAATGTATAGCATGCAGAGGACACAGCTTCAGTCCAGAATGGAATGGGTAGCTGCGACTCTACCAACATAGTCCTAGCAGTCTCGATCAATGTGCGGTTCTTACGTTCAGCGACGCCATTCTGCTGAGGAGTATAAGCTGCACTAAATTCGTGAAGAATACCTTTTGAAGTGCAAAACTCCGCCATGGCATGATTTTTAAATTCAGTACCATTGTCGCTACGTATCCGCCTAACCTTCAAGTTGTAAAGATTCTCAATCTGAATGATCAAGTTTTTGATAATACCGAAGGTTTCACTCTTGTGTGCCATGAACGCCACCCAAGAAAATCTTGAATAATCATCAGTAATCACGAGGCAATATTGATCATTCCTAATGCTTTTGTGCTTGACAGGACCGAACAAATCCATGTGCAAACGTTCAAGAGGAACAGCCACCGTGTTGACTTTCTTTGTAGGGTGTCGCTTCTTCGTTTGTTTTCCTTTCTGGCACGAAACACAGACGTCTTGAAGATGGAAATTTTTAAGAGGAACACCATTCACCAATTCATTTGATACCAAATGATTCATTTTGCGTAAGTGAATGTGGCCCATTCGTCTGTGCCAAGAGATTGTGTCTTTTTCTGTGGCTTTGGAAACGAAACATGTTGCTTGTGCAGACGTTGTGATAGCTTGGCTCATATCAAGGACATACAGATCATTTATCCTTGGAGCCGACAAGAGAATCCATTCTTTTGGAATTTTGAAGCCGGGTTTCAGCACATAACATCCATTAGCATCAAAGTGTACTGAGAACTGCTTGTCACAAATTTGAGAAACACTAAGAAGATTGTGATCAAGTTGTTGCACAAAGTTGATCTTGTCAAAGCTAACAACCCCGTTGGTAATCATTCCTTCACCCGTTATATATCCGCCCTTATCTCCAGCAAAAGCAACATAACCTCCTCTAATAGATTTGACGTCGTAGAGAAGCTTCATGTCGCCTGTCATGTGCCTGGATGCCCCACTATCAACAATCCAATGACTACTGATAGTTCCTCCTGGAACACCCTGCACATGAACTCAAATGATTAGTTGGAGATGGGGACCCAAGCCATTGTGGTCTTGGGTCTTCCATTTTTATCAACAACAATAACTTCCACCTTTTGATGATTCGGAAATTTTGATGGTCCCCCTGATTCAGTAACCGTTTTCGGTTTCCAGGTCTGTTGAGTTTTACCAGTTTGATTGTTTGAAGTTTTTGAAAACTTTGAATTATCTGGTTTAACTGAAACAGATGGTTTGTGAACCACATCGGTTTTAATTTCCTTTTCAATTTTCTTGACCTGTTGGCGTTTCTGTTTCTTTTCCCTTTCTCTTATGAGTCGGGGATCTTGTTTTACAGAAACAGATCGCCTACGGTCAGTTGGGCCACGGGGATCATCATCTTTTCCTTTTAACTTATGAAGATACGGGCAATTTCTGACAATGTGCCCAATTGTACCACATTCAAAACATGATCTTCGTTCAACAAACCCCGAAGTATCATGTGGTCGTTTTGCCGATGATGAACTTTGTGAACCCGAGGTACTAGGTTTTGAACTACTTGGTTCATTCCTTTTCATCACTGTTGCCTTTTGGACAAAACTTAGGTTAGATTGATTTGCAAACTTTTCAATTTTGTCCGTTCCCATTGATTTCACAAAGTTCACATTCTTCTTCTTCTTCTGATTCGGCTTCTTTTGATTTTGAGTCGGTGCCTTACCATTTGGTTTGGTATGGTTCTGCTGTTTTGGCACTGTTGGTAATTTCTTGTTCCCAAATTGTTTTCTAATTTCAGCCTTTGGGATAGGTGGACACTGTGTGACTGTAACATGTGGTCCTGTCTTTCCCAAAAACTTACTTGTCGAATTTTCAAAGACTTTACTTATTAAAGATTGATTAACATTCTTAATAGGAAAATCTTTGTCTGAGTAAATTTTATCATCTCCAACAAGAGTGTACAGCAAATCCACACTCTCCGACTCTTTTGCTGATGTGGACTCGGTTGGAACAGTCTTAGCAGGTTTTGTGGGAGGATCACATAGGATATGATTCTCAAGAGGTATGTCCTCTTCTTTGATTACTGCATTAGACTTTTCCGAATCAGTATCATCAGACTCATCATCAGAAGAATCAGCATCCTCAATCACAACTGGAGGATCCTGATTCTGTTCAGCAGTTACAAATGTATCTGCTGACACATCTGAATCTGACGATACTTCTTTCTTGTATCCGAGCCCTGCTGCAAATTCCTCAACATCCAAAGGAACCGATGGCTCAAAATGAGTCCTATACTCCTCATCAGGCAAAGCATCAAAGTTGTTTCTCACGGGTGGTGGACATTTCTTGTAACCTATGCATGTGACATCTTTTTTCTCTTTCTGAACATCAATGATGTGATCCAACACATAGCTAGAACTCAAATAACTGTCTAACTTGAGTCGGATCGCCTCACTTTCTGTTTTAACACAAGCCATTTCTTTTTGCATCACCTCAAGACGAGTGATATACAAATTAATGTCAGTTTGTTTTCTGGAAACCATTTTAGTCAGCTCTGTTTTATCTTTCTTCAATGTTTCAATCATTGATTTATACTTCTTTTCATGGTTTTCATAAAACATATTGGCTTCAGTGCACTTTGAAATATCAACTGTCAATTTCTGATTATGAATAAATGTCACATCATACTTCTCTTGCAAAGACTCATGCTTGCTTTGCAATTCACACCACCTCTCATTCACAGAAACATGTTTGTCTTGCAATTCAAACAAACTAGCTTGTAAAGCATCGTGTTTGCCTTGCAACTCAGACATGTTTGCATCCAAATCAGCACATCTAGCAAGCAATCTATCACAATTATCACAGCTAACAGAAGTGGGTTCATCGACACATACCTGACTTGATGAACTGTCGACATTCGCCATAAAGGCTGAATGGAGAGAAGACGAAGAATAAGCAGCTTGATCCACCAAGATAGATCTTCTTTGAATTCCTGCTGCAGTTTCTTCCAACAGCTCATCAATATTTGCATCGATTGACGCATTTGATGTCTCATCCACATGATCATCACCTGAGCTCGAGGATTCTTCATCCGAACTTCTGCTGTAACCAGAAGAGTCTTCATCCTCAGAGGAGTCACCACCATTGGCGGAAGATTCTCCACCACTGGTGTGATTAAGATCCTTGACAATCTCAGCAAAACACGCCGTTCCATCCGGAGCATCATTTCCCAACTGTAGTGACCAGTCACAACCTTCATCTACTTGAACCACAAGTGCCTGGTTGGCATTTGATGGTCCTGCTTGGCTTTGGTTGTTGACAGGTACCAGCGTACGAACATTGTTCCTATTCTGGTTCTGCTGGTTGCCTTGACCTCTGAAGGGATTCTGGTTTCCATGCTGAGATGGTCTTGTGCATTCACGCTTGAAATGACCACGTTCCCCACAGTTGAAGCATTTAACAGCTTGCTTATCAAAACCATACTTGGTGTCTTTCTTGCCTTCCAAGCTGGTTCGGCCCGTTCTTTCCATGAAATCCTTTGCTCGCCTAACAGCACTGGCAAAGGCCCACTTAATATCCATCATCTCCATCTCTTCCTTGTCTATCTGCTGATAGTCTTCTTGAGTCAGATTAATGTTGCCAATCTGACCTTCTACTAAACCACAGTATGCGCTCACCACAGTGTTTAGCAGCTCCATGTGTTCCTTTGCTACTTCCACACTAACTTTAGAAAGGCTTGAGGTGTCGAGCCGTACTGTATTTGGCTTTGATTGCTGACCAGTAGATGATGTACTTCCATAGCATGCTTGCTGTTGAGGAGGAAGTGGATTCCCGTACATGTCTGTTGGTACGGCAGATTGAACAGGAGGAGGAGGAAGTGGATTCCCATACATATCAGTTGTTGGTAAAGGATTTCCGAACATATCAGTTGGTCTGAGAGGTCGTTGGCTTTGTTGTTGCTGTTGAGGAACTGGTTCTAGCAGATTTCCATACATGTCTGTCTTTGGAGGAACCGGCACTTGGATAGTATTGCCATACATATCTGTGCTAGTCACAAAGGCTGTTTGAATTGGAGCATGCGAAGAAGGTTTTGTAGAAGTGCTAGAAGTTCCATAATACATATCAGGATTTTGTGGCACTGCAACTCTTTTTGCCTTGAGAATTTCTTCCTGATTCTTGTTTTCTAGAATTTGTACAAAGTCGTTGAAGCTTGTTGTAGCTAAAGTACCATTGTACTTCATGATTTCCAAGAAGGTATTCCATTGGGGTGGCAACGCATCTGCAAACTTTTTCACAATCTCTGCTGCAGTTGTAACAACCTCAAAATTTGCCAATTCAGTCAACAAATGATTAAATCGACTTGTCAAATCATGTAACGACTCATTCTCCATACAAGTGAAGCCATCAAACTCTTTCTTTAGCAATTCTTTTCTCAATTGGCGTGTCGCTTCATTTCCTACGCCCCTTGTCTTTAACGCGTCCCACAATCTCTTCGTTGTCTTGTAACTAACGAATTGATGATAAATGTCTTTACTTAAAGCCTGAGTGAGAATGGCATATGCCTTCTTTTCCAAATCATACACCTTCTTCTGATCTTCTGTAAGATCTGCAAACGTGGCTGCAGATGATGCTGCAACTTCTATTGTTTGATCAAAATCTGTAATGAACCGCAACCACAATTCTGTATTTTGACCTTTAACGTATGTATGAAATCTATCAATCCATCCTGGATATTCATACAAGTGCATCAACTTTGGAGGCCGATTCAAACTTCCCGTTTCACTCTCGCTTAAGAGAATGCTTTGAACACTTGGAATTTGATTGGATACAAATGCCCATTGACCGGTAGAAATAGCATTAGCTTGTGAAGATACCGGTGCGGAAGATGACGGAGTACCAAAATACATATCTGTATTTACCAAAGTATTCCACCTTGGATTCATATTTAATCAGCCGAAGGATACCTGTTCGAAAGATACTTGAAAAAACACAAACTGTTAAGCACAAACAGACTGATGATCGAAAGATCCACACCTGTTCGAAGGATCAACAGGGTTCGAAAGATCTCTGTTGAATTTCGAACAAAGTTTTTCGAAAGATTCTCCAACCGAAGGATCCTTATCCTTCGAAAAAGTACTGTAGACCGAAAGATGAAATCGAAAGATGACTTCGAAAGACTCCCCAATCGAAGGATCCTAGTCTTTCGAAAATGAACAGTAGTCCGAAAGATGAATGTTTCGAAATGATTCCTTGGTTCGAAGGATGATGATCTATCGAACCTCCACTGATCGAAAGATGGTCTTTCGAGTTCGAAGGATATCTTTCGAATGGTTCTGACACAGTTGACAAAGAGTGACAGGTTGGTGAAAAAGGTGATGGGTTGGTAGAAACTTTCTGCGGAAGATATGGTCAGACCATGCAGGTTGCACGAAAACAGGTAAGGTTCGAATATTATAATCAAAATGCCCTTTCCAACACACGAACACTTGGTAATTTCAAAATTTTAAGATCAAAGAGTGTAGTTTAACAAGAACACTATGAGAATCGGTTGAAGATAAGAAGAACAAACCCATAAATATGAATATTTCTGCAAACCGACAACAAACCGAAACCCGTTTTTAACAAGTTTTTCAGAAAAGAAAAAAATAAACCTTTTAAACCCGAAAAACACCCGAAAACACTCGGTTTTAACAAGGAGAAGAGCCAAGGCTCTGATACCACTTGTAGGTCCGGCTAGGGGAGGATCTAGTCGCCTAATCCTTGTATACGAACCACTCCGGTTGTGCGGAATCCAACCGAAATAGCAAACCGAGATAGAACACGCAATAACACGACACGCAAGGTTCAACGATTAACACCACTTGTATTAAACGTATGAAAGGTCCGTTACAAGCACAAGGTTTACAAATCAGTTCTGCAAACTCTCTCTAGTGTGTGTGTGTTCCTAATCTGTCTGAGTGTCTAACTATCTAAATGAACACAACACACGGGTATTTATACCCAAACCAGCAGGTCCGGTCGAAGGATCATGCATACCGGTCGAAAGATGAATCTTTCGACCAGGAATAGCTCGAACGATCAACATGTACCACGAAGGATGTGATCTTTCGTGGTCCATCTCTCGAAGGTCCATCTTTCGAGCTCATTATCATCGAAGGATATAAGTGATCCTTCGATGACCATCCTTCGAACCAAACACATTACAAACATAATGTTGACTGTTTGGCCAAGTCAAACCAGGAGGATGGTTGACTTGGTCAAACTTACAAGACTAACAAGACATCGTTTTACATTGTGACCGAATACAGACAAAGTGCAGACATTAGTGCACCAACACTTCTAATGCCAAAAAAATAAAATAAAATTAAAATTATAGGGTTGTTAATAGCCTTGCATCAGCCCACTTAATTTCCTTGTTTTGAGTTATTTAGCCCACTAAACACTTCCAAAGCCCAACCCAATGAAACCCTAATCCATCCCATATATAACCCAAGTCTCCTCCAAGAATTTTTCACTTTCTTAACACTCTCCATTAACTCTTAAACACTCCAAACCGTAGCTGATTGCAGAAGTTCGAGCAGATTTATACCACTTCACTAAAGTGAACATAACTCACTCAATTCTTATCCGATTCACTAGATTCTTTTTCCTACTACTTTGTATTGACCTTAGCTACGTTTCCATGGGTTTTCACTGGAAAACCAGAGCCTGGAATGTTGCCAAAAGGGCTCCAAAGTGGACTGATTTTTCTGTTCTTGTTTCAAACTTTTATAAACTTGTTTAAACTTGAGGAAACTCATCTCAAACCTATGTCCTTATGCTTATAACCACTTCTATGGTTAGTTAGGCTTAAAAACAAGGTTGAGACATTCAAAATCAGAGGTATAAACCTCACAAACTTTCTGTTTTGTTCAAGGGTTTTAACCTACAAGTGATGCTCAAGTTCAAGACTTGATGATTGTGTGATTTAGGATTAGCTTGGGCTAACCTACTTGAAAATCCACACATTGCTTGATGTTTTCTCATAGATTAGTTGTTCATATTCTATTGTTTCTTGTAAGTTCATGACCCTCCTTGTTGTTCATAACAACAAGTGTAGTGGTGAACAATAGAGGTACCTAAATGGAAGCTTTGTTCTTCCTACCTCAAGTATAAATTCCATGATACTTAGAGGTGCCTAAATGAAGACTTTAATCTTTTACCTCATGCTTGACTTATATGATGTAATATACACTATGTAATACTTATGTAACAACCAAATAATCGAACTCTTGGTGATGAACTAATGGACATTCGTCAAGCTAGTATTTGTATCATCTTAGGCCTTGCCAACTTGTCACGATTCTAATGGAACTTTGTTCCATGAAAACATTTAAACTCTTTTAGAGTTTCATAGTGTCAAGAACAAGGGTCATTGGTGTTAGATGATTATTTTCATTTGTTTATTTTTCATGTTATTTAAACTCCAAATCCCTAGAACCATATGTAAACACCTCTTAAACTCCAAATCGAACACATTCAACTTCCTAGTCTCAACAACTTCGTCACATGGGATAATCGGAAAGCATATGCAACTTTGTGAGTACACTTGACCCATTTTCCTTTTAATACACTTTGGGTGCAACATGTTTTACTTGTTAAAATGCACGATTCACAAACATGCTTTATTCAATCAATCCTTATACATGCTTTGTTATGCTTAAGTTCTTGCTAGAATTCATACTACTTGTTAACTAGGCTTAACAATTATAGCGCTATAGGAGTAGCACACCATCCGACGGGGTTTTATTAAGTCTTTATTCTATAACGGTCTCGTTGGTTTTTTAGCAAGTGATGCTAAATACTAGTGGACACTAGAGTTGACATACAATGCATGATAGTTTGACCTTGTATACCAAATTGCCATGTTGGATTGAAAATACTTTTTATACACATGACACGAGTCTAAAACTTGTGTACTCGCCAATACCTTTGTATTGAATTATGCTTTTAAAACATGTTGTAGGGTTTTGAGATGATGTTTATGATGCATGGAACATAGTAGGATGCCTAGATACACATTTAAAAATTTTGTATTCTAATGTATTGTAATTCTTGTATTTCAAGTTGTTGTATTTGATTTCAATCCTTGTAATTGATTCTTTAGAAATGGAATGGAATTTATTATTTAAAAACTTGTCACAATTATTAGTGTTATGATGTCTCGAGCAATCTATTTCGTCTTACTCCGATGTTTCCGTCATCGGTTGGGGCGTGACATAATGTGTGATTGCCAAGTTATTATGCCTATTGTCTTCTCAATCGCATCATTTGAACCACACAGTGCTAAACCTGGCACAAAATGTGATGAAAATGTTTAATGAGGTTTATGAACAATTGGTGCTTGCATGCCAATGCAAGTTTGAGGAAGACAAATCAGCCACCACTTTGGTGGCTGAGAGGCGGCGACTGACATGGGAATAACTTGAAACTGCAGTCGCTAATGCTTCGGTTTTTATATAGGTACCCAATATACTTTCAGTTATTTGTAAAAACAAGTGTTTGAGTTATGTGTTTCAAAAACAAATTATAATCTTTCTATTATTTATATAAATGCTCAGTGAGAAAAAATTTCTCTATGTTTTAGTATATTTACATAACTAGGTTTTAATGATGCGCGCCGCGTTGCGGCGCGACAAAACTAAGTCATTGTAAAACTATTTATTGCGACTAAATACTTGGTTGTTATTAAAGCTATGCTATTTAGTGTATTATTTTTAAGTTGACAAGTGGAGTTTTCATACAACAGAGCCGTTGGTAGCAAGCGAGTTAGTAACTCCTGGCGATGGCGACTATTGCGATGTCTAAACATCCACTAACCCAACAAATAAGGAATAAGAATTGTATAAATACAATCAGAAAAACGTGTGAAAGAGGAGAAAAAGGAAGATGACGTGAAGTTATGTAAGCATAAAATGGGGAAAAAAAAGACCCCATGATTTGAACTTGTGACTCTTTAAAACACATACAACCACAAAACCACTCCACCATGATGAATAATCTAACTAACTTTGAAGAAAATGGATATATATACACACTTAAAAAGGGTATAGGGGAAAAAAGTCAACAAAGACAACCAATAAGGAAAGTTTACTATTCATTATGATGTGCCAGCTACTACTCATTAGCTTTGTTTTTTAATATATATATATATATATATATATATATATATATATATATAATTTCGGTTACTCCTTTTCATGTTTTTTATAACTAAGTGATTACGACATAACATATTATATCTGCCAGTGTATCACACAGATAACTAATCTAGTCATATTATATATTGTGAACAACTTATGTTGCTCTATTGTAGCCAATTGTCACACCAGCTCAACCCCGATGGCACCTACGCCCTTCCTCTTTCCTTCATCTTCCTCTATGTATCTTCCACTTTACTTTTAGTAAATGTCATCGGTGAGAAAACAAATATTACAGAGTTTAATAACTAACTCATATGTTTATTAGAAAAAAAATTTAGAATAAATTATACGAACAATAGAATTTCAGATATCATTAAAAAACTTGTTATTTAAAGTTAATATAGTCATATATAATTTCAAAACTTATTTCTAAATTAAAATGTCGAAAAAGTTAAAGAATTGTTATAAAACTAAATTTTAAAAATTTATGAATTTGTAAAAAATTTAAAAAATAACTATAAGAGAAATTAAGAAATAAGTTATTTTAAGATATACATACAAAACCTTCTCTCTCTACCGGCCGGAACCCTAGCTGCTCGACGATGGTGAAGATATCTATCTAGTAAGCGAGGTAATCGATTCTCACGGTATTTGTGAGTCAGACTTACCTTTCTTCCTAGCTGGTGTTTCGGATTCATCCATTCGCGGTGGGGTGTTCGGCAACGGTTGCTTCGTCTTCTTATCCTTATTTTTTTGGTCTATGGCTTCAAGGATTACCAAGTTTTATGTGGCAAACATCCCCGAGGGGTGCAGGCCATGGGATCTGGCAACTTTTCTGGGAAAGTATGGCGAGATTGTTGGTTCGTTCATTGCCAGGAAGAGATCTAAAGAAGGTTTAAAATTTGGATTTGTGAGTTTTAAGGGGGTCACGGATTGGAAAGAGCTGGAAAGAAATATGCATGGTCTCAATCTGGGGGGCTCTAAACTTACTATTAATCGTGCAAGATTTGCTAAGGAGAATGATTCGGTGGAAGAACCTAGGGTTAACATGCCGAAGACTCAGGCTGCTCCTCGGAAAGAATACAAAAATTTTGAGCAACCGAGGAGGGAGGCGTTTGTAAGGAATGACTGCTCGTATTCGGCGGCGTTATTGAATAATTTTGACAGGACATCTAACTCGGACGTGCATGGTTTGGACAAAGATAATATAGTGGATGTTCATAGTGAGACGAGCGCGTTTTTTGACTTGCAAGGTAGAGCGGTGGTGGGGAGAGTGAAAGACTTTGAAAGGTTGATCAATCTGAAAGTTTTATTAATTGCGGCTGAGATCTGTGGTTTCAAGCTTCATTATCTCGGGGGGTTAAACATGATGATTTCATTCGAAGACGAGATAGACGCTTCTGGTTTTGTCCTCAACGTCAACCTTTGGAAAGATTGGTTCATGTCCCTTGACATCTGGTCCGGCCAGACCCTGGCGTACGAAAGGTTGGCCTGGTTGAAGTTCCAGGGTGTCCCGTTACACCTAGCTGAGAATAAAGTTTTCAATGACATTGCAGCTCTATTCGGGAAGGTTGTCAAAGGCTCTAATCTGTCTGTTGATGATTGGGACTTGTCTTCCTCGTATGTCGGTGTGTTGGTGGATGAAGGTTCAAGTATCTATGGTTCGGCTACGTTAGTGTGGAGAAAAAAGAAGTTCAAGGTATGGGTTCTGGAAGAACAGGAGAAATGGGTTCCTGATTGCACGTTAGAAGAAGAAAGATCGAAGGAGAATTATGGTTTCGACAAAACGAAAGGTAGGAGCGAAGAGGGGACTGCTTCTTCGAGTGAAGACGATGACGGTTCTGCGGTCAGATCGGTCAATGAGCGGGTTGATGCCGACGGTGAACCGGAAATTGTGAGGCTGGAAGTTACTACACCGGTGAGAGAATTGGAACAGACGGATGGAAATAATGAGGGCGGCGGTCCAGAATCAGTTTACGTTGGAATATTAAGTAATAATGTTGTTGTTCTCAATTCCAAGGTTGGAGGGGCTTTTAGTATTCCTGGTGGGGCCCTCCTGAGCTCTAAAAAGGATAATGGTCTGGTGACACTTAGTAATACCTTTAATATGGGCAGGCCCAAATTGCCATCCAGAATTCCAAGGCCCAGAAATAAAAAATCGGAATGCAGCGCTAATGTTAGCCCAGCTTCGGATCCCAGGCCCAAGAAACGACTTAGGGAACACTCGGAATTCGCTTTTGACCTTAACAAACATGCTGCTAGGGGTGGCAAAATGGGTAGGTTGGGTAGGTTTGGGTAATGGGTTAGGATGGGGATGGGTTAGGATGGGTTTGGGTTAGGATGGGTTTATTAAGAAATGGGTTAGGATGAGTTTAGGTCAAGATGGGTTTTTCTCAAGATAGATTTGGGCATGATAGGCTAAAAATATAAATAAATAATCAAAAAAAATTTAAAAAATAAAAAAAAAATTAAAAAAAAATCAAAAAAATTTAAAAAGAAATAAAAAAAAATTAAAAATAATAAAAAATAATTAAAAAATCAAAAAAATAAAAAAAACCAAATCAAAAAATCAAAACGAGCACCATCATTGCTCACTTCTTGTCCGACGTTTCTAATCCGTTGCTAAAAACTTTTTGTCGCAGAATTAGCAATGAACTTGTCGATCAACCGAAAATCAATCCGAAATTGATCCGATCAGTTCAAAATGTACAAAAACTTTAGCCGAAAGTTACCGAATTCGACCGAAAATACAACCAATTCAATCTTAATCGGAACACACCAAACTGTAATTATGATTCAAATCAAATTTTCATTAATCGATTGTTTTAAACTCACAAAGGCTACTCAATTCAGATCTGAAATCTTGTACATCAAAAACAGTTTCAAATCGATTTACAAATTCGTTTTCTTCTCAAGCAATACTCGCAAACAACCTCACAATTCAGTTATGCGACTTGAAGCATGTTACTCCGCAACTCAGTTCAGATTTACTCTTCGAATCAATCAAGTAATCGTTTTTTTTTATAAAAACAACTCAATAACAGATCTGGGTTCATCAATTTTAATGAAGAATTCACTTCGAAATCAATGTAATGTGTCTGATATGTTCAAAAATGATTTGAAAACCAAACTGAAAATCACTGATTCTATCAGAGATACACAAACAAGACACCGAATCACACCTGAAATTGATCCAATTTTACCGAAACTTGACTGAAATTTACCGAAAATCAAAAGTTGTACCACAATCTTCACTGTGTATATATTAATCGATGAAAATAAACAACAAGAACTATTAATCTCTCTTTGTCAACAATGAAATCATTCAGATCTATGTATAATGTGCTGAGTATAATCGTTCATTCAATTTCAGCAAGTTTTGATCACTGATCAGTCTTAAATCGATGTAGTCAGAAATAATCAAAACTATAACACAACACATACTTGTACAGATTCAGCGTGATCACCCAAACTCCGGTACTCAGGATTCAACTTAGATCCACCGGCGTAACCGACGGTGGTACGTACAACTCCATCCAAGCAACCGAACACATATTCCGCTCTCCAGAAGCTTCCGAGAGAGAAAACAACGGTTTTAAGGAACTGATCCGGGGGATTTCCGGTGACCTGAGAGATCGGATTCGGAAACTTAATCGCTAGGGCTGTTATATTGGGGGTGAGTGTGATGGTGAGAATGATGTATGATAGGTTTGTGTAGTTTGAAAGATAAAAACCCATTCTGACCCATGTTAAAACTTAGATGAATATTTTAAAACCCATCCTAACCCATCTTGAATATTTTCCTAGCCCATTCTGACTTATTTCTTTTTTTAAAATGGCCTAAAATAACCCAAAATGTCATGAATGGGTTCTTGTTGCCACCCCTACATGCTGCTGAAGGTTCTATGTCCTCGGCCTCAAGGAAAGATGTTGTTGGAGACAAGGCTTTTTCGGGACAAGATGTGGATGCAAATCAGGTCCCTCAAGCTGCTTCGGGAACTTTTTCTCACTTTAACTCAGAAGAGAACTCAAGACTGGAAGAAAGGGAGGTCCGACCGGATACAGAGGTTAGTGAAAATTTTGTTTTTAATGATGAAGTTAGGGACACAATTAGTTTGGGGAAATCAGTGGGGGTGGATCTTGGCAATCACTTCGAGCTGGTAAACAAGACCATCAGGAAAGAAGGAATGAATGTGGTGAACCCATGAATTTTATGTCTTTGAACATTAGGGGTATTTCAGGAGAGTCGAAAGCTGATTGGGTTAAAAAAATTCGGATCTCGAATAAAATAAGTATGGTTGCTCTCCAAGAGACTATGGTTTCCGTTGTGTCTAGATATACGATGTCAAGGATTTGGGGTAATAGTAACTTTGATTATGTTTATTCAGCATCGGTGGGGTTATCGGGCGGTCTAGTTTGCGCTTGGGACCCCAAAGTCTTTAAATTTGACTCTAGTGTCCAGGAGAGATATTATATTTTGCTAAAAGGTTCGGTGGTGGGGAGCGGAACTCCGATTAACATTATTAATGTCTATGCCCCCCAGAATACGGCGTCGAAACTTCAGTTATGGGGCGAGCTCTCTAATATTATCGATCCTACGTTAGGTTTGTGGGTTATAGTGGGAGATTTCAACTCGGTTAGATCGAGATTGGAAAGGAAGCACACCAACTTTAAACCTGTTTGTGCCGAAAATTTTAACGACTTTATTTTTGAAAATGGGTTGCTTGAGTATCCGATGCAGGGGAGGAATTTTACATGTATTAGAGATAACGGTAAAAAATTAAGCAAGTTAGATCGCTTCCTGGTTTGTTTGGAATTTTTCAACAAGTGGCCTTCAGCGTGCGTGAGAGCTTTATCAAACCGATACTCCGACCATTGCCCAATTGTCCTCGAACGGGTTGATCTCAACTTCGCCCCCCGGCCATTCAGAGTGTTTAACTCTTGGATCGGGAAGCAGGGATTTGAGGAGACTGTTCTAGCGGCTGTGGAAGGTATGCAGATTTCCGATCCTCCCGACTCTTATCTTATGTCTAAATTCGCTCGCATCACGGTTTTTCTTAAAATTTGGAGAGACGAATATTTAGCCAAGGAAAGAGAAAGTGAATCTTTGGCTATTTCGGAGTTGGAAAAACTGGAAGAAGAAATGGAACTGAGGGAGCTTTCGGAAGAGGAAGAATGGGTTATGTCGGAAAACAGGAAAATTATTCATGACATTGAGGATAGGAAGAGAGCGGATATTAAACAAAGAGCTCGTATAAGATGGGCCGTTGACGGTGACGAGAACTCTAAGTTCTTCCATGCTATGGTTAATAACAGGAAAGCCTCGAATAACATTCATGGTCTATCTATTGAGGGAGAATGGTGCACTAAACCGGTGAAAATTAAAAAAGAGATTTTTTCGTTCTTCCGTGATAAATTCAAAGAGAGTATCAAGCTTAGGCCGGCTCTGCAGTGTAGCAACATCAAAAGGCTTTCCGATGTCGAAGCCAACCTGCTAATCGAACCATTTTCTGAGATGGAGATAAGAAATGCGGTTTTCGAATGCGGTGAAGATCGGGCTCCCGGCCCCGACGGTTTCAACTTCAAATTCATCAAACACTTTTGGGACATTTTCAAAGATGATTTTTTTAGAATCTTTGCTCGGTTTCACAATCAAGGTATGATCAATGATGGTTGTGGTGCTTCGTTCATAGCGCTTATAGCAAAAATTCCGGATCCGGTATCGCTCAATAATTACAGACCAATTAATTTGGTTGGCATTATTAGCAAGGTAATCTCTAAAGTTATGGCGAATAGGATGAGAATGGTCTTGGACGGTGTTATTTCGGACTCTTAATCGGCTTTCCTAAAGGGGAGATACATTCTTGACGGTCCTCTTATCGTCAACGAACTCATTTCATGGATTAAAAAGAATAAAAAGAAGGCTTTTCTCCTAAAGATAGATTTTGAAAAAGCCTATGATAATGTGAATTGGCAGTTTGTTATCAGTATTCTAACCCAAATGGGATTCCCTGAGTTGTGGTGTAAATGGACCATGGGTATTCTCAAGTCGGCCTCATCGTCTGTGTTAGTGAACGGGGCTCCTACTTTTCTTTTCAGGTGCGAAAAAGGGATGAGACAGGGAGATCCGCTTTCGCCATTCCTATTCTTAGTTGTCATGGAGGCTTTGTCGTGTATGATAAACAGTGCAAAGAATGCAGACCTCATTAAAGGTATTTCCACCCCTAATGATGGCCCCAATATCTCTCATCTCCTCTACGCGGATGACTCTATTGTTATGGGAGAGTGGGATAAGCGGGAAGTGGTTAACATAGTAAGAGTGCTTCGGGTTTTCTACATTTGTTCAGGGCTTAAAATCAATATTGACAAATCCAATTTATATGGTATTGGTGTAGAAACGGATAATATCATCGATATGGCTAATGTGGTGGGGTGTAGACCGGATTATTTTCCTTTTAAATACCTTGGTCTTTCGGTAGGGGCGAACATGAATAGGATCGTTAACTGGAGTCCTGTTTATGATATTTTTCGCAACCGGTTGTCTAGATGGAAATCTCAATTGCTTTCGATTGGTGGTAGAGTCGTCATCATAAAGTCGGTTTTGGAAAGCTTGCCGTGTTTCTACTTCTCGTTATACAAAGCTCCTAAAAAGGTAATTTCGGACCTTGAATCTATGATTAAGAAGTTTTTATGGGGAGGGACGTTAGAGGAAAAAAAGATGCATTGGGTCAATTGGGATCGGGTCTCTTGTCCTAAAAAAGAGGGAGGTCTGGGCCTTAATAAACTTTCTGATGTGAACGTTTCGCTTCTCACCAAATGGGTATGGCGCTTTAAAACGGAAAACAATAGCCTATGGAAAAAAAGTTATTATTGCGCTCCACTCTAGTCGGGTCGGCTGGGAAGGTTTTCCAATTAAAAACTCGTTGAATGGAGTGTGGCATAATATTGTAAAAGTCCTTATTAACGTCAAAGTGGGAGGCGTTCAGATTAAGAATTATATAAAAGGTGTCATAGGGAACGATAATGAGATTTCGTTTTGGCTGGACACTTGGATAATCAACGAACCGCTCAAGGTGAGGTTCCCTGATCTGTTTCGTCTTGAGGCTGCCAAGAAGTGTTATGTTGCTGAGCGTGTGATTGGTTCTGAAGGGGGAGTCGTTTTAACATGGAACTGGAAAGAGGATGTGGCTGCTTCGGGCCTGTCTGCGTCTTTTCAGCAGCTGTGTGAGCTCCTGGATTCGGTGCAAACCTCTGACAACGAAGACAAATGGGTTTGGTCTCCTCGTTATGATGGTATGTTTTCGGTTAAGGCTGTCAAGTCCATCATTAGTTCGGATAGGAACCCGGGCAACAACTTTGTTTTTGAATGGTGTGACTGGGTTCCGGATAAGTGCAATATTCACCTTTGGAGAGCGGAAATGGAAAAAATACCGACGAAACTCGCATTAAGAAAAAGGAATGTGTTTACTGAAGATCCGAGCTGCCCCTTGTGCTGTTCTGCGGACGAATCTGCTGAACATATCTTTATTGCTTGTTACGTGTCTTCGGTGGTTTGGAACGACATTAGTTCGTGGTGCAAGATACCTTTCATTTATGCTTTCTCGATCATTGACCTCCTTGGTATCCATAAATCCATCCCAGTTTCAGCGAAGAAGAGGGAGGCGGTGTATGGTATAGTCATCGTTGCCTGTTGGAGCCTTTGGCGTGCTAGGAATAAGTTGGTTTTCTCAAATAGCCCGGTAAGGATTGATAGGATTTTGAGCGAGATTAAAGTGTTTAGTTTCCTTTGGTTTTCTAATAGATCAAAGTTTAAAGGGGTTAGTTGGGAAGATTGGATCTCGTTTGTAAATATGTAATTTGTTTGTAGTGTGTTGGGTCGGCCCGGTTTGGGTCGGCTTGTTGTGAATGAAGTTTACGTTTCAAAAAAAAAGTTATTTTAAGATTTTAGTTAGAGCAAAAGAATTTTTAACCGTTTTGACTGGTTCAACTTGGTTTGACCCAAGTCAACCCAATTGACTCAAGAATTTATTTTCAATTAAATGAGGATTTTTTTTTAAAGGAATTAAATGAGGGTTATATTGTTACAGATCAACCCAATTGACTCTAGAATTTATTTTCAATTAAATGAGGGTTATATTGTTACAAATTTATATCATTAAATGATCATTGTTGAATCGTATAATTTGTTAAAACTAGGCTTGTAAATGAACCGAACGAACACGAACATAGCCATGTCCATGTTCGTTCATTTAACTTTAGCCGAACACGAACGCGAACATATAATTGAACACAACTTTTTGTTCGTTTTCGTTCATTAAGAAATCGAGCATGTTCGTGTTCGTTTATGTTCGTTCATTTAAAGCTTAAACAAACATGAACGAACACAAACGAACATAAACACAAAAAACTTAACTGAACATATTTAAATAAACATAAACTAACATGATTGAACAAACATAAACGAACACAAATGAACGTAATTGAATAAATATAAACAAACACAATTTAACATTAGTGAACACAAACAAACAAGTTTAATATATATTACAATTCATCCGAAAACACATCTAAATTAGGATTCATAGACACTAAATTAAGTAGCTTTTTGTATATAAATATTAAGTAAACGATCAGTTACATTTTAAAATTTCATTTTTATAACTAGAAAACTAAATTACTAATTAGTTATATTTATATAAGTAGTTAGAAAACCTAATATTTATATAAATATAACTATTTATGTATTTACAAAAAATTAAACAAACACTAACGAACATTCACGAACATAAATGAACAAACACAAGGTGTGTTCATGTTCGTTCATTATGAACAAAATTTTTTGTTCGTGTTCGTTCGTTTATTAAATAAACGAACATAAACGAACTTCCCGCCGAACAAGTTCACGAATAGTTCATGAACGTTCGGTTCGTTTACAGGCCTATACAAAATGTACAAACTGAAGGTTTTGCTAAAAAAACGTGGTGGCATTTTTGTAATTATTAGTAATTATCAAAATTACTCTACAAATGATCCTGTAGAAAAATTTTGATTTTGTAGAGTAATTTTGTAAATGTCAAGGGTCGGAATATTGAAAGAATAAGGAAAAAACGTGTCAGAGTCATGTCTCAAACCACTTAGCCGAGCGTCGCCTTCAAAAGAGGGGCCTACCGCTTTTCGCATTAATAACTTAATTAATTATCTTTCAATATTCCGACCCTTTGGGATTGTATCCTTACTGACTCAAACAACTGGGTTGTGGGTAACGTCACCTTCAAAAGATGGGCCTACTACTATAACAAAGATAATCTCTTAAAAAGTGCAAAAGTGCGGAAATCATAAAAGGATACATTAAAGGCGAGTCGGATCCAAGTGATTCATCTTGTCTATTTGTTTTTACTTTATTTTTATTTCTGCATTTTTAGATTTTATTTTCATGTTTTAAAATCTTTTCTCAAAAATTTTAGATTGATTAGACGTTGAGGATAAACCGGTACTAAAAGCTCTTGTGTCCTTGGACGACCTCGGTATCTTACCAACGCTATACTACGCTCACGATGGGTGCAG
The DNA here is from genome assembly GCA_030545235.1 of Helianthus tuberosus. Classification (NCBI taxonomy): domain Eukaryota; kingdom Viridiplantae; phylum Streptophyta; class Magnoliopsida; order Asterales; family Asteraceae; genus Helianthus; species Helianthus tuberosus. Next base: position 175,184,620 of record CM060352.1, read on the forward strand.
TTGCCCAAGTGTGTGTTTAGTGTTAGTAGAATATCGTGTTTTATAAATTTAAAACTTGACTAATGTGTAAAATGGGCTTAAAATATCAATAAAAACATAATACACCCGATACACACCACAAACACACAATCACCTGCCTCAACAACTTTCAGCAAAGCTAAATCAAGGAATCAGCAGACTTTAGAAATCAGCAGATCTTTATTCTCTCATCAACCTTTCCCGGATTTGCCCTTTGAATTGGAGCCCAAAATCTAAGGAATCAGTATCATCTTCATCCCTATCAAGCTGAAGGTTAAAAAGATCTTGGAGGTCAACTGGATTCAGACCAAGTGCATTCTCCCTTGATATCTTTTCAACACTACCATCAGACTTGATCAAAGTCAATTCATGGGTCTGTTTGTCAGACTTCCACTTTAGTATTTTTGGGTCTGATGGGTTTCTTGGGAGAAGTTTTGTTTGAGAGGAGTTTGGCGATTGAGGCCTGCTTGCCAACCTCTGAAGTGTTTGGGCAACTTGAGCTTGTAATTGCAACGAAACATCATCCAATCCATATCGTAACTGATTTCTGATAGACTCTTTTCTGATTTCAGCTTCTCTCTTTTCATCTTCCTCATCAATCAGTTGTTATCTTTTTCTTTGGTTCAAGGAAGCGATGGATACATCTGCTGATGAGAACAACTTTTTAGATGTAATGGTCTGCCGACGTCTAACAGTGGTTTCATCTTTGTATACTGGCTTTTTAGGAAGGTATGGATCTGTCTTTCTTCGCTCTTCTAGATTATTGTAAGCTCGACCAATATACTGCCTAGACCATTTTCCAATTTGTCTAGGTGTCCCATACTTAGCTGCTACAAGTTCTGCCATCATTCTCTTGTACTTCAACACTTCATCCACTTCAACCTTTTTGTATTGTTTCCGTTGGGAGCAGATTTTTACATTTGAGGATCTTTATTCATCTTTCAATTCTATTAACTTTCTCTTTAAGAGCTTCAAAGGGCTAGTCTTTGAAATCAGACCTGTAGGCTTCGTAGGGCTTGGTATCCATGATAATGTTCAAGAAATCATTCCTTAATGTCTTTTGTAGCTTAGCATTTGGTGACAGATTTGACATTTTCTTACTCAGGTCTCTAGCAAAATCTTCTAACTTCTTGACTTGACTAAGCCAATGTTGCATGCGACCTGATAAGTTGGTGTCTCCTAGCCCTTTACTCTCTTCTTTTGCCTGATATTCTGCTTGCTTGCCCTTTAGCTTCAGATATTCATCAATATTTTTTGGAGTTCCGAATCCATGAAGAGATGGGAAGGTTCTTTTGGATGGATCATCCTCTATGTAAAATTGAACCATTTCATGTTGAACTGCAAGCAGTTTCAGAGGGAAATTTACTGCCAATGGGTTGATTTTTGGTGATGGAGGTGGAATGAATGGTTTGAGTGAAGTTTGAATGAATGGAGCAGATTATAACGAAATTGGTGCGGGTATATCTTTTTCTTCCTTCTCTTCTTCATGCACCATGAATTTTCTCTTTCTTGTGTAAACATATTTCTGAGAAGGAGTTTGGGAAGTAGAACGTGCTATGAGTGTAAGGGTTGATTGTGAAGGGAATTGAAATTGGGTAGAATCAGTGGATTGACTAACAACTGTTGAAACAACTGGTGTCTCAACCGCTGTTGTCTTAACATATGTTGAAGCATTTATTGCATCAACAATTGTTTCAATGGAGGTTGGTAGTGGTGATGAGGATTTTGTATTCTGCTTTTTGACAGGTGGTTTTTCTGGTGAGAGTTTTGATTTTGGTGTATCAAAATCTGGCTTCTTAGGTTCAGCAGTGGTTTTAAGTTTCGCATCAGTGGTAGGTTTTTCTGGTGGTGATATTGGTTTAGGAAATTTGACAATAGGAGATTTGTTGTGTTTGTGTGATTTTCTTCTATTCGAGGTTCCAATGTTGAGCAATTTGTTTTCTTTCTTCGCTTTTTTCAATAACTCTTGCCTCACCACATATGTTCTACATTCTTTTGTATCCTTCCTATTCTGCTTTGCTTCAATCTCCATATTTGTCTGTTTGTTAAGGGTATCATCAATTCCCTTTATCTTACCAGTATCAGATTTTCCAGAAGATTTTGCAGAAGTTTGCTTGGCAGACTTTGGATTTTGTTTTGGCTGATTCCTTGGTGTTGGTTTGCCAAAGTTTTTCATGGAATCTTTCTCCCCCTTTTCAGCATCATCTTCATCGTCTTTTTCAAACACAGGTGCAGGGGTAGTACCAGTTAACTTTGCAATGGATTCTTTTATGCCCTTGATGTCAGCCTGTGTGTCTTTGTATCTTGCTTCAACCATAACTCTAATTAGCTTCATGTGTGAATTAAGTTGAATCTCAGCCAGTTCCCTTTGAGCTGCAAGAATGGGTTGACTAAATTCCAAAGCTCTCGGCATAACTGCTGATGAGAAGGTCAACTTTTGAAAGCATCCACCAACTGCTTCAATAGATCTTTCATATCAGCAACAGTTGTTTCTAAGTTGGATATCCTCTCCGTCAAATCCTGGTATTTTAATCCATCAACTAACTTAATAGGATCATCTGAATCCCCACCAGAGGTGGTTGTATCTGCTTTTGAAAGAGGAGGTATCTCCAAATTTTCATTAGCAGATGCCCCTTGTTCATGGTTCTGGGGACTTCCCTTTGCATCAGTGGTTACCTTAGTGATCTCACCAGTGGTTAACTTGAACTCACTAGTGGATACCTTCAAGGGAGTCTGACTAATGAAACTATTGTCCAAATGTAAATAAGCGGATTTGACATTTGTAGTAGCTGCTCCACTTGAAATACCATCAAGAATTTCCTGAAATTCAAGAGGTGTAACCTCCTCAACTGTTTCTGGGTTAGCTAATTGAACAGGTTCAGACACAACTATTGTTGAAGTTAAACTCTCAGTAAAGTGTTCGTGGGAGGGACTGCTATGAGTCTAAATGTCAATAGCTTGAAGCAGTGTTACAAACTTTGGTGGAATAGAAGATGAAGGGATTGCTGTCGAAAGAGACATTGCCCCGGGAGAAGGGCTTTTAAGCATACTCTTATATGAGGGTATGACATCATATTGTGATGTCCCTGTGAATACAACATGTTCCTTTTGTGAGGAATCATGAGGAGTTTGGTTTAAGGGTTGAGATCTTTCCACATGTTGTGAGGAAGTAGCAACAGTTGTTTGTAGTGACATCTGTGTTGTCACAGGGTTAACCTCTGGGATCTCATATTCCAGAGGACCCGTTTTTGTGGTTTCAGTGAGCTTTTTGGATTTTGTTTTGGTCTTTTTGGGTTTTGTTGGTGGGGGTTTCACAGCAGTGGTTGTAGTGTTGTGATCACCAAGAGCAGTGGACTCAACAACAGAGGTTTGAGGAGCAGTTGTGGACTCATCTAAAATTTCCTCATTCCCCTCTGCTTCAGTTTTGGAAACATATGACTCTTTAGCCATAAGGCGAGTAAAAGTTTCAGATGTTAGACTATTCATTTTAAAAGCTTTACCTTTTCCAAAAGCTTTTTGAGAAACATGTTTTTGCAGGTAGTAGCTTAAAAGTCTAGGAAACAGAAGAAAAGCAACTGTTTTCCCCTTTCTAATGTTTTTTAAATTTGCAACCAAATCAGCAAACAGTGCCTGGGAGTAGTTAGAATCAGTATTTGTCAAAATTGCATACCACAATAACTGAATTTTCAAAGGTATTTCATTAAAAGAAGTAGTTTTATTTGAGAGACAGATTAAGAGAGTATGGAACAGGAATTTCATTGGTGGTGGAAAATTACCTTTAAACATAGTTGCCTTATTCAACTGTCCATCATATCCCCTCTCAGTCAACTCTGTTTGAATCTCATTTTTCGGGAAAGATGTCTTACCTGCCAAGTCGTTTACCCCAAATGTTGTTGATATGGTAGTGGGGGTAATAGCAACCGATTCACCTCCGACTTTTGAAGTTATACTGAATGCCACATTGTTTTGTTCTTCAATATTCACATTTGCCCAGAAATCGCGGAGTGTTTCTTGGTAAATGGGTGCGTCGGCGGTAAGAATGGCCTTATATTTTGATGATGTAAGAACATCAATCATTGAATGATAGAGATATTGTTCTCGGTTTTCTCAAAAATAGCCAGGTAGTTAAGCTGCTTTTTCATTATCAGAGCCATTATCGGAATTGAAACTTGCGAGAGGTTGACGAAGAAGTGTTGAAGAAGAAGGTGGAAACCACTTTGATGAATTTTAAATTTGTGATGATAGTAAAACCTCTGTTTGGGGATGAAACAGGGTTTTATAAAGTGAAAAAGTGAATGCTGACGTGTCAGAAGTTACAAAGATCTGATGGCTAACATCTGTCCACGTCAGAACCTCTGCCGTGATAATGGATGACAGTTGTTTGGAAACCATTGTTGGGCAACAACAGATGTTAGGCAACAATGGTAAGTCAGCAATCATTAGATTAAACAGAACCTATGAGAACAAACAATACCCTTCAACAGTGTTTGGAAACCACTATTGGGAAACAATAGATGTTAGGAAACAATGGTAAGTCAGCAGTCCTTAGATTAAACAAAACCTATGAGAACAGACAATACCCTTCAGTAGTCTGTTGAATTTTTAGTCAAACAGAGGTTTGGAAAACAGTTGTTTTCAACAGACTTTTAATATAAACAGATAAATTCATATTAAATATCAGCAACCATTTAATGCAAACATTTCAAAAATAAATTTTCATGGGAAAACTATAAAATTAAATATCAAGAAACCGAATCAGCAAATTTTAAACCTCTGGCATATTTTTTTTTAAAGCCTCTTCATTTAAACACTATCAATACTCTACATGGCAAACACAGGCTTCTAACACTTCATCGGACACAAATGTTGTAAACCGTGGTAAATCAACAGTCGCTAGGATAAACAGAGCTTATTAAAACAGACAATACCTTTCAACAGTGGATGAATTTTTATCCAAACAGAAGTTGATTCAAAACATCAACAAATACTATGAAAACACTAATGATTAGTTTTAAATTGATTTTATATATTAAGACTTATGATTATGATGCAATAATAACCTCAGAAAAGCATTATCGGACAACCTCTCTGACTGCCACATCAACCTTTCTTTTGTCACCGCAATTTTTAGAGAAACAGAGGTTTGCCCAACAGTTGTTTTCCATAAACTTTTAAGAGTTTTTAAAAATATTTTAAAATAGCTATTTTTAAAGAATGGAGTTTTGATGTTCTGAATACATTTTACAAAGATCTATTGGGCAATAACAGATGTTCAGAACTTCTGTTGTGTTAATGGTTGACAATTCTTTGGAAACCGCTGTTGGCAATAACAGATGTTGGTAACGGTAGCAACTCAATAGTCGTTACATAAAACAGAAATTATGAGAACAGACAATACCTTTTAGCAGTGGATGAATCTTTAGCCAAACATATGTTTTAAAAACAGTTGTTTTCAATAGACTTTTAAAGATTTTTGACAAATTTTTTAAAAATAGCTATTTTTTAAGAATGGATTTTTGATGTTTTGAAGACATTATAATGCTTTAATCATCACCAGACGATAATTCCAAGCAGTTCTTCTCTTTTGGCAAAATTTAATTTTAACAGACCTTTACAATAGCAGATATCAACTCTAATAACTGTTGATGCTAAAATTAGTAAAAATAAAATGCTCCACAAAGATCAATAGAATTAAAATTTATCTATGGCATATGAGGATAGATCAAAAATTACATTGAGTACTGAACAACGAACTTTAATAATCTAAAGACGATGATTTCAAGCAGTGGTTCTCTTTTGGCAAAATTTAACTTTAACAGACCTTTACAATAGCAGACATCAACTTTAACAACTGTTGTTGCTAAAATTAGTAAAAATAAAATGCTCCACAAAGATTAATAGAATTAAAATTTATCTATGACATATGAGGATAGATAATAATTACATCGAGTACTGAACAACAAAATTTAATAATCTAACAGCAAAAATTAAGAAATTTTAGCTTCAACTCCATCGAGTACTGAACTTCTCTATGTATATCTTTGAGCATCGCCATGAACTCCAAGTCTCTATCACCACACTCTATATTACTGACAACACAAAGGTCACGTCATCGCCATCAGGTTTCTGGACACATGGTCTCTCGTAAACAGACCAAGATGCAGTCCATCAAAACACCTCTTCAGCTCTTGAAGAGTAACCCTATCCTCATATACTTGATCCTCAACTTGCTTGATAAAGCGATACTTTAAATCATCAGAGTCTGCAGAAGGGTATGATGACATTTTAACTTGTATATTTCTTCAAGTCTGATGTAAAAGAAGGATATTATGGTAGTAAAACGTGATGAAAAACAGGTGAACTGACAATCATATTATATAGTGAAATAGCTAACAGCCTAAAGGTCAGACTTAATTTCACCGCACCATTAAACTAATCTAGGAGGCAAAAACGTGTACATTTAATATAAATATATAAATTCATATATTTCAAAACAGCAGCCATTTAATGCAAAACCTTTCAAAAATAAGTTTTCATGGGAAAACTAAAAAGTTAAATATCAAGAAACCAAAAGAAGAAAAATAAATAAAAAAACAGTTATCATAATTACCATTAACTTCTTCATTTATCATAAAGATGCATTTTAAACACTATAATAGGCTGATGATTAGGCTGATTCAAAACATCAATAATTGTTTTTTAAAAACATGTCCTCTCAAAAAACAAAGTTGGAACACAATTGGCCTAATGAAGAACTAATATATAAAATTGACATCATCAGTGATAATAAATACAAGAAAACCTAGAGCAGCATCGGATTGCTTCATGAAGTCCTCCACTCTCCTACATCAGACTTCAAGAACAGTGTAGAAGAATTTCCCACTGCTCGCTCGAAAAAAAACAAAGCTGAAATATATCAACACTTTAAAATAAAAATTATCAACATATATCAACAGTTTAAAAGAATCCACAAACCTAAAATAACCTGCAACTGATTGTTTGAATTTTAAACAACTCTGATTAGGCTGAAATATAAAGCGAGAATTAGAATAGATCAGTTCAAAATTTAAGAATCAAAATTACAGAAAAAAACATACTCTCAACGATGTTGCCAAAATGATGTTGGAAAAATTATGTGAAGTACAAAAAGCTGTAACCGGAGATGAACAGACTGAATATGAAAATTCTGCATTCTGCAACAATCCATTATACTTTCTATAAAAAGAGAAAACCAAGTGACATAAGAAAAACTGAGATGCAACGTTGTTGTGTGAAACAGAGCTTCAATGAAACAACGATGTTAGAACAATGATATTGGAAGGATAATGTGTAAACAGAGTCAACAAATGTTCGAACAAAGAACTGTAATTGGAGATTAACCAGCTCAATCATGAGAGCTATGCATTTGAGTGAGAGAGATATGATCGCAAATATGAGCGAGAGAGATAAATTGAAATTTGAATGTGGAGCCAAATTCATATATGTTATTTATAGGGAGCCAGATTCATATGTAGTTTGAATTTTGAATTTGGAGCCAGGATTTTAAATTTTGAATATGGGTAGAAGTTATGGGCCGAGGTTTGAAGTGTGTATAAACAACTGCCTTTTTGTATGTGGGCAGATGTTTAAATTATTAATAACGGACAGACTTTTGAAAGTATAGATGTGGGTCAGACCTTTGAAAATTAAAGTGGTTTTATATATTAAGGTTTATGATGCAGTAATGACATAAGAAAAGCCTTGTTGGACAGTCTCTATGGCCGCCACCTCAGCTTTTCTTATGTCACTTGGTTTTCTCCTTTTATAGAAAGTATAGACATTGAAATCACTATTCATTTCAACTCGTTTATTAATATATAGTAATATATAGTAATAATAATGTTTCGCATAGGTGGAACACGATAAACTGCACATTGCTACTAAACGATCCAATTAAGTAAAGTCATATAAAATCCCACAACATTATCAAACCACAATGCAAACCTAAGCACAACACCGTTTTTGAACACTGTATTTAGAATTTCATATATTTTGAAGAATATATTAAGCTCGTTATGTTTAATTTTTAACAATAACTTTTTGCATCTAATATATATATGTATTTTTTTTTAACCTTAGACATGTATGACTTTAAAGTTTAAACTCGTACTCTTAGGGTGAGCGGAGTGGGGCGGCAAAAACGTTGGTATCGTGGTTTACTGATCGGTAACACCGACGCCGTCCGTGTTTACCGATCGGTAAACACTTACCGATCGGTAAACACTTACCGAACGAGATTTTATGTTTGTGTACGTTTGTTAAGGAAATAAACTTGTTCGTGTTTGTTTGTTAATTATAGGCAACGAACGAAAATGAACGTTGATACACACAAATGGGTACAAACTATTGTTCATGAAAACAAATGGAAACGAACGAAACACAAACAAGCATTCATGAACAAAATATATAATACACCGACACTTACTAAGTATTTTATTTATCAGAATTTTGAAGTATATAAATAAATTATAAAAACTAAAAACATTAATGAACTATCGAACACAAACGAACGTGATGTTATCGACTGTTCACGAACATAAATGAACGAACGTGGTCTCTGTTTATGTTCGTTCGTTTAACTAAACGAACGAAATTTCTTGTTTGTGTTTGTTTGTTTAATAAACGAACGAACATAAAGAACTTCCCGCCAAACGGTTCACGAACTGTTCGCTGAACATTTGGTTTATTTACAGCCCTGTAGATTACCCCTCGTCTCCTCCACATCAAATGGACTCTCTTAGGGTTCTTGTGTTTGAACAATAAGTTTTACTTTTTTACTTGTTTTTCGAGGCATCATATAAAACACTCATATTTACAAATAAACTTCTTTTTGGCAAGACCCTAAAAAGTAAAAACCACAAGTAAGAAGCGGAGCCTTTGGTAGTCAACAACATATTGAAAATGATGACAAAATCAAACGAATAGGTCTAAGTTCAAGAATTGGGTTGTTAACATTTATATAATTATGAATTAATAAAATCATTATCATAATTAAATAAAGTTATAAAAAATTAATAAATCACTACCAAAACCAACGTGGAGTGTTTGTCCATTAGCAACTTATCTTCTTCTGCATGTCTCAACTCTAAACTTTGCCGGCCATGGCTGCTCTTTATTTACTTCCATCCCTTATTAAACTAATGCTTCACTAACGACCATTTCATTTCTAATTAGTAATTACTTCTTCCATTCTTTATATATAATATATATGTTACATATATATACACACATACACACACTCTTATTTCGTCTGCAACCCTAAAAACCTCTCTTCAAACCCTTAATTACTCTCTCTCTCTCTCATATTTCCTCTTTAATATTCTTGTAAGCAAAATGAGAGCAGGCTTTGAGGTTGGTCAAGGTGCTCTTGACTTGATCCAGCCCCATGAACAATGGAACTACAACAATACTCTTGGTGCTTATGTTACTACAACTACAACACCAACAACTTCTAGTTCTGCTAGTGGTTTTAGTGCTTATGGTTCGAAGCCTGCTGTGAACTTAGAGAGACCAAATGAACTCTCTGAATGGGTTGAACATGTCACCAAGACCCTCATTGAAGACTTGCCTGAATCCACCCCTGAAGAGAGTTTCCAAACCGATGCAAACATGCCAACTTATGCTGATGTTTCACCTCGGATGTGCGAAACAAGACCGCGGAAGATGGCGAGGGGGGATTGGTCGGACGAGGTTCGATTTGGTGATCAAGGTAATAAAGGGTTGAGTTTGATCGCGGTTCTATTCGAGTGTGCGGTAGCTATTTCTGTTGATAATTTGGGTGAGGCTCATAGGATGGTTCTTGAGTTAACCCAAATGACTTCTCCTTATTCTCCATCTTGTGGTGAAAGAGTTGTTGCTTACTTTGCAAAAGCTATGGCTAGTAGGGTTATGAACTCATGGCTAGGGTTTTGCTCACCTTTGACTAATCACAAGCTTATTCATGGTGGTTTTCAAGTCTTTAACAACATATCTCCATTTGTCAAGTTTGCTCACTTCACCTCTAACCAAGCAATTCTCGAGGCTTTTCAGCGTCGAGACAGGGTCCATATACTGGACCTTGACATCATGCAGGGTTTGCAGTGGCCAGCATTGTTTCACATATTGGCCACGCGAATAGAGGGCCCACCCTATGTCAGGATGACTGGCATGGGCACCTCTATGGAATTTCTAGTAGAGACAGGAAAACAACTTTCCAACTTTGCAAAACGCCTCGGGATGTCATTTGAGTTCCATCCGGTGGCGAAAAAGATTGGGGATGTGGTTGATCTCTCTGTGCTACAAATCCGAAGAGGGGACGCAATAGGGATACATTGGCTTCAACATTCGCTTTATGATGCCACGGGGACCGACTGGAAGACCATGAGACTCCTCCAAGAACTTAACCCTCGAATCATCACTCTAGTCGAACAAGACATATCGCATGGAGGCTTATTTTTGGACCGATTCGTTAGTTCTCTCCACTACTATTCCGCGATATTTGATTCTCTTGGGGCATTCCTCCCTATAGACGACAACAACCGCCATCGTGTCGAACACTCGTTGATCCATAGAGAGATCAACAACATACTTGCTGTTGGAGGGCCTGGGAGGAGTGGTGATGATAAATTTAGGGTTTGGAGAAGTGAACTCGGAAGAAATGGATTCTTGCAAGTGCCAATGAGTAGTAACTCATTAGCACAAGCTCAGTTAATTCTTAACATGTTTCCACCAACACATGGTTATAATCTGGTCCAAGAAGATGGGACACTTAGGTTAGGGTGGAAAGAGACTGCTTTGTACACTGCTTCTGCTTGGACTTGTCATGTTTCAAGATAAGAAGTTCAATTGTGTTGAATATTAGTTGTGGTTGAAAATTTGATTTATTACCTATAGTTTTATAGTTTATTTTAATATCAAGTTAATCTTTGGATGTGACGTATATTTTACTACTACACAAATGAGTATCACTGAGCGGCGTTATCAAATTAACTAAAAAAAGTGAAATTTAAAAATCGTTTGTAATTTGTCGCCGTTTACTAACGGATCAAACCTATAGGGAGGGTGGGGGGTGGGGGGGGGGACCAAACGTCGCGAACAGACACCCGACGTGGGCAAGTCCAGATCTAGTCATCTTTCGTGAGAATTTATTGTTGACGGTCGCTACTCTTTGCCAACAATCCGTCTTTGAATGTTATGTCAGTGATCCTTCGGAATTTTTTCACACCAGTCGCTTACTCTCCGTAAGTTGTCATAACAACAGTTCGACAATCCATCGTTGAATATCCTGTCAGTGATCAATCTCTTAGTTTTATTCATCGTATTACCGTTGGTACCCACATTCACCAACGGTTTTCGGAATGAACTTTATGTTGGTGTAACTCTAAACTACTTTTAAAAAACATTACCGAAAGACCTTCTATAGAACCGTCATTATCAAAGACATGTCTGTAATTGTCTCTGTTTTTAGCCTTAATATTACTATTACGTTCTTTTTAAAAAGAAATGTCATTATTAAGCAATCAATTTTTTTCAGGAAATTGTCGTTAGCAATGAATACACAATTATTCATTGGGTTGTAAAATTACCAACAAATTTCTCTAGTGGACTCAATATTACCAACGATTGTTGATATCATTGCTAAATTTGTATCTTAAAATAATTGGGTTTAAATTGTTGATAAATCTAAATTCTGCATTTACCAACAAGTGGTTACCAAATGGCTTGTATTCTAAATTTATTATAAGGGTTAGAATCTAATCGGTCAACGCTTAATCTAGCGAAACTGTATAAAATTCTAAGTAATGGGTCAAGTCATAGAATTACTAAATAACCTGTGAACATTCTAACAGATATATGAATCTGTTTTATTCTGGACTATAGAGCCCTCCAGATAATTGTGCCTAGGATTTATAATTTGAAATACGGCTTTGCTTCAAATAAAATGGAGTTATATACTTTCTAGTCCATTTCAATCGGTGAAATTGAAGTGAGAATAAGCATATTAAGGTTAGCGATTTCAGCAAATCAAATAACCATGATGCTTTTAATGATTCATGGGAATCACCTATGTGAGAAAGAAGTGAGGTCGATTCGAATGACATTGTGGGGTGCGCAATCTTAGAGCTCTCACCATAATAGGACTCCACAATGAGGGGTTGGCCAGACTAGGGAGAGTATTGTGTGAAGTGTATTGTCGTTTACACAAATGAGGGTATGTTCAAGGACATCGCGTCTACAAACCGCTAGTAAGCTAAGTATGCTTCACAAAATAAGGTTCAAAGGTAACAACCTACCTATCTTGCAATATTCAACTATCGAATTGTATCATTGAAACTTATAAGTAAAGGTCGATTTCCATTCATGTGGGGGATTGTTGGAAATTTTGTAAAAATAGCAATTTTCACAAATATAGGAAATACATTTTTCCTAATTTTGTACTAGAAATAAATATAAGAAACTGAGGGGATTTTATATATTTATTTGTGGGTTTGTGTTCTATGTTGGAAGAGCTTCGCAACGAACTAAAGTCGCACACGTGCGCGACGTGGGCGATGTGTGCAATGTGGCGCTTTGATGGCGCACTTTCCACTTCGCGCGCGCTTGAGAGCCACCTTTGTATTTTTGACCGCGCGCACGTGATGAAGCACGGAGGCTACAAGGACCAGGTGGCAGGACAACCTTGGCGAATGATATGGCAGGCGAGCGCATGGGTACATGGCGCATGGCCAGGCTGGTCTGCGCGATGGTGCGCGACGCGTACGAAAGTGAGCCACTACGGAGCAACTGTGTGGCATGATCGTATAGGTTTACTGGTGATGTGGTGTGCGCTCGCATGGGTGGTGCAGACCTGTAGGATCGTGCATGAAAGTGAGCAAAAATGGGGCACGCGCATCAGCTTGTCTGTCATGCGCGCGTACGCGCGTAACGGAAGCTTCCCAGACTTTAATGACTAAGTAGTTTCACTTCAGCATTTGAAACAGACGAGTCAACAGCTTTGACTAAGAATTAAATGACGAATTAAAGTGCCTTGAAGACGTTTAATGCAGTTTAATTCAGTTTAATTCTCCCATTTAATTCGTTTTTTGCTGTTTCATCTCAGATGCTATATAAATACAGCATCACATCCATTGCAGAAGGCCAGCAACACCAACTCATATGAAAAATTCCCCCTGCATATGTAACACCCCGGAAATATAAAACTTTATAATTCTAATTATAAAGTTTAAATAAACAAGAAAATTATTTAACTAGGAAATTATAACCTAGTTAACTACAAGTCTAGAAATAATTTGAAATAGGGTAACATGACCAAACTATATGATGAACAAAAGTGGAGGGGCCTAAGTTGTAAAAATTGAAACTTAAATTTAGAAAACAAATAAAAAACAAACCAAACACCCCAAAAGAGGGGTCTGGTCGATCAGAAGCAGGAGGAGGTCGACCCCCTTGCTCCAAACCCTAAAAATTAACTAAACAATCAAATTGAAGGTCCAAATCTGATCAAAAGCAAAAATCGAGCATAGATTATTGATCCTCATCACAAGAGGATTACAAGGTATGTAAAATTTGATGAAAACTCTCAACTTGAAATTCTCATGAAGTTGGAAAAATCTGAAATTTATGGTTGCATGTTTGTTTTATGATGAATTAGGAACAATATAGTGTCTAGGGACAAACCCTAGACAAATACAAGTTGAAATCATGTGAAATTTTAGTAAAATCCATGAACACCATTGTAGGTGATTAGTGGGTTATGTAGAACTTGATAAACACTAGGAAATTGGGTGTTGTTCTAGTGTAATTTGACAATTGTGAAGTGACTTCAGAATTATAGAAGCTAACAATTGTGTAAAATTGATTGATTGATGTGAAATTCGGGCTAGATGATAAGATAGGGATTTGCTAAATAATCATATAAAATTCTGCCTTTAAAGTGTTTGTTGAAATGCCTCAAAGAAGGCTCGAAACTGGAATTTTGAAGTTAAAACACCTAATTGTGATGTTTTGGCTATTATGCGAAATGTGATTAAAAAGAGTTCTAAATGTGATATAATTGAACTCTATAGGAAAGGATACCGGAACGTCGAGTGGACAAGCCGGTGGTGATTTGCGTTTGAAGGGCGTGCACTAAAGGTATGTAACTTAACCCGTTACATTCAATGAATTGTTGTTAAATTTGCGAAGTCTTATTTTAGGATAAATATGGTGTCGATTGTAGCGACCATGATCGTTACTTAAATTAATAGTCTAAGAGTGACACGGGATCGTTTGGTAGTCATCATATTGGGGAATTCCATAAGATGAGCCAAACGGGTCGATTAATTGTGTAAGTTGTTGTTTTAGTGTTTTAGAGAGTCAAAATGGAGATGGCAATCACAAAAGCATTAAGCCATGAGATTGGTAAAGAAATGCAAGTGATGATAAGCCTGGGATATTGGGTATAAAGTATCATAAGTTTACTAGTTAAATGGTAGTAAATTGTGTCAAGTAGAAATGGGTCAAATAAATGCATAACGACATATAGACTTTCTGTTCGTAAGTTGAAGTTTTGGCATGACTATCGTAATAGGCACGTTGGTAATGAAATTACAGACGTATAGGAAAAAGAATCACTAAAAATGGACTTACGAATCATAAGTTATGGCCATTTTAAGTTGGGACTTGATTAAACTTTGAGCTGGGTATGTACAGCATCAGAGTAATGAACATTCTGTGAAAATCAGGGCTAGGCGTGACGCCTAGGCCCTTGGCGTCACGCGGCGCCCCCTTGATCCGGGAAAATTTTATTTTTTGATTGTTTGACTCTTGGAACTTGTTTATATCCAATCTTAACTTTATCAAAACTAACACTTGTTGTGGTTTTGATCTTAGGTGATTTTGGAAACTAACCGGAAGATGATCGAGCTAGTTTTTGAAGAACCGAACACAATTTACAAGCTTCCGCAACATTTTAACCCCTAATAAACTATGTTTATGGGATGTAAACAATTTGTTAAACAACTTTTGAATGTTTTAACTTAGTCGTTAGTTGACTAAGGTTTTTGCTACTTATGAACTTACTTTTGGAATCTATGTTAATTAGACATCTTTTATCTAAAATGGTGTGAATTATTATCAAATTCTAGTAAAACTAGACGGGTGTTACAGCATACTTCTAATCTTTTTTGCTTCTTGTCTCAAGGTATTCTTCGGGTCCTCGAGCCAACTCCGCTAGTACTCCTACTCCGGCTGTTGTACCCTGGGAAGTGGGAAACAAATCGAGTTCTCTTGGGAGACTCAAAATTTGTTTTAAGGGCCCTGTGTTAAACGCATCCTTAGCCACAATTTTTTTTTCTTCTTCATCTTTTGTTGTATTTTTTTTTCTACTCCGGTGTGGGTGGGTTTGTCTGGAATTGGTGGTCTGCCGGTTATGACAGGGTGCGGTGGTGGCGGCTGTCTGATTATGGGGTGAGGTGGTGGCGGTAGTGGGGATTTGAGGGTGGTGGCGGTTGAGATTTAGGTGTGGTGGTGGTGCTTTGATTTTGGTCGAATGTGGGTGAAGATGCAGACATAAACAAGAAAGAGAGAAGAGGGATGGAGTGGGGTGGGTAAAAGTGGGTCCCTTATTATTAGATTATTAATATTATTTTTATCAATATTTTATTAGGCACAAAGAAACTAACCAAAATACCCCTCACGTGATATGCACATGGGGTCACTTAACAGAGAAAACAAACTGAAGTTAGACCCAGGGACTATCCGGGAACAAAAAATGAAAACTTGGGGACTATTCAGGTAATTTTAGAAAGTTGGGGACTATATGTGAAAAAAGACGAAACCACAGGGACTATCCTCAAAAACTAAAGCCACGATAACCTTATCCGTTATCCCTTCTGTTTAGAACATCCATTAAACATGAGGAATAGATAAACATTCATTCTAATATGTTATTTAACTATTCTTGTTCTCGTTCCCTTATCTGAAGTGGTCTAGCAAACTACTCTTAGTTTGAACGTGGGCATACCTTTACACCAGTTCGCATCAACAAGGGCGCCAAAACGTTCAACTCCCTTTTGCAAAGGAGAACAAAATCCATTTGGCAACAGACAATGCCTTGCATAGGTACAACGTTAGATAAGATCAAAAAACAGCCTTTGGCTAAAGTTAGTTCTAGTATGTTCCTCAGATCTAAGGATAGAGGGATCATGCTAGTTTTAAAACATCTTATGACTATGATCCATGAAGATCGTTTTTTAGCGAGTTACGTCTGATGTCATTCTCTAATGAATATATATATATATATATATATATATATATGAAAATTGACCGAATTATCGAGGTACATTTAATGATAGAGTTAAAAATAGTTCCTTGGTACCTTTAGCAAGATAGCCGGTGGTAAGAAGGGTGTCGAACCATGAAAAGTTTGTGGTCGATGTTTAGGCTAAGTTGATTAACATGTCACCTATGAAAATGCTATTTTTATGAAGCTTGCTATTTTTCTTTTAAACAGTTGTTTTAAAAGGTGAATCACAAAGTGATTTAGTTGTTTGTGTTTTATTCGGTGATTATAAAAAACGATTAACTAATATGGGTTATGAACAATAGTGTAAAAACAATCATACCCTGGTGTCACACCCCAACCCGATGGCGGAAACATCGGGGCTTGACACTGAGCGAAACAGATTGTCCAAGAGATTCCATAACAACTACAATTAGCAATTATTTAAGCATCACGTCCCATACCATGACATAATAAGTAACACGATTATTACAGACAAATAGTTCTCAAAGACAAGTAAAAGTTGTTCCGACAACTTAGATTTTTATTATGTTTGTTCCTAGACTCTCCTAGCTTGATTCCACATAGCAAGCAAAGCACAAGCATCCTAAACACCTGTCACATACGTTAAAATAGAGGTCAATACACATAGTGTAAAGGTGAGCATACAAGTTTAATATTATAATAGTAGCGAAAGCGAGTTTACGCATAACCAGCATGTAACATGTATAATGTGAAGCAAGTAGGTTATCGACAATGAAATATGCACAAACGTGACTGCGAGTTGAAGAATGCGCAACACATATCACCACTGTGACACGTGAAGAAAGGCCATTAACAACCCCTGTCCACGACAGGTGCTGAGTCCAAACTATAGTATTATCGTTGCTAAGGTGTCAGGCAACAATCACTGTGTAAACATAACATACAAGCATTCATCGAGTAACATGTATAACATACATTAACGGTTAGCGTATAAAATGTGTTTGCGTTGTGTGATCGAGGTAATTTGATATAGGTAACGTATGTAACACCCTAAAGTGCTTAAAGCAAAAAGAGATCGAGTATACTCACAGATTGTGTTTAGTAAATAAACACTCTCTTGGATTGAAGGGAGCGCTGGGGGATTAGCCTAAACAGAATGATAGCGTAAGCGATAAACAGTGCGTAAAACGATGCGAAGTGACTGAGTGTCAAAGGGACATCCGAACGGATGGCAATCCGGACGGATGGTCATCCGGTCGGATGGCCATTCGGCCGGTTTGCCACTCGCTTAGGATGGATGTGTTTGTGTATGATGTGACTTTGAAGTTTTTGTTGTAGCATTTTGAAAACAGAGAAGTATCTCTACCTTTCAGGTCATCCGGTCGAACGGTCGTTCGGTCAGATGGCGATCCGTCCAGTGAAACATTTCTCAGAGAACAAGTTCACAGCAGAATGGTCATTCGATCGGATAGCCATTCGCTGGAAACTGATATGTATTGAAAGTGTTAAAATGTTCAAGTGTTGAGACCAAATGTCATTCGATCGGATGGCTATCCGATCGGACGACAGTCCGTTTGGTGACCTGTTTGTTTTGAAATTTGTTAAGTCTGAAAGTTTGTTGTTTGATCGAGATGGTATGACAACGTGTTGAACAACGGGAATTCCCTCAAGTCCAAGTTATCCGATCGGACGGGAATCACCCCATTCTGACCAGTTAACTGCTCTTGACAGTTGTTCATGTTCAACCCGCTAAGTCGGTTATCTCGTTGATAGGAATCAGATCTCAGACTGACACATCACTAGAGAATGAGTGGAAGGCCTGAATGAGCTCAGATTCTATCGGTCTTGAGTGCATGAGTGTAAAAGAGTTGAAAGAATAGTTATGAAACATCTTTCAATTCCTTCTACTCTTGAAAGTGTTTAGATTTATTACGAAATCAGTGTTTAATCATGTTGAAATATCTTAGATCTGAGTTGTTCTTGATGGAATGAGGTCAAATCTTGAAGTTCATAAGAACCTCATGATGACATCATCCTAGAACACCTCAAATCAGCCGATTTCATGGTTAAAAGTGAATATTTGATGGTACAAGATTTGGGTTGAAAACTTACAAGAATCGCAAGAAATCGAGAGAAAAGAGGGCTGGAACGCGCTGGTCAGATGAGGGAGCTATCACATCATGAACAGTGATGTGACAGGGCTATTTATAGATTGCCAAAAGAGGAAAGTTGGTGCAAAGAGGTGGGACGGAAGGCGGTTCAATCGGATGGCGGGTGCGAGTTGGTTTCGATGTTTCGTTTCGTGCGTTAAGCGTAGCGATTCTTTGCGAGTAAGTGATGCGATAGTATTACCCATTAGTTACACAAATAACCTAACTACTAAATATCATAAAAGTAATCCCGAATCTCGAGTTTGCGATGAGATTGCGTTGTGATAGAATTGCGATTGCGTTTGCGATTAATCACCTCAACATAAACATAACATGCACAAGTAACACATAATAACATACACACGTAAAACAATATCCATAACCTATAATTCGAGTTGCGATGCGATAGCGGTGCGATTAACGATAAGTCGATTAAACTGCGATTTATTAATATGTACACCACATGATACAACTAAAGTAACTAAAATTAGAGTGTTGATTACAAGTCGGGAAGTACAATCAATAATTAAGCAAGGAGTGACAGATCGCAATTAGCAATCTTTTCTTCCTTTGACTTTGACTTGTACTTTAACATTCAAAAGTCGGGTTGTTACACCTGGTTTGGATTAACAAGTAACTAGGGTCAATTCACACAAATGGTTTAATCAAATTGAGAATTCTAATGATCTCATGGGTTTGTGAAAAAGATATTCAATAATCTTAGACATCAACAACTGGATAAAAGTATGTTTCATGAATCAAGATCAATCCCATACAAACCCTAACACAAACCAAAATCAAGAGACATTATCTTTTCACAATGTTTTTGATGCAAGAAAACCATTAACAATCATGATTTCATAACCAAACTAACAGGTGATTTCAACCAATCTTACAATTAAATGACTACATAAATGTTTCTTCTATCTACTCAAATCGTAACGCTTTTTATAAGTCAGGGACTCAGAGGTCAAACTTTTCATTTTAGGGACGCGAGTTAACACCACCCCTAAAGCACAAGGACGTAAATTACATTTTTACTCAAAAGTCATTGATAAAAGGCAATAGACTATTTTTTGGTGATTTGTGTAATAATAAAAAGGATGAGGAATGAAATTGCAATTAAGCAAAAAGTAAGGTCTAGTATTTGCACATTATGGGTACATAAACCCTAAACCCTAGATCACTATTTCGTTGCAAAATCGAAGCCATTTTCTCCGGCGGTTCCTCATACTCTAGCCACTACAATACAAGGTTATTATGAACTGATTTTTTGCTAAATTGACTTGATTTATTTCAAGTTTTTGTTGTTGTTTGGAAGTTCTGTCTGCAATATTGACCAGTTTGTGATTTGTGGTTGTAACAGATTGTTTAGAGCCAAAATGTATCTCCAGTTTTACATAAATGAAAATGGTGACAAAGTTTACACCACCAAGGTTTGTTTTCTATATTCATACATTACTGATTGTTTGCATTTGTTTGTATCCTCTTGATTCTGTGTTTTGTTTTGTTAATTTGGGCGCCTCATTGTCAAAATTTGGGTCTGTATGAGTTTGATATGTAAACAATCAAAGGGATAAAAAGATTATGAATGGGTTGCCTAATAAAAAGGCTAAGTTTCGGACCTCTGGTTCAACACTTAATGGTTCGGACTGTTTGTTTGGTGAGCAGATGTCTAAATGGTTCAAACATTTGCCTCTGAATGGTGAAGCATTATACTGAGTCTGAATGGTTAATATCTCTAATCTGAATTGGTCAGACATTTGCGTCTGAACGCATTATACTGGCTCTTAATGGTTCAGACCTCTTACTGGTTCAGCACTTAACCATTTAGAAGTTGTCAAACTGACAACACCTAAATGTAAAACAGATGCAGCGTTTGGTTGTACATAGAGCATCACCTCTGGCTGTGGCTTTTGGGACCAAAATCCCCAGGAGGCCGGAGCTCTTCATGCTTTATTTAACTAAGTTTTTATCTTGCTTGGAAGTATGGAACCGGAGGGGGTGTGTTGTAAGAGACCTGCCACTTTTATCGAATCATGTGGTTTTGACACTAAATTTGGAGTGTTCTGGATTTTTTAGCCCGACCCCCCGAACTTTTCGCTCAGTAGTGTAATATATGTGGTTTTCGTATAGAAATTTTTGGGTATATACGTTTTCGACCCCCTGGTTCTATAGAAATTTTTGGGTATATACGTTTTCGACCCCCCCCCCCCCGGTCGGAAATCTCAAGCTTCGCCACTGCTTATAGTGTGCTTATTATGAAACATTTGTTCATAGTTTATTGGTCAATGTTTACATGTAAATAGATGGTTTAGGCAATTGATCAATTCATGTTTTCTGTTCTTGTCTGCAGAAGGAATCACCACATGGTCTGGCCACACAATCTGCTCATCCTGGTATGTTACTGGCGTAATTTAATGCGCTATGTTATCCATCATATGAACAAAATGGATCTATGCTATTTCATTATGAAAATTATCATTTTTAGAGGCATCTCTATTTAGCACAATAGTGAATTTAAAAATTCAGATATCAAGATTGACAATCACAACATCGATTGATCTATAATAAGTTTACGACTGCCTTTGGAGGTGCTTTTGATTAATTAGGTTCAAGGTTTAAAAAAACGGAAACGTGTTTCGAGGCATTTTCCCTTCGCCTTACACCGAGGCGTAAGCCCGAGGCGGAGTTAATAAATAAATATAAATATTATATATCTTATAAAAATAGTAATACTAACTAAATTCATCATCAAATTCATCAAATAATCAAAAACACACATAAAAAAGACATAAATTTATTGAAATTGACACAAAAACTCAAAAACAAATATCAAAAACCCCTGCCTCCCCTCTGAGGCGCACATACAGTATAAATCACCTGAGGCGCGCCTCAGAATCGTTTTTTGGCCGTTTCGCCTTGAGGCGCACACCTCAACCGTTTTTTAAAACCATGATTGGGTTATACAATTAGTTGTCTGTTATAAATGTCACGTCTGATGCAACCAAAACTGATGGTCAACAAGTTAAAACTACCATATTAACTATTTTGAACCTAAGTTGAGAGACTTTTACTCTCAGTTTACATGATATCACCCTGTTTTTGTACACTCGAATTGATAATCTAATTATTACAAGTAATACAAAATGACACTTCTAAACAACGATTCTTGCAGTCTGTTATTTACTTCGTATCACATCTGATAATAGAGTTCTGATTACTAAACATCACATAATTTTTCTTTAACTTCCAGCTCGGTTTTCACCTGATGACAAGTTCTCGAGGCAGAGAGTTCTCTTGAAGAAGCGTTTTGGACTGCTGCCGACCCAAAAACCTCCCAGGAAGTATTGAGTAGATTCACAATTGCTACTCTTATGTCTGATCTTGATGTATGTTTAGGTACCTTTTAACACCACTTGTTTACATACAAGTGGCTGCACACTTTTCATTCTCAAAGTATTGGTATTTTCAACCTGCAATTTATTGCTATTATTTGGTTGACAATAGTGTTGGGTTGGTGGGTTTGGGTCGGCTTGTTAAAGTTGATTAACCCGAATACGACATCATTAATTTAAAGTCGACAACAAAGCTAGTGTTTCGTGTCATCTTGTTCTTAGAATCGCACTTCCATATGTTGATGCACATTTTAACCACATTGCTATTAGTGCACTTGGTGTTAGGGGGTGTTTGAAAGCCGTTGAAACCGACTGAACCGTCTAACTAGAAGCTAGTTAAGCTAGTTTGATTAAACGGTTGGTTCATGGTTCATTTTATGTGGGTTTACGGTTTGGTCTGGTTTGAAACTTGAAACAGGTTGTGTAAATCGAACCGACTGTTTAGCCTTTATACTTAATTTATTTTCTCATATTTTTTTTGGAATATGTAGTTACGTATATGTATTATAATCATGAACCATTTTTCTCATTTTATTTGAAAACCGGCCGAATCAGGCCATGAACTCAGATGCTTTTGCGCTATTATTGCAAACTAGAGTTATCCGCCGCCCACGTTGCAGGGCACTAAACCGAAAATTTCTTAGTTTAATAATATGTACACATTTATTTCGGTTAGTATACATGCTACTGATAACACGATATAAAAAAAGATACATCGAGTTAACTAAGTAAAGAAAAACACTATCATAGTTATGATAAAAAAAAAAACTAAAACGATGGCAAGCGTGTAATTTAGAATTGGGGGCAAAACAATAATTTGTCAGGACCAATTAGCGAGTGCTAGACAGCTGTTTGGCACGAATAAAAACTAAATTGAGTCAACCAAGTAAAATATAATAATACGATAGTTTTGCCCAAAAAAAAAACAATGGCAAGATTGCAATTTTTAGATGGGGTAAAATCGTAATTTTAAACTGGAGGTAAAATAATATTTTGAACTGAGAGCAAAACCATTTTTTTATTTTGAATTGGGGCAAAATCGTAATATTTTTTGCTGGGGGAAAATCGTAATTTTTAGCTGGGAGCAAAGGAAAATTTTTATTTTGAACTGGGGGCAAAAGAAAAATATATATTTTTTTAACCAGAGGAAAATCGTATTTTTTAACTGAGGGCAAAATCGTAAATTTAAGCTGGGGGCAAAACATAAAAGGAAATTTCGAACTGGAGGCAAGATTGTAATTTTAAACAGAGGATACAATCGTAATTTAACATAACTAGTGTTTTTCAATGACGCGCGTTGCGCGAAAGGCATTGGTGTTTTCGATCGACATCATCCTGCAACTCTTGTTTTAACTGTTTCACTTCTTGCAAAGACTGAACGTAGACCCTAACTCTTGTTTCACCACTTAATAACCGTAAAAATTACAGGATTCATGTTTGGGGCATGGGTTGACACGTGGACTTCGAGCCTCCCCGCTGGTGAGTGACGTGTTGGGTCGGTTAAGAAAAAAAGCCTAAAGCGTTAGGTAGATTTCGAACAGGGCGAGCTTGTCAAACGTCTTCCACTCCTTGCCCCGGAACTCGATGTTGGCCACCGCCACCCGGTTTTCGTGACTTATATCACCACCCGGGACGCTATCATAGTAGGCTTTAAAACGGTCGAGCTTCGGTCGTAGCTCACGCCACTTGTGTTGGCATGCGTTTAAATTGTGCCGGTCGTTCCCCACGTTGTGCCGGTAGCTAGCGAAAGCTTCCGGCCAGTAACGGGTCATCGCGTTGTGCCGGTATCAAGTGTGGGTAGCGGGTTCAGGTAGATGGAGTGAAGGGTTGGGGTGGCGATGTGGACAGGCGGTGGGGTTGGGGGGGGGGGGGGGGTTTATAGTGACTTGGGTGAACCGTTTGGCTTGGCCAAACGGTTATTTTTTAAAATTTAAACCTAGCCGCTATGGTCTAGCCAACCCAGCCAATGAGAGCCGGCCACGGAGAACCGCTAGGCATGCCCAACGCCCGGGCTGAAACTCCCGCCAAGCCAAACAGTTATTTTTTAAAATTTAAACCTAGCCGCTATGGCCTAGCCAACCCAGCCAATGAGAGCCGGCTACGGAGGACCGCTAGGCATGCCCAACGCCCGGGCTGAAACTCCCGCCAAAGGGGCCACGCCGAAACTCAAACCCACCTGGGGTGGTGACTTGGGCATTTGTAACCCAGCCAATGAGAGCCGGCCACGGAGAACCGCTAGGCATGCCCAACGCCCGGGCTGAAACTCCCGCCAAGCCAAACGGTTATTTTTTAAAATTTAAACCTAGCCGCTATGGCCTAGCCAACCCAGCCAATGAGAGCCGGCTACGGAGGACCGCTAGGCATGCCCAACGCCCGGGCTGAAACTCCCACCAAAGGGGCCACGCCGAAACTCAAACCCACCTGGGGTGGTGACTTGGGCATTTGTACCCAAACCACGCCTCAACCCTCGCCCTATACCTCATAGTCTAATAAATGAATATAAGGTATTGCTCAATATAAAAAAAATCACATAATAAATAAATAATTAAAAAATCACTGAATGAAATACTGTTCATTCAGTTTGTAAATTATCATATAGTAAAGTAATTTATAAAAGTATGTTATAAAAAAAAAAAGAAAAAAGTTTGGCCGCCACTTTTGGCCAACTCCCGCCGGCCTTTTGGTTTTGTATGTATGGGAATTTGAATCATGTTTTTTACACGTGTCATAGATCTTATTTACAACACAGTCACTTTATAAACCCACCAAATTGTATGAACCAAGCCCATACAAGGCCCAATCGACCAGCCTAGTTCATGTGGCCCAACAAAGTAAAGGGAAATAGTGCACGCAAAGGATTGTTGCATAATATAAGCAGAAAAGAAAGAAGGAAAGAGGCATGAAGAATGTTAAGTAAATTCTTTGCATAATATAAGCAAAAAAGGAATAAGGAAAGAGGCATGACGAATGTTAAGTAAATTGTGGTTCTTCTCCTTCTTTGTTACTTGTTTTAAGATTTTCATTATTGTAATTGTTTCACTGAAGAAACAATAGAATTACAGATGCTTTATTCCTAATTTGCATTTCTCTGGTTGTGTAAATTAGAGTACATAACACAAACCCATCTGCTTTATAAAGTTATTGAAACAAATATAATATATAATTATATATATATATATATACACATAGGGTGGGGTTCTAGAGTGAACACTAGTGTATTTGCGAACTGAGTGAACAAATCCTGGCCATTGATCTACACACGTGTATGGCCAGGATCTCATCATCAAATCGTAAAATACACTAGTGTATTTCAACATCAAATCCTGGCCATTGATCTACACACGTGTATGGCCAGGATTAGTTCACTTAGTTCGCAAGCTACACTAGTGTTCACTCTTGAACCTAATCTTATACACATATATATATATATGTATGTATCTCGTTGATTTGTGATCACCTTCCTACACGATAATAGGAGATGATGCTATAGGAAATTTCTAGTGTTTGATCATCACCGACTTTAATATCATGAAAATCAATCATATCCTTTTCTTTTAACCCATGTTTGGTGACAACTTGGTAAAAGCGTGAGAAGACATATTGGTTACCACTTTTACCAAAGAATACATTGCAAGTGTTACCATCTGACTGGTCATACAAAACAACTTGAATTTTGTACTTTTTCTCATGTTCAAGACGTCTCTGTGTATCAGCATTCAAGTGTTGTAGTATATGTTCTTTAACTTTTGCAATTGGTAAATTTATTACTCCACTGTAGCTTGTGTCTGAACTTGACAGCTCTTTACTTATTTGCGATACATAAGACATTTTTATAAAATATGTTGATGTTTAAGATTATTGAAGTTAACAATATATATAGGAAGCAAAATAGTTGTTCAATATATTTGGTAATTATTAATATTAATAGAAATGAAACAAATATTGATTTTGTTATTATGACATTAATTTGTTACATGTAATTATAATAGTAAATATATATTCTAAACTAGTGGGAATGCCCGCGCGTTGCGGCGGGTGCCCCAACTGATATCATATTCAGTTATGATGTCTATTTCGTACCACAACTGACTACGAATTTCTAGCCTGAATTGATTGTTCCATACTTTGAGAAAAGTTCCTAAAGTTTATCATCACTAACCGAATCGTCCAAATTCTTAACGTACCGACTTTTCAACTCAAGTTCTCGTTCCGATTTCTTCTTAACCTTTCCAACAACGCTTCAACAGCATTAGCAGCGTCATCCGGATTTTCAAAGTTAACGAACCCAAAACATTTTGATTTCCCATCTGCATCCCTCATAACAACCGCACTCATTATCGTTCCATACTCACCAAAGATCTCTTTTAAATCTTCGTTGGTGGTTGATTCAGATAGGTTTTTCACGTAGACATCGTTAAACTTTGTGTTGCTTAATGATGAGTCACGTTCTTGCTTACGAAGAAAGTGACCGACGTAAACTTGCTTGTCGTTGACCAGCATACCGTTCAGATTATCGATTGTTGTTTGTGCAGCTTCTTCGGTTTCAAACTGCACAAACCTGTAACCCTTTTGACTGGCCTGTACCGTGTGTAGCTATCTTGCAAGAGAGTATGTTACTGAAGCTAGAAAATGTGTTGTGCAATGCCTTGCTGTCAATTGACTTATCCAAATTCTGCACACAAAAACGAACGTAATTAAAAACAGAAAGAACATACTCCACGAAAGTGAGCCTTAGAGACATATTAACGATGGTTATACCTTGATGAATATATTTGCAGTTCCACTTTTACAGACGCTTGGGTCTCTATGAAAGTACATGATACGAATAGCTTTCCCATTTACCACAGTGAAATTGAGTACGTCAATAGCCCTTGCAGCTGTAAAACACGTATAAGTATAAAACACAAACAACTTGCAACCCAACTATGTGCTACAAAAATATAGTAGAGACATAACAAATGCACCAATTTAAATAACAGCCACCAGTCAAAGGGTTCTACGTCTAACACAAGAATCTAAAATTCCAATTTATATATGAAAAAGAATTGTTGCAGTTATAAGTTGATTAACAAAGGTTGCAGTTAAATAAACAAATTTTCAAATGCGTATAAACACAATAAATTACAATTTAAAACTAATTTAATAGCAAAACAACAACAAAAAATATCACAAATTCACAAAAGCAAAGATCATGGGTTGCAAAACTCCATTAAACTACACTTTAACTATAAACAATGCATCAATAAATGCACAAGAAAATCAACGGATTGGGGAAACACACATGTATAACAACGGGTCGGGTCGGGTCATGGGTCAAAACGGGTTCGGGTCAAAACGGGTAAATTAAAAAAAGGGTTGTTTTGGTTCGGGTCGAAACGGGTTCGGATCGGAACGGGTCCGGGTCAGAACGAGTTTTGGGTCGGGTCGGGTTGGTTAATTTTTTTTTAAAAGTGATTGTACATCTAGGGGCAATTTTGTCGGGTTAAAATGGGTCCGGGTTGAGTACGGGTCAATACTTTTTAATAAAAACACATACTTTAATCTCTACGGCTGAAAGAGCCCGAAGAGCGGATTCTAGTCCCTCGTCAGTAGCTCCGATCTTGCGCTTTAGGGCATCCCATCGATACAAACCACAATCAGGCATCTCAACAGATGTGTACGGGTTTTCTCGTAGAAGTTTTTTAAGTTTCTCTAATCCAACTAACTCCATGCTTCCAGAAGCCACCTTAATAACAGCATCCTTTAGTCTGAGTAAGGAAGTATAAGAAAATTGAAATAACAACGCCTAGTTTGAATAAGGAAGTATAAATAATTTTTAATCATATATATTAAAGAAATTAAATTACCTTTGGTTAGAGACGTTAGGAAGAAGCTTTTTAAATTCAACAAGCTCAAGTCAGACTCAATTTTTCCCATCCCTGGCTTGTTTTAATTTAAAGACCTGAAACAATCAGTAAACTAAATAAGCCAAATTATATGACAACAGAATATCCAAACCCAGATGAGATAAACATCTTTGGATGCTTTTTATAAGACATCGTAAGCAAATCAAACCTACTGTCTCATTGTTTGAAGTTAGAAAATCAAAACGTCGATGTGATTCGACGAGTTTCAAGTTGTTACCATTCTTCTTTTCTTTTCTGTTTCTTCAAAACAGACTCGGATCAGCATACTTCGGATCCACCACCACACGATGCTTAAACGCCTCTATCTGAAGATATAATCGTTAACTGAATTACGTTTTTTAGTACCTCGACCATTTTCATGCCATCCCCTTCCTCTTCTACCTCCACCCATGAAAAGCAAAACACCAAACAAGACTTGTATCAAGATGAGTTTGTATACGATATATAAATGAACCTCAATTTTCAATTCCACAAGCGGACTTTAAGTCCGCTTAATCAGGTAGCGGACTACCTAGATTATAAAAGAAGATAGCAAGGTGTGCTAGTTCTACAGCCTCATCAATGTCAGCATCTCCACACACATGATAATCATCAAGATCCCAGTTTATGTTTTGATTATAGAATGCTTGAAAATGTAGTAACGTTCCCCACTTAATAAATCTTTGTTATTTAGAGAAATGAAAAACATGTAACAAGATTCACTTACAGCGCTACATCAAAGTCTTGGTGAAACTGGAGTGAGGGTGAGACAAGATCAAGTGCTTCAGGTGGCATTCGCTTATTTAGAATCTAAAAAAATAACATATATAATTAACCATATTGATTGGAATTAATATAATAAACAAGAACATATTACTATATAAGGAACACAGAAGTAAAAAATGGATCAATTTGATCCAAAACACAATATATAAGGTACATTAAAAGTTAAGTGTGCATAGCGAGTTTTTAAACTGTATACTCTTGTAAACACCAGCTGCAGTTGTTCAAAACATTAATCCAATAAACAAATAGTTTTGTTGTAAACAGGTGTTTTGCATTATGATATTCAAATTAAAAAACAAAACCAATCACAAAAACGAAACCATTAAAAACTCTGATCCGACAAGCTTAGTAGTTATGAAAACGAAACTCAACACTCCAAAAAAATCATGTAACAAATACAGTTTAAGGTAAGAAGATTTAAATAAATGTAAAGTGGATATATACCAATAAAGCATTACCCCATATATAAAAGCCAGGTCCGCTGCAGCCTGATTGGAAGTGAAAAATATAGGGTATGGTGAAAGCTTCTTTAGTGCAGCTATTAGACGAGAACTGATAACGTGTCAATAAACCTTTACTGTAGCTAAAAAGATCCGCATCTCCCCATATATAAAAGCCACGTCCGCTGCAGCCAGGCTGGAAGTGAAAAATATTCTCACCGTCAGGAAAAATTAAAACAAAAGTTTCCTCTATTTGAATATTGCATCATATTAAGCAACGTACATTATGCTGTTCACTGAACAACAGAACTCAGTGAAAAAATTGGAAGCTAATCATGACTCATGAGTTGTCTCTATAGATAAATTTAACTTACCTGAACATATGAACTCTAAACAAATGAGGGTTCCCACTTAAAGGAGAAATATTTGGTTCTGAAAAAGGTATATGGGGACTACCGATTCTAGATTGACTATTCTAGATTGACTATTTAGAACTGGGGTAGTACAGGCTCAGTGAAAAAATGGTGCTTTTCAAGAGGATCGATAAAATGGATTAGAATCTAAGATACTTGATTGTAAAGACCATCTCCTAATTACCTGGCTGCTTTCGGTGTCAGAGATGTGTTGATCTAACCACTCAAGTAAATTTGTATCTTGTACCCAGTCCAGCTTGTTTCTTCTGAATTGCAGTTTCTATCTATATAAATAACAAAAAGAAATGGTCATTTCTTAAACTGAAGCAATTAATTAAGTTACTCATGAATGACGCCATCTTGGTTTTAAAAAGCGAGAGGCGCACAAAAGCGACGAGGTCTAAAATTGAGGCGCGAAGCGCAAAAGCGGTGGGCTTTTCGTACCCGAGGCGCAAGATGTTTATATAATTTTTTTATATATCCCATACATATCCCATAGGTTTTTAGCTTCCTTTAACCGAAATATAGCTATAAGTAAGGCTTTTATACCATTTTAATTACATGTACAAGTAAAAAAAAACCCAATGTACAACATTTTTATGCAGTAAAATGCCTAAGTTACATGAGGCGCGCGCCTCGGGCCAAAAAGCCCACAAAAAAACATCAAAAAATGCGCCTTTTGGTCGCTTCCTGTAATTACACAAGGCGAGAAGCAAAAAAGCCCCAGGCCTGCGCCTTGCGCCTAGGGCGCGCTTTTTAAAACCAAGGACGCCATTTGTTGCTACAACAAGGTTATGGCTGGAAGATGGTATGTCCGTGATTTTTTAAAATGAGGTAAACTTGCGTATATGAATGTAACTATACTTTATATTTTAGTAGTGAAAAAGAAGAACCAAGAGGTACCATTGAATGAACCCCTTTGCGCTCCTCGTAACTAAGAATTAACTCGCAGATTAGTCAATGGATTATGCTCAAATCAGTATGTTGAATCAATGTCATAAACAAAAAAAATAACAAAGAGAAGGTTCCCTTTTCCACAACTTCATACTCCATTTTCCCTACATAATGAACAAAATCAAAATCCAATTAAAATAGTTCTGAAAGTATCACAAACAGAGTACTTACTTCTGAAAGTTAACAAACACAGTTGAATTACTTAAAAATAATGGAAGTACACTTGAATTAAGGAAGATAAAAGGATTTCGTTTCGTACCTGAAACTTGAATGGATCCTACCATTGGAGAGTACCACGTATGCTATGAAAAAAAAAACACAAATCAAAACAAATTCAACACTGCAATGGAATCTCCAAAATCAAAACATATTCAACACCGCAATGGAATCTCCAAATATGCATCATAGAACAAACCCTATAATTGATAGAAAGATTGAAGGAGGGTTTGCACCCCCCATTAGGTGTAATGGCATTGAGTCCTCGGGTAACTACTCCCACAATTAGGTGTGGCTTTAATGGACAGAATTAGAAGAAAGTTGAAAGGGTTTCACCAAAGGTGTCAGTGTTCTTGAATTGAAAGGGGGAGGCGATTTGATTGAAGGACAACCGTGATTTATCAACATGAGATCTGAAAATTGGCTGGAATATCAAAGTTCGGGCAAGGGTGATGAAGGTGAAGAGACGAACGCATTCACTCAATGGGTGAAAACCCTAATTTGCCCCACCAGCGTCTTAAAATTTTTAAAAAGTTGCAACTTTAACCCCTTTAAAATGGCTTCTCTCTATTGTACATAATGCTTCAAAATTTATACGCAAATAAAATTACTATCATGTCCATCACTTCTCCTTTTTATAATAGTATAGATAAACTTCAGCGGCTTCGCCATCAAGTGGAGGTTGCTAGAAGAGGTTAAAGGGTTTTTCTTAAGTTTTTGTTGCATTTGTGTAGTAAATTGACTCACTTTTTATATTAAAATTAATACCAAATAATAACGACATCCTTGTTATTATTATTAACTAGGTTTAAAGAAGTTCGTCGCGTTGCGGCGAATTTCTTTTGTTATTTAGTCTGTGTTTACATGTGTTTTGAAATCACTACGAGCATGTTGCGAACGGAATGGCCGACAAGAATAAAAAGAAAATGTAGAAAAAAACACTAAAAGATAACCGAAAGAAAATCAACCAAAAAAGTTGTATGGTAACGATGTTGTTCGTATGAAACCCGTGGTCAGAGATGAGCAAATTATTCTGGGTACCGGTACCAAATTTGCCGAACCGAAAGATCTTAAGTACCAATTCGGTACCGACTTTTGGCGTTCCTGGTACCGGTTCACTACCGTTGTTCGTACGGTAACCTTGATCAGGGATGAGCAAATGGTACCGGGTAGCAGCTAGGGGTGTGCACGGTTCGGTTCGGTTCGGTTTTTGGGTAAAATCAAAACCGAAACCGAAATGTCGGTTTTCGGGTTTTAAAAACCGTTCGGTTTCGGTTTTTCGGTTTTTACGTCGGTTCAGTTCGGTTTTTCGGTTATTTCGGTTTTTGGAACAAAATTATGTAAGATTCAAAAAATAAAAAGTATAATTTATATTATAACAATCTTTTTATATGTTTACATTTAAGTTATTATAGTTAACCTCTTTAGTTAATGTTGTTTACATACACCTAACCTTCTAATCTATTTTTATGTTTCTTCAAAATTTTTATTAAATTTAATTTTTATATTAAATTTTGTTATATGTTATAGGTAATAATAAATCATTTCAGTTATAATGTTTTTATTATAAACACTTAACATTCAAGAATAAAATTAACATTTTCTACTAGCATTAGGTTACACACTTAAACAATTTAAACTTAAACATAAAAATATATTGATTGTAACTTATCGGTTCGGTTCGGTTTTTTTCGGTTATTGAAAAAGTTTATCCGAAAACCGAACCGAAATTTTCGGTTATTAAAAATCCGAAAATCGAACCGTCGGTTTTTGTTTCGGTTCAGTTTTTTCGGTTCGGTTATTTGGTTACGGTTCGGTTATTTCGGTTTTCTTGCTCACCCCTAGTAGCAGCACTGAATTTCCCGAACCAAAAGATTTCCAATATCAATTCGGCACCAACTTTTGGCATTTTCTGTATTAGTGCCGGTTTTTACCTTCATGTACTGATACCGAATAGGACCGTCCCGGTATTTTCGATACCAGTACTGGTTCGATACCGGTTGACACCAAACTTATCCCAACCCCTGATATAAAAAAATAATTAAAGTTAAAAAGTAAAGAAAATAACTATTATTATATTATAATATTAAAATAATAAAAGTATTAAAAAAACTATATATCATGATAATATTAAAATCACTATTCATTTCAGTCCGTTTATTCATATATCCAGTGTAAACTCGATAAATTAATACTCGATTATTTAATAAACTCTCTAAGATAATATTTTTTGCCGG
Source organism: Helianthus tuberosus (assembly GCA_030545235.1). Lineage (NCBI taxonomy): Eukaryota > Viridiplantae > Streptophyta > Magnoliopsida > Asterales > Asteraceae > Helianthus > Helianthus tuberosus. Next base: position 175,217,381 of record CM060352.1, read on the forward strand.
TCCCGACTCGGGGATAGGGTGCTAAATTAATAATTCGCTAAAATTATAAGACAATACATTTTTGATAATTTCTTTAGACCCCATATAAAATATAAATTAATAATTTCTTATATATAGCATATTACATGAATGATTTATGAATGTTTCTTGAAAAATGGCTCAATTGTCATTTGAACTTTCCAAGCCAACCAATTGATCCACTATCTCCAAAACACCGGAAATTTTTAATTCCATATCTTGCTTTGAACTTTCCAAGCCAACCAATAGAAAAAGTAAAGTCTGGAGTATCCACTGGATACATATCTTTCATGAACTTTTCCGCCTTCTCGATGATTAGTTCACCTGTCATATTCACATGTTCTTGATATTGAAGAATCCATTCATAGAGAGATTTTTCTAGGTCAGGAAATTTTGCCGGTTTGTGTCGCTTAACATCGCCTCTTTCGGGAGCAAGTGAGAGATACTCTAAAGACCTTTTAACTGTATTCGATATTGTCGCTTGACTCACCAGCAAACCATAGTTACTATGAACCCATTCTTGCAATTGCTTTTGAGTGAGACTTGGATTATCCTTGTTGTGCTTGCATAATGCTCTTCGAATCTCGTCTGCCATTGTTGTTTTTTTCACACCTTTAAGATGGGAAGCCATGTTGTGTGTATGATTTGTTTGTGTTAACCTATTTTGATCTTGTATTTATATAGAAAATATTTTTAATGTCCATAAAGTGATACATTGAACACAAGAAGCATAATAAGGTGGGAGATTGAAGGTTTCTTTCAAATTGGGCCGTTCATTTGATATACATGCATTGTATACAATAATTAAGTGGAAGCTTCAAAGGTGTTTGTAAACTAAGTATTCTACTATAAATTAATAAAATATTAATTAATATATAAATTAATAATTATTAATTTATCGATTAATTAATAACTCTTTTAATTAATAAATTTTGGTGGTCCCAAGTGTATTATTTTATAGAGTTTCTACTGTAGTAAAGTAATAATTAGTTTTATTTTAAGTATTTTGCAAAATTATGATGATAATATAGCGGTTGGGTTTTTTGATATGCACAGTTGCAAGCAAAGTGATTTCGTGACTTGATTTATATACCCAACTAGTTTTTGCCCCGCCCGCGTTGTGGGGCAATAAGGCAAATATTTATCTCTCATAACATGTATGTCTGTACAGAGGGGAAAGTCGGAATTATATTTTGAACAGGAGGCAAAATCATGATTTTAAACTGAGAGCAAAATCATAATTTAGAGCTAGGGGGAAAACATAATTTTATTTTTAACTGTGGGAAAAAAACGTAATTTTGAGCTGAGGGCAGAATCGTAATTTTGAGCTAGAGGAAAAAAACAACATTTTATTTTTAACTGGGGGTAAAAACGTAATTTTAAACGGAGGGCGAAACCGTAATTTTAAACTGGGAACAAAATTAAAAAAAAAGAGTTTTTGAACCGAGGGCAAAAACGTATTTTGAGCTAGGGCAAAATTATAATTTAATTTTGAGCTGAGGGGCAAAAATGTAATTTTAAACGAAGGACGAAAACGTAATTTTAATCTGGAGTTAATTGCCAAAATCGTCCCTGTGGTTTGGGCACATTTGCCATTTTCGTCTAAAATGACACTTTTGTACCAAATTGCCCCCAACGTTTGAAACTTTTTGCCATTTTCATCCAAACCACTAACTTGGTTTATTTTTTCTGTTAAGTTGAAGATATTTGGATGAAACTAGCAAATATAAAATCACTGGGACAATTTTGGCAATTTACTCAAGCCCTTTTAAATTTCTTTTATTTAATTATTTTTGTTACATATATAATAAAAAAGAATATACATGGTGTTTTTAGAAAAAAAAAATAGTTTTGTTACATAATTTTTATAAATTTTCATCCAAATCACTAACTCAGTTTATTTTTTCTTTTAAGGTGAAGGATGTTTTAAATTTTATAAATTAAGACATAAATTAATTTACAGCTTCTTTATGTAAATCAGTTTTATACAGAGAAAACCTCATTGGTGTGCACCACATAACAATCGATTACAACTTTTAGTATTTATCAGTTGTAGAGATAGAAAAAATTGTAAAACGTTACATATTTTTTTAAATGTGTTGAGCACCTAAAAAATATGTTGGTAGAAATAAAATTGAGGGGGGGGGGGGGGGGCTTAGTTAGAAAAATTAACTTAGTTAGTGGTTGGATGAAAATTTATAAAAATTATGTGACAAAGCTATTATTTTTTAATATAAAAATTGCATGTATATTCTTTTTTATTATATATGTAACAAAATTAACTAAATAAAAGAAATTTAAAAGAGTTTGAGTAAATTGTCAAAATCGTCCCTGTGGTTTTATATTTGCCAGCTTCATTCAAATATCCTCAACTTAACAGAAAAAATAAGCTAAGTTAGTGGTTTGGATGAAAATGGCAAAAAATTACAAAAGTTGGGGGCAATTTGGTATAAAAGTGTCATTTTGGACGAAAATGGCAAACCTGCCCAAACCTCAGGGACGATTTTGGCAATTAACTCTTTAATCTGGGAATAAAATTAAATAAAAAATGAGTTGGTCCAATAGGGAAGTGACAGGAAGCTAATAATTTTGAGCTAGGGGGAAAACATAATTTTATTTTGAACTGGAGGCAAAAACGTAATTTTGAGCTGAGGGCAGAATCGTAATTTTGAGCTAGAGGGAAAAACAACATTTTATTTTGAACTGGGGGCAAAACCGTTATTTTAAACGGAGGGCGAAACCGTAATTTTAAACTGAGAACGAAATTAAAAATGAGTTTTTGAATCGAGGGCAAAAGCGTAATTTTGAGCTAAGGGCAAAATTATAATTTTATTTTGAGCTGGGGGCAAAAGCGTAATTTTAGCTAGGGGCAAAATTATAATTTTATTTTTTAGCCGGGGGCAAAACCGTAATTTTAAACGAAGGACGAAAGCGTAATTTTAAACTGGTAATAAAATTAAATTAAAAATGAGTTTGTCCAATAGGAAAGTGGCAGGCAAGCTGCCTGGCACTATTCCTTTTAACTTGTAAATGTATTGCTTGACACTATTCCTTTTAACTTGTAAATGTATATGTTTGCCAGGCACTATTCCTTTTAACTTGTAAATGTATTGCTTGACACTATTCCTTTTAACTTGTAAATGTATATGTAGGTAATTGAGCCTTTTGGGCTTGTTAGACCCTAGTCTAATGCGTTGGGCCTAGAGAGAAGAAGGTGTGGGTGACCCATGTTCTAAAAGCCCAAAAAAATCGCGTGAGGCGAGTTGAATACAACTAGTTGATGCCCCGCCTACGTTAAAATACCCTAAAATACGTTAAAATACGTTAAAATAAGCTAAGTTACGTTACAATACGTTAAAATACGCTAAAATACGTAAAAATACGTTCAAGGTATGCTAAAATACGCTAAAATACATTAAAATACGCTAAAATACGTTAAAATACGCTAAAATACGCTAACTTACGTTACAATACGTTAAAATACGCTAAAATACGTTAAAATATGCTAAAATACGTTAAAATACGCTAAAATACCCTAAAACAGGTTAAAATAAGCTAAAATACGTTAGAATACGCTCAAATACGTCAAAAATACTATTAAATACGCAACAATACGTTAGAATACGTAAAAATACGTCAAAGTACGCGACTAAAGATAATTCCACACACGTATACATATAATACGACACTATGGAGTACAAGTGGATTTCAAACAAAACTGTAGGTAATCATAGAATACGATATTCGCACGCAACCGAACGGCACCGAAACGACTTATGTTGAAGGTATACGTAATAAAACGACAAAATATGCGAAAGTTCGGCAAAAAACGAGACGTATATGCATCGAACCGAGGGAAACACGATAACACTAAATTTGAAATAATGCCATATACGATCGTATAGGCCTAGGTTGTATCGTATATCAGCTTAATACGAATCGTATAGGCCTATACGATTAGTATTAAACTTTGAATTTTCTCAAAAATACCCCTGAATTTATCAAAAAACCAGGGGTATTTCAGTAAAATCATCGATTAATACGCATCGTATAGGCCAATACGATGCGAATTGAACTATAAATTTCTCAAAAATGTTTTTCAAATCAAGGGTTCCATCATTACAACCACTTGTTTTCAACAGGGATGTAATGCAATGATTCCTCTCAATTGAATAGACAGACACTTGCTTCATAGGACTCACTTGAATTTGTGGATTTCGGTTGGCTCAGAAACTTAACAAGAGAAGCAACTAATTCGAAGATCCTTGCGTTAGACACAATTTGTTGGAATTTGTGGATTTCGGTTGGTTCAGATCTCTATTCGGTCATCTTTCCTCAAAAAGAAGGATGAGATATCGGCAGTTAGCTCGAATAAGTTTCTCTCAATCAGGTGTTCCATTAGATTTTCCCTTTTAACAATGTCCTGTTAATTGTTGGAAATTTGTGGATTTCGGTTGGTTCAGACACACACAATTTGTTTTCAACGGGGATGTAATGCAGTGATTCCTCTCAATTGAATAGACAGACACTTGCTTCATAGGACTCACTTGAATCGTCTCGGAAGTACTGAACAACAGAAGGATGAGATATCGGTAGTTACGAGGTTCTTCGAGAATTAGAAAATGAGAAAATACGGAACGACAAGGGTAGTATGAGTCTGAGTCCATTGTAGTTCATGTTAGGTTTGTATTTCCCATAGCCACCGTTTCCGTAGTAAAAAAACGATTGCGGTTTTCCACATTCTCGATTGAAGATGTAATTGCAAGACTGTTTGTCGGGCTTCCAATGCTCACACAGGGTGATCTGTGGGCCCCATAGTCGGATTATTGAACCGAGAAAGTCATTGGACTGCCGCAGATGAAGTCAAAATGTGATCAAACTTGGACATCAGACGTAAATCTTGAAGAAACGGAACATAATCCCAGATTGTCTAAAGAAGCGCTTTTATCATGTGTGATCCAGAGGTCGGTCTCAGGTGGGCATAAGATCTGTGAGCCCTATTGTCAGATTATTGAACCAATAAAGTCATTGGACTGCCGCAGATGAAGTCAAATGTGATGAAACTTGGACATCAGACGTAAATATTGAAGAAGCGGAACATAATCCTAGATTGTCTAAAGAAGCGCTTTTATCATGTGTGATCCAGAGGTCGGTCTCGGGTGGGCATAAGATCCGTGGGCCCTATAGTCGGATTATTGAACCAAGAAAGTCATTGGACTGCCGCAGATGAAGTCAAAATGTGATCAAACTTGGACATCAGACGTAAATCTTGAAGAAACGGAACATAATCCCAGATTGTCTAAAGAAGCGCTTTTATCATGTGTGATCCAGAGGTCGGTCTCGGGTGGGCATAAGATCCGTGGGCCCTATAGTTGGATTATTGAACCAAGAAAGTGATTGGACTGCCGCAGATGAAGTCAAATGTGATCAAACTTGGACATCAGACGTAAATCTTGAAGAAACGGAACATAATCCCAGATTGTCTAAAGAAGCGCTTTTATCATGTGTGATCCAGATGTCGGTCTCGGGTGAGTTGTGGTTGATTTATAGGAGGAGGTTATGAAACGAATATATGTTTATGCGAATTTAAAGGACAATATTGACAGAGGTGCTGGTCTTTTCTCCCACTGTGCAAACTTGAAAAATCTCACCATAACACATCTAAGATCGCACATGATAAAAGCGCTTCTTTAGACAATCTGGGATTATGTTCCGCAAATTGGGAATCACATATTCGTGTGTAAAAGCTTGGAAAGAAGACCGAATAGAGATCTGTATACGCCCTTGGTATTTGTTTACCACATGACACATGGTAAAAGCGTTTCTTTAGACAATATGGGATTATGGTCCGCAAATTGGGAACCACATTGTAGACTGGTTGGCTTGAATGGTTTTAATAATACTTGAAAATGGAAATAATCGTGTCAAGATCTTTATCAATCATATCATCGACCAACTGCTCGAAATCTCTTTCGTTTCTTGGGTTCGCATTCGACACAACACATCAAAAAATAAATTCAAAAAAACAGTGGGCTGATACGCATCGTATAGGCCTATACGATGCGTATCAAGTCCGCCGCCAGACATAACCTGCACCTGTCAGTCTGCCATGTTTTTTACTTTAATTCAATACGCATCATATAGGCCTATACGATGCGTATTGAATTGAAAAAGTGTATAGATAGACAGGGGGTGTGCCATTAGAAAACCCCTTATTTTAACAAAAAAAAAAAAAAAAAAAACAAATTTCACCATTTTATCAAACATTTTCAAAAAATCCCTCCCACTTGTGGCCTAGTGGTAGGAGACTTGGGTTTTCCAATGGAGACTCAAATTCAATTCCCACTTGTGTCATATTGGGGTGGATATTGAGCAATGATGGTGACAAACCCACCGAGGGGGGTTCGATCCTGAGCCGCACCCGGTTTTCATCCGGCTATTATTTCAGCGAGACATCTTGTGTGGAGGCAGTACGGTTTCCAGGGGAACGCCGTAACCAAGTCTGACCAACTCAACGCGGGCCTGGTTAAGACAACGTAGTCAGGACAGATCTTAGCTAGAGCCGCCGTTTAGACGGTGTGACATTAGGTAACTGAAAAAGAAAGTCACCGTTAATAAGCAAGCAAAAAAAAAAACCTTTTCAAAAACCAAGATAACAAAAACAATTAACTCTATTACATTTATCAAGACGAATGAATAGTGCAATAATATTATTTTTTTTCCTTGTTTTTTTGACTTTTTTGCCTTTTTGGGCTATACCAATTTACGATTTTGTCCTGCTTTAAAGTTACGATTTTGCCATCAGTTTAAAATACGTTTTTATCACCAGTTCAAAATAAAATTATGCTTTTGCCCTCGATAAAAAAATACAATTTTGCCATCGGTTCAAAATTACGAATTTACCCCGTTTAAATTTATAGTTTCGCCATTAGTTCTGTTTTCTTCCTCTCAGGTAAATTACGATTTTACCCTTAATTTAAATTTGCATTTTTGTCATCGTTTTTGTTTGCTTTCCCATACAAATTACGCTTTTGCCCCCAGTGTATAACTACAGACAGAAGATGGAGGACTAGTGCCAGGCAGCTGCCTGGAACTCCCCCATTTGCCTTACTAATTTACGATTTGATCACCGCTTTAAAATTACGATTTTGCCATCAGTTCAAAATTACGTTTTTACCACCAGTTGAAAATAAAATTATGTTTTTGCCCCGTTTAAATTTACAGTTTTGCCATTATTTTTGTTTTTTTCCCTCCCAGCAAAATTACGATTTGGCCCTCAATTTAAATTTACATTTTTGGCATCGTTTTTCTTTGCTTTCCCAGTCAAATTACGATTTTGTCCCAAGTGTAAAATTACAGTCATGCCATTGTTTTAGTTTTTTTTTTCTTTGAGAAAATTGTTGTAGTGCTTTATTTTAATTGTTTGACTCGGTGTAATTTTTATTTGTGCCAGGCGACTTCCTGACACACGCTCATTTATCCTGAAAAGTTACAATTTTACCCCTAGTTTAAAATTATAGTTTTTCTGTCGTTTTTGTTTTTCTTAAGCAAAAGTATGATAGTGTTTTAATTTATTTGGTTGACTCAGTGTAATTTTTTTTGAGATCGTGTTATAAGTAGCATGTACATGTAACCAAAACATGGACGTACATGTAACCAAAACATGGACGTACATGTTATGATAGAGAAATATTCGGCTTAGTGCCACGCAACGCGGGCGGGGCAAACCCCTAGTTCCAAACAAAACCTTACACAAAAACACCCATTTTCGTACGGAACTCCAACCAAACCCCAACTTCGCAAAACCCTTAACAGAAGCCGATCCAAAATCCTACAATCAAATGGAAACCAGCAACAATCCATCAACATCACGTAAAAGAAGCAGATCAGAAGACAATTCGGCACCCGAATCACACGAATCCAATCAATCTCATTCACTAGGTCAATTCCCCCCTTTTTTACGCTCAAATATTCGTCAAATTTGATCAATTAGGGCAAATTATATGCATAATTCTTAAATTTCTGATCATAAATGTATTATATCAATGATGTAGAAGATAATCTCATATTCAGCGACACCATGGTTGCTCTCCAAATGATGCGTGCACAATTTCCTCGTATTGATAAAGTAAATTTTTATAATTTTCTTGACTTTGACCTTAATTTTGACTTTGACTTTTGACCTTTGACTTTTTTTAATTTTGACTTTTTGTAGGTTAGTGTTGAGCCTTTAATATTGCAGTCTCAGTTGTATAGTAGTGTGAAGGATAGGACACAGGTTGATAGAGAATTAGAGGTGTGTTGTGTACTTGTGTTTTGGTTGTTATGATTGTTATGTATAGTTTGAATTGTGTTTGTTATATGATTTGCGCGTTGGAAGTTGTCAGTACCGAGCGTAGCGATTGCTATAGCGCGCTACGTAGCGTATAGGCCTACGCTCGCTATCAGGGCTGTAGCAATATATAGCGATAATAGCGACATTTTTTTTAATATAAATAACAATTAAATATAGCTATAAAATAGCTGGATTTTAGGTTTTTGTTAAATATACATGTAAAACAGCTTATATACCAGGGTATTTTGATATAATATACATATAAATTTTTTAAAACTTTTTTTTTCTAGTGCATCACTATTTGTATAATAGTCGCCCGCTATTTATCGCTATTTGTCACTATTCGCCATTAACTATGGTTGGAAACAGTCGTTGAGGAGAGAGAAGGTTTTGCGCGTTTTTAAGTTGAATACGGGACAGGATGACCATGCGCTAATGTTTGTGGAAGATTATTTGAAGCAGGTTAGTTGTTTCATTTGGAGTTGTATAATACACTGTTTAGAGTTTGTCTGCAGCCCTTTGGTGGATACTGTTTCATTGGAAGTGCGTCTTTATTTATGAGCTAATAAGGTTGATTAATTGGCGTGTTAAAGAGTCGCATTGTTTCATTATTGTTACATAAATAATGGACCGTTACTTTGATTATAGATGAAACGAGCTGTGAAAAGCATGGAAACGAAGAAGCAAGGTGTTTTTGCAGTTTTTGAGTGGTTTGAAGTTCATGTCATCCACAGCAAGCCTGAACCGTGTATCGGTCATCAAGAACTAGTGAGTTATCAAAGATGATTAAATCTTTTTTTGCATAAAACTAAGTATACAGTTCAATAAGTATAATGAACAGGCGGAAACAAAAACATATGGATATACCATGATTTCAATAAGATGGTTCACTTTATGAATGTTTATTTGAAGTGTCTAAAATTAATCGTTAGGATATTGATTATCGTTTTTGATAGCAGTTATTTGTGCTTCATTGTAGTTGTCATTATTATCACTAGGAGGAAAGGTGAAAGATGAAGACATATCTCTTTTGATAAATGCTGGTCTATTGGTAAGTGCTCACTTTTATTATAAAGTATTGCTTCTGTAAAATATATTAAATTTGTTCTTGATAACTAACATACCTTAGATATTTTTTTCTTGAAAATTAAAATAAATCCAGTATTGGTAACTATTCAATTAGGTTGATTATTAAGAATCTGAAATAAACTGGATATTGGTAGCTATGCAATTAACAAGATGATTAGCTTAATGGTTTACCTTTATATTGTTAATGTGTTATTTGTTATGGTAGGTTTAACTTTATATTGTCAAGTTATATTACGCTTTTTAGTTATATTTGTAGAGTAGAATAAAATCAGTAATTATTGGTGCCAGTATTTATATATATTTTTTATTTTCTTAGTATTGCTCATTTCTTGCATTGGTCATGCGCTTTTTTGTGCACTCTTTTTGGATATGTGTAGTATAATTTATAATTTCGGTAAAAGATCTAATATATATGAACTTTGAACTCTGATGGTGCTACCATTTACAGACTCGCCAGCTTATTGATTCCGAAATGTACTGGTTTGCAATTCCAAATATTGGTTCCGTGCTGAAAGGCCTTACACAGGTATATGCATATATGATTCTACAAATGATAACTGTTATATCTGTATATGCATACATGATTACATGTATACCTTGACACAACATTGCACATGATGTTATCTTTATAGTATGTTCTTTTAGGAAGTTATTTCATTATAGATTATGGGCCATGGTATTTTTAGGGAAGGAAGGAGCTATTGTCTCTACTAAATCGTAAAAAATACAAAGAAATGATGTTGGCTATTCTCGAGAAAAAACGTCTGCGTCTGTCCCCTTTGGATATAAGATTTCATCTTCGTGATCTGCTCGGTTCGGGTCACCTCAAAACCATCCAAACGCCAAGTGGTTTAGTCATTCGAGTCGTGAAGAATTAAAATTTGGTAAACGAAATACTCTACGCCTTCTATACTTCTACATTTGCACTCTTTTCCTTTTAAGCAAGTATATTTATTCCGCACGGTTTTATATATCTTTCAATCCTAATGCTTTTATATTGCTTTTCGTCTGTGAGTGTCTTTTGTGAGTTTTGTTGCCCTTTCCTCAATTCATGTTGATATCTTGTCTTTTGTCTTTACCGACGCAAAAGGAATGTTGCATTTTTTGTTGAAACAACTTAAAAAGAAAAACTGTTATGTTTGTTTCTGGGATGAAATGAGTACAAATTTTTTTGATATCGACCCGGAAAATTAGCTGATTAGTTCATGCATCGAAATAAGATGAATCCTTGTTTGTATGTATTCGTGAGGTGGCAAGATGGGTTGGTTGCGTAACAAGTGAAAATGGGTTCGGGTAAAAACGAGTCATTCTTTATGTTCGGGTGGAGGCGGGCCCCACCATGTTGGGCTAACCATAACACTTTTTTTTTCCATAATAAGCAGTAGGATCAGGATCACTTGAGAACTCCAAAAGACTTAAGAACTTAGAGAACTCCAGACAACCAACCATTTTATTTTATATATTTAATATTATGTAAGGGTAGTCTTATCATTTTTATATGTAATTTTATGATTACATATATGCAATCATAAGTTTACATACGTGGAATAACCAAATTACATAATAACTAATTTACATACATGTAAACTTGTGATTGCATATATGTAATCACAAAATTAAACCACTGGGTGACAGCCCAGTGGCCACCGACACCCGCCTTAAAACCGGAACGAGGGCCCATGAGGTCTCGGGTTCGATACATGTGTCGGACCCCTCCTTGATGGTTATGGGGATTTAATGCCAGGAAGCCTTGTCGGGTGGTGACCTGGGAGGGGGGATCCCCTCCGCGGTTAAGGTTACCGTGCAATTAACCTTTTTTAATCACAAAATTACATATAATAAATGATAAAACTACCCTTAAATAATATTAAATATATAAAATTAATAAATAAAATGATTGGTTGTTAGGAGTTCTCGAAGTTCTTAAATATGTTTTGGAGTTCTGAAGAGAACCAAACCCTATACACAATATTACAAATATAATAATACTAATCTAAATCTTTGAATAAATATTTGGTGGTTGTATGCATCTAAAATAGACTTTTGAGAAACTTTTGTGCTGTTTGACCCATACCCAGTTCTGCTAAGTTTTTTAGTTTGACCCGTTAAGAGAGAATAATATTAAATCAACTCATTTGCAAGTAATTGTGGCAAAATTACTTGGGATAAGAAATGATTCTATCCTGTTGAATTTCTCTATGCTGGGGGTTGTTGAAGGGCTTGATTTGTCAATACAATATTATCAGAAAATCTAACATGGGTTGTTATGTATTGTTACTTGTATTCTGTTTTCTGTTTCATAGAAATGAAAACAGTTCTTATTAAATTTTATCTTCTTTTTCATAGAAATGAAAACAATTGTTACTGAATTTTATCTTCTTTTTCTTAGAAATGAAAATTATTCTTACTGAATTCAATGAAACTGAAATCTAAATTCTGTTATATGTTTGTTTCGTTGTTTGTACGCGATATAGGTTTGGACAATCAGGTTTTTTTCAAGTGAAGGAGTTCAACAATTTATTTCGTATAACGAAATAATTCAGCAAAAGGATTGGAATCTACCCCTCCTTCATCGCCAACCTTGTTGCCACCAACGCCACCACATTCAATTATCTTTAACAGATTTACAAACCAAACATGATTATTCTTACATAACTATAGATTACTCTATTCGATGAAATTGAAATCTGAATTTTGTTATATGTTTGTTTGGTTTTTACATGATATATGTTTGGACAATGAGGTTTCCTCAAGTGAAGGAGTACAAAATTTCTTTCGTGTATAACGAAAGATTTCAACAAAAAGGATTGGGATCCGTCCCTCATTCGCTGCCAACCTTGTCACCAATGGCGAAGCTTGAAAATTTCCACCGGGGGGGGGGGGGGGGGGGGGCGAAAACGTATATACCTAAAAAATTCTACACGAAACGTAATACATAACACTACTGAACGAAAAGTTTGAGGGGGTCGGGCGCCCCTCCCGGCCCCTTGAAAGCTATGCCCTTGCTTGTCACCACCGCCACTCCATTCAGTCATCTTTAACAAATTTACAAACAAAACATGATTATTCTTTCAATTAAACACATAACTCATAGGTTACACTTCCTTTGAAATATTCTTGTTCCAACAAAACAATCCTTAGTCGAATTCAATGAAGTTGAAATCTGAATTTTGTTTTATGTTTGGTTTTTACGTGATATATGTTTTGGACGATCAGGTTTCCTCAAGTGAAATAGTTCCAAATTTCTTTCGTGTATAACGAAAGAATTCAACAAAAGGATTGGAATCCGTCCCTCATTCACACCGCTAAGCTTGTCACCACCGCCGCTACATTCAGTCATCTTTAACAAATTTACAAACCAAACATGATTATTCTTTCAACCGAACAAATAACTCATAGGTTACACTTCCTTTCAAATAATCTTGTTCCGTCAAATTCTATGAACTTTGAAAAATAATAATAATTTGATTTTCTTTTTAAACTTTTCATTTTTAATCTTAGAAATAATTGATTATAAGCAATAAATGAGAAAATAGGGTTTGGCAATTTTTAATCAATGACATTGATAATTTGTAATGATGAGCCTGAAGTCATGGTCCAAATTATTGGTATGATGTAGTGATGAGGATGGGGACTCTAATATATCATATATCAATGTCAAAACTTGGGAAAGACAATAAATAACACCAATGGTAGTACAAACTATTTATGAATATTGGAATTCAAACGAAACTGAATTAATGACTGAGAAAAGTTCTGCGAGTATATGTTCCTACTTTTTTTTTGAACGGTATATTTCATTGAAAACACAGCAACTGACCCAAAAACAGGGCGACGAAAACAACAAACACACTACATAATTACAAACTTACACCAATTTTCCCATGTGGTACCCTTAAACTTCGATCTAGAGTTATACCAAAGAAATCCCAGAGATTTTACTTCACTAATGATGTTTTCCGTTCTAACCATTTTGTTCGAAAATTTCAGATTATTCCTCACCCTATATATGCTCCAACACCCTATGATGAAAAGGCCTTGAATGACATCCTTCTTCCGATCGGAAATCCTCATTCCAAACTGCAACTCGAACAGATCCCTAAACGAGAACGCAAAAATGTTTGGAATATTACACCACAAGCTCACATTTTGCCACAAAGAGTATATGTTCCTACTAAAGAAGAAACAATGCATACTATGTTAGTTGTATTTTATGAGGGTTTAGGTTATACAATGCTATTTTACTTTTTTTTTTATTGTATCATTGGCTATTTTATGTTTATTGCCCATGTTATCATTCAAATTTTATATTCTATATCCTATATCAATTTGCTTAAATGTTTAGATGTCGATTGAACAGGTTAAAAACTTATATATCAATATGCTTAAATGTTTAGATGTCAATTAAACCGTTTAAAAACTTAATAAGTCTTTTTATTTCATTTTATTGTGGAGTTCAAATATATGTAATAGAATGAAACGAATTTGAGTTGAACCAACTTAAACGTTATTAGGGTTCGTCACCCTCTGATTGCATACAAGCTTCAGATCATATACTGATGTTCTAGTCCGACGAGTAGATTGGCGAACCGACACAACCCTACGTATTAAACGGACGTGCATTGTTAGTTACCAAGTTTACGTGATAGTAGAAGGGTGGAGGGTGTTAGCAGTGGTTATTATGCAAATAATGATTGAATGGGAACTAATATAACATTTTAGAACTCTATGAATAAAAATAACAAAACTATTAACATATGTCACTAAAACCATTACCTTTTTATTTGAACTGCAAACTAGCCTACTACACTAGCTCACCATGAGCTTGAACCCTAACAAACACCTTGGTATCATTAACTGGTTCAAGTGTAACATGTGCGCGGTTACACAGGGTTAAAAAAACAGATGGTATGAAACAGGTTGTTGTCATTAAACTGTGTCTTATTCATATGATATAAGTCTTTAATAAAAGCCAACAATTTTTTGGAATCTTGGACAAAATGTGACCGTAGGCTGTTTTGGTAATTATGTAACCTATTTATTCAGGTGTCCCCACGGTTCTAAATACATCCATATTCCCAACATAATATGCTGCAAACATTTGGCCATTATGGCCATCTCATGTGATCCATGCTGATTGTGTTTTTTTTGCCATGAGTGTTGAGAATGACATGATCATGTGGGTTGGAAGGCTTGGCAAAATGGCGTGGTGTAATGGTTATGAACTGAACCATTACACCACGTCAACCTAAAAAAATGATACCAAGCCCCCCCCCCCCCCCCCCCCCCCCCCGAAATACACATGACTATGCAAATTCAATCGCTAATGTTGTAATGGTGCTTCCGATTTCAAAATTCATTTGCCATCAGGGTTTAAGTTTGTGATCATTTTTGTAGCATTGATAATGCTTATTAGGGTTTAAGTTAATGATCATTTTTGTAGCATTGATAATGCTTATTAGGGTTTAAAGTTAATGATCATTTTTTAGAAGTTTCGACTTAAAAAATCAAAACTAGGTGTATTAGTATCTTGCTTAAATTTTAAAGAGTTTGGAACAATTAGTTTGATGTTTATCCAAAGTAGAGAAGTTGTTATGTGTCATATAGATAATGTCCACTTATGACTAGGGTTTTTGGTGATACAAGAAGACTAGAGTACTTGAGTGTCTCATAGTAAGATGGTATCAAAGTCTCTATGTCTAGGGCCTCTCCATTATTGTAATACGATGAGAGATCAAGGGGCCAGGCTTGGACCGAACTAACGTAACGTGTCATTTCTTCATTCGTTTTCGTTATATTTAACAATCATTCTATGATTGTTGTTTAGGCATCTTATCCCAACACGATACTCGTTTGCTTGAAGATAATGAATAGTTAGGCAATCTAAACACCTAAAATCAGCTTTATTTCAACATATATTTTTTGCTCTATGTGCACAAGAGGTCAATATTATAATCATTTGGGTCAAGATTACCAAACTAATGCATGAAAGTGTGAATATAAAGAAAAAAACTTTGAATTTTGATCTCCAGCATTTAACTTTAACAATAACACACTCAAACCATTATCGAAATAGACAGATTCATATGTTGCCATGCAATATAGGGGCCATGGAATTTGTTTGAGTTTAGGATGAGTCAAAGTCTATCACACTACAAAAGCCGTAAGTATATATGTATGACCCATTGCCGGTTTCCATGTGTTGTCCATGTCTCAGATGGCGTTTCTTGTTCTATTAATGTTTACTCTTTTGGATGATTGTTTGGTGCACAAAATACAGATATGTCTTTATCTTGTAAACTGTTTTTTTTTTTTGGGTAAAGGGTTTACCCCAGGTAAATTTTATAAATGAAAATAAGAACAAGGGCATGCCCAAATCGGACACACCAACTAGGCTTGACATACCAACGCCTAGGAACACAAGACAACACAACCCACAAACACAACCATCCAAAAACAAACTATAACAAAATGACCAGCTCTAAACAAAAACCGAGAAAACAAATAAAATCAGCTAGCCCGGATCATTAGCCTCATCTTCCGAACCTATCTTCCACGTCCTCAGAAGATTCTCGAAACCCGATTGTCTTCTAAACTTGAACCCTTTAATAAATCATAAGATGGTTATAAGGAGTACATTCAGAGATAACATGAGTTGTCATCTAATAATTTTGGTATACTTTGTAGGAATCCGTTCGTGTAAAAATAAATAAAATTCTTTTATTAACTTGAATTACAAAATAGGACAGAATGATGCTGAAAATAAATTACAAATACAACTGGAAAAATGAAAAGCAAGAACAGAAACACGAATAAAAAAAACTGTTCTTGGCTGAGGATCGTGTTAGACACGGGTCCCTTAAAACAAATTTCGTGTCTCCCAGGAGAACATGTTTGTTTTCAGGATACAACAGCCGCAAGCAGTTGCACTGCAGGTCTTGACTCCAACCCGAAGGTGTACCTCGAACTCTTGAAGAAGATGAAGAATTTCAGTATAGAGAGATTGTAGAGAAGTGTGTTTTCGGTGTATCTGTTCTGCAATAGGATGTTCCTATTTATAGACGCCGGTCTTGAAGAAACTGAAAAATGAATTAAATGGGTGAATTAAACTGCATTAAACGTCTTTAATGCACTTTAGTTCGTCACTTAATTCTCAGTCAAACGCATTAACTTCGTCAGTTTCGAAAGCTGAAACGTAACTGCACAACATTAACTGCTGCTGGAAGCTTCTGCGTGCGCGCGCGCAGGTCTGCACCCTCATGTGCGGTGCGCCCATTTGGCTCACTGCCATGCGCACCTGCGCGCGTGCACCACGTCACCTGTAAGCCTCTACGAGCACGCCACACAGTCGCGCCGTTTTGGCTCACTTTGGTGCACCGCGCACGTCACCTCAGTGCCCATGCTCCATGCGCCAGTGCGCGCCATCACGCCATGTGTACCCGCGCGCGTGCGAGCATGACTGCCACGTCATGCGCCACTGCGCGCGGACCCACCAGGGTCATGCGCATGCATGCCATGTCACCAACCACCTGGTCCTTGCAGCCCTTGCTCCACCACGCGCACGCGGTCAAAAATACAAAGGCGGCTCTCAAGCGGCACGCGGCGATGCGAGCGTGAAGTGCAAAGTGCGCCATCAAAGCGCCACATTGCGCCTCATCGCCCACGCCACGCGCGCGCGCGTGTGCGAGTGCGAGTTAGGGTGCTCCGCACCCTTCGTGAGTACACTAGTGAGTGCTTCCATGAAACAATAAGGATGGAGAGTTCCCACTTAAATACCCCTTTAAGTTTCATCTCTCATCCGATGTGGGACAATGTGCCACTTTCCCACATTTTCAACATTCAAGTTTCAAACACCAAACTTTGAGCATCGATATCTCATTCATATTAGCTCCGTTTTGGACGTGGTTTAGTTCGTTGCGAAGCCCTTCCAACGTAGAACACAAACCCACAAATAAATATATAAAACCCGCTCATTTTATTATATTTATTTCTAGTCCAAAATAGGAAAAAATCATTTTCCTATATTTGTGAAAAAAACCATTTCCACAAATTTGCAACAATCCCCCACATGAATAGAAATCGATCTATCAAGTTTCAACGATACACGTTCAACAGTTGAGTATTGCAAGATAGGTAGGTGTAACCTTTGAACCTTCTTTTGTGAAGCATACTTAGCCTCCTAGGGTCTTGTAGACGCGGTGTCTTTGAACAATCCCCCATTTATGTAGGCGACAATATACATTCACGCAATATTCTCCCTAGTCGAGTCAAGTCCTCATGGTTGTGTCCGTTTATGGTCATGGAACATGTTCCTGGTTCTGCGAGAGCTCTAGGATTTGCGCCTCCCCACAAATCCATTCGAAGCGACCCCACTTCTCTCTAACATAGGTGATTCCTCCGAATCATTAAAAGCATCATGGTTAATCTTGGATTTCTTCAAAATCCTTAACCTCAACATGCTTAACCTTTCATTCACGTCACTGATTGAAATGGACTAGGAAGTAACAACTCCCTTTATTAATTTTGGGGCACCCCCACAGTGACTCCTTTGGGTTTATGATTAAGTTTGCCTATTGAACCTAGATCTTGGGATCTCCAGTCAACTAGGTTAGGTTTCCCTCATATTCCCTTCATCTATGGGCTTTAGTCCCATTCCTCTTGACAACCTATACACCTTATATGTGCTTAAGCCTTTCGTTAACGGGTCCGCAATGTTCTCCTTTGACCCAACATAGTCAACTGAGATCACACCCGTTGAGATAAGTTGTCGTACCGTGTTGTGTCTACGTTGAATGTGCCTTGATCTGCCATTGTACATTGCGCTTTGTGCTCTAACAAGCGCGGATTGATTGTCACAATGTATGCAGATCGCCGTCAGCGGCTTTGGCCATCTTGGAATATCTTCCACAAATTGACGTAGCCACTCCGCCTCTTCCCCGTTTTTATCTAAAGCGACGAATTCGGATTCCATCGTGGATCTAGCTATAACCGTTTGCTTGGAAGACTTCCAAGCTATAGCTGCGCCAGCAAGTGTAAACACGTAACCACTTGTGGATATGTGATCCTTTATATCCGATATCCAATTCGCATCAGTGTATCCTTCGATCACTGCTGGATCACGGGTATAATGTAATCCATAGTCTCCTGTGTATCTTATGTATCTAAGCACCCTCGTGATAGCTTTCCAATGATCCTCGCTCGGATTACTGGTGTATCTACTTAGCCTGCTCACAGCATATGCTAAGTCGGGTCTAGTACATGTCATTAGATACATGAGACTACCAATGATCCTTGATTATTCTAACTGAGAAACACTCTCGCCTCTATTCTTCCTTAGGCGTTGGGTATTATCAATTGGAGTGCGAGCTATACTCGTATCATCCGAATTGAATTTCCCAAGGATCTTGTCCACGTAGTGAGATTGACTTAACACAAGACCATTTTGGGTTCTAGTGATTTTAACTCCAAGAATCACATCCGCAAGACCCATGTCTTTCATGTAAAGCCTCGCTTTCAACATGTCTTTCGTTGAGTTGATCATCTTATCATCACTCCCAATGATAAGCATATCATCTACATAAAGACATAGAATCACATAACCTCTTGGTGTGTCTTTAAAATAAACACACTTGTCGCACTCATTTATTTTGAAACCATTGTCAATCATGACATGATCAAACTTTTGGTGCCATTGTTTTGGAGCTTGCTTCAAGCCATACAAAGACTTGACCAATTTACATACTTTTCCCTCGTTTCCTGGGGCAGAAAAACCCTCGGGTTGTTCCATGTAAATTTCTTCTTCTAAATCGCCATTTAGAAAGGCGGTCTTTACATCCATTTGGTGAACTTCCAAATTTCTTAGAGCCGCAATTGCAAGAACCAATCGTATAGAGGTTATCCGCGTTACATGCGAGTAAGTATCAAAGTAATCTAGACCCTCCTTTTGTCTAAATCCTTTGATTACTAACCTTGCCTTGTATTTATCAATACTTCCATCGGCTTTCATCTTCCTTTTGAATATCCAACGATATCCAAGTGGTTTACAACCAGGTGGAATATCTACTAACCCCCAAGTATGATTTTGCAATATAGAATCAATTTCATTCTTAATTGCTTCTTGCCATTGAGGTCCTTCTGCGGAGGTAACCGCCTCGCAGTAGGTATTGGGCTCACCCTCAACCATGTAGCTCATGAAGTCAGGACCAAAGGATTTTTCAACCCTTTGTCGTTTACTTCGTCTAAGCTCACCCTCCTCGACCTCAGGTCGTTCATGTCTTTCATCTAACCTCGTAGATGAACTTGGTCCTGCTTCATCTAACCATGTAGAGGAACTTGGACCTGCTTCATCAACCGCTCTTGATAAAGGCGCATGTGTTTGTCCTAACATAGGAAACACATTCTCAAAATATGAGACGGTGTTAGAATTTGCCTCTATGATAGTGTGTTTGTGTACATCTGGATTCTTGGACTGATGTACAAGAAAACGATGTGTACTACTTTGATGTGCATATCCTATGAAAATGCAATCAACCGTTTTGGGTCCTATCCTAAGAGCCTTAGGAGGTGGTACTATCACCTTAGCTAGGCACCCCCACACTTTCAAGTATTTATACGAAGGCTTCCTTTTTCTCTATAACTCATATGGAGTTTCGTCCCTATTTTTCAAAAGGTATCTTGTTCAAAAGATAGTTTGCTGAGAGAATCGCGCCCCCCCACATTTCTCGGTTCACTCCCGAGCTTATCAACATGGCGTTCATCATTTCTTTCAATGTACGGTTCTTTCGTTCCGCAACGCCATTTGATTGTGGAGAATAAGGAGGTGTACACTCATGTACAATGCCACTTTTTGCGCATAAATCCGCAAAAGGTGCAACATATTCACCTCCTCGATCGCTTATCAAAGCTTTTATCTTCTTTTTAAGTTGATTCTCAACTTCGTTTTTGTACAAGATAAACTTCTCTATTGCTTCGTCTTTACTTTTTAGTAAATACACATAGCAATATTTCGTACAATCATCAATAAACGTGATGAAGTACTTATTTCCTCCACGCGAGGGAACCGCTTTTAAATCACACACATCGGTATGAATTAAATCAAGGGGTTCGGTTATTCGCTCAACCGATTTAAATGACGATCTCGTAAGTTTGGATTCAACACATGTCTCGCATTTGTGATTGGACTCAATATGGAATGTTGGTAACAAGTTTAATTTAATTAAACGTCGTAATGAATTAAAATTTACATGCCCTAGTCTACCATGCCAAACATTAGAAGACTCAATCATGTAAGTAGAAGTAGAAATTTCATTCAAACTTTTGTTTTGGTTTACAACCATTACATTCATTTTAAACATACCATTAAGGGCATAGCCCTTTTCAACAAACATTCCACGTCTAGACAAGACAAAATTGTCCGATTCAAACACTAGACGAAATCCAAACTTGTTGAGCATCCATCCCGACACGAGATTCTTCCGTATCTCTGGGACATAAAGCACATTTGTCAAGGTAAGCTCCTTGCCCGAAGTCATCTTCAAGACGACCGTGCCTTCCCCCTTGATGCTTGCGGTAGCTTTATTCCCCATATAAAGCTTTTCTTCACCCGACGCTTCCTTGAATGTAGAGAAAAGAGCCTTGTCTCCACAAACATGGCGGGTTGCACCCGTGTCAATGAACCATCCTTTTGGGTTTTCACCCATCGCGTTGACTTCTTCAATCATAGCCGCTTCCTCAGTTATCATTGCAATCAGAGACACACCATCCTCATCAACCATGTGCGCACGCTCACGCTTAGGTTTCTTGCATTGGTTAGCATGGTGCCCCGTCTCGTTACAATTGTAACAAGTACCTTGGAAAGGCGCAAGCTTCTTTTTCACAGCCCCCTTTTTCGGTCCAAGGATGTTAACCTTTGCTTTCCCTTTGTTGTCCTTTTTACCCTTGCCTTTCTTGCCCTTGGAGGACTCCCCAACTTCCACCATGTTTGCCTTAGCCGAAGCTTGCAAAAAGGTGCCTTTTTGGGCCACCCTGTTGTCCTCTTCTATACGAAGACGGACGACAAGTTCCTCAATAGTCATTTCCTTTCGCTTGTGTTTAAGATAATTCTTAAAATCCAACCAAGCAGGAGGTAGTTTCTCAATCATGGCTGCCACTTGAAATGTCTCGCTAAGTACCATTCCCTCAGCATGGATGTCGTGAAGTATAATTTGCAACTCTTGGACTTGGTTCATAACAGTCTTGTTATCAACCATTTTGAAGTCCAAGAAACGGGCGACAACAAACTTCTTTGTTCCCGCATCCTCCGTTTTGTACTTTTTATCCAAAGACTCCCATAATTCTTTGGAAGTCTTGATATTATAGTACACATTATACAGTGCATCCGAGAGACCGTTGAGTACATAGCCTCGACATATGAAATCCGAGTGCTTCCAAGCCTCTACCGTGCTCAGAGCCTGAGCGTTGGTCTCCCCTTCCGCAGGTTGGGGAGCGGTTTCAGTCAAGAACCTCGCAAGGTTCATGGTGGTCAAGTAGAAGAACATCTTCTGTTGCCACCTTTTGAAGTGGAGACCCGAAAACTTCTCGAGTCGTTCAGCATGATTTGCCACTGTGGACGCTCCCACAGTGTTGGCAGGGGTACCGACGACAACGTTGGTATTGCTCGTGTTCACATTTTCAGTCGACATTCTGAAAAGTTTCAAGAAAACAAGTTAAATTCTGTTTTCAAAATAATAAAGACGCTACTTTATTATTATTAGGAGTTCAAAAATTCATCCGTGTAGCTTCTAAGTCCAACTTTGAAGACTACAGCAGGAGATCTTTAGAACTCAGTGACAGAAAAGAGAAGAAGCAGAGTTCTGTTTTGACAAAGACGCACCTTTGAATCAAAACAGAGAAAAAAAATATCTTTTTAAAACACAACCTGCTGTGAAGAAAAAAAATTTGAATCACAACAGAATTGTTTGTGACTTACACGAACGGTGTTTTAAAAATTTGTTTTAAGATTGTAGGAATCCGTTCGTGTAAAAATAAATAAAATTCTTTTATTAACTTAAATTACAAAATAGAACAGAATGATACTGAAAATAAATTACAAATACAACTAGAAAAATGAAAAGCAAGAACAGAAACACGAACAGAAAAAACTGTTCTTGGCTGAGGATCGTGTTAGACACGGGTCCCTTAAAACAAATTTCGTGTCTCCCAGGAGAACACGTTTGTTTCCAGGATACAACAGCCGCAAGCAGTTGCACTGCCGGTCTTGACTCCAACCCGAAGGTGTACCTCGAACTCTTGAAGAAGATGAAGAATTTCACTAGAGAGAGATTGTAGAGAAGTGTGTTTTCGGTGTATCTGTTCTGCAATAAGATGTTCCTATTTATAGATGCCGGTCTTGAAGAAACTGAAAAATGAATTAAATGGGTGAATTAAACTGCATTAAACGTCTTTAATGCACTTTAATTCGTCACTTAATTCTCAGTCAAACGCATTAACTTCGTCAATTTCGAAAGCTGAAACGTAACTGCACAACATTAACTGCTGCTAGAAGCTTCTGCGCGCGTGTGCGCGCAGGTCTGCACCCTCATGCGTGGTGCGTCCATTTGGCTCACTGCCATGCGCGCGTGCGCCTCAGTCCCATGCGCACCTGCGCGCGTGCACCACGTCACCTGTAAGCCTCTACGAGCACGCCACACAATCGCGCCGTTTTGGCTCACTTTCGTGCGCCGCGCACGTCACCTCAGTGCCCATGCTCCATGCGCCAGTGCGCGCCATCACGCCATGTGTACTCGCGCGCGTGCGCGCATGACTGCCACATCATGCGCCACTGCGCGCGGACCCACCGGGGTCATGCGCATGCATGCCACGTCACCAACCACCTGGTCCTTGCAGCCCTCGCTCCACCACGCGTACGCGGTAAAAAATACAAAGGCGGCTCTCAAGCGGCTCGCGGCGATGCGAGCGTGCGAAGTGCAAAGTGCGCCATCAAAGCGCCACATTGCGCCTCATTGCCCACGCCACACGCGCGCGCGTGTGCGAGTTAGGGTGCTCCGCACCCTTCGCGAGTACACTAGTGAGTGCTTCCATGAAACAATAAGGATGGAGAGTTCCCACTTAAATACCCCTTTAAGTTTCATCTCTCATCCGATTTTCAGCATTTTCAGCATTCAAGTTTCAAACACCAAACTTTGAGCATCGATATCTCATTCATCTTAGCTCCGTTTTGGACGTGGTTTAGTTCGTTGCGAAGCCCTTCCAACGTAGAACACAAACCCACAAATAAATATATAAAACCCGCTCATTTTATTATATTTATTTCTAGTCTAAAATAAGAAAAAATCATTTTCCTATATTTGTGAAGAAAAACTATTTCCACAAATTTCCAACATACTTTACTTCCATTCTATTGTTATAACTTCTGAGTCGGTCTTTGAAAATGAATATAGAGAATTAATTCACCTATTAGGAAAATATCAAAATATTCAAGGAATCCTCAATTTATGTGTAAGTTTAAATTTCTATAACTTTACTTCCAGAGATTTAAAAAAATAACTTTTAACGTAGCAACTACTTGGACTTGTACAGGGTCAACGGAGCGGATTCCAGGGAGGGCTCGGCGTCCACGACCCTGGGAACACTGCCCCCCGGATTTGGAGAAATCATTTTCATCGTTTTTTGGTGACCTCTCACTGATTGTCAGGGAATGTGAGGGAGTCAATCACAACGGTTATATGACTGTTACTTATTTATAAAAATGTAATTTTTTTAACACACATATACAAACAAATAAATATTTTTATCCACACCACTCTCATTCTTTTCATCCATTTTTTCACCTCTCTTAAATTTGGATCGAAGATTACCAACACGTTTTGGGCGCATTAGCTGTGGAGTAGATGTAAATTTTCACGTTTAAGCGTGCTCAGGTGAGAGTAGTACGTATTGGATGTGGAGCAGATGAAAACACTATAGTTAAACATGCTAAGATGGGAGCAGTACTGAATAGACAACCAATTGGGGCAAAGCTAAGTATGAGAGGCCAAAGCTAAGTATGAGAGCTGGATGTTATAATAATGACTGGGCATGGCAAAAATACCCAAGTCCGACGGATATACCCGAAACATCCGAGATAGGTCTCCTCAATAACCGACGGGTATGTGATTGGAAAAATATATTTCGTGAGTATGGGACGGGTATGTAATTAGGTGATACCCGACCCAATTACGCTAATTTATATACCCATTTACCCGAACCATATACCCGAAATATATTTCTACAAAAGTTTTGTTTTCTTTAAGGAAGATATCGGCGACCCCAAGTTCTTTTACTCTATTCAGAAAGTCTTTTCTGCCAGACGACTCGTAGGCGTTGTTTTTTTGATGGTTTTTCCACTTCTCACATCTGCTCTTTCCACACCTCCGGATATCTGGTGCCAAATCGTCGCCCTTTCCTTATTTTTTCGATAATAGAGTTGGCTATCTCTGTGGCATCGATTGTACAAGTTCGGCTTCCGTAGTGACGAGTGCTCGAAAAGCACAGCCAATCACGAAGGCCAGAGCGGAGGAGTCTCACCACCCCGGAGCATATAGATCCACCCGATCGATGAACACTCAAACCGAACTTACCCATCCTTTTGGGCACAACAACGCGAGAACCTAAGAAACAACGGACAAATCTGTTCGGAAACAGAGCTCTTTTATCGCGGAATTAGACCTGCTATTCTCGCTTGGATGCTGGGGAGATCCATAGATCTGGATAGAGTCCCCGGAATAGTACGCGCGCTAGCGCCCTACGGCTTACGCAGTTGATCAGATCAGATAGCCCTTCGGGCTTTCTTTCTGATAGCTTAATTACTTGGAAAATAAATTTTTCACATGATATATATATATATATATATATATATATTGATGACGTTATTTATATTCGTATATTAATGAATACGAAATTATCAATTGAAATTCATATTATCATGATAGTTACGTATTTGGGATGTGTCAAATATTGTATGATGATAACGATATGTATGTAATTTATTCTATTTTTATTTATTTTAGATTTTAAAAACATAAAAATATAAAAGAGAAAAAAAATCTATTTGAAAATCATAATGTGTATTTTCGAAAGCACTAATAGGTATACCCAATACCTCACGGGTAATTACCTGATGAATATCCGACAGGTTTTAGACCAGGTATGCGACATGGTTTTACAACCTGGTATCGCCGTATGGGCATAGTTGTAAAACAAGGTCTCCAAGACCGAGTAATCACTACAAGGTAGACTGTCGAGACGATTTTCTTCAACTCCACCTAATTACTCGAAACGATCAAACGCGGTCAACCTCGGCCAAAATCGGATCTAGTATGTTAACTCGGGCTGAGTTTGACTTAAAAAAAATAATTTGTATGCCTATCATATTAAAGATTGAATATCATTTTCACGCATTTTGTTGTAAATATTAGTTAATTTATGTTATTTGACGTATATTTAATTCTCGAAAACTAATTTCTTTATAATTTAATATGTCCGAGTACTCTCAACTCCCCGATCGACCAACTAGGGAGCGTATAGCGACTTTTGCAACCATGGGTATAGGTATGGGATTAGCCATATCCGTCCTATACCCGACCCATTGCCCAGACCGTTCCGAGAATGTTAAAAAAATTAGGACCTCAACGAGATAAAAACCGGGCCATATCCGCCGTGTAATATAAACTCATTAATCATATGTATAAAAAGCGAAAACCCCATAATAGGACGATAAGTGGTATAAAATATTTAATTTGGGTTTGATTGTTTGAAATTTGTGCCTTTTAAATATGAGTGAGTCATTTTACCATTAGTTATTTAGTTTGAGTTTAAATTTTGGGTCTTTTAAAACGGTTGTAACTCCAAGTATTAACCAGACTGGCCTGGCTAAAAGTAAATTGACAGTTTTTTTTTCACACACACACACATATACATATATAGAGAGAGAGTTAGGTTTCGGTACACATGGGTCTTAACCAGTGTGGTAGTAATCTCTAGTCGCTAGTCGGGCGGCGGGGTGGGGACTAGGGATTAATCAGGGTTTAATCGGAATTTATGGGGATTAATCGGGATTAATTTCATTAATTGGGGATTAATCGGCACCTAGTCGGGATTTTTTACAACCATGGTCTTAACATATAAATTGAGCTTAACGTGAGAAGTAAATGAGAGTTTTTTTTTTTAATTTTTTTACCATTTTACTAAGCACGTATTTTAGTCCCAAAATCTAAAAAAATCGTGTTTTTATACTAATAGAGTAATCACATAATTATTCTACTAGAGTAAATTCATGACATTTTTTTTACATTTTGCAATTTAACATTATACTTAAATAGATGGGGAAAAAATCAAAAAAATAAAAATAAAAAATTTCCCTCCTTAACTTGTCACATTAAGCTTAATTTGTATGCTAAAATCCATTTGTATTTGATTCTTACACTATATATATATATATATATATATAGGGGACCGCTAAAATAAAAACCACCTCCAGTTGTAAGAACTGCGGGAACCACTTTCTAGCCATTAGATCTTCAAAATGGATGGATGAGATTAAAAGTAGTTAAAAGTAATATTAAATTCTTTTTGTCTTATTATGTCTTTAATATTTTAATCTAAAAGGGTATTTAAGTAATTTTATTTTTTTTGTCTTATTAATTTTATTATTTTTTATTACATTTTGTCCTATTGCATTAATTGTTTTTTTCTAAAATCAGATTTTTTTTATTAAACAACATTTTTGAAATCAGATTTTTTGATAAAAAAATTTTACGCGTGTTTTTTTAGGACCCGTTTTTTGCGCGCGTTTTTTACGACCTGTTTTACACTCCGTTTTTTAACGTCGTTTTTGCGACCGGGTTTTTAAGTGCCGTTTTTTATGCCCGGTTTTACGCATCGTTTTTGTCGCGCCGTTTTTTACGTCACGTTTTAACAAGCCGTTTTTACGCCCCATTTTTTACGTCCCGTTTTTTAAGTGCCGTTTTACCGTCCCGTTTTTACGCGCCGTTTTCTACGCCCCGTTTTTTTCACACCGTTTTTGCGACCGGGTTTTTACATAAAAAAAGTTTTACGTTTTACATTAAAAAGTTTTGTTTTACGTTAAAAAGTTTACGTTTTACACTTTACGTTTTTACGTTGTACGTAAAACTTTTTAAACTTTTTACGTTTTACGATAAACTTTTTACATTTTACGTAAAAAATTTTACGTTTTACGTTAAACTTTTTAAAATCTTTATGTTTTAAGTTTTACGTTAAACTTTTTACGTTTTACATAAAACTTTTTACGTTTTACTTTTTACGTTAAAATTTTTACGTTTTACGTAAAACTTTTTATGTTTTTACGTTTTACGTTAAAACGAACGCACCCATAAATCGCAAACTCGGTAGGTGTCTCAGATAGATTGTTATCATCATCGACTGGGTGGAAAAAATTAAAAAAACCAACAACATCAAAACAATGTGAATCTCGAAAAAAACGGGGTTTGGCTCAGATTTTCCGATAATCAGAGGCTGCAAAGTGGGATTGCACGTTCAAAAACCTACCCTCCACCATCCTTGCCGTGCCATTGTCATCAAAATATGCGTTTTTTTTGCATCATCACTGCCAAGAACGATCGTCAATATCAATTGTCGGCAAAAAAAGTTTCAGTCCGCACAACGGGGCACCCCCGGCACCAGCGGGCACCACGGGGCACCACTGGGCACTATCGGCACCGCTGTACAGACCCATCAAGCATCTCTAATAAAAACTTCCAACACCCATTTCATATAGAAATACACAAATCAAAGAAAAACCCAACAAACATAATCAAACAAACATGATGTACAAGTAATCAATCCAACAGAAACAACACAAGAAGTTCGACCAGTAGCCACCACCCAAACAACACAAGAAGTTCGACCAGTAGCCACCACCCCTAAAAAAACACCCTCTTCCTTCACCAAATCACAAAACAAAACCAACCGAATCACAAAACACAAATACAAAATTGTTTAAAAAACTGACCAGATTCAAAGATCAACAAACCACCTCCCTTGCAAAACCCACTTCTCAAAAACCTAGAGAGAGAGAGATAACAAAACCCAACATAATCTTATTCACTCACAATTTCAACATCATCCCTATACAAAACACTCAGATATAACAATGAAATGCAGAACCAAATCTCAGATAAAACATACTTGAATTCACACCATTAATCATCAATTATGCACAAATCAGGAAACACAATGATACAAACAATAACATTTTACTGACCGAGGGTTTAGATACAAAAAGGCTACACGGCTGCCATGAAGTTTCCTTCACCCTCCCGACCAAACTTCAACCACTGCCACCCTATTCCCTTATCATCATCTCAACCACCACCCCTTTGAAGCTAATCATAGAGCAGCAAAAAACCCAGTCGCCGGCGGTAGCGTTTCTGGCCGTCGCTACCTTGCCGGCATCCCACCGGGCACCCCCATTACCTCAGCCGTTCAGTGAGTGAGAGAGAGAGATAAACAGGGGTGGGTGATGTCGGCGGCAAGTTCATCGAAGGGTCGGCGCCGCGAGTTCATCAACTCCGGGGAGTGGGGCGGCAGATTAGCTTTGTTTCAAGATGGTGGTGGTGGGAGTGGGGCGGCAGATCTAATTGTGTTTTGAAGATGGTGGTGGTGAATGTTGAGAGGTGAGAGATGAAGGTTGATGTGTGCAAAATACAACATATAAATTACATCAATTGTGGCATAAAACTAACCCTTTTTTAGTACTAATGTTGGAAAAAGTGTGCTTTTGTCTTCCTTTTGTATTTTTAGGATTAAATGAGCTCAAATTAACAAAAGAAGCAAAAATGCAGCTAAATCTAACATAAATACAAGAAAAGGAACAAACGTGGCATGCCCGACCTCCCCGAAAGCATCTTCCCAAGCAAAACAAGAGAACAGAAGGCTGAACACGCCCCGTGCTCAATGAACATGGGGGCGTGCCCAAGTGTCAGCATAAAAGACAAAGCTGTAGAAGCTTCCATCGCCCACCACAGGGCCGTGGTCAACTATAAGATTCGCAGAATCCAGGCAAATCTTGATAGTACAGATACGCTTCTGCACACGGGGTCGTGCCCAACGGACACTGGGGCGTGGTCAACTAATGCAGCCAAACTGCAATTAATGAAGACAGAGAAGAGGATGGACACGGGGCCGTGCCCGAGCTACTGTTCAGGCTATAAATAGGGGTGCTTGGCTCATTTGCAAACCATCCCTTGGCACACCACCTCTCTCACACTTCATCCACCACCCACCACCATCACAACACCATCATCCACCACCATCATCCATTGTCCATCATAGAGTGTGTGAGTCTTCTCGGGATCCAAGATTGATCGTAAGAGTTCTTGACATCAAAGGCCATGTTTGCCTAAGTCTCTTACATTACTTGGTGAAGACAAGTGTCTAGTGTAATACTTTTTATTTTTAATCTTTTCGCACTTTCTACTTGGTTATGTATTAATGACTTTAATAACTAGTTTCTTATGTTGAAGGTGATTCTTCCTTATCGTTTGTCCGTGGTTTCTTGACATTATTTTACTGCCTATATAAAATAAAAGATTTTCACCATTCATATCTCCACGGTCTATTTGGAGGTATGTTGGCTACCTGGTCGGGGGTTAAGGGAACGGTTTAGTAAGAGTCTTGCCTTGTTCAGTGTATAGATCCTGCAAGGACCTGGGTCAAATTTAGTAGGACCTCCTTCAATACCTACCGATATTGGATGGCGGGGGTCCAAACTCTTTGATCCCCTCATATGTAAGCTACTATTAATACTTTAACCCGACTACTTAGGACTGTATCCCTGCTGACTCAGACTACTTAGCCGAGGGTAACGTCACCTTCAAAAGAGGGGCCTACCATAATATGCATTAATAACTTAATTAATTATCTTTCAATAATCCGACCCTTTAGGATTGTATCCTTGCTGACTCAAACTACTGGGTTAAGGGTAACGTCACCTTCAAAAGAGGGGCATACTACAATAACTAAGATAATCTCTTAAATAGTGCAAAAGTGCGGAAATAATCAAAGGTTACACTAAACACGAGTCGGAGCCAAGTGATTTATCTTGTCTATCTGTTTTTATTTTTATTTTTCACCATTTTAGTTAGTTTTTATTTTTTTCTAGTTTAAAATCTTTTTCTAAACTTTTGATTTGATTAGACGTTGAGGATAAACCGGTACTAAAATCTCTTGTGTCCTTGGACGACCTCGGTATCTTGCCAACACTATACTACGCTCACGATGGGTGCACTTGCCCATATGTGTGTTTAGTGTTAGTAAACATCGTGTTTTATAAATTTAAAACTTGGCTAAAAAGTGTTAAAAAGGGCTTAACATATACATTAAAAACTAATAACACTCACGCACATCAAGTTTTTGGCGCCATTGCCGGGGACACAAGGATTTTAAGAAAGCTTAAAATCGACGGCCTAATCAGTTTTTCAAAACCTTTTCAAAACGCGCGCACATTTTTCTGCATTTTAGTTTAGTTTTGCATTTACAGTAGGTTGAACACCGGCCATGCTCACTGAACACGGGGCCGTGCTGCATATTTTTCACAAAACACCCAGTAACAGAAGCTGAACATGGGGTCATGCTCACTGAACACGCCCCCGTGCTCAACGATATCAGTAACTTTAATTATAACGCCCAGATACAGATTCTGTACACGGGGCTATGTCCACTGAACACGGGGCCGTGTCCAGCCTCTGTTTCCGTTTTTATTTTTGTTTTCTGATCTCGAGACTTGGTTGTGGTCTGCTGAGTGATTCTTATGGATCAATACTTAGGAGGTTACAACTACACCTATGAGGAGGATGATTATAGGAGTAACTATTGCACTAATTGTGGTGACCCGCACTCGGTTCAATATTGTAACTTATATCAACCGTCCACTTCATACACCTACTATGAGGAGCCCAGGTACGAGCCAACAACTTCATACACATCCTATGAAGACCAAAGGTATGAACCTTCTCCCTCATATTCATATTTTGATGAACCAAGGTATGAGCCTTCTTACTCATACTTTGAGGAACCAAGATATGAGCCACCACCTTCATATGCTTACTATGAGGAACCATGGCGTGAACAACCCACCTCATATGAGTATTATGAAGAACAAAATTACGACCCTTATCCATCATATACTTACAATGAGGAACAATGGTGTGAACCATCTACTTCATATGGGTATTATGAGGAACAAAGGATCGAACAACCAGATTCAAGCTTTGAAAATTCCGATCCTTTTTCTATAACCGAAGTGACCGATAGGATATTAGAACACCTTAAAGTTATCGAGCGCTATATAAAAGAATCTCGCGCAAGGGAAGAGGAGTCCCGCGCGAGAGAAGAATTAATTAATGAAGAGATAAATGAAGGTGTAAAAATGGAAGAACAAATAAGTGAAGAACCAACACATGAGTTAAACAACGAAAAAGGTGAGTCCATCAACGTTAAAATTCAAGAAGAGTCTAATTTTGAAGAAATTAATCTCTTATCACCTTCTTTTGAAAATCATTGTTTAGTTCCAACTCATGCTAAATTTTTAAAAGAATTAAACACTAACACTAAAATTGACGAAATGGTAAGCGTTAAGTTAACTAATGATTAAACCTCGCTAATAAAAGAAGACCCATTTGAAATCAACATTACACCGGTTCCATGTTTTTTTTTCAAAATTCATTTATTAGTAATGTCACAATTGATAAAGATCTTTGCGTTAACATAATGCCCAACTACATTTTCGAAAAATTAAGTATTAGTGATTTTTCTCCACTTCAAATACCCATTTTTCTATCTAATCGGACAGTAATAAAATCAATCGGTGTAGTTGAGGATGTCTTGGTTCAAACAAATCAAATGGTAATCCCAACCGACTTTGTCATCCTTGATGACGCTCCTCCAGTGTTGGGACGACCCTTTGTAAAAACTCACGAAGCTTTGAAAAACCGAAAGTTCAACAATCTACCTCTTCAACTAGGGGCATTTAAAAAGAGTGTCGATCTTGAGCGGTCAATGAAATATCCATTCGGCAATAATGACCCCCTAATTGAAGATGAAGATGAACCACCTGATACAAGTGAAAAGTTTGACCACTTTGTTGAAGAAGAGGTTGCCATAGAACAAACTTTTAAAGTTCTTGATCAAAATGAGCAACCAAATAAGGAGTCTCCTAAAGACCCACCTCTTGAGCTCAAAGAACTTCCAAAAGGTTTGGAATATGCTTTTCTAGACAAAGATGGTAAATCACCTGTAATTATTTCATCTAAATTAGATAGTTTAGAAAAAGAAAAATTAATTAACCTTTTGAAAAAACACAAAAATGCGATTGCTTGGAAGCTTGTAGATATTAAAGGAATAAGTCCTTCCATGTGCACGCACAAATTTTTAATAAATGATGACTACAAATCGGTAATACATCTACAACGTCGAGTAAATCCAAATGTTCAAGAAGTGATTAAAAACGAAGTCATCAAATTACTTAACGCCGGACTTATTTATCCTATCTCTGATAGTTCTTGGGTAAGTCTCGTCCAAGTTGTTCCAAAGAAAGGAGGTATGACGGTAATAACTAATGAAAAGAATGAATTAATACCAACGAGGACCGTCACAGGATGGAGAGTATGTATAGATTATAGGCGATTAAATGAAGCAACAAGGAAAGATCACTTTCCTTTGCCCTTCATTGATCAAATGTTAGAGAGATTATCCGGTCATAAATTTTACTGTTTCTTAGATGGTTTTTCAGGTTACTTTCAAATCCCGATAGCACCCGAA
Source organism: Helianthus tuberosus (assembly GCA_030545235.1). Lineage (NCBI taxonomy): Eukaryota > Viridiplantae > Streptophyta > Magnoliopsida > Asterales > Asteraceae > Helianthus > Helianthus tuberosus. Next base: position 175,250,658 of record CM060352.1, read on the forward strand.
GACCAAGAAAAGACAACTTTCACATGTCCCTATGGAACTTTTGCTTATCGACGCATGCCATTTGGTCTATGTAATGCCCCCGCAACATTCCAACGTTGCATGGTAGCCATCTTCCATGACATGATAGAAAAGACAATGGAAGTCTTTATGGACGACTTTTCTATCTTTGGGGATTCATACGACCAATGCCTCGATAACCTTGAACGAATGCTATTCCGATGTGAGGAAACTAACCTCGCCCTTAATTGGGAAAAATGTCATTTCATGGTAACTGAGGGAATGGTACTCGGTCACAAAATCTCAAGCGAAGGAATGGAAGTTGATCGAGCTAAAATAGACACTATTTCTCGATTACCACCTCCATCCTCCGTTAGAGCTATCAGAAGTTTCCTAGGGCATGCCGGATTTTATAGGCGGTTTATCAAAGACTTTTCTAAAATTTCAAGGCCTCTAGCAAAATTACTTGAAAAAGATGCCCCTTTCATCTTTGACAAGGATTGCAATCAAGCATTTCTAACCCTAAAGGAAATGCTAGTCAATGCACCTATCATGATAGCGATTGATTGGAAATTTCCTTTCGAAATCATGTGTGATGCTAGTGACTTTGCAGTTGGAGCTGTCTTGGGACAAAGAAAAGAAAAGCATTTTCACCCAATTTATTATGCTAGTAAAACACTTAACGATGCACAAGAAAATTACACAACAACTGAAAAAGAATTACTAGCTGTGGTATTTGCTTTTGATAAATTTTATTCTTATCTTGTTCTTTCTAAAACTATAGTCTATACAGATCATGCAGCCATTCGATATCTCTTCAAAAAGCAGGACGCAAAACCACGTTTGATTCGGTGGATTTTACTCCTCCAAGAATTTGATATTGAAATAAAAGACAAAAGAGGAGCTGAAAACACCGCAGCAGATCATCTTTTACGCTTAGAAGACCCAGCTTTGGAGGCAACCAAGGACGAGCAAATCAACGAAAAATTTCCAACAGAGTCCCTAGAAATGGTGGAATACAAAGAAGAACCATAGTTCGCCGACTATGCTAACTACCTAGCTAGCAGTATAGTCGCAAAAGGTTGGCCACATCATCAAAGAAAAAAAATTCTTTGCTAATGTGAAGCATTATTTTTGGGAAGACCCTTATCTTTTCAAAATGTGTGCCGACCAACTCGTCCGACGGTGCGTACATGGTAGCGAAGCACGAAGAATTCTCCGCCATTGTCATGAAGGTCCCTACGGAGGACATCATGGTGCCGCTAGTACCGCACGAAAGGTATTTGATTCAGGATTTTATTGGCCAACCATTTACAAAGACGTCCAAAGTCTTGTCAAGACATGTGATGCTTGCCAAAGAACAGGTAATATTTCTTCCAAAAACGAAATCCCACAAAATGGCATTCTTGTTTGTGAAATTTTTGATGTGTGGGGACTCGACTTTATGGGACCTTTCCCACCGTCAAAAGGAAACAAATATATACTTGTGGCAGTATATTACCTGTCTAAATGGGCCGAGACCGAGGCACTTCCAACAAATGATGGAAGAGTCGTGGTTAGATTTCTGAAGAAATTATTCTCTCGTTTTGGAACACCTAAAACATTAATAAGTGATAGAGGTACCCATTTTTGCAACCATCAACTTGAAATTTTTTTAACAAGATATGGGGTCTATCACCGGGTCTCAACAGCTTATCACCCTCAAACAAACGGACAAGCCGAAGTGACTAATAGAGGTTTAAAACGAATACTCGAAAAGACCGTAGGGTTAAATAGAAAAGAATGGGCAGATAAATTAGATGATGCTTTATGGGCTTTTCGAACTGCTTACAAAACAACAATAGGTACAACCCCATATAAGCTAGTCTATGGGAAAAGCTGTCATTTGCCAGTAGAAATTGCACACAAAGCCTACTGCGCAATTAAAAATGTAAACTTAGATTTAGATTTTTCCGGTAGAAATCGATTTTGTCAATTAAATGAGTTAGACGAACTTAGGAATTTTGCATACTCAAACTCAGAAATTTATAAGGAAAGAATGAAAAACTTGCATGACAAACATATTAAACCTAATGAATTTCGAGTAGGAGATCAAGTTCTTTTGTTTAATTCACGACTTCGACTGTTTCCTGGTAAATTAAAGTCCAAGTGGTCAAGACCTTTTTCCATCACCCATATTTTCCCACACGGTGCAGTAGAAATTAAATCTCGGAATGGAATTCCATTCAAAGTTGTAACACCCCGAAAACGGGTTTGGTAATCAAACTCCGTTAATACTAAAAGACGGGTAAAGTACCGTTAGTAGTAAAAATAACTCAGTAAATATTTGGAATTTAATAAGAAATCCTAATATTAAATACAAGCGAAGCAAAGTTTTAAGGAATTGAGTTTATAAGAACCCGAGTTAACGGGACTTAAAACTAAAACGGATTATAACTCCCGGGACCCACCAAGTAACTAGGAATATTAACCTAGTTAGTTAATGTCTTGACATAATAGAACAAATGTGGTTAAGATACCCATTAAATAACTTGTGTAAAGTGGAGGGACTAGACATGGGCAAATGAATTAAAGTTTGAATTAAATCAAATATTAAACACAAAACACGCACATACGCAGTGTGTTCTGCGATTTCAACCAGACCAAGGAGGAGGTCTCAAGCTTCAACCCTAAAACACAGAAATTCATCAAATTGAAGGGGCAAATCAAGCCCGAATCGAAATCCAAGCATAGATTAGTGATTACCTCAGTAAAGGGATCATGAGGTATGCGAAATTTTACTATGTGATTCTATCTTAAATTTTAGATGAACTCGTGAGAATCGAATCTGAGCTTGCATGTTCGTTGTTTGGATAAAATTAGGGATGAAACTATGTCTAGGAGTAAACCCTAGTCATATATTTGTTGAATTGATGTTCATGGTTGTGAATTCATGATCATACACTCATGTGTCAAGTGGGTTTTGTAGAATTAGGTTAAACACTAGGATTATCTTTGTTAACTTAGTGTACTTGAGCTCTATGAAGCAAATCCAGATTTGTTGATATGAAGATTTGTCATGAATATGTGAAATGATGTTTAAATCTTGGTTAAATAGTTAGTCAAGAACGTGATTTTCAAATTGTATGGAATCATGCCCACAAGGTGTTTGCTAAAATGTCTAAACGAACACTAATATGTTGAAATTTTGAAAGAAACGTGTAATTGAATAATATGACAAATTGTGCGAAGTATGAACCGATAAGGGTTCAAAGCATAAAGTTAATCTAGACTTAATTGTGTAAATCAAGTGATCAAAAGTAGTTAACTTTTGATAAGTCGAATTAATAAACAATAAGGTCGAACGGTAGTTTCAATATAGAAATGTGTAAGGTGGAATAATCGTATTAAGTCATGATTAAACTAACCACCTTGTGAATGATGAATAATAGTTGGCGCTTAACAAGCTAGGTGAAGCTTGGGGAGAAAGCGGGTCAAACGAATCAAGAAGGAAAAGAAAAGCGTAGCTTGGATACGAGGTAAGTAAAACTTACACCCTTTTTGTAGAACACGTGTTTGTTTTATAAACTATGAATGCAAATAATGTAATATCCGAAATAAGGGTTCCGACACGATTAACACAAGTCGGAATGAGTATGAATGATAAAAACCATGGTTTATGGTAAATGGGGCAAATGGGTGAATTTGGAAATTCAAAATCATGCTTTTATCCTAAATTATGTAAATGTTTGGTCTTATAGTCCAAACGGGTCAAATGAGGTTGTCAAGTCGTATGTTAACAGGAGTGAATAGCAAATTGGATAATTATGACGCCATAGTATATTGGTTAATTAACGCGAGGTATAAAACGGGTCTATATGTTGACTCGAGCCAGGTACGTGTATATATAAATTCATGGTTAAAAAATGCAATGTTGGTCAAATACCTTAGCAAAGGGACCTATGTCGTAAAAGGAGGAATTAAGTTGACGAAAATGCCCTTGATAGGTAAATCGGGAAAACGACCCTTAGAGGTCGTTTAGATACTAGTTTTACCATTATGTAACTCATAGACACATGTAAGAGTTGTAGGCATAAACTTTGGGGTTCAAATGCCTATGAACGGGTAAGTCACGTAAAATGACTATCCTGAGGGTAAAAATTAGGAATGTGGTTCATTATGTTAAATACACCACAAAAATAGTTGTGGTCGAATATAAGAGGCTATTTAGAAGTAAGAATACGAAGTGTAGAAAGAGAAGAGAGAGTTCGATGCTTAAATGTACATAATTCGCTCTAAACGGGTCAAAATAAGAACTTGAGCGTAAACGGGTTTTTATTATGTAAGAATCCCGTGATTTGAAATTAATATGATAGGAGATATGGAAATTATGAATTTCATGAGTTTAAGGGTCAAATAAACATGTTTGTTTGATATAAATCGAACGGGTCAAAATTTGGTAAAAAGGGTAATGAGTCGAAGACTTAAAAGTTTGAAATTTTGTTAAACCGGATGTTGGATTTTGACTCCATAATGTGGAGAATCAAATTACAAGCACGTAGGAAGAAACGGTAGGTCAAACGGACAAACGGATTGAAAGATACGAAAGTTTTCGTGTCAAAAACGGCAAAAAAAGAAATGGGCTGATACAGGGGCCACCGTAACTTACGGTGCCCACCGTAAGTTACGGTGGGGGCTGAAATCATTACGCCAGTTCTCTACTGATTTACGGTGGAGAGGTATTAAATCAGGGGCCACCGTAACTTACGGTGACCACCGTAAGTTACGGTGGAGGCTGGATTTGAATCCTTGTTTCTAGGATCAAGAGATTAATATTGGGATTTCCTGATTTTTCTTTAATTCGATGTTTCAACCCGTATTTATGTGATTATCAAAACTAACTTTTAAGTTGGTTTTGAACACAGGTGAATGTCGAGAGCCCCGGATGAAGATCAAGCGTCGAGCAAGAACCGAACAAACGTTAAATGAAGCTTCCGCAAGTTGTTTCGTCGTTATTCTAAAATGGCAAATTAAACCACATTATGTGGTATCACTTTAATTTGTAAAAGTTTTTAATAATCCTGTATTTCCGATGTATATGTAATCATTAATTACATGATTGTTTTCGCAAAATATACATTAAACCTTGATTTATAAGAACGGGTGTTACAAGTTGGTATCAGAGCCTTGGTTTAAGAGATTCAAGTGTGGTGGGAAAACTATGCTTGGACTTAAACCTTATGCTCTTGATAAAGATTGGTGTTCGGTTCGAGGCTTGTCGCAAATCTGGTAAGTGCATGTATGTTAATCGTTTAGCGTATTAAAGTGTTGAAAACAACACATAGGGTTATCGTGTAATACACGTTACCCCAATTAAATGATAGAAATAGCTAACAAAATTTCGTGCGTTGACATCTATAGTAGAAAAGCCTTGTATTATGATACGGGTATTTAGTAAAGTTGACATTACTAACTTTTGTGAATGTCTTGATTGAAGGACACTTGCATTTAAAGATGACAAGAGTTAAACAAATTAAGGATATGATAGAGGAACGGTCCGAAGTATGACAAGAGGAGCATGCTCACCAAGGGCTAAATCGCGTAACGACCGCGAACAAGGTTAATGGCAGGAAACGCCGACGGGGCAAGCATTACCAGGTGCACGCTTTTAAATATAATCGCATAAATAGCAATATGCAATAAACAAGTAGAGAATGATTGTTGCATAGATAAATTAGAAACTTGGAAAACCTGAATAGAAATACATATCCAGGATGTTATTTCCGAGAAAACTAAATAGAGACGTTACTTACATAGGGTGTGATGTGAAAACTATAAAAGGTCGTGTATGTTATGTGTTAATCGCTTACTCTGGCCAAGTAAGTAGTGGCATATGATACCATGAGTTTCTTATAGCGGACACATTTACATCCGATGTAGTAAGGGCGGAGTGAATGGGAATAACTTAAAAAGTACCCAAATGAATCAAATGAGCAAAATATTTGATAATAATGTAAACACACAGCCGGGTGACGGAAGCGTATTACATTAGGATAATGAGCCCGAGAGGAGGGAAAATGCAAACATGTAAAATGATGTAGACATGTATCGGGATGGGGTGTACTTACACTCAAACTCGAAGAATATAAACATGTAGAATGATCAAGATATGCATTGGGAGGGAGTGTACTTACACTCGAACCCGGAAAAATGCGAATATGTCTCTAAATGGGTCGTTTTTGTAAAACGTCAAACTTGAGGACAAAGTCGAATATAAAAACGAAGCGAGGTCTTAATGCATATCGGGAGGGTTGCAATAATAACGACTTCGGTAAAACACCCGGTTGATGGGTAGAAATTAAACACATGCGTAGACCGAGAAACGGGAACTCGGATGGAAAGTTAAAAGACTCGGGTTTAGGGTCATAACTAAAAGATGACAAAATAATGTAAATACATTTTTTTTTGTGAATAAATTATGTTCAACTATTTTAAAAATTGAACGAGTCGATTATAATATCATGCCGGATGGCATGATTAAATACAAGCGGGATAATAGTAGCGTTAAAAGCAAAAGAATAATGAGCCTGGTAATGGGACATAATCAAATACGAATGTATGTAAACTGGATAATGGTGAGCATAAGATAAACCAACGCATAAATGATGTGAGAAGTCATAAAGTCGGAAAATTTGTCCGAAAGGAAACGAATGTAGCCTTAGACTACGGTTAAGGTCAAAGAAAATACCAAGGCGAAAATAAATGATTTTAAACAAAAATAGGAATACCTTGACACCAAACATGTATTTTAATAATGACATGAGTAAGGAATGATCTACAGGATCAACCTAACCTTTGGGGTTATAAACAATGAAAAGGTCTACGAGAATAAAACGACCCACAGGACATGATTAGAAAGAAATTATAAGGACTTCGCCCTAAAGATGTGAAAGTCTAATCAAAATAGCCCATAAGGCTAAGCGATAAAACCTACGGGTCAATTAGATAAAGCAAGGGAATCAGTTGAGAATCCCCGCATAAAACTAAGACTGTAAAAGAATAAATTATGGACTGTCAATATCTATAATTCTGACAAAGTTAAAGAGAAGATCCTAAAACTAAAACTTTGGTTTTAGTAATAAATAACGTTTTTACAAATATAAATTCTGATAGGAATTTAAATAGTAAGCATGAAGGATACAAGTCTTGACACTAATAAGCGCAAGACGATATATTCGAAAAAAGTGATGTTTTCGAAAATAAAAGGTTGATATGAATTAAACATGATGTGACACGATCACGGTCAAGAAATACAATGTGAGGTAGAATCACATTATAACCAAGCGAGCGGTAGAAATAACTGGACTAATAAGTCTAGTTAGTGAGACCGGTTAAGGTCAGCAATTCAAATCAAGAAATTTGGTTTGCTTGAAAGCGGTAGATTTGGTATAACTGAACCGAATAAATAAATTTGAAAACAAAAGAATGTGTTGCTAAAAGTGAAAGATTTCACTAAAGACCTTTAAATGGGTCAAAGTAACGTATTCATAAAGAATTCGATAGTATATGAAAGCGATAGATATCGCTAAGTTAACTAAACTAGTGGAAATAACGAGATTACGTTATTTCAAGTTGCACTATGTCGTATGAGATACGTAGACAACTAGTGACCAAAAAGATGTTACGATTCTTATCTGGTAATACTAACAATTGGTTAAAAGTATAAGTAATGTTTAAAAGATTTCCCGGATCAAATACATTGAGTTTAAACTCAATGAATTATGTAAGAAAAGGTTTCGAGGACGAAACCTCTCTAAGGGGGGTAGACTTGTAACACCCCGAATACGGGTTTGGTAATCAAACTCCGTTAATACTAAAAGACGGGTAAAGTACCGTTAGTAGTAAAAATAACCCAGTAAATATTTGGAATTTAATAAGAAATCCTAATATTAAATACAAGCGAAGCAAAGTTTTAAAGAATTGAGTTTATAAGAACCCGAGTTAACGGGACTTAAAAATAAAACGGATTATAACTCCCGGGACCCACCAAGTAACTAGGAATATTAACCTAGTTAGTTAATGTCTTGACATAATAGAACAAATGTGGTTAAGATACCCTTTAAATAACTTGTGTAAAGTGGAGGGACTAGACATGGGCAAATGAATTAAAGTTTCAATTAAATCAAATATTAAACAGAAAACACACACATACGCAGTGTGTTTTGCGATTTCAACTAGACCAAGGAGGAGGTCTCAAGCTTCAACCCTAAAACACAGAAATTCATCAAATTGAAGGGGCAAATCAAGCCCGAATCGAAATCCAAGCATAGATTAGTGATTACCTCAGTAAAGGGATCATGAGGTATGCGAAATTTTACTATGTGATTCTATCTTAAATTTTAGATGAACTCGTGAGAATCGAATCTGAGCTTGCATGTTCGTTGTTTGGATGAAATTAGGGATGAAACTATGTCTAGGAGTAAACCCTAGTCATATATTTGTTGAATTGATGTTCATGGTTGTGAATTCATGATCATACACTCATGTGTCAAGTGGGTTTTGTAGAATTAGGTTAAACACTAGGATTATCTTTGTTAACTTAGTGTACTTGAGCTCTATGAAGCAAATCCAGATTTGTTGATATGAAGATTTGTCATGAATATGTGAAATGATGTTTAAATCTTGGTTAAATAGTTAGTCAAGAACGTGATTTTCAAATTGTATGGAATCATGCCCACAAGGTGTTTGCTAAAATGTCTAAACGAACACTAATATGTTGAAATTTTGAAAGAAACGTGTAATTGAATAATATGACAAATTGTGCGAAGTATGAACCGATAAGGGTTCAAAGCATAAAGTTAATCTAGACTTAATTGTGTAAATCAAGTGATCAAAAGTAGTTAACTTTTGATAAGTCGAATTAATAAACAATAAGGTCGAACGGTAGTTTCAATATAGAAATGTGTAAGGTGGAATAATCGTATTAAGTCATGATTAAACTAACCACCTTGTGAATGATGAATAATAGTTGGCGCTTAACAAGCTAGGTGAAGCTTGGGGAGAAAGCGGGTCAAACGAATCAAGAAGGAAAAGAAAAGCGTAGCTTGGATACGAGGTAAGTAAAACTTACACCCTTTTTGTAGAACACGTGTTTGTTTTATAAACTATGAATGCAAATAATGTAATATCCGAAATAAGGGTTCCGACACGATTAACACAAGTCGGAATGAGTATGAATGATAAAAACCATGGTTTATGGTAAATGGGGCAAATGGGTGAATTTGGAAATTCAAAATCATGCTTTTATCCTAAATTATGTAAATGTTTGGTCTTATAGTCCAAACGGGTCAAATGGTGATAATAATACCATTTGACAATATTGACTAATGAGGTTGTCAAGTCGTATGTTAACAGGAGTGAATAGCAAATTGGATAATTGCGACGCCATAGTATATTGGTTAATTAACGCGAGGTATAAAACGGGTCTATATGTTGACTCGAGCCAGGTACGTATATATATAAATTCATGGTTAAAAAATGCAATGTTGGTCAAATACCTTAGCAAAGGGACCTATGTCGTAAAAGGAGGAATTAAGTTGACGAAAATGAATTTGATAGGTAAATCGGGCAAACGACCCTTAGAGAGTTAGAGGTCGTTTAGATACTAGTTTTACCATTATGTAACTCATAGACACATGTAAGAGTTGTAGGCATCAACTTTGGGGTTCAAATGCCTATGAACGGGTAAGTCACGTAAAATAACTATCCCGAGGGTAAAAATTAGGAATGTGGTTCATTATGTTAAATCCACCACAAAAATAGTTGTGGTAGAATATAAAATGCTATTTAGAAGTAAGAATACGAAGTGTAGAAAGAGAAGAGAGAGTTCGATGCTTAAATGTACATAATTCGCTCTAAACGGGTCAAAATAAGAACTTGAGCGTAAACGGGTTTTTATTATGTAAGAATCCCGTGATTTGAAATTAATATGATAGGAGATATGGAAATTATGAATTTCATGAGTTTAAGGGTCAAATAAACATGTTTGTTTGATATAAATCGAACGGGTCAAAACTTGGTAAAAAGGGTAATAAGCCGAAGACTTAAAAGTTTGAAATTTTGTTAAACCGGATGTTGGATTTTGACTCCATAATGTGGAGAATCAAATTACAAGCACGTAGGAAGAAACGGTAGATCAAACGGACAAACGGATTGAAAGATACGAAAGTTTTCGTGTAAAAAACGACAAAAAAAGAAAGGTGCTGATACAGGGGCCATCGTAACTTACGTTGCCCACCGTAAGTTACGGTGGGGGCTGAAATCATTACGCCAGTTCTCTACTGATTTACGGTGGAGAGGTATTAAATCAGGGGCCACCGTAACTTACGGTGACCACCGTAAGTTACGGTGGAGGCTGGATTTGAATCCTTGTTTCTAGGATCAAGAGATTAATATTGGGATTTCCTGATTTTTCTTTAATTCGATGTTTCAACCCGTATTTATGTGATTATCAAAACTAACTTTTAAGTTGGTTTTGAACACAGGTGAATGTCGAGAGCCCCGGATGAAGATCAAGCGTCGAGCAAGAAACGAACACGCGTTAAATGAAGCTTCCGCAAGTTGTTTCGTCGTTATTCTAAAACGGCGAATTAAACCACATTATGTGGTATCACTTTAATTTGTAAAAAGTTTTTAATAATCCCGTATTTCCGATGTATATGTAATCATTAATTACATGATTGTTTTCGCAAAATATACATCAAACCTTGATTTATAAGAACGGGTGTTACAAAAGTCAATGGCCAACGGCTAAAACTATATCAAGGATTTATTGAGGATGAAGAGGAAGAAATCTCGCTTCAAACGGTCGAAGAATAAAAGCATCAACATCGTACCTGGTAAGTTACGAATCAACGGGATGACATCTTAATCGGTAAGTCTTCTAACCAAATTTTTGGGAAACAAGGGCACTCACACGAGCACTAAAAAAAAAACTTTTGCTCGGCACGAGGCCGTGTCCGCGCAACTGTCGGGATAAAACCCTTTTTTCATAACAGTTACACCATTCCACACGCCCCGTTTCCCCAAAAACACTCTGGTTCAAGGCGATTTTCCGCAGATTTTTGACGTCTCCTATCATTCTAACAACATCAAGGTATGATTCTATCACTATTAGTAGTTAGATTAAGCATTTGCATGTAGTTAAAACATCAAAAATTTGGGGAAAAATCTAGGGTTCTTGAACTTCATCTGGATCGACCCTGAAATTTTTGCTTAAATCTATTAGCATTTAGTTAGATTAATGTTATAGGAAGTAAACCCACTTGTATTGTTCATAGATTTGCCCGATTTCTCACAAAAACCCCAAACCCTTGTTTTTGAACCGAAAAAGATAAAATTGAATGGGTAAACGGTTTGTTTTGGGAAAAACGGCACTTAGGGTTTCATTTTCGGGGAAAACCGAACCTAGTGGACCAAAAATTTTCAAGTTTTCAGAACCGGGTCAAAAAATGAAATTTTTGAGTAACAGATGCCGGGACACGGGGTCGTGTCCGCTGAACACGGGGCCGTGCCCGAGTCGCTTTTTGCAGTTTTGTCCGAAAATTTCAATATTTCATGCTAACTTTTGGTGTATTCTTTCAGATGTCGAAGAAATTCACGAGGTTCAACGCAAATGAGCTCGATGCTATGGCTAGATACGAAGTACTTCAAACAAGACTGGAAGAATACCCGAGACAAGCATGCATGGATTTGTTAGCATTGGTGAACCAACTTGACCGCTTCAACAACCTAGTCACAGGACCACTAAGAGTCACCCTGACCACTCGACTTCGCTCAGTCCACGAGTGCACTATGGAATTCTATAGCACCTTCACGTTCAATTCAAGGTGCGACCCATTTGACAATGATGGGGTAGCATTCCGATGTGGTGGAACTAGGTACTCGATTTCAATGGCACAATTTGGGTCGGTAATTGGGTTGTATGCGGAGGAAGATGCGGGTAATGAAGAAAACACCGGTGGGGTGCGAGAGTTGGATGAGAACGAACGCCAAGCCGCATGGGCTCATATTGGTGAAGGGCACTACAACCCGAGCAGCACTAAGAGCACTAAGCTGAGGGACCCGCTTTACCGTTACATTCATAGAGTCCTCGCTTACTCTCTTAGCCAAAGGCATGATCGCAGTGGCGTTGTGGGGTTGAGAGATTTGGTGGTCCTTCATTGTATTCATACCCGCATACACCTAGATGTTCCGGACCTCCTGCTCCGTAACATGCATCTGAACCGACTTGCTACTTCACCAACCCCTATCTTCTTCGGGGGGTGGATATACCGTCTCTTCAAGCACTTCACGAACATACCTAGGTCCTTCGAGAGGATTCCATGGTCGGGAAGAGTGGATGTACACATCTGCCGCTCCATGAACTTAATTTATGAGGCTGAAGACGGGTCGGTTAGCTTCCAAAGGATGCAGGGGCATACATGGAACCCGCAAGAGGCACTCGTCCTTCACGCTCCACAACATCACCAGTACCAGCCCCACGGTGATCCGGGCCAGTCCTCCTCTTTCCTAACTTCCAAAGTTTACATGATTTATTGCAGGAAAACCTCATGTGCACCAGGAACACCTATAACATGGCGAGCAACACGTACAACCGGGTTGGGGCAATCGAGAGAAACATATCCGATATCCAAGATGATATTGGAAATATCTGGGAGTACATTGCGGGGCACGGTGGAGGAGATGATGATGATGAGGACGAGGACATGGACTAGGCGGGAGAAGCGGAGGCAGAAGTGGTTGGTTGGTGATCCCACAGGTTAACCCCCTTTTTATCTTGAACAATTTCCGGCCTGCGTGCCGTGTGTTGAACAATTTACTTTCCTTTAACTCTTTTTATTTTCTGCATTTCTTTTTCTTTTTAACTTTGTGACATGGATGTTGAACTTGGTAATTTAGGATGTTTGCTATGGTTTGGTGTAGTGTTTATTGCTAAAACAGGTACATAAGAGGCTTAGAACACTAAACATTAGTGTTACTAAAGCCGGGACAAGAAAACCAGAGCCATAAACCTGTTTTTCACCTTTGCAGATTGTCTACACGGGGCCGTGTCCAGCCAACACGCCCCCGTGCCCATTTCCCCAGACCTGTTGTTTGTCTAAATCTGCAGACTTTTGCTAGCCACAGGGTCGTGCCCAGTGGACACGCCCCCGTGTCCACCTTCTGTAAGTTTCCGTTACTGGCACCTGAACACGGGGCCGTGTCCATCGAACACGAGGCCGTGTCCAGACGACCAGTAACACAAAATTTTGCTTTTTCACACCTTTTACATATTCAATCAACCTAAAAACTTATTTTTGGGACACATTGAGGACAATGTGTAATTTAAGTGTGGGGGGGAGGGGGTGGGGGATGCTAAAACTTTGGATCTTGCAAGTCCTAATTACAAGCCTTATACAAAACTCTATTGGAACCGCTAATCACCCCAAATTTTTTCAAAAAAATTTTTTTTCATTTTTTTTACTTGTCTAGGTTTAACTTGGGAATTTCAAATTCTAAAAAGTTTATATTTTTACAAATTTACAACCGAAAGCGTCATAATAAAAAGAACCAACATAAGAAAATTATGAAAAGGCATGACAAGCTTAGTTAAAATTTAATTATATATACTTGATCACATAAAAACCCATTCCCACAAAAGTGAGTTTTGAGCCTTTATTGAGCATACACATACATATCTTTAAACAAAATGCTCATTTTTGGTTTCTTGTGTGAATAGCCGTTTGGTTCTTACAACTCTAGAACTTGCCACGACGATACATTCCCGGTCCTTACCAACTTAAACCCGAGTAAGTAAATGGTGGAGGCATTAGGACTAACCCTTTTTATTTCTACACCATTATTTTTCTTTTTTTTTATCACCTACCCAAAATCCCCCTAGTTAACCCCTTTGAGCCTAAATCTTTTCATTTCTTAACCCAAACCAAACACCCTTTCACCCACCAAAACCTTTTTTTTATTTTTAACCCTTTGTTTTAGTGACAAGCTCGGTTTTTCGTATGACTTTCAAAAAGAAATATATGTTGATGATGAAGCAAAAGAAATAAACAAGCAAGTTCATCAAAAATAACTTTGTTTGAATTATGGTTTCATCAAAATAAAAATTGCAAAAATAAAAAGTCTTACGAAAACCGACGTTTTTTACGCTTTTCGCCCTTTTTCTACTAACCACTAACCCAACCACCTACCTTTAACCCAAGCCTAACCCTTCACCCAAAAGTCCTCTTGATATTTACAAAGGTATATAGTTAAAAATGAGGAGGATTGATTGCTTGGCAAGCCTATGGTAGGAGTAAGTTCCATGCCGCTCTTGAGTGATTCACTAAAATACATCTTCGGCTGAGTGTTGAGTGATCCCCCGTGAGGTATGTGAACTTGTATATAAATAGAATTTTAAAGAGGCATGTTATGCCCTAATAAGTAATTTATCTTATGAAAAGTTTTAAATAAATCATGACGAATAGGATTGTAAATAAATAAAAAGAAAACTTAATAAAGAATCTTGGAAATCCCGACACTCTATGACAAGTCCAAAAACCTTCTCTTCTACCCATTCCATTTGGGAGTGCAAAGCCATATTATAAAGAGTTTTGCTTGAGGACAAGCAAAGATTCAAGTGTGGGGGTATTTGATGTGTGCAAAATGCAACATATAAATTACATCAATTGTGGCATAAAACTAACCCTTTTTTAGTACTAATGTTGGAAAAAGTGTGCTTTTGTCTTCCTTTTGTGTTTTTAGGATTAAATGAGCTCAAATTAACAAAAGAAGCAAAAAAGACAGCTAAATCTAACATAAATACAATAAAAGGAACAAACGTGGCATGCCCGATCTCCCCGAAAGCATTTTCCCAAGCAAAGCAAAACAAGAGAACAGAAGGCTGAACACGCCCCGTGCTCAGTGAACAGGGGGGCATGCCCAAGTGTCAGCATAAAAGACAAAGCTGTAGAAGCTTCCATCGCCCACCACGGGGCCGTGCTCAGCGGACATGGGGTCGTGGTCAACTATAAGATTCGCAGAATCCAGGCAAATCTTGATAGTACAGATACGCTTTTGCACACGGGGTCGTGCCCAGCGGACACGGGGGCGTGGTCAACTAATGCAGCCAAACTGCAATTAATGAAGAGAGAGAAGAGGATGGACATGGGGCCATGCCCACTAGACACGGGGTCGTGCCCGAGTTACTGTTCAGGCTATAAATAGGGGTGCTTGGCTCATTTGCAAACCATCCCTTGGCACACCACCTCTCTCACACTTCACCCACCACCCACCACCATCACAACACCATCATTCACCACCATTATCCATTGTCCATCATAGAGTGTGTGAGTCATCTCGGGATCCAAGATTGATCGTAAGAGTTCTTGACAATCAAAGGCCATGTTTGCCTAAGTCTCTTACATCACTTGGTGAAGACAAGTGTCTAGTGTAATACTTTTTATTTTTAATCTTTTCGCACTTTTTACTTGGTTATGTATTAATGACTTTAATAACTAGTTTCTTATGTTGAAGGTGATTCTTTCTTATCGTTTGTCCGTGGTGTCTTGGCATTATTTTACTGTCTATATAAAATAAAAGATTTTCACCATTCATATCTCCACGGTCTATATGGAGGTATGTTGGCTACCTGGTCGGAGGTTAAGGGAACAATTTGGTAAGAGTCTTGCCTTGTTCAGTGTATAGATCCTGCAAGGACCTGGGTCAAATTTAGTAGGACCTCCTTCAATACCTACCGGTATTGGATGGCGGGGGTCCAAACTCTTTGATCCCCTCATATGTAAGCTACTATTAATACTTTAACCCGGCTACTTAGGACTGTATCCCTGCTGACTCAGACTACTTAGCAGAGGGTAACGTCACCTTCAAAAGAGGGGCCTACCATAAAAAGCATTAATAATATAATTAATTATCTTTCAATAATCCGACCCTTTAGGATTGTATCCTTGCTGACTCAAACTATTGGGTTGAGGGTAACGTCACCTTCAAAAGAGGGCCTACTACAATAACTAAGATAATCTCTTAAATAGTGCAAAAGTGCGGAAATAATCAAAGGTTACACTAAACACGAGTCGGAGCCAAGTGATTCATCTTGTCTATCTGTTTTTATTTTTATTTTTCAGCATTTTAGTTAGTTTTTTTTTTTCTAGTTTAAAATCTTTTTCTAAACTTTTGATTTGATTAGACGTTGAGGATAAACCGGTACTAAAAGCTCTTGTGTCCTTGGACGACCTCGGTATCTTGCCAACACTATACTACGCTCACGATGGGTGCACTTGCCCATATGTGTGTTTAGTGTTAGTAAATATCGTGTTTTATAAATTTAAAACTTGGCTAAAAAGTGTTAAAAAGGGCTTAACATATACATTAAAAACTAATAACACTCACGCACATCAAAGGTAAGATGAGAGATGAGAGTTGAGAGAAGTGAGAGGAGAGGATGATAGATATAAGTCTGCTACAATAAATGAAGAGAGAGAGAAAGATTAGACATTTTGAAGGAAATGACCTAAATACCCCTTATTCTGATTGGTGGATAGTGGTTCTCACGGTTCTTACAACTGGGGATGGTTTCTATTTTAGCGGCTCCATATATATATATATATATATGGTAGGGTTCATGCGAGAACCACCTTTATTGCGAGAACCGCGAGAACCAATGTGAACAGGGTGCAATTTTGTAAATAACAAACAACTTTTAAAAAACTCGCTTACCCGATTCCCTTTACCATCGGACTTTAATCATAAATTAAACTACATTTAATAAAAACTTTCACGTCCACTCTCTCCAACCTCTTATTAGATCCAGATCTCTCAATATTTCTAAACCTTCAACCTGAATCTCTCAACAATACTCAACAGTTCGTCCCTGCATCTCCCAACAATACTCAACAGTTCGTCGATTACATCATCGTCTCAAATACATAATCATCACTTCACCATCATCAGTACACCATATCGAAGCATCAGTTCACCATATCGAAGCATCGAAGCATCTGGATAGAGATTTTATATCAGATTTGAGATTTTACCCGCAGATAGTCATATAATCGAGGTTAGTTCCCAAAGTTCGTCCAAAGTTAGTGGTATAATATATATTAGGAACATAATCATCGATCGTACATTCTTCATCCATTCGTAATTAGGGCAACGTGATTATAAGCATCGTGGATTTTTTAATCCGTTCGTAATTAAGGCAACGTGATTATAAAAATAGATGATTCAATGAGTGTGTCATAGTAAATTTGAGCAAATAAAGTTAATAATATCATTCATGTGCATAGTGAATTTGAGCAGATTTGTTTAGGATACGTCTAGATGATTTTGTGTAATTAGAATATGTTGTTGTTGTTGTTTTAGGTAAAGCACACGTGCATAGTGAACTTGAGCAGTTTTGTGTAAGATACGTGATTTTGTGTAATTAGGATATGATGGTGTTATTGTGATTTTGTGTAAATAGAATATGATGGTGTTACTGTTTACTGTTTCATACGATGCACATGTGCATAACGAACATGAGCAGTTTTGTTTAATATACGTGTTTATGAGTTTGTGTAATTAGATTATGTTGATGTTGTCGTTTAAAGTGATGCATATGTGCATATTGAATTTGAGCACATAACATTGAACTTTAAATATCATTATAAGAATATGTGATGCACATGTGCATAGTCATTCAAAAGCGCTTAATGACAATGACATGTGATGCACATGTGCATATTGATGCACAAAGTGCATACAGATGCACAAATGCATATCGTTTACGGTGATGAAAAAAGGTGTTTAATGCACATACTAATAGAAATTGCATGTTTGGTTATATTATGTTTCAATTATTATTGTAGGTAAAATGCTGAAAAAAGCGAAGAAAATAACATTTGTGTTGAGATAGAATGACGAAGGGGCAACAAAACTGCCAGACGATAAGGAAGGTGAATACAAAAGTGTTAAACGAAAAGGCAAAAAAGGTTGGTTATTAGTCGATGATGCAGTTGGTAGTATATGCACATGTGCATCAAATTGTTACTTTCATTTTGAACGCAGTTGGTAGAATATGCACATGTGCATCAAATTGTTACTTTCATTTTGAACGATGTTGTTTGATGCCATGTGCAATTATTGCAGGAGAAAGAAATACAAAGAATAGGACAAGTAAAAAGCACGATGTTGTTTGATTTGTTGAGTGTTAGGGTTTTTTTATTGAAGCAAACCTGTTGATAAGGTCCATCATGTTAATGCACATGTGCATAGCTATGCACATGCATATCTTGCCAGATTAGTTTAATAAGGTCAATCATATTGATGCATATGCGTATAATTATGCACATGTGAATAATTTGCTATAATAGGTTAATAATGTCATTCATATTGATGTACATGTTCATAGTTATGCACATGTGCGTAGTTTGCCAGGATATGTTAACAATGTCATTTATGATGATGTACATGTGCATAGTTTGACATAATAGATTTCTTACTAATTAATGTTAAATATGATTGGTCGTAGTAATACGAAATTTGATTTGGTAAGGTTTAATTTTTTTTACTGAAGCAAACCTATTGATTAAGCCAGACATGTTACTGCACATATGCATATTTATGCACATATGCATACTTTGTCAGATTAAGTTTATATGAATGTATTACGGCATATGAACAAGTGCATTATTACTTTAAAACATAAACATTGTACATATTGTACGTAATATGTTTACTGCACATGTGCATATATGAAATAATTGATGTACAATATGTAATGTATGCAGGAAAAATATATTCGAAATGGCTCATGGATTGACAACAAGGACATATTTGATGAATAGGTTGACATATGAAAAACATCGGAAAATGATAGACTAAGAGGCGTTGAAACAGGAGGAGTGTTGGAAGATGCTTAGTAAATGGAAAGAAGAGCAGAAGGTGTGAGGTTGTGAACTAATGCAAATGTTATGTGCAGGTAATTTGTTGTTATGTGTAGGTAGTTTGTGGACATGGAATACAGATGATCATGTTTGTTAATATATGACGTATTATGTTGTTTGGTAGAGAAAATGTTGTACTACACATGTGCAAAGATCGATATAGCATACATATTCGTATTGTAGTATGGTATACTGTATTACAATGGTTGTATTTGTTAATTTAGGATGTACTATGTTGTTTAGTATAGTATATGTCGGTGATGCATATGTGCAATAATGATTATTGCTCGGATTATGTGATTCCTTATGATAAGGGTGTTATATATACTGGTTGTTACACAAAAGTTGTGTGATAGTGTGTTAATGTTGGTAATGCACATGTGCATTAGTAAAAAAACAATAAACATGTTAGTAATGAATATGTGTATATTTTGAAATATTGTATATTTGTTCATATCATATTACGTATGTGGTACCCTATTACGTATGGGGTACCACATTACATATGTTGTGGTACCCTATTACGTATGGGGTATCACATTACATATGTTGATGTATATGTAAAGGAAAACAGATTATATGTAGTTAAAATATTTATGTATGCACATGTGCATTGGTCGAAACAATAATAATGTGTAGTGAAACATTAAACATGTATACACATGTGCATTGTTCGATGGAAAAAAAAATGAAAACGTATTCTAGGTGGGTAATTAAATGCCCAAAATGAATCATCCCACCTCCCAAAAACACCAAAGTAAACTCCATGTGAGCCACCTAATATGAACAAATAAACCGCACAAAATGAAAGTCCAAAACAAATAACAGGACCCGCTCACGCAAAGTGAAAACCATATTCCTAATCCGCCCAAAATGCACAAATAAAATAAATAATTATTTTTATTAAAATGAACAAAATTAACCAGATACAATTTACGCCAAAACAAACAAACCAAATATATAATTTTGTTTAATTAACATGCATAGTTTTTCAAAACTTGTTCAAATACAAAACCAAGCTAACTAAATTTCTTGCTTTTATCTTTAAACTAATGTTAAAATAATCTAGCGATTTGCGGCGGGCAGCGATGAAGTGTATCATCCTCATAGACATTGTTCGATTACTACTAAAAACATACTGATTCAGAGATGTTTCTCTTCGGATATACAATAATACTTGAGGCATAAAACATTTAGAGAGGGCCTGCGTAATTGAAGCATCCTAAAGATGTTGTGTTCCAATATCTGATGTCAAAAGTGTTCCTCTAAAACATCTCTGATTGATGCACCTCCAGTCTTGTATCATAAAGCTCATCTAAAAAACCATAAAAAATAGAAAGCTAAAAGAGTACAAAATTAGCATGAAAAGCATATACTCACACTACTCGTATGTTATTTAGTACATGTACTTTAGTACCTGCAATGTTAAGGTTCTCATTAACTGTAAAAGGTTCTTTCTTAAAAACAAAAAAATAAACGAATTAATAGTTTTCCATATAACTGAAACTTCTAATTATGGTTCAGTAATAAAAGTGAACCATTCACACACTCGTATTCCATCTTAAAAAAAAAACTCAAAAGATCATAGTGAACTAAAATCGACCTTACCTAATATGCATACCTAATATGCAATGCACGAGGAAAGTGTAGAGAACTCGGCTGTTGAAACCTCGGGACTTCTTACCAATCTCAAACATTAAGAGAGGAAATGCAAACACGTCCAAACATTATCTACTATTTTATTATGGTTATGTATATGGCCTCTTTAATATGATATAATATAGTTTATACGTTATTTGTATACTTTTGTACTTAAAAGGATTAGAAAAAAGAAACAGAGTGTTAACAATAGATCACCTCACAACAGACTCCCATATCCCTTCAGCCATGTACATGAATGGTGATACTCTGAAATCTGGTTCATCTCTGAGTGCTGAACCCAATTTCATCCATCACATACCTACACTACCGCCTACGTGTCAAAATAAAATCACACTTTCCTACTAGGCTACTACTAAGAGTAGTACAGGACATGTTTAATATTCTGTTCAAATGGGCACTGTGTCAAACACATCAGTGGCATCAGTTTTGTTTACTTGTTTACTGGCCCAATTCAAAACACATCATGCCACCGTCACCACTATCTCACACCTCTGGTCACCACTTTCGATAGCCTCCAACAACCCTGGCATGATGTAAAATAATCATGTAAATAAAACTTAAAAACAAATTAGACAGTAAAGATACATGTGATTAAAAACATAAACTAAATTAAGCAATAATATAACTAATTCAGATTCAATAATAAAACATACTCACATGAACTAGCCGTTAACGGTGGTTAGTCAACCGGAGTACGTCGATGATGGAGTTATAGTCGGAGTAGTTATCGTTGTGGTGGTGGGAGTGATGTGTTAATGTCGATTAGGTAGCCATGGATGCCGCCGCCGTGGATGTCGCCATGAATTGGTAATGGTAACCTGTTGCACGTGTGCAAGATGTAGATTATTGGTGATGGGTATAGGGTAATGGTAAAGTGTTGCACATGTGAAGGATGGTGTATTTATACAAAAATCAAGTCCGGCAGTCGAATTGCATCAACAATTCTCTGTAGTTCGTCTTCATCTAGATTACATCCGTAGTTCGTCTTCATCATAGCGATAACAGTACACCATAAACCGTTCGTCATATGGATTTTACCATCAGACATTTCAAAATCCGTCGTATAATTGAGGTTAGTGCTACAAAATTCGTATTATAATCGATATTGTTACAATAAGAACATAATCATAGATCATATATTCTTCATTAATTCGTAATCGAGTATTCCATTCGTAATTTGGGCAACACGATCAGAATCATCAAGGAGTGTGGCACGATTAGAGTTACAGGAGGAACAATGGTAGGATGAATGGCATGATTAGGCTTACAGGAGGAACAATGTATGAGGAGGATCATCAGATGTACGAGGATCAACACGTGATGAATCAGAAGATGCCATATACCACCGTAAACACTGTGCCGACTGCCACCACTGTGAAATATATGAACGACGACTACCTCTCTGCCGTGAAAACCACCGTGAACGCCTCTTCGCCGCCATGAAACGGCCATGAACGCGTCTCTGCCACTTGTGAAAACTATGAACTGATGAAACTCTTTAAACCCTAAAACAGAGAATGGTAACAAAAAAAGGAACGCACGTGTTTTATCATAAACATATTATAATTACAAAATGCCATGTGTTCACACTGGTTCTCGCGGTTCTCGCAATAAAGGGTAGTTTCTAACGGATCCTTATCCTATATATATATAGGGAGCCGCTAAAATGAAAACCACCCCCAGTTGTGAGAACTGTGAGAACCACTCTCCACCAATCAGATTATGCAACCAAAAGGGTATTTAGGTAATTTACTTTATATATCACTTTCAATGTCAGTTTGTCTTGTCTCTTTATTATAGTCATTTCCATCTCACTATCTCTCTTCAATCCATTTTTTAAAACTCTCAGAGCATCTCTCTCTTCATCTCTGATGAAGATAAAGAGATCATCATCTTCATCAGAATCATCATCTTCATCTTCATCATCTTCAGCTTATGAACACCACCGTCATCATCTTCAGCTTATGAACACCACCAGCACCACACCCACACTAGCGACCCCCAAACACCACCGTCTCCCACCTCCACCCAAACTCTAAAATGTCTTCCACCTACACCCATCTCAAACACCACAACAACCCCAACACCAGTTTCAATCGCCAGAGACGACGGTGGTGAAGGGCGGGTTGTGGTGGTGGGTTTGACGTCGAAGGAGTTTCAATCGCTGGAGTTTCAGCCGCCGGAGTTTCAATCGTTGTAGGCGACGAGCGGGTTGTGGTGGTGGGTTTTGACGGCGACGGCGGTGAGGGTGCCGGTGAGGATTGATGGCGACGGTGGTGTTTGGTTAGCTTTGTTTCTATGAGACCTTTTATCAAACACCTTTTGTGATTTTGGTTTGCATGTTTATCTTGTTTACACATTTGGGTGTTTGGTTAGGTCTGGTTCTCTTAGACAATTTTAATGGGTCTTGTTGGTTGAACTTATTTGACTAGTCGACTACTGCATGTGTTATACTTGCATTTTTAATGGGTCTTGTTGTTCTTCATGCTTCATTTCAGTTTTAAACTGTACACTTAGATCTGTGTGATTCACCATTGAACATATGTACCTTTGTTGATCTTTGGTTATTTTAGTTACAAAAGCTAGTGATTTGACCAAAATGAGGTTAATAGAAGATAAGGGTTGTTTAAATCATGTCTCTTACGAGACGTCAGGTGGCGGCAACGGTGGCGGTCACCGGACGGCGAAAAGAATCACTCGAACAGTTGGATTGGGCGATGGTGATGTGAAAAAAACGTATATTTTGATGACGATGGTGCGGCAAGGATGGTGGAGGGTAGGTTTTTGAACCTGCAACCCCACTTTGCAGCCTTTGATTATCGAAAAATCTGAGACAAACCCCATTTTTTTTCAAGAATCCGCTCATTGTTTTGATTTTTGTTGTTAGTTTTTTATATTTTTTTTCCCAGTCGATGATGATAACAATCTATCTGAGACACCTACCAAGTTGCGATTTCTGGGTGCGTTCGTTTTGTGCAAAAAAGTTTTTGTAAAAAAAGTTAAAACCGTAAACTTTTTAACGTAAAACGTAAACTTTTTAACGTAAAACGTAAAGTTTTTAACGTAAAACGTAAATTTTTTAACGTAAAACGTAATCTTTTTAAAGTAAAACGTAAAACGTAAACTTTTTAACGTAAAACTTAAACTTTTTAACGTAAAACGTAAACTTTGTTTTTGTTAAAAAATCTGAATTTAAAATGGTTTTTAATAAAAAAAAAATTATGTTTAAAAAAACAACTTATTAATATAATAATACAAAAAAGTAATAAAAATAATAAAGACAAAAAGACAAAACATAGTAAGTTCACTAAACTGCCCTTTTGCATTAAAATATTAAGAACATAATAAGACAAAAAGTATTTAATATTATTTTTAACTACTTTTAATCTTGTCCATCCATCTTGAAGATCTAATAGTTGTAAAGTGGTTCTCCCGGTTCTCACAACTTGGGGTGGTTTTCATTTTAGCCGTCCACTATATATATATATATAGGGTAAGGTTCATGCGAGAACCACCTTTATTGCGAGAACCGCGAGAACCAATGTGAACACAACCTAAAATAGCTAAAAAAACCTAACCCCCCCCCCAAGCTAAATGCTAAAAACTAAAACCCCCAAAAAAACCTAACCCCCCCACCCCCCCCCCCCAAGCTAAAATGCTAAAAACTAAACCCCCAAAAAACCTAAAAAAATCAAAAAAAAGTCTAAATTTTTTTTAAATATTTTTTATGTTAAAATCGCTACTTTTAGTAGCCAAAAAAAAATTTTTTTTTTGCTACTAAAAGTAGCGATTTTTTTATAAAAAAATAATATTTTTTTTTTGTGTGTTTTTTAGCTATTTTTAGGCATTTTTGGTTGTGTTCACATTGGTTCTCGCGGTTCTCGCAATAAAGGGTGGTTCCTAACGGATCTTTGTCCTATATATATATATATATATATATATATAGGGTAAAGATATATAGAAAACCACTTTTATTGAGAAAACCCGGGAAACTCAAAGCTCCCGACATTTTTTTTTGAAAAAAAATAACACATGTAATATACATGTTTTTAAGAGTTTTGGGCAAAAAAAAAAAACAAAAATGCGCCGAAGATATTTTTTAAAAAAAAATAAACAAGTTTCAACATTTTTTACCTAACACGTGTTACACAACAAAGTTGCTGAAATTTGTTTATTTTTTTTTAAATAATCCTTCGGCGCTTTTTCGATTTTTTTTGCCCAAAACTTTTAAAAACATGTATATTACGTGTGGTAATTTTTTCAAAAAAAAAAAGTCGGGAGCTTAGAGTTTCCCGGGTTTTCTCAATAAAAGTGGTTTTCTTTTTATCTTTAGCCTACATATATATATATATATATAGGTAGAGGATCCTGTACATTAATCCAGAAGTGTGAGAAGCGTGAGAAGTGTATTATAACACTATATATAACACTATATAACACCATATAAACACCGTATAACACTATGTAACACCATATAACACCATATAACATTATATAACACTATATAACACATATAACACTATATTTTGTCTGATAGCAAGTCTATAATAGATGTATAGTGTTATATATTGTTATATAGTGTTACATATTGTTATATGGTGTTATATGGTGTTACATTGTGTTATACGGTATTTATATGGTGTTATATATAGTGTTATAATACACTTCTCACACTTTTGAATTAATGTACACTATCCCTATCCCATATATAATTATATATATATATGTGTGTGTGTGTGTGTGTGTACGGCCCCCTAGGTCTTTGGCTATGATCTATCCCTAGTGTTGATGTATTCGCTAGTCGGACGATAGGGTGGGGACTAGCAATTAATCGAGATTAATTTTGATTACTCAGGATTAATCGACGTCTAGTCGGGATTTTTACAACCATGGCTATCGCCCACGTAACCCATGTTAAGGGCTGGCCCTGCCATTACCATCCCTAACACTACAAAAAAAAAGCCATTTAGTGACACACAAAAAGTGCCATAAAAAAACAAAAAAGTGACACTAAAGGCCCTTGTAGGAATGGGTGGCACACAAAAAAAGTGACGCTAGAAGCGCTGACGCTAAAGCCTTTTAGTGGCACTTTTTGGATCTGCCGCACAAAGTTTTTGCGGCTTTAGTGGCACTTACATTTTTGCCACAATATAAAAAAAGTTTTTTGTGGCACAATTTTTGTGCCTTTAAAAAGTAATCATAGTCACATATTTATACTAGTTTTAGTGGCACTTTTTTATGCCACGATATAAAAAACCTTTTGTGGCACAAATATTGTGTTGGTAAAAACTGTTTCGAGTTAAATATATGTACTATTTTTAGTGGCACATAATTTTGCCATAAAAATTACATTATTTACAATATAAAATATAAAATAAAAGATCAAATTGTAAATGTAGAATTCATAATATCATAACTTCAATAATAAGTTCGATCCAAAACATATTTCAAATGTTAGGAAAACATCGTGAACATTTAACATATTCTAAATTCTAAATATTTAAACAAGGAGTCTAAACGTTCTTTTGGGTGAAAATTCCGGTATCATAAAACTTAGCTCCAAAGCTTCTCATGATATCTAGCCTGCGATCATCAATCATATAAACAAGTATTAGTATTGATTAAAAAAATTCTAAAAGTTCTTTAAAGTCATTGTTCTTGATTCAAAAGAAAAACATGTATAAAAATGGCGTGAACATCTAACAATTAGACAAAAAATAAACATATAATATATAATCATTTATAATTGACTCGAATACCTAAACGTTAGACAAAAAACTAATATATTACCTTAATTGCAATGTTAACAAAACTTCAAGATCAATTGTCCAAACGACTTTCTTGCCCTGTAAAATGGAAAGTTTTGGCTAATCAATTTCATACCAAGATTACAACAACATAATCATATCCATTTAGTATTGCGAAATAGCTAAAAAAAGTAACTAGTTAAAAGTGATTACCATTATCATATTGGCTTCTTGAAGATGAGATTTCGTTAACCGGTAAAGAATTGTTATGGACCAAAGAACCAATACCGGGGATCTAAAACATATAAACCAAACAAAAGCTAGTACATAAATATGTAATTGTAAAAGAACAAATAATGGTCATGTATGTAAATTACCTGCATGTTTATATTGCTAAGAACTGAAGACAAATTTGCATTGGGGATATGTTCTTGGAAGATGATAGCCATAGCATTGACAACACTCTTTAACTGCTCGTTCGTTTGGATAACACTCTTTAGCTGATCATTAGTTTGTGCATATGTCGAAGAAGCACCATTACTTTTTGCTGCTGGCATCCTTCCAACTAATCGAACGTATCCTCTTTTCTCCGGGCCTTTAACTTTTGAGTAGTCATCATTTTTAAAATCATCTGGATCGCCGGGTGTGATTGTAGAGTCATTTGTAATTTTTTTTAATGAAGCCTAATTAAACAAATAACAAAATAGATAATCATAAGAAAATTAAACACACCCATGATATATAAGAACATTAAAATACATTACCACAACTTGAGTAGCTTTATCATCAACAATGCTTCCATCTTTACGAGTGCGAGTTTTTATATACATTTCTCCTCGTGTTGGATGTATACCATTATTCTCCGCGGCCTATAATTTATGTTTGATGGTTAGTAAGGGAAATAAAAACCAAAATATTCAAAAATTAATAAATGTAAAAAAAAAAGCTAGAATAATACCATTTCATGAGCAAGTCTAGCAAAAGACTTTGTCCCGCTAACATGAGGCTCCTTCCTCTTTGAGCGGCTCAATCTTTTAACATCGCATGTACTCTATGGTAAATGGTAAAGTTATACATGATAAGACTTCTTTAATCTAATTCCATAATTATATATATTTCATAAGAAATCAACATTACATCATTGTTACCTGATATTCCGAAGTGAACCAACGAGTAACAAGTTCTTTAAATTGAGTTGGATTCACTCGGTCGTCATTTTGAACTTGTTGCGCCACAATTTCATCAACACTAAGGCTTGGATCATATGCACATGCCTTTAACGAACCTTTCCACTCTTTCCATTTTCTTCCGATGCTATTCAAGATCCAGTTTTTAATCTCGTTTGTTTCATTTGGATGAATAACAAATTTAGACTACAAACATAAAATATATATATAAATTAGAATATACCTCTTAGATTAACAACTAATACATTTTGAAACTCGATACACACATATACCTTAACGAGTGAATACATGTCCTCTTTTTTTTGTATCGGAACCTTCCTCCAGTCAGAATATTCTATGGATACATGATCAGCCATCCTCGCGAGCGTACCAAGGAATTGAGCAAGTTCATTAGCTTCAGCCCCAACAGGCTTTCCAGACTTGTTGAATGTGACAGCTATTCTTTTTGTACTATCCATCTTCCAAATTTCAGCTTTTGTTGTATAGCCTCTAACCCTTTTAGGAGCGCCTAACAAGTTAAAAAAAAAAACAAAATAGGTACAAAAAAAGTCTATTAATAGTTTACAAATTTTAATACAATTTAAACATATATGCTATTATTTTGTGTCTAAAACATCATTACAAATTGTGTACAGTTTTTACCTTGTATTTCACTAGCTTGATGACCTCGAGTTTCAAAAACTTGATGGTCTTCAACATGGTCGTCGTCAACATGGTCTTCAACACGCTCAGTTGAGATTGTAGAAGTGATATGTAGCCTCTTACGCCTACCTATAGTATTACCTTTTATATTAGAACTTGTTGCCTTTTGTTTTTCTGGGCCTTGTAATTGTTCATGAACATTGTCTTCATCGTTAGAATAGTCATGATCTGCCATTCGTATCCCATGTTGACCAACATCATCCACTTCTGTATCCGCTTCTTAAAGAATATAGAGTAAATTAATATAAAAGATACTATTAATTAAAATAGCTTTATGAACAACAAAATGATACCTTGAAACATCTCATCATCCTCATCAACAAGAACCAACTTTTTCTTTGCTCCTCCTTTATTACCTTTGATTATTTCACTCATGGTAACTGTTGGTTTTGTTGCATTTGAAGTTGCATTTGAAGTTGCATTTGAAGTTGATGGAAGCTTTTGAGAGACATTTGGAGCAACGACTCGACGTAGCTTCATTATATTAGCAACTCTATTTGAAGACACTGGTGGAATATATTGTGGACGGTTTTGCTATAACAAATTTATTTTCATTAGAAAACATGTGTATATAAAATAAAATAAATAAAGTTTTGATAACCAAATTACCTTTTTCACTGTTTTTTTCTTCATTTTTTGACTTTCTTCCAAACTAGCCGGAGAATTTATAATGTTTTTAATTCCTAATTCTCTTAGTCTTTTATTATTCTCCTGAATCGTAAGTTCTCTTAATTTCATATACTCATTACCCTCATGAGAATTTGATTGGCAACCTTGCATTTTACCATGGTCTTCAACCTTGTCATAAGTGTCATGGTCTTCAACATCGGCTTCACCATGGTCTTCAACATTGGCTTCACCATGGTCTTCAACAGTCTTACTGAAGTCCGTAGAAATGATATGTAGCCCCTTGCGCATACCCATAATATCTATTCAAAAAAGACACAATACAAATATCAATATTTACCCCATTAACAAAACTTACTGACTTGTCGTGAATGGTAAATGTGAAGTTAAAAGTAAAACTCATGATGGGGCAGTTTAAATTATTAAACGCTGTTTGTTATGCTCCTCTACTCAGAGCTCTGCTGAAGCCCTTTTCAACCAGCCAAATTCAGACCAAATTCAGACTTCGGGTAACAAGATACATCTTTATCTTATTGTAAATAGAGGTGGAAAAATAGGTGAGTCAGGCGAAGTCGGGTAATTAGTCAAAATGGGTTCGGGTAGAACTAGAGAATATTCGGTTCATGTGGGTTGCGCTAAAAGACTAAAACATTTACTTGTCTATTTTGTACGTTTCTGTCAGAGTTAATTAAAGCAACCGTTGGATTTTAAATTATCTCTGATATGAAATCCTAATCGCGATAGAGATGAAGCAAATTTTGCAAGGTATCACCATAGAGACATCAATTATGCTCTATTTAACTGTGAATAGGTTAATAATTTAAACTATAACATTAGCAATGTGTAATGACAGCTTAAAATAGAGTTAGCAGATGCCCTTAAAATTCTGTTTGTATATTCCTTAAAAGCCTAGTGCTTTGAATGAGATCTTTTCAACCACTTTGGTTTTTTAGCAAGCAACGATCATTCATAAACTAACAGTTTAATAGCAGTGGAAATACAATTATATGTGGAAGAAGTACATACAATTACGAAAGCAAAAAACATCAATTGGATCGTTAATAACACAAACACACGTCTCAAACACCGAACATATACACACAATCACACATGTTAATCAATTGAACATAATCATTTATTCTTTACCATTTACTGACCTAATATTGAAGGTGTTTTAAGTTGCAATTGAACCAATCGTAACCCTCTGGTCGTCCTCGGATTGAATCCTTCTAGCGATTGAACAAGTCGTCCTTCGATCTGGAATTTAGGCCTGGCTATTGCAGTTTGACAGTGAGGGTAAAATCAAAATGTTAACTGCCGCCTAATTCCCTTTTAAGGAGCGGGAGCCCAATAAAAAGTTGAATTTTAGAAGTTTTAATCAGTTATTTTGCTTATTCCAAAAAGTTGAATTTTAGAAGTTTTAATGAGCTATTTTGCTCATTCCATGTATACGTGTAATCTTTTTTATATTTATTATTCTTTTATTTTTTATATTCATTTATTATTCTTTAATTTAGTATCTTGAGTGTTACAATATAATTTAAAAGTTTAATCAAATTATAAGGGAAACTAAAATGATATACACAATACTATTTTATAATTAAATTAAACTGGAAACATATTTTATTTAAACTGAAATTATACGCATTTATAGTCAGTGAGGGTAAGGGGTACCAAACGGGTCGTGTTCAGGTGCATAAAAATTCCCGACTAATTCAACTTATCATATAAAAACACCTTTTGAAAAAAAAATATAATATAAATGGAGATCATGTAGGGTCATTGATGATCCATTATAGTAGTTGATTATCAATTATGATCAATGGTTGTCGATTAGGGTCAATTTATGCATGGTAAATTTATGGTAGTTGATGCTTAGTTATCAATTTTCAAGGCAATGAGGGATTAAGGTCATTGATGGTGCTATAGGTCCAGTGCTCGTCGATTCAAGTCGTTAATAGAAAAAATTTTGTTTGCGCATCAGACCGTACCTGCACTTTATAATACCCAAGCTAAAATATGTCCCATTTTAACCCGAGTCGTCATCATTGATGGTGTTTTAGGTCCAGTGCTGGTCGATTCAGGTCGTTGATGGTGGATTATAGTCAATGCTAACCAATTAAGGCCGATTAAGCAAAACTTGGTGAAGTAAAATCAACGCTCGTAAATTATTATCAAACACGTGACTCAAAGCTATATACGGTTGTATACGACCCATTACGACTTTAATGGACCGTTATTACTTATAGTGGACCCGTCATGCCCATGTATCATAATTATGAAGATATATACGCATCGCTGCACGACGCACGCGGCAGCGGCGTCGGCTGCGCGGCGCACGCGGCAGCGTCGTCGGCTGCCCGACGCACACAGCATCGTCATATTTATGCTGTTTGGCGTCAGCTGCGCGCAGAAGCGGCAGCAGCGTCGGCTGCGCGGCGCACGCGGAAGCGTCGTCGGCTGCCCGACGCACACAGCAGCGTCATATTTATGCTGTTTGGCGTCGGCTGCGCGCAGAAGCGGCAGCAGCGTCGTCTGCGCGGCGCACGCAACATCGTCATCGGCTGCGCGACGCACACAGCAGCGTCGTATTTATGTGGTTCGGACTAAAAAAAGAAATATAATTTTAACTACAGTCGGTGGTAAACCTGCTCGGCTCGGCTCGCGTTTGTAAAAATATAAAAGCAACCCAGAGCTAATTCATGTTAATGAATAGTAAAATCAGAGGCAGAAGTGTATAATGAAATAATAGTTTTTGAAACTTGACAGCATGTTTATTGTTTTTTGGTCATGAAGTTATTTGGTCAAATCGATAAATTCTATCTACAAGTGAAACGGGTCGGGTTAGTCGGGTCACGTGGGGGTAAACCTACCAATACTTTTGTCCTTATTCTAAATCAATTTTATGTATTGCTAATGCAGTATATATGATTAATTGAAAGAAAAAGATCATTTCTTTTAAACAATTTAGGGTACTACCAATATTTGATAAACAGTGACTTTTATCAGCAACAATCTACTACAATACACTCAAAACGAAAAAAGCAAGTGAACCAAATTTGGCTGCACTATTGTTTTAGCCTTTTATCAGCAGCTATCTTTTAAAAAAATATATCATGAAAATCCTCAAATTTTGACCCATCTCGTGAATCGCGTGATACAACTGCTGAACTGCAATAACATCATAAGGTCGTACCTGCACTATATAATACCCACGCTAAAATATGTCCCATTTTAACCCGATTCCTCATCATTGATGGTGCTTTAGGTCCAGTATTGGTCGATTCAGGTCGTTGATGGTGGATTATAGTCAATGCTGACCAATTAAGGCCGATTAAGTAAAACTTGGTGAAGTAAAATCAATGCTCGTAAATTATATATCAAACACGGCGACTCATAGCTATGTACGGGTGTATATGGCCTATTACAACTTTCTATGAACCGTTATTACTTATAATGGACCCGTCATGCCAATGTATCATGATTATTAAGACATATACGCACCGCTGCGCGGCGCACGCTGCAACGTCGTCGGCTGCGCGGCACAAGCAGCAGCGGCGTCGGCTGTGTGCAGAAGCAGCGTCGGCTGCGCGGCGCATGCAGCAGCGTCGTATTTATGCGGTTCAGACTTAAAAAGGAAATATAGTTTTAATTACAGTCAGTGGCAAACCTGCACTTCACTGCGGATATTCTTCTTAAACGAATTTATGCGGTTAAAGGATATCTAACATCAGAGGCAATATATTAAGTACTTGAACATGTAGTATACATAAAGTAGTTGATATAGAAATGCAGCGTTGAACATTTGAAAAGTTTACATAAAAAAATAGTCTAAAAAAAGATGCCAAACTGGGCAGTCTTGATGTAGTTATTGCTGCAGGTACAACACTAAGCAAAAACCACCAGATGCTAAGTAACTGTATGTCTTCGAAATTGCTCTATTGCTGCGTGTTTAGGTCGTTTATCTTTGATCCAAATAACCTTAAAGCAAGTCTTTCTTAGCTAGGGATAAATGTTGACCCATATCGCAAATCAACAGAACTGGCACAACCTCTAATATCTCAATTCTTGACCCACATCGCCAATCAACAGCAAAGCAGACAAAGTCAATACAAATTAAAGTCAAACATATATATAATTGGGCTAAAAATACTATACCAAATACTAGAAAAAAATATAGTAGACAAAATTTTATTTGCACATCAGACCGTACCTGCACTTTACAATACCCATGCTAAAATATGTCCAATTTTAACCCGAGCCCTCATCATCGTTTTCTTCAGCATCTACTTCACATTCCATATCGGGCGTAATGTCTATGCCATCTTCACCATCATCCCCAATCCTATGCAAGTTAGGCACATCAAATGTGCAATCATTCGAATAAGGACCAACTTGATCATCAATACTTCCCATGTCAAATACATCTCTTACTTTTACATGTCTCACGACCTCCCAATCTTTGTGCTTGGGATCTGTTACATAGAACACCTTATCAACTTGTGCCGCCAATACAAATGGATCATCAGTTAAATTAGCCCCTGTATGTGCCTTGTATGAGAAATTAACCAATGTTAAACCATTATCTATCTTGCAGCCCCTATTGATGTCAACCCAATCACATTTGAATAAAACTACTCGTATTTGACCTGAGTAGTTTAACTCAATAATGTCATTCAATTTACCAAAGTAGTTAATCACACCATGAACAGGCCTTCTATCTCGACTACTAGCGTAACTTGCACCTTCTACAGTAACAACGACACCACTATTTTGGGTTCTTAGTGATTTCTCTCGTTTTCTTGTGTGAAAACGATAACCCTTAACAAGGTAACCAGAGTATCGTTTCACACTTTTAAGTGGACCACGAGCAAGCCATTTTATCTCTTCCGTTACATCATCCCCTTGCTCTTCCATACGTGCAACCTACAACATGGTTGTTAATAGTCATTACACAAAGATATATCCCAAATAACAAATTATAACATATTTAATATTCATTTCGAAATACCCTTTTCTTGAACCAACCAGCAAACTGTTGGCAGTGAATCTTGTTCATTTCATAATCTGGCATCCGACGAGAACGGTTTTGTCCCTTGATTATGAGTTTGTGATCCCTAAGAAAATTCACATTATCAATTATTTTGTGATAAATGAATGAATAGCAAGAGTATCAAATAACAAGCATGGATTATTACTCTCGAAAAGGTGTAACTGACTCAACATTGAATAATACATAACGATGTGCTTGAGTGAGAGACTTCTCATCAATGTTTGAATTTGAAGATCTCCTTCTTTTGCGAATAGATACACCCGAATGCAATTTATGACCTAAGGCGCGACCGGGACAAAGATTGTTGGATTCTTCAATGTGATTTTGGTGACCCTCATCATCATTCCTAATTGCTCTAGTGAAGACGGTTTCTACTTTTGATAGATATCTAGAGCAAAATGTTATACTTTCCTCAGCTAAATAACCTTCAGCAATTGATCCTTCAGGATGAGCTCTATTATGAACGTATGACTTAAGTTTCAGAAGGTCCCTGTTCATGTCATAATTACAAGTCACTAATCATTTGAAAACTAAAAAATGTAGCAAACAATGGATAAGATATATAGAAATGGTATTTACCTTTCAATAGGGTACATCCACCGAAACGCAACAGGACCTCCAAGCTTAACCTCTGTCGTTAAATGGATCACCAAGTGTACCATTACAGTAAAGAATGAAGGAGGAAATATCTTCTCTAGTTTGCATAAAGTGACAGCAACTTTAGACTCAATAAAATGCAGATCAACTTCAGATAAATCCTTGTAGCAAATGATCTTAAAAAAATTGCATAATTCAATTATAGCCGAGCTTACATGGTCTGGTAAAGTTCCACGTAATGCAATAGGCAAAAATTCTTGCATCAACAAGTGACAATCATAACTCTTCATCCCAATTAGTTTGCGCTCATTTAACTGTACACATCGAGAGATATTAGATGAAAATTCATCGGGAGGTTTAATTGACTTAAGGGTTTTTAAAAATTCAGTCTTTTCACCCCGAGTCATTTGATAGCAAGCTTTTGGCATGAAGGTGATATTACTTCTAGGCCGCTTCTTTGGATGCAGTTCCTTTCTTATACCCATTTGTTGCAAGTCAAGTCTTGTTTTATAGTTATCTTTTGACTTTCCTTCTTGTCCCAATAAAGTCCCCACTATGTTGTCACAAACATTCTTTTCAATGTGCATAACATCAAGATTGTGACGCAACAACAAATGCTCCCAATATGGCAACATAAAAAAAATACTTTTCTTTTTCCATGGAGCAGGGACATCATTGTCGACAAGAAATTCAGTGTTATCTAGTTGTTGTAGAACCTCCTCTCCAGAAGAAGGAATGGGAGCAACTCTAAATTCATGGTGTCCAACAAAGGATCTTGTATCTGAACGCCAACGATGGTCAGATGGAAGCCACCTTCGATGACACATGTAACAGTACTTTCCTCCGTGACTAAGCCAATTGGAATCAGTATCAAAACCACATACAGGACATGCAAGTGCTCCTTTAGTGCTCCACCCGGACAGATTGGCATAGCCTGGAAAGTCAGATATGGTAGAAATAATAGATGCCTTCAACTGGAAGTATTGTTTCGTTGAGGCATCAAATGTAGAAACTCCATCTTCCCATAACTCCTTCAATTCTTTTATCAAAGGTTGCATATACACATCTATCTTGTTTCCTGGACTATTGGGACCTGGGATGATTAAAGAAAGAATAAAATTTGGTTGCTTCATAACCAACCATGGTGGCAAATTGTAAGGAATAAGAAAAACTGGCCAAGTACTGTGTGACGAATTCATTGACCTAAATGGGTTGAAGCCATCACTTGCAAGAGCTAGACGAACATTACGGGGATCACTAGCAAATTCGGGAAACTTTTTATCAAAATCTTTCCAAACTAACGCATCTGCTGGATGCCGCAATTTGCCATCTTTCACACGGTCAATATGATGCCAGTTCATAAGATTAGACGTCTTTGATGACATAAACAATCTTTGAAGTCTAGGTTTTAAAGGAAACCATCTTAATATTTTACAAGCCTTCTTCTTGGGAGGACTCTCTTCATCTTCTGGACTAGCTTCATGAACTTTCCATCTAGAAGATCCACAAAAAGAACAAACTTCATCTTTCTCTTTATCATCCCAGAACAACATGCAACCATTAAGACATGTATGGATTTTTTCATATCTTAATCCCAATCTTGACATGATTTTCTTCACTTGATGCGTTGTTTTAGGTAACAAATTTCCTTCAGGTAACAAATCCTTCAGAAACTCTAACAACATAGTGAAAGATTTGCTACTCCATCCATTGAGACATTTTAATTGGTACAAACGCACAACACAAGATAACTTGTTGTATTTGCAATTCAGGTACACCTTTTCTTCAGCTTCCTTGACAAGGTTATCAAATTCGCTTCTTCTGGTATTCGTCTCTTCACTATTATTTGAAGCAGTCTCATGCATCTCGACTCCAATTCCACCTTCTGTTTCAAATATATCATCCAACATTTCATGCATTTCATGGTGTAATATCTCCTCTTCCTCGTTATAGGTTGTGCTTGTTGATGCAACCGTTGTGCCTTCTCCATGATATACCCATTTCCAGTATTCAGGTCGGAACCCTGAACATATAAGGTGATCTAGAACAGTTTGTCTACTCTTATATTTCATGTTTAGACAACTTGTACATGGACACTTTATCAACGTCCCATTGACACATGCTCTCTCAAATGCAAAATTTAAGAAGGTTTGCACGCCTTTAACAAAAGTTTGACTTGATCTTGGTGCAAGGTACATCCATGATCTGTCCATTACTATTCATAATGAAACATAACAAACTTTGTAAGTATTAATCATATAATTAGATTTTCAAGATTGTTAAAAATCTATTACTAAACTAAACTAGTTGTACGCATAAAAACAAAACATTCATATCAATTTCAAATCTGATGATATCATGCTTTAGGACATATAATGGAACTATGATTTAGGACAGGAACAAACAACTAGTGATGCTATTTAATTTAATTTGGTTCACTAATTGTACAAAAGCACTTTGAAACCTTCTTTCTGTCAAATTTAAACATATATAGACATATAAAGAACCGTAAACGCACATACACATGTAGGCACTGATCAGTATAGTTTCAGAACTAGTATGGTTTCAGAACTAGAATAGTTTCATAACTAAAGTAATCTAATATTCGTCACAGATACTTGCTAATCAAGCTAGAACAATTAAGAAAATTGAAAGGCCACAGATTGGGTTTTAATTATAACGTTAATAGTATGCACATGTGATCTTTAATCAAATAATAGAGCAGAAGAATCAATGATGTATAATTCAAACTAGAAAAAAAACACAAACACATATAGATCGTTGCACATGTACACACAATCACACACTAATGATCAATTGAACATAACCGTTTGCTTTTTACCATTTACTGACCTAGGATTGAAGGCGGTTATAGTTGTGATTAAACCAATCGTAACCCTTATGGTCGTCCTAGGTATCCCTTCAATTACCAGCGATTGAATCCCTCTAGTGATTGAACAAGTCGTCCAGTTCGGTCTTCCCTTTAATAACCGGAGTTAACAATACGTATTGCAGTTTAATCTATTGAGAAAGAGGGAAACAAAATGTTTTAAGAATCAGGAGCCCAATTAAAAAGTTAAATTTTAGAGATTTAAATAAATTATAGAGTAAACTGCAATTTTACCCCCTGAGGTTAGGGGTGATTGGCACCCTTACCCCCCCCCCCCCCCCTAAGAAAATAATTGCAATTTTACCCCCCACTGTTTGCTCACTGTTTGCTGTTATGTCGCAACCTTACCCCCCCCCCCCCCCCCTCAGTCAACGGTAGTTTGACCCTTATAGGTAAGGGTATTTTGGTAATCTTACCCTATATTTATTATTATTATTATTTTTATTATTATTGTTATTATATATGTATAAAAAATACATAGTTCTTCTTCTTCAATATCCCTGAAACCCTTTTCTTGCCCAGGTACAATCTCTCTCCTGTCTCTCTCTCATCCACCACAATAATCACCACCGGGCACCACCACTGCCACCGCCATTCACCAGCACAACCACCGCAACTGCCGCCGCCACACAACCACCACCACAACCATCTTGAAGGAGACAGAGGATGTTCAATGGTCGCCGGAGAGGATGATCGGGGACGGAGATGGAGCTGTTGTGACGGAGGGATCTGGTTTAATTGCTAAAATTATCTCACTGATGGTCCTTTAGGCACCTTGCTGGTTGATTACGATCAATCATCTTTAATTAGGCCACTAATTGTGAGCTACAATTAATGATAATTCGAGACCATTGATTGTTGTATTTTGTTATGGTGGTCGATTAGTGCCAATGAAATGGTGAATTTGGGCGGTTGACATTAAATTATCTCCATTAAAGGTAAATACAGGTTATGAATGGTCCATTATGGTTGGTTAGGATTTATGGTGGTCGATTATGATTAATGGTCATCAACTAGGGTCATTGGTGTTGAATTAGAGTCAATGGTGATCAGTTAAGGCCAATTAAGTCAAACTTATCAACCACAATCAATTGTGGTTAAAATGATAGTTAATTGTGGTAAATTATGATCAAAAATAGTGACTAATAGTCATATGATAGTTAATTGTGGTAAATTCTCATAAAAAATAGTGACTAATAGTCATATGATAGTTAATTGTGGTAAATTCTCATAAAAAATAGTGGTGTATATAGCCCATTATGACTTCTTATGGATCGTTATGACTTACAATGGACCCATTACGACCCATCAACGCGACCCATTCTAGCCCGATCATTCCTTGTGGTTTGGTCACTTTTGTCACTTTAGTCCAAACGCAAACCTTTTGAATCTACTCCCTGTTTCCCAAAAAAAAAACCTTTTGAATCTAGGTCCATATGGTTTCAATTTTGTTGCCATTTTCATCCAAAATCAAAATTTGGTCAAATTTTTTAGTTAACATCCAGCTTTTTTGTCTTTTTCCTCCATTTTAATGAAGGGCAAAATTGTCAATTTTTTTTAATAAAACGTTAAAAGACCTTTTTGCCCTTCATTAAAGTGAGAAAAAAGACAAAAAAAACTGGATGTTAATTGAAAAATCTTACCAAAATTTGATTTTGGATGAAAATGGCAACAAAATTGAAACCACAGGGTCCCGGATTCAAAAAGTTTAAAGTTTTGAACTAAAATGCCAAAAGTGACCAAACATCAAGGACCATTTTGAAAGTTTACTCTATTCAACATCTTGAGTATTACATAAAAATTTAAAAGTTAAATCGTATTTAGAGAGAAACTAAATTAATTTATGCAAAAAAAGTTTATTTATAAATTAATTAAACGGGAGCATGCTGTTCATTGTAAGGAGCTCCCTGGTTTCAAATATCGGCATGACTGGGTGAGGGATGTTTTGGGGGACATCTTGAGGAGAGCGGGGATTTCTGCGAAGAAGGAGGCCCCTGTGAATTTCCTTACAGACCCCATGGAAGGGAGATCTACACTGAGACCAGCGGATCTGCTCGTCTTTGGCTGGGTGGGAGGGAAACATGCTTGTGTGGATCTCACAGGAGTCTCCCCCTTAGCTGGTTTAAGGGAAAGCGGGTTTGTAGCAGGACAAGCTATAAGGAAAGCAGAATCAAAAAAGGTGGACAAACACGCTAAAGCATGTGCTGATAACCAACATGCATTTGTCCCCTTCGCCTTCGACACCTTTGGCTCCCTAGCTCCAGAAGCTATCCGTTTGTTGACTAGGGTCCAAAAGGTTGTCCATAACAGTTGCTCATCAACGGGGGGGGGGGGGGGGGGGGCAGGGGTTTGTCTTTAATAGGCTAGGGTTTGCTATTCAGAAAGGGGTAGCGGCGCAGCTTGTTGCTCGCTTACCTGCGATATTGATGTAAAGTGCACTTATTATTAATGAAAAATAATTTTGCAAAAAAAAAAAATTGAAATTAACGTCATTTAAAGTCAATGAGGGTCACTGATTGTCCTTTAGGCACCATGCTGGTTAATTACGATCAATGATGTTTGATTAGGTCACTGATTGTGAGCTACGATTAATGAAAATCCGAGGCTATTGATTGTTGTATTTGGTTATGGTGGTCGATTAGTGCCAATGATAGTGAATTTGGGCGGATGGCATTCAATTATCGCCATTATGGTTGGTTAGGATTTATGGTGGTCGATTATGATTAATGGTCATCAACTAGGGTCATTGGTGGTGAATTAGAGTCAATGGTGATCAGTTAAGGCCAATTAAGTCAAACTTATCAACCACAATCAATTTGTGGTTAAAATGATAGTTAATTGTGGTAAATTATCATCAAAAATAGTGACTAATAGGCATATGATAGTTAATTGTGGTAAATTCTCATCAAAAATAGTGACTAATAGTCATATACAGGTGTATATAGCCCATTATGACTTCTTATGGATCGTTATGACTTACAATGGACCCATTACGACCCATCAACGCGACCCGTTCTAGCCCGATCATTCCTTGTGGTTTGGTCACTTTTGTCACTTTAGTCCAAAACGCAAACCTTTTGAATCTAGGTCCATATGGTTTCAATTTTGTTGCAATTTTCATCCAAAATCAAAATTTGGTCAAATTTTTTAGTTAACATCCAGCTTTTTTGTCCTTTTCCTCCCTTTTAATAAAGGGCAATTTTTTTAAATTTTTTTTAATAAAACGTTAAAAGACCTTTTTGCCCTTCATTAAAGGGAGAAAAAAGACCAAAAAAACTGGATGTTAATTGAAAAATCTTACCAAAATTTGATTTTGGATGAAAATGGCAACAAAATTGAAACCACAGGGTCCCGGATTCAAAAAGTTTAAAGTTTTGAACTAAAGTGCCAAAAGTGACCAAACATCAAGGACTATTTTGAAAGTTTACTCTATTCAATGTCTCGAGTATTACATAAAAATTTAAAGGTTAAATCGTATTTAGAGAGAAACTAAATTAATTTTTGCAAAAAAAGTTTACTTATAAATCAATTAAACGGGAAACATATATTTATTTTAAAATTGAAATTAACAGGGTCACTGATTGTCCTTTAGGCACCGCACCTTGCTGGTTAAATACGATCAATGATGTTTGATTAGGTCACTGATTGTGAGCTACGATTAATGAAAATCGGGGGCTATTGATTGTTGTATTTGGTTATGGTGGTCGATTAGTGACAATGATCTTCTGAGCTTGATGCACGGGTTGGATGCCAAATTGAAATTATCGTCATTTATACAATACTATTTTATAATTGAATTAAACGGGAAACATATTTTATTTAAACTGAAATTATCATCATTTATAGTCAGTGATGAATTAAACGGGAAACATATTTTATTTAAACTGAAATTATCATCATTTATAGTCAGTGAGGGTAAGGGGTACCAAACAGGTCGTGTTCAGATGCCTAAAAATACCCGATTGCACGACGCATGCAGCAGCGTCTTCGGCTGCACGGCGCACGCAGCAGCAGCGGCACGACGCACGCAACAACGGCTTCGGCTGCACGACGCACGCAACAGTGGCTTCGGCTGCACGACGTTTGCAAAACCCACCCAACACGATCCGTTTGCCAGGCCTTAATCTATTTTTTTATCTTACCCGCTTGACCCATTAAAAAAATATATATATTCAAACAAGGCTACCAACAGAGTGTATAACAAGAACAAAGATTTAATGAATCTTTCTCAATGAAATGACAAAAAGATCACTTAAATGAAGAGCTAACGACCACTCCGTTTTAATTGTGCTACGATATTGCTACGCAGCTGCACTTGGTCTTTAGGTAGTCTTCTTGTTTGCTGCTTCCTTCATCTGCATGTTGTAGGTTTAGATGTTAGAAAAGAAGCAGAAAAAATGATAAACATAAAGTGCACCCGTGCAACCTTCATCAGTTGTCGCGTTTGTAAAAATATAAAAGCTACCCAGAGCTAATTCATGTTAATAAATAGTAAAATCAGAGGAAGAAGTGTATAATGAAATAATAGTTTTTGAAACTTGACAGCATGTTTATTGTTTTTTGGTCATGAAGTTATTTCATCAGGTCAATAAATTTTATCTACAAGTTAAACGGGTCGGGTTAGTTGGGTCGGCTGCACGGCGCAGGCAGCAGCGGCGTCGGCTGGGCGGCGCACGCGGCAGCGTCGTCGGCTGCGCGACGCACACAGCAGCGTCGTATTTATGTGGTTCTGCGTCGGCTGCGCGCAGAAGCAGCAGCAGCGTCAGCTGTGCGGCGCACGCGGCAACGTCGTCGTCTGCGCGGCGCACGCAACAGCGGCGTCGGCTGCGCGGCGCACGCACATCGTCATCGGCTGCGCGACACACACAACAACGTCGTATTTATGCGGTTCGGACTGAAAAAAGAAACAGTCGGTGGTAGACCTGCTCGGCTCGGCTCGCGTTTGTAAAAATATAAAAGCGACCCAGAGCTAAGTCATGTTAATAAATAGTAAAATCAGAGGCTATGTTGTCAAAAGCGCAAAAAGCGCGCGTCTAGGCGCCCGGGCGCAGCGAGGCGCACCTATAGCGCCTGGTGGCAGCCTAGGCGCAAAAATGGGTTTTTTTGAAAAAAATGGCCTGAGGCGCAGGAAATGCGCGCAAAAACGGCTTGAGGCGCAGCGCCAATCGTCATCAAGTTGTATAAATTTATATAAAAATGACGTGTCATTAAATCATAGACTCTAAACATGTATCCATATTATTATATATCTATGTTGTCAAAAGCGCAAAAAGCGCGCGCCTAGGCGCCCGGGCACAGCGAGGCGCACCTATAGCGCCTGGTGGCAGCCTAGGCGCAAAAATGGGTTTTTTTTGAAAAAAACCGCCTCAGGCGCAGGAAAGGCACGGCAAAAACGGCTTGAGGCGCAGCGCCATAAGCAGAAAAAAAAACAAAAAAAACGAAACTGAGTGCGTATAAAAAAGCGCCTTTCGGAGCTGCATTCGTGTCCGCAGGTGCGGGCACGCATGAGTTCAACCAAATTCCAGCATACCATATTTTTTATATTTTTTTCTCTACGTGCGCTTTTCTTAAAAAAGCCCACGCTTTTTTTGCGCCTTGCGCCTAGGCTCCGGGCGAGGCCGATTCGCCTCGCCTGCGCCTTGCGTCTTTGACAACATAGATCAGAGGCAGAATTGTATAATGAAATAATAGTTTTTGAAACTTGACAGCATGTTTATTGTTTTTTTGGTCATGAAGTTATTTCGTCAAATCGATAAATTTTATCTACAAGTAAAACGGGTCGGGTTAGTCGGGTCACATAGGGTAAACCTACCAATACTTTTGTCCTTTTTCTAAATCAGTTTTGTGTATTGCGTATATATGATTAATTGAAAGAATAAGATCATTTATTTTAAACAATTTAGGGCACTACCAATATTTGATAAACAGTGACTTTTATCAGCAACAATCTACTACAATACACTCAAAAGGAAAAACCTTTACATACAATACATATCGTGATATCATCTCACGATACTTTCATATTTTTTTTCAAAAATACACGACCATATTAATGTAACTATAACCATTGTAACTTACTTAAAGCTTTTCAAACTGACCAGCACATCTGCGATCCTCATTCTCTAAAGATGTCACAGCCAGCCCTTCATTCTCATGTTTCTCCCATCCACCCGTATCCGCCATCAAATGGACAAATAATAAGCAACGGATGCCACCATGCAGATGAAAGTCAAAGCTGCCCACCAGCAAACGATAAGCGTTTTTTGCAGATCCTGCAAATGTACCTGCCCCAAAGAAAGGAAATCCTGCTGTTCAAAGAGAAACAAATTACCAATCATTGCTTGATCAAAGCTTTTAATTCAAATTGACAAAACAAGCGGGTCAGATAAGTGCAAAGTGAATTCAGGTAGAAACATGTCACTTTTAGCCTTGGTCAAAATGGGTCGGGCCAGGTTTACCCACAAACATTGATTTCCATCTCTAAAACAAAGTTCTTACAATGAATACAGATTGGGAGGCTATATGCCAAAGAAATAGACGTTTAGCGACTTTCGACCGGTGAGTTGTTCCTCTTTTATCTAAATTTCTTTTCTTGGACCCGTTTGAGGTATGACCAACCCAAATCAACCCATTCAGGTAGATATTATCAAAAAGTGTGCTTGTTAGACATTATCATGAATCTGACATCAAGCATCGGAGCCATCACATGGCTTTTCACCTGGACAACCAATCCATCTTAAATCGCAAGGCTTGTTCATGCTAGACTAACTTATAGTTTGCACTTGCATGTTAAGGTTTCCTCTTAACAACTTGATATTCTCCACCATAATCAAATGATAGCATAAGCATTTTATATACCAATAGAAGGTATTAAAAGTAATAAATTATTAAAAGTAATAATTTAGCACACAACAGCGTCGTATTAATGCGGTTCAGCGTCAACTGCACGCAGAAGCGGCGGCAGCGTCGGCTGCGCGGCGCACGCGGCAGCGTCGTCGGCTGCTCAGCAGTGTCGTATTTATGCGGTTCGGACTAAAAAAAAAATAT
Source organism: Helianthus tuberosus (assembly GCA_030545235.1). Taxonomy (NCBI): domain Eukaryota; kingdom Viridiplantae; phylum Streptophyta; class Magnoliopsida; order Asterales; family Asteraceae; genus Helianthus; species Helianthus tuberosus. The sequence continues at coordinate 175,295,126 of CM060352.1, forward strand.
AATTTTAACTACATTCGGTAGTAAACATGCTCGGCTCGCCTCGTTTAACATATGAAAGCTTTACATACAATATAACATAGATAAAAGATGGAAAGGGTTAGTTACCAGCTTCTCAACTTAATAGACCATGCACATATCGTGATATCATCTCACGATACTTTCATATTTTTTTCAAAAATACACGACCATATTAATGTAACTATAACCATTGTAACTTACTTAAAGCTTTTCAAACTGACCAGCACAACTGCGATCCTCATTCTCTAAAGATGTCACACCCAGCCCTTCATTCTCATATTTCTCCCATCCTCCCGTATCCACCATCAAATGGACAAATAATAAACAACTGATGCCACCATGGAGATGAAAGTCAAAGCTACTCACCAGCAAACGATAAGCGTTTTTTGAAGATCCTGCAAATGAATCTGCCCCAAAGAAAGGAAACCCTGCTGTTCACAGGTTCAAAGAGAAACAAATTACCAATCAATGCTTGATCAAAGCTTTTAATTCAAGTTGACAAAACAAGCGGGTCAGATAAGTGCAAAGTGAATTCAGGTAGAAACATGTCACTTTTAGTCATGGGTCGGGCCAGGTTGACCCACAAACATTGATTTCCATCTCTAAAACAAAGTTCTTACAATGAATACAGATTGGGAGGCTATATGCCTAAGAAATAGACTTTTAGCGACTTTCAACCAGTAAGATTTGTTCCTCTTTTATCTAAATTTCTTTTATTTGACCCGTTTGAGGTATGACCAACCCAAATCAACCCATTCAGTTAGGCATTATCAAAACGTGTGCTTGTTAGACATTATCATGAATCTGACATCAAGCATCAGAGCCATCACATGGCTTTTCACCTGGACAACCAATCCATCTTAAATTGCAAGGCTTGTTCATGGTAGACTAACTTATAGTTTGCACTTGCATGTTAAGGTTTCCTCTTAACAACTTGATATTCTCCACCATAATCAAATGATAGCATAAGCATTTTATATACCAATAGAAGGTATTAAAAGTAATAAATTATTAAAAGTAATAATTTAGCACACAACAGCGTCGTATTAATGCGGTTCAGCGTCGACTGCACGCAGAAGCGGCGGCAGCGTCGGCTGCGCGGCGCACGCGGCAGCGTCGTCGGCTGCTCAGCAGTGTCGTATTTATGCGGTTCGGACTAAGAAAAAAATATAATTTTAACTACATTCGGTAGTAAACATGCTCGGCTCGCCTCGTTTAACATATGAAAGCTTTACATACAATATAACATAGATAAAAGATGGAAAGGGTTAGTTACCAGCTTCTCAACTTAATAGACCATGCACATATCGTGATATCATCTCACGATACTTTCATATTTTTTTCAAAAATACACGACCATATTAATGTAACTATAACCATTGTAACTTACTTAAAGCTTTTCAAACTGACCAGCACAACTGCGATCCTCATTCTCTAAAGATGTCACACCCAGCCCTTCATTCTCATATTTCTCCCATCCTCCCGTATCCACCATCAAATGGACAAATAATAAACAACTGATGCCACCATGGAGATGAAAGTCAAAGCTACTCACCAGCAAACGATAAGCGTTTTTTGAAGATCCTGCAAATGAATCTGCCCCAAAGAAAGGAAACCCTGCTGTTCACAGGTTCAAAGAGAAACAAATTACCAATCAATGCTTGATCAAAGCTTTTAATTCAAGTTGACAAAACAAGCGGGTCAGATAAGTGCAAAGTGAATTCAGGTAGAAACATGTCACTTTTAGTCATGGGTCGGGCCAGGTTGACCCACAAACATTGATTTCCATCTCTAAAACAAAGTTCTTACAATGAATACAGATTGGGAGGCTATATGCCTAAGAAATAGACTTTTAGCGACTTTCAACCAGTAAGATTTGTTCCTCTTTTATCTAAATTTCTTTTATTTGACCCGTTTGAGGTATGACCAACCCAAATCAACCCATTCAGTTAGGCATTATCAAAACGTGTGCTTGTTAGACATTATCATGAATCTGACATCAAGCATCAGAGCCATCACATGGCTTTTCACCTGGACAACCAATCCATCTTAAATTGCAAGGCTTGTTCATGTTAGACTAACTTATAGTTTGCACTTGCATGTTAAGGTTTTCCCTTAACAACTTCATATTCTCCAGCATAATCAAATGATAACATAAGCATTATATATACCAATAGAAGGTATTAAAAGTAATAATTTAGCAACAACTCCTAGAAATCCGACGAATGAGTTTCACCAAGCCCTAGATACTTAAAAAGGGGATTAGCTAAATCAAGTTAAGTTTTGTACCAAACACGTACAACCAAGTGTAGCTAGATTACATTGCACATCAAAACATTACAAACAAATTACAAACAAATATTATGGCTTAAAAACAATATTAACCTACATTTCTAATCTGATTTTGCTTGTTACATCACAAATTCAAAGCTTTATTAATTAGAACAACAGGTATTTCACACAACTTTAGCAAAAATTAGAATGGAAACAAGAAGCACATCAATATAATTTACAGAATTACAACTGAATATCTGCCAAATTGATGTCGGACAAATCGTATTCAGACAAGAGCATAACAAGTGTGAAAGACTGATTCAGACACTTCCTTATCCAGTTAATCGGGCACAATAGCAACAACAGAAACGTAATTTTTCAGCTGAACACCCTTCACTGAAAACTCTTACAAAAAATCGCCAACAACATACTAACTTTTCAGCCGAACAGGACCAAACTCTTATCTAAAATCGTATCTATAGTCGCAAATTTTGTGCCCCAGGCTAGGGCTAGGGTTTCGTTCTTTTTTTTTATGCCAGTGAAATAATTGATTGTAAACATAAGTAAGAAAGATACACAGGAAATTTCAATTGCATATGATGCTAGTTAATAAAATCGGTTCTGAAACCCTAACCCTAGCCGTGCCATCCGGTTCAGCCAACATTGAATCAGCCAGATTAGCTGTGAGTTTTGCTTCATGGGTGACTTATCTGTTGTTAAAAAACATTTTGGTGGAGCAATACCGTGAAGAATACAACAAACAGAGAAAGAGAAAGATACTATGTCTTCTACGTGAAACTTGAATGTGAATGAGATTTTGGAGGGAGATTTTTCATAAGGATTTTGATGAAACGTGATTTTGGAGGGAGATGCTAATTGTGTTGTAAAGAGGGAAAACTAGGATAGGAAAAAGAAGTTAATAAATTTTATTAAGCTATTTCAAGGGTAGATAAAATAGTAGATTTTAGAAATATTTGAAAATAGTGGCATATGTAAAATACCATTAAAAATCATAGAGAATTTCAATGGCATATGTAAAGTGCCATTAAAATTTTGAAATAGTTCAATGGCATATGTAAAGTGCCATTAAAAGTTTGAAATAGTGGCATAAGGACTAAATGTCACTAAAATTGTGGACTAAGCAAATATGGCATACACAAACTGCCACTAAAACCAAAATTAGTGGCACAAAAGCTAAATGCCATTAGAAGTGTGTGCCACTAAATGGACTTTTTTTTGTAGTGTAATAATGACCCAGTTGAAGACAACCATACCTATAGACAAAAAAGCATTACATATCATATGACTTTTACAGGCGTCAAGATCTGTTGCTTATCCTCCTATGACCATAACATTCGTTAGTGAAAGTACGTGGGAAGTCCAGACTTGTGTAAAGTTTCACATGCGAAGCATAGATAGAACTTACCGATGGATTACTTACCCATGGACTATAGATAATACTGGCACACAATTGTAGGTTTATTCCGCCATTAAGAGTTATTTAAATAAAGTTAAAAAAATAAATATTGAGGATTTCCTGAAACAAAGCATTCCCCATAAGTAAAAAATTCTCGTAAACTAAAAGTACTTTCAAAATATATCATTTTAGATTTCTTCTGTCAGTAAGAGGAAAGCTATTTAAATAAAGTTAAAAATAAATATCGAGGATTTCATGTAAACTGAAACAAAGCATTCCACATAAATAAAAAAATCCCGTAAACCAAAAGTACTTACAAAATATATCATTTCATTTCAATCAAAAAGTGTAATAATAAACAATATATATTTATATAATAACAAATTGTTTTTCTAAGGTGGGGCTAAGGTGGCGTATTTACGCATAAAAGCGATAAACCGCTCACTAATCAACTAAGTTCACAACTAACTTGACCCGGTGTGCCTAAAGGTCTATTACATACCGCCTTGAGGTCTACGACATCTTTAGGTTTAGCGTCCCACCACGCCTTTAGGAATTTATTCCTTGCTTGCCAATCCCTCTCCAACACACTCAATTTGTAACAACCCGACTCTCTGAAGTCAAAGTACAAGTCAAAGTCAAAGGAAGAAAAGATTGCTAATTGCGATTTGTCACTCCTTGCTTAATTATTGATTGTACCTCTTGACTTGTATCGATACTCTATTTTAATTTGCTTTAGTTGTATTATGTGGAGTACTTGTTAATAAATCACTATTTAATCGCAGTTTAATCGTTAATCGACTTATCGCTAATCGCATCGCTATCGCAACTCGAACTATAGGTTATGGATATTGTTTTACGTGTGTGTGCTATTATGTGTTACTTGTGCATGTTATGTTTATGTTGAGGTGATTAATCACAAACGCAATCGCAACTCTATCACAACTCTATCGTAACACAATCTCATCACGAACTCGAGATTCAAGGGTTATATTTATGATATTTAGTAGCTATATTATTTGTGTAACTAATGGGTAATACTATCGCATCGCTTACTCGAAATGAATCGCAACGCTCAACGCACGAAACGAAAACACGAGAACCAACTCGCGACAGCCCTTCGATCGAATGACCATTCGATCAGGTTGCCATCCGATCCGTTACACTACACCACCTTTCCTCTTTTGGCAACCTATAAATACCCCCTGTCACATCATGAACAGTGATGTGACAGCTCTCTCCTCCGACCAGCACGTTCCAGCCCTCTTTCTCTCGATTTCTCACGATTCTTGTAAGTTTTCAACTCAAATCTTGTACATCTATCGTCTACACACACTTCTTCATCATTTTCACCTTTGAATATTCACTTTTAACCGTGAAATCAGCGGATTTGAGGTGTTCTAGGATGATGTCATCATGGGGTTCTTATGAACTTCAAGATTTGACCTCATTCCACCAAGAACAACTAAGATCTGAAGGATTTCAACATGATTCAACACTATTTTCGCATAGATCTAAACATTTTCATGGGTAGAAGGATTGAAAGATGGTTTCATAACTTTCTTTCAACTCTTTTACACTCTTTAGCTCAAAACCGATAGAATCAGAAATCGTTCGGGCCTTCTACTCGCTCTATAGTGGAGGGTCGGACTGAGGATGGATTTCATCGGAAGAGACAACCGATTCCGGGTTGAACGTGAACAGCCGTCAAGGACAGTTAACTGGTCAGAATTGGGTGATTCCCGTCCGATCGGATAACTTGGACTTGAGGGTTTTTCCGTTGTTTAACACGTCATACCGTCTCGATCAGACCGCAAACTTTTCAAACTTAACAAAATATTCGAGTTTTCAAAACGATCAGGTCGTGGAACGGATTGCCGTCCGATCAGATTGCCATCCTATCGAACGACAATCCGATCGGATTGCACTTGGTCTTCAACACTTAAACTTTTTATCAAATTTTCAAAGATCATCAGTTCTAACGGATTGCCATCCGATCGGAAGACCATCCGATCGAATGACAATCCTGCTGTGAACTTGTTCTCTGAAGTGTCTCACTGGACGGATCACCATCCGACCGAACGACCATTCGACCGGACGACCTGAAAGGTAGAGATACTTCTCTATTTTCAAAATGCTACAACGAAAACTTCAAAGTCACGTCATACACAAACACATCCATCCCAAACGAATATCAATCTGACCGAGTGGCCATCCGACCGTATGACCATTCGAACGGATTGTCATTCGATCGAATGACCATTCGTTCGGATTGTCATCCGATCAGATGACCCTTCGTCACTTGCTCACTTGACACCGTCTTGCGCACCGCTCATCACTTATGCTATCGTTAACTGTTCAGGCTAATTTCCCAGCGCTCCCTTCAATCCAAGAGAGTGTTTAGTTATTAAACGCTATCTGTGAGTATAGTCGATCCCCTTTTGCTTTAAGCACTTTTGGGTGTTACATACGTTACTTATATCAAATCACATTGAACACACAACGCAAACAGATTTTATACGCTAACCGTTTCTGCATGTTATACGTGTTACTCGATGAATGCTGGTATGTTATGTTTACACAGTGATTGTTGCCTGACACCTTAGCAACGATAGTACTATAGTTTGGACTCAGCACCTGTCGTGGACAGGGGTTGTTAAGGGCTTTTCTCACATGTCACAGTGGTGATATGTGTTGCGCATTCTACAACTCACAGTCACGTCTGTGCATATTTCATTGTCGATAACCTACTTGCTTCACACTATACATGTTACATGCTGGTTATGCGTAAACTCGCTTTCGCTACTATTATATTATTAAACTTGTATGCTCACCTTTATACTATGTGTATTGACCTCTATTTTAACGTATGTGACAGGTGTTTGAGATGCTAGGATGCTTGCTATGTGGAATCAATGTAGGAAGAGTCTAGAAATGAACAATCTATAAATCTGAGTTATCGGAACATTTATTTGTCTAAGAGATATCTATGTCTGTAATAACTACTTTATTGTGATGAGTTATGGTATGAGACATAATATTAATTATCTGGTAAATTAATTGTTATGGATTTCTCCTGGACAATCTGTTTCGCTCAGTGCCGCGCCCTGATGTTTCCGCCATAGGTTGGGGTGTGACACAATTCTTCTTGTAAGACAATAATCTACGAACATCAAATGCTGTACAGATGATCAAATGGTTAAATTAGTAATGTCATATAAGAACCATACACCAGACGAGCTTTTTGTTGTTTGGTAGAGAATAATCTCCGATTTGGGTTTGAATTGTATTGAAAAATTGTATTGTACAAGATTAGGGTTACACAAAGATGGTGTTTATATAGACCACCATATTACACACTAGCCCCTATACGATTGTTTCCTTCTTTCCGACACTTTTAGCCTACCAATGCCAAGGTGTGTTGTAGATATGTCTCTACCATAATGTTAGTGAAAAAATGTGTATACTTAAGAATATGATTAGTAAGTGTGCATTAGGTATTTATAAAAATATGATAAAATAAGAAACATACACCTCTATAGAAGGACTAGATGCGTAATGGGGATCCCGAGTGGTTCCAAAACCAAATATGGAAGCTGCCACGAACACATATGAAAGGATGCATAACCATATATGACAAATTTTTAAACGAAGACCGCCCATTCCCACAAGCATTAGGTGATATTAACAAACATTACCACTAAAGAGAGATTGAGGACAAAGAATATGAAAATCAGAGAACTCTCGGAAGTATATATCGTAAACAACTTTATGGGTTCAACGCTAAAAACTATGTCAGAAACGTATAGTTACTTACAAATACCGAAAAGAATTGAAGGAGAGCATATTTGAAATCGTTTATTTTTTTTTTAATTTTGAGACGAACCACTGATGGACAACTCTACGTCATGTTTTTCTTAAACCTATCTTTTCTTTGTCTTTTTGTAAAAAAAAAAAAAATACCACTTGACATTTTTTACAAGAGGGTGCACTTGGATTAATGATGGTATCTCCAAACCATATTAGATTAACCCGGCAATGCAAGTCCATTAAGAGCATGTTTGGGTTGACTTACAAAGGGAGCTTATTAACTTATTTGTAATGAAATAACAATTAAATTAGTTAAAAGACTTCCTAAAGATGAATATCGGGTTATTAAATGTATAAATTAGTTTTTGTACAAAACACATACGTTATTTTAAATAAGCTATGCAAATATCCCAAGTTATTTTTAATAAATTATCAATTATAAATTAAACAATTCTAGCAGTTGATTTATTCATATAGACACTACTAAGTACTTTCATAAATACGAGCCTCAAGTACTCGAAGCAAAAACATAAAATGTATTTGACAATTTTAAATCGCCAAACATAGTTTAATGCTTAGTACTTACAAGTACATGTAGTTTGTTATAAGTTTAGATTATAGAGTTAGATATAGTTTAATGCTTAGTACTTACAAGTACATGTAGTTTGTTATAAGTTTAGATTATAGAGTTAGATATTATACTATACTATACATACAAAACCAACGGCCGGGAATAGTGATTCGTTGTAATCGGTGGAAAGAGGTTGTTGCTCAATTGGTGGATGTCACATAGCATCCACTCAAGTAATATATTTTTGTTTTTCCTCAAGGAAAATTTGCTTTATATAAAATTGGTAATAGATTGTAACACAAATGAAGTGGTGTAGTGGAAAAAACACCAGTTGTTAAACAACCAGCCCGGGATTGAATCTTGTATGTAGCTTTTAGTTTGTTTGTTTGTTTGTTTTTTTTTTTTTTTTTTTTTTTTTTGTTGCTAAATTAAGAGTGTCTAACTAGAATCCTTAACTTTAAAAATTTACCTTACTACCCTTAATTTTTCGTAGTTACATTACTATAACCTTAAACTTTAAAATTTACTTAATAGTAGTCAAAGTTTAAAAAAAAAATTTCCCTCCCATTTTCCCTTTGTTTTTTTTTTTACATTTCGTAGACTTTAATAAAGTTCAAACGTGTCGTACCAACATTGTAATGAACTAAATTGATAATGAAAGATGCAAAAAATATATGTAAAAAATGGTGCAACCACGTGCGCGAATAAAGTTTGAATGTACTGTAGCAATGTAGCAATGTAGCAATGTTGTTATAAACTAATTGATAATGAACAATGTAAAAAATACATGTGAAATACGGTGCCGCAACACTAGTTTAACTAAATAAATTAGCTTTTTTCATGTTGTAAATGCCTTTTATTGATTTAAATTTGGAAGTCCTTATTTTATAGTTTCTTTAAGTTATGTTATATAAAAATTACATTACAAAAATGAGTAAACTTATCCTATAAAGTCTTCTAAATCTAGAAAGGGTACAAAAACAAAATGGATAGCAAAAATATCACAATGCTAATAAATATAACATAATACCGAGGAAAAAGACTCAATGAATCCCAAAAAAAGGACAAATGATGAAAAAAAAAACCAAATAAAAACACACGATTATTTAAAAAATATAAAATTTATAAGCTAAAAATTCAAAAACGTAAACCTAAAACCTAAGATCGTAGAGTTCGACAAAACGGTTCCAATGTTACTATAATAAGTTCAGTCAAAGTTCATTTAATACATTTTCTACGACTTTCTATTTTTAGAAGATTACATGTTTGAACCCTTTTCTAAAAGTTTACACCTTTGAATCATACACAAACATAGATGGAAGAGTAAAATAAAAACTCCAACATGATTTCATTATTTTAAATAAGAAGCTGATCTATTCTCTTGGCCTACCTAAACTACATTCCAGTTTTGTCAATTTATCTATATTGCTGTACAAAACATTTTCTTGAGATATAGATGTTTTTTTCCAATTTTTATAAGATACATGTTGCAACATTTAAAGTATAGAACACAACATCGCGTTTTAAAGGTTAAGGTGAATAACGAGCCTTTACGCAACTGTTTTAAAGGTATAGTTGGAAACAGCAACAACATCGCGTTTTGGCTCGATCATTGGATCAGTAAAGAACCTCTTAGAAATAAATTTCCTGGCCTTTTTTCTTTGGAAGCTTCAAAATAGTGCAGAGTTAGCGATCGGATTCAACAAGGTATTGGGGCGTGTTTGGTCTGGAAATGGAAAAATCAGCCGGCAGCGGCTGGTTTAGATGCTGAATTCCAACAGTTGTGCAGTCTGCTTGCTGCAGTGTCGCTCGGTCATCAAGACGACAGCTGGAAGTGGAACGGTGGGATTTCGGATGATTTTTCAGTCAAAGCTGTGAGAAGAAGTCTTGTGTCTGGGATTGTTTCGAACAGTGATTTTGCGTTTAGGTGGTGCAAATGGTTACTGAAAAAATGTAATGTTTTTGCGTGGCGTTTTAGTTTGAATAGTATACCTACTTATTCTGAGCTTAGAAAAAGTAATGTTCCTGTCTTGGATGTTTCGTGCCCTTTATGCAATTTTGGTGATGAATCTGTTGAACACTTGTTCACGGCTTGCTGGGTAGCATCGACGGTTTGGCAGTATATAAGTTCTTGGTGCAAGATCCCAGGTATAATAGCGTTTTCCTTCAAAGACCTTCTTGAAATTCATAACTCAGCTAGCGTCTCAGATCAGTGGAAGGAAGCTATTCAAGGTATAGCGATTATTGGTTGTTGGGGTATTTGGAAAGCAAGGAACGAGTTGAAGTTCTCAGGCATGCCTGTTAGAGTCGAAAGAATTACTAGTGAGATCAAGTCTTTGGGTTTCTTTTGGTTTTCCAAAAGGTCGAAACATAGGAACATTACGTGGGATACTTGGTGTAAATTAGTATAATGTAGCTTTGTTGTAGTTTGCCGTCGGCCTTGTTTTTGGTCGGCTTTTTTCTATTGAAGTTCTCCTTTAAAAAAATATACATATATATATATATATACATATATATATATATATATAGGGTGGAGTTATTGTAAAAAAGACCAAAAGTGTGAGAAAGGTAAGAAAGAATCTCAACCATTAGATTAAAATTAATTGAAAAGGGTAGGATTGTAAATGCATTAACAAATTTAAATATGGTAATCCTTGATTTAAGGATTTGGAGAGAGAAAATCCTGGATTTAAGGACTTATAACCATCCATAAATATAACACCATTCAGAGTATGTTCATACATGGTGTTTTAAATATAACACCATTCAGAAAATATAACACCATTCAGCACAAAAATAACACCATTCAGTACAAGGATATAACACCATTCAGCAGTAAAATAAAAAAAACACCATTCAGTACAAAAATAACACCATTTAGTAAAAAATAACACCATTCAGTACAAGAATAACACCATTCAGTACAAGAATATAACATCATTCAGTACAAAAATAACACAATTCGATACAAAAATAACACCATTCAGTACAAAAAACCACCATTCACATACACACGGTAAACATATGTTGTAATGGAACCCATACATCGTGTCGTCGTGGAATCGAAAGACAACCCCATCCCACGTTAAATCGCCGGGACCTAAAACGCATTAACAACTCACCTATATCTTCTGATCCGAAACAAACCGAGCAAAAACGAGATGCTCGCCGGTTCCTTCCTTGCACAGCGGCAACGATTCTGACAGGTTGTGACGGTTGTTTGTTGGTGATGTCGGTAAGCAGCGACGGGTATAAACGACAGTGGCTAGTGCAGCGGCAATCTCCGATGAAAACAAAAAGTGGAATTTGTGGAGAGAGAGAGATATTGTAGGGATTTTGATTGACAATTTCTATTTTTGAATGTGTATAAAGACTTTATTGCCCCTAGAATTTACAATTCAGTCCAAAAAATAAACCAAATTTTACAATTTGGTCCCTATTAATCTCAACCATTAGATCAAAGATCTAATGGTGTAGATTCTTTCTTACCCTTCTCACATTATTCTATGCAGTAGTTCTTAATTTGCCCCTATTTAATAAGCTTATCTTAATTAATACATTATTTAATAGACATGAGATTATTTAATTCACTACATTTACTATTTTAAACTAATATTTAAACTTATATATACTATTTATATTTTCATAACTAAATACAACTAGGTTTATCACCGTCGTCGCGTTGTGGCGAACTTCTTTTGCTATTTAGTTTGTGTTTACATGTGTTTTGAAATCACCACGCGCATGGAACCGCCGACAAGAATAAAAAGAAAATGTAGAAAAAAACTAAAAGATAACCGAAAGAAAATTACCAAAAAAATTATATGGTAATGATGCTGTTCGTATGAAACCCGTGGTTAGAGATGGGCATATGGTACTGGGTACCGGTACCGAATTTCCCGAACCAAAAGATCTTAAGTACCAATTCGGTACCGACTTTTGGCGTTCTTGGTATCGGCTCGCTATCGGGTTTTACCTTCATATACTGGTATCGTAACCGATAATTTTGGTACCGGTAACGATTCGGTATCGGTTGGCACCGAGCCCATCCCTACCCCTGAAACTAGAAAAGAAATCATTAAAGGTTAAAGAAAATCAACAAAGAAAGTTGTACCATACCGTTGTTGTTCGTACGATACTCGTGATCAGGGATGAACAAATGGTACCAGATAGCAGTACCGAATTTCCCGAACTAAAAGATTTCAATATCAATTCGGTACCGACTCTTGGCGTTTTCTGTACCAGACTGGTGCCGGTTTTTACCTTCATGTACCGATACCGAACATGACCATACCGGTATTTTCGATACCAATATCGGTTCGAAATCGGTTGACACCAAGCTCATCGCAACCCGTGATACAAAAAATCATTAAAGTTAAAAAAATATGAAAATGTATTTAACTTAAAAAGTAAAGAAAATAATTACTACGATTCGTTACAATAAAGACCAAAAAAGATTGATTATATTTGACCCGTTCGATTTTAAATAAAACTTTGATCAGAACATTGAAAAGAGTAAGAACGTCGCACCGGTATATTTGAAGTTTTACAAGGCATTATATTATATTATTAAAATAACGAAAATAAAAAAAGAATACAAAACATAATATCATATTATAGCATTTACAAAGCATTTTATTGAATATTGTATTTTAAAAGTTATAAAAGAAAAAAATATGTGTGAAATAATGTAATAATAAAACAAATAAGATAATATGAAATTCTTGTTACTATTCATAATGCACAAAAGGAAATATAATATATAGATAATTCTTGTTGCTTCGCTTTGAAATTTAATATATAGATAATATTCGTTGGCTTTGATATTTAATATAAAGATAATTTAAATTAAGTATTAAGTATATAATTACTAAATATTTACATAGTTATAATAATAATAATAATCTTATTTATAAAACATTAAATTAAGATTTAAAATTTACATTTAATATTTATTTTTTATAAATAAATACTATTTAAATTAAGTATTATCTTATTTAACTACATAAGTATATAGTTACTAATAATTAAAAGCAAATTGGATTTAAATCATTTTAACTTTCTCAATTTGACCGATAATAATACCAACTTAGTTATTTGCTGATAATAATCCGAATTGGTCCACTTTTGGCCGATAATACTCTACGTTAAAAATAACGGAGTTAAATTTTATTCTGAATTATAAACCGATGTTTTAGGGCTCCTGATTAGAACGAGGATACGAGTTGATTAACGTAGAATTTACCTCGGAATACTGCCCCAAATAACGAAAACGGTGCTTGAATTCAGGTGTTTAAACTTCCAATCAACAAAAACTATGTTGTTTGGAGCAACGTTTCGAGGTAAGTTTTACATAAATCGACTCGTATCCTCATTCTGATCAAAATCCCTAAAACATTGATTTGTAATTCGGAAAAAAAAACTTAACTCTGTTAAGCTATTTTTAATGGCGGACTATTATCGGCCAAAAGTGAACCAGTTCGGATTATTATCGGCAAATAACTGAGTTGGGATTATTATCGCTCAAATTAAGAAAGTTGAGATTATTTAAATCCAATTTGCCATAATTGTATAGTAATAATAACAGTAATAATTTTACCCAAGTATAATCTGTGTTTAAGTCAGGCTGAGTTATCTTTACGCTCATTGAATATTTTCATTAGTATCACAAGATGGACAAAATGGTAAATTAAACGTTCTTTATGCATGAAAATTTGTACTAGATGCATTATAAATTTTATTAAGTGTGCTAGAATTATAATTTAAATTACAAGTCTACCTTAAAGATATAATTTAAACATTATTTAGTTATAACTATATAAATAGTAAATGTACCTCTATTTGAGAATGCAATGTAACTTAACCTGTCTTAAACACTGTTTTGACTTGAAATTTTTTTACTCGAGCAAAAATAATTCTTTTTATGTGGATGTTCTGATGCGACATGCTATCTAACCTGACCAATATGTATTGTTAAATACCAAACATATTATTAAAAGAAAAATGAATGAAAGAAATTTAAAATTAAAATATTAAAATCAATTAATTAATAAATATAAAATATTATCTTATAAATAAAAATTATATTTGTAGGATTTATTACCATTTAAATTTACATTTACTATTTATTAACATTTAAATTTACATTTACTATTTGTTGGGTTATGTAAGATCTACTAATGAAAAAAAGCCAAAAGCCAAGAGAACCATCTTTCCTGCTGATGAAATAAGTTGAAGTACATTCAAGAGTCCAGAAGTTCCCCCAACCCCCCACCCCCACCCCCTCTTGAAAGCTTCTCTAACAACACCAAACCTATTTATACAAGAACTTCTCATAAAATAGCAGGAAAACAGAAGATAAAGTACTGAATTGTCAAAGTGCTAGGTCAGCTAGTAAACAAATAAGTCAATAAGTATCGGATTCCAAAAGTGCTGGAACACTTCCAACAATTTTGGAAATCCAGTTGTTTTTCTCTTTGTTTAGCAAGAGCTTCAATGTAACAATGTTTTACTTGACTGTCTAGTAGTTTTGCAAACTGTTGGTAGTTACATCATTTAATGGGTTGTTTAAGGTCGCTTTCATGGTAACGTCACTAGTAGTTCTCTCATATACATATAGTTTTTCTCAGAATGTAATAGTTAACACTAAGAGCTGAAAAGCAGAAGAACTTAGTGAGAGAGTACACCCGGTGAGGGGGAGTCTTTTTTACTTATTGATTGTACTGAAATGATTGCATAATATGAAATCATTCTGTAATCATTCCCAAATCCAGTTGTGTTTATAACGATGTGTTTATTATCACTGTTTTATTGGATTTCTAAATTGGTTAAACTGTTTTATCAAAAAAAAAAAAAAAGACACACTAACACACACTCTCAGATCCAACGCTATTATATGAAGTATTATCTTATAACACGAATAATAATAATAATAATAATAATAACAATAATAATAATAATGAGTAAAATATTATTTTCGTCCCTAAGGTTTGGCTACTTTTTGGAATTCGTCTAAATGTTTTTTTTTTCATCCAAAAAGTTTTGAATCTTGCTATTTGCATCCATGAGGGTTAAATTTCGATGGACAAAAGTCGGACTAATTTGCCAAACCTAAGGATGAAAATGACAAAAAAAAAAAAAAAAAAAAAACAAAGATAAAGTACTGAAATGCACTAAAAAGTAATTTTGAATGGAACAGACACATATGTCCAAACCTTGGAGACGATTTTGGCATTTAACAACAACAATAAGTGTTTAAGGCTAGTAGATTGTGGTTTTTAAAAGAGACTTGGGGCTGTTTGGCTGAGCTTTTCAAAAGAGCTTATTTGTTTATTTGCTTTTCTGAAAAGCAAATAAGTCAATAAACTATTTTGAAAAGCTTTAAAATGGAGTTTTTCAAAACAGCTTATTGACTTATTTGCTTTTCAGAAAGCAAATAAACAAATAAGCTCTTTTGAAAAGCTCAGCTTAGTAACATTGTACGGACTAACCCACTAGTCTATATAATTAAGAGTGAAGAAGTTTTTTAGTGCTAAGGGGGCTGAGGGTAATTAAGAGAAGTTGAGGGACCAACGATTTGTTTAACGTAGTAAACGAAATTGCTTGTTGCTCAGGAACGGATTGTCAAAAGGTGACTGACGCAGGAGTAGGGACTGGGATATATGCTTTATTCTGTTGGGGCAACAAAGTCAAAAACCTAAGGAAATTGTGTGTGTTATCTTTTTTGGACAAATATATTCCTTCTTAAAAAAAGCCTATAAAAGTGTTATCAGTCTTATTTATTACACATAATTTATAATTATACCATTTAAAAATAGGTAGTGTTTTTTTGGTTATATAGAAATATTTTGTAGAGACTGTGTTTTTAAATGTTAGATTGTATTTGACTTGTAAATATATGAATATAAATAGGAGACAAACAACCCATCTATCTCGATACTCGTACCTTATCTCACCTCCACCACTACTGTCATCGCCACAATCAACCCGTCTATCTCGATACTTGTACATTATCTCACCTCGTCGACCCGTCATATCAAACATAAAGGGTAGCACGACACATGTCTCTCTCGTTGTACCACACATAATTAATTTATTATTATTTTTTATCTAAACGTAAAAAAGAAAACTTAAAAAAAATAAGTTTGTATATATAAATGTGTGGTATGGAAAGATTAAAATGAGAACCACCTTGAGTTGAGTTGTGAGAATCATAAGAACTAAGTCTTACAAAAGTTTTTTCTTAAAAATCTTTAATAAAACCACTTGTTCTAGAAAAAAAAAAAACTCGCATGCAAAAATTTACATCGGATGTAAAAAAATATATATCGCCAAAAAGAAATTTACATCAGGCGTAAATAAAATTTACATCAAACGTAACTACTGACTCTACAAATTTTTTTGTTTTTACAGATGTGCTTATAACATTTTCATCTACGTTTGTGTAAAAAATGGTGGCCCAACTCACGTGAAAAGTAGGAGTTCTCATGGTTCTCACAACTCGTGTTGGTTCTTAATTAAACCGAATCCATGTGTGGTATATGTATATATATAATATTTATTGGTTTTTAATAAAGATAAAAAAGAAAAAAATATAAAAAGAAAAGAATAAATGAGTAAATTGCCAAACATTTTCCTAAGGTTTAGGAATTGCTAAAATCATTCATGAAAGTTAATAATATATTTTAACTGAGTTAGTGATTTGGATGAAAATGAAATTAAACATTGGGGACCCCATTACAAAAACATCTTATTTTCGATGAAAGTGGCCAAGTGTCCAAACCTTAGGGGAGATTTTGGCATTTAACTATTTTTAAAGTTTTAAATATTTATTCAATATAAATAAATTATTAAAATAAGTGTTTAAGGATAGATTAGTTATTTCACTTAGACCATGTGTAGTGGTATATATGAATAATGCCCCCACCCATGGGCATTGTGCGACACGTGTCATCCCAGTAGCAAAGGGGCATTATGGGCGTTTTTCACAAATGGACGTAATGGGATAATGCCCAATAATGCCCCATCAATTGATTACCCAATTATTTTAAAAAATAAAAATAAACTAAATAATATTATTTGGAATATTCTTATTGGCCAAACAAGAATTAAAAAGCATGCAATGGCGTGTTTAAAAAAACGGCGGTGCCATTTTTTTCTCGAATCACGCTAAATAACGCCGGGGTGTAGTGGTTGCCGGACGTGTTCCGGCGTTTTTTTTGAATTTTTTTTACAAACAACGCCCCATTACGGGCTGTCTTAGATGATTATAAAGCTCATATATTCATAAACTCTTTTTCAACTTTAGTTTAAACAATTTAACAACTTTTGAGCAAATGTACAAATTTGAGTATCGTAAAATTTAACATAATTAGAAGTTTAAAGATTATCAAACTTGCATAAACATGAAAATTTTATCCAGTAGCTTAAAATATGTATGTGAAACTAGATTTGAAAATAAATTAATTTAAACACCAATGTTTTAGTAACCCTTAGGCCAGAGGTTGTGGAGGGCGCCACCCTTGTCAACTCACCACTGATAGCCCCCCGTCGACGCCACCACCCATACCCACCTTGTTAAACCGGGGCGTCATGGATGTGTCGCCAGCATGGTAACGAGCTTGAATTGGCATTTTCGAGGGTTGTTTGGTCAAATGTTACCGTTCAACGGTAACAAATATTTAAGAAAAAAATTACTCTCAAATTTTATAAATTACACTTATAAATACCCCACTTTTTTTCCATAATTTTCATCACTTCTACCTCAATCTTTATACAAAATCTCTACACTTTTTTTGTATAATTACACAATGTTTCCTAACAACCAAAACCCGTGGGATCCGGCCAATCCGTTTTGGCAGAGTGAGCCAAACAACAAGCAAGAAGACCGTTATCGAAGAGACCATTGTACGGGTGAGCTTGTATATTATCCGATGCCACCTAGCACCCCAACTTCTCCTCATCCGACCACTCCACCGATTCCTGGTTTTTACGGATATTATTCCCAACCTCCATTTTTTCCCCCAAAACATACGCCAAACCCAAAACACAACCCAAACCGAATCCGTACCCGAAATCCAAGCCCAAACCACTTCCTAAAAAACGAGAAGGCATCGAAAGAAGGACGGGACCGAAAAACGTGCTCCTAAGAAGGTCAAATTGTGGTCGCCTAAGGAAGAATTTGAGTTGACAAAAGCATGGCTTAATGTATCGGAAGATGAGATTGTTGGTAAATTTTATCTTCATAAACTTTTTTTTATATATTTTTATAAACATATACTTTTGTAAATATATTTTTATAATTAAACTTTTTTATAGGAAACGACCAAGATATAAATGGGGTCGTATACGTGAAAATTTTTTCGCCACAATGGGTCGTGGCGAATATCGATCGGCCGACTCTTTTTCGGGAAAGTGGACCGCTATGAGGACGAAGGTTAGCACTTTCAACAATATACATACTAATCTCGTCAACAATCATCGAAGAAAAAGTGGTTCGAGCGACGTGGACGTCATGACCCAAGCCCACGCCGACTATAGATTGTATCATGGGCACCTCTTTACGATGCTAAATTCGTGAGAGCTTCTTCGCAAATCTCCCAAGTGGCATCTTGTACCGCCGTTCGACCCAACCCGCCCTAGGTCAAAACGGTCCAAATCAACATCCACTACCGAACCATCCGAGTCCGATGCTCGTACAACAATTAATCTAAACGACGATTTTGACGAATTTGAAGAACCGCAAGAGCTGCCACGACCAAAGGGTAGGGATAAAAGTAAGGCAGCGGCACGAGCAAAGTCTTCTTCAACGCCATCGGATGGCCCGTCAAAGTTGAACGAGTTCGAGGCAAGTCTCAACAAAATAATCTCGACGAAGGAAGAAGTGCAAGAACTAAAAAGGGAGAAACAAATCCAGAAAGAAATGGAATTTCTCGCGAAAGACCTTTCAAATCTAGCGGAGGAGGACCGAGTCATTTTAGAGACTCGTAAGGCACACATTCAGGCGAAATATATGTAGTTTTTATTTTCTAGTAACTTATGTTTTTTTAATGACTTTGTAATGTCTTTTTTAATGAAATTATGTATTTTTTTTTAAATTTTATAGTAATTAAAATTGGCATTTAATTTAAAAAAATAAAATATATAAATAAAAAAAGTAATTAGGTAATGATGACGGGGGTTTTATCCCACACCCTGCAAGTTAAGGGAAGGGGCCTTAAAACCCTCTAGGTGACGTGGATTTGACGTGACGCTGACGTGATAAAACCCCTAGAAGCTTTATCCCACACCCTCCAGCCTTATAACAATAACAACATGACCAAAATAATGCATTTAAACACCAATGTTTTAGTAACCCTTATAACAACATGACCAAAAATAATGCATTAATCGAAATTCAAACCTCGAATCTTTTAATGGTTCAAAACAAACATCAGTGGATTTAATTAATATAAAAATGAAATAACTTATGAGATGTCAGCGTGTTGTTTTTTATAAATATTTGTTAGAAACAGATAAAAAGTAACGAGAAGATCGCAAGTTATTTCCTATAAAGCATATAGATAAATGTCGCATAGAATTCTTTGGCCACCTTTATGTCACTTTTAGTGCTATTACCTTTTCATGGACATGCCTTGTTCTACAAGTTAAAATACATAAAGATATTTGATTATTTTTTTTTGTTGGGGACAGTATTAATACTAAGGTTCATTTAATTATACACTAGGTTGTTTCCTTGCGCGTTGCAGTGTTACGTTATCACGGGCATTAAATCGTTATTAGTTAGATTTGTTATAGTAGTGATACGATACATGCATTCGGTATAGAAACCAACACATGTTTTACATCATAATCGTACATATACTTATATTATATAAAAGAGAGTTTTTATTCGTAGGGGTTGTTTGAAATCAGCAAGTATAATTTCTTTTGATAATGCACAAGTCGTTGTCGAAAGCTCCCTTGAAACTAAGCATGATAATATCGATCTTCCAATTAGTGATATGAATTATTAACGATATTGAGTTCAGTGGCGGACCCAATAATTTTTTGCTGGGGGTGCATAATATTTTTAAAGATTTTAGGCCCCTAGCTATAAAAAAAAAATCGGTTCATAGCAGGTCGGATCGAGTCAGGTCATGTAACACAAAAGAACATCAAACTAAAATTTATATAATCATCAAAAACACGTCAAACGTCATTACAAACGTATTTAAAATTTTACCCTACAAGTTTTCATTTTTTTAAATCTATCCAAAACATTATCTAGAGATACTAAACACTCCATAAGTTCATTACATTCTTACGCATGGTTCCTGTCACATATAAATCGCTCCATAAGTTCATAAAACAATACTAAAAACTTAAACAAAATAAACAATCATGTTCAACCATAGTTCATAATTTTCAATTTTATTTTCAAAGATTCAAGCCCTAGTAGTAAATGTTGATTACTTTACTTATAATTTATCATTTAAACAAATAAAGCTATAAATAAAACAACAAAGTCATTTAGCTACATGTCTAGAACAACCAAAAAACATCAAAAAAAATAAAAAGATCAAACCTTTATACGTCTATGTTTTCTCATAATCATCACATAAAACAAAAAAAAAAAAAAAATCAATAAAGAAACAATACTAGTTCTATATCGAAGTTCTGGCGTACTATGGGTCGGTCTTGCCGGAATTTTGGTTTTTCCGGGAAAAAAAGTCGTCCAATCGTGACCTGTGGCGTCAAGTCGCTAGGAGTTTTTTTGAGGGCGGGATTTGGAATTGGAGTGAGTGGATGGTTTTGGGTTATTTTATTTAGTTCTAATTTCTTTGAGTTGGGTTTGGGCTTGGGTTAATAAAAATATTTGTTAGATTAGGTTAAGTAATTAAGTGAATAAGTGGCTAAAAAATAATTATATAAATTGTGTTATCTACTTGTATATTAAAAAATAATCAATGTTTATTTTTTTTATAAATTCATAGTATTTTTTTGTAAGTGGGGCTGTTGAAAATTTCCAAGGGGTGCGGGTGAAAATTTCTAAGGGGTGCGGTTGAAATTTCCGGCAAAAAATAACACTAAAAAATATTTTTTCAATGGGTGCGCCCGCCCACTCACGCCTTAGAGTGGGTACGCCCATGATTGAGTTGTTGATAAAGAAAAATTATTAAGTACACTTTGAGGTATAGCTAATTTAGTTACAAATATTATAAAGTTTCAGTTTCACAGAAGAAAATTAACGCGACATTTTTTTTTTTCAAAAAGATGTTTGTTTACCATGTTCATTGTTAGAACTAGAACAACTGTAAAAGAAATTTATTTATTTATTTTTAGTTTTATAGAAGTACTAAACAAAGTACCTGCTATCCTTATGTAATTTGTCTGGATGATTGGAATGAAATATATATAAACTTAAAAAAAATATATATATACTTAAAACATTGATGATTATAATACTTGAGCTAAAACTTGTGACTTTAAAACCTCAGGAAACTATAGATGAAATTATCTAGCAATATAGAATGGTTTCGTAGATTATCATATTATTCTCTATTTGCCTATTCATGTGTTTATTTAGCTGGTATATGAGTAACCTTTTTGGTTAACAAAAATCATTAGTTTTTTACCTTTTCATATATATTACTTTACCTTTAAGTGTCACTTTAAAGAAAACAACAAATCATTAGTTTTTTACCTTTTCATATATATTACTTTAACTTTAAGTGTCACTTTAAAGAAAACAACAAATTATATATTCCATATACTACCTAATATATTTACTATTTAATAAATAAATATAAAGTTCAAAATAGGTCAATGTCATATTGCACCTTATCAATTCATTTACTTTAAATAAAAGTTATATTTAAAAGATATATATTAATTAAAATAATATTATCTATATATATTATATATTATTATTATTTGGTATGCAATACGTAATTTTAGTCAGTCACACACAAACATACACACATACACACACACACACACATATATATATATATATATATATAGGGTGGGAGTTGGCTACAAAGTCCATTTTTCCTACAAAGTGTAAAAAGTCATAAAACACCATAATGTCAACCATAAAACACACTCAAAACCCACAAATAACATAGTGGAGATTACTAAAACACCATATTTGTGGATTTTGTGTTGTATTTTGGATGATAAGGCTTTGATTATTGAATGACTGATATTAGTGTGTTTTATGTTGATTATCTTGTTGTGTTTTTATATTCTCAGTCGCATGATGGTGTGTTTGAAGTTTTTAAGGACTGTTAGGGTTTGGATATTGTGTTTTAATGATCTTCACCATGTTATTTGTGGGTTTTGAGTGTGTTTTATGGTTGAAATTGTAGTGTTTTATGACTTTGTACACTTTATAGAAAAAATGGACTTTGTAGCCGAACCCCACCCTATATATATATAACAAACATACACACACACACACACACACACACACACACACATATATATATAGTTTTTAGTATTCAATCTATGTAATACATAGACTCTGGTGGTATTTTAGTGTTACTAATTAACATACACTACTAGAAAACTACATATTTTCTACAAAAGTTTCCCACAAATTTCTCACAACTAGGGGTGCAAACGAGCCGAGCCCGAGCTCGATTAACCTATGAGAGCTCGGGCTCGAGCTCGGCTCGATTCAAGCTTTGTTTTCAAAGCTCGAGCTCGGCTCGTTTATTATCTGTTAATTAGTATATTAAATAAAAATAATATAGATAATAAACTTTTTAGGCTTGCAAGCTCGATAAGTAAAGCTAGGGCTCGGGCTCGTTTACTAAATAAGCTTATTTTTAGGTTTAAGGTCGGCTTGTAATCAAGTTTAAATAAGCTCGGCTCGACTTGGCTCGTTTACACTAAGGCTCGATAAGGCTCGACGAGCCTAACGAGCTTCACATGTGAGGCTCGAGCTCGGGCTCGAAAAACAAACGAGCTTTGTTTTGAGGCTCAAGCTCGGCTCGGGCTCGATAAGGCTCGGCTCGTTTCGAGCTTTTTCTCGAGCCGATCTCGAGTAGCTTGCGAGCCGCTCGGCTCGTTTGCACCCCTACTGTACAACTCAAATTTTGTTACAAAATTCTTACGGTCTTCTAACAAAAAAGAAAACCCCCAGACAAACCCAAAAGTTTTCTACAATTTTCCAAAAAAAATTCCACACAACAACCATTTGTAGCAATTTCGTCACAACATTTATTAGCTTTTCGACAAAATTCAGACAAAATAAATTAAAAATTTATAACATTTGTAACCACAACAAAATAAATAATTAAAAAAATAAATTTTCTAAATTTTTCGGAAAGTTGTAACAAATTGATACCGTTTGCAACATATTTTTGACAAAAAAAGGTTAATCTATTTTTCATATCTAAATTTTTGAAAAGTAAATAATTTTTTTTGGTTTGTAGGAATTTTGTCATAACCTTTAAATTTTGTTATTTTGGTTTGTAGGAATTTTGTCACAAAACTTAAAAAAACATTTTTTAAGTTGTAGGAAATTTGTCGCAACATTAAAAAATATATTTTTTATTTGTATGAAATTTGTAGCAAACTGTTAAGAGAAAGTTTTATAATTTTGTAGGAATTTTGTCGCAAAATAAAAAAAATTATTCATAATTATGGATAATTTTTCTCATTAGTGTTATTAATTTTAAAAGTAAAATATCATAAAATAAAAAACAAAAATAGGCATAATTGTGTAAGAATTGTAGAAAAAACATAAAAAACGGTTTGTAGGTATTTTGTGGCAACGTTTGTGACGATATATTTTTGTTGAAAATTTGTGGGAAATTTTGTCATAATTTTGTAGCTAACCTGATTATCGACAACTTTATTTTGCACGAATTTTTTTAGCAAATCTGTAGGTAAGACTAATTTGCTACAAATTTGCTAAAAATTGGCTGTCACAAAGTAGACAATTTTCTAGTAGTAATAGGGCGAGTTAGTTGTGTAAACTGTCATATAATAATAAAAATACACCAGTTATATGTAGTTTTTTACATATTGTATAGCTATATTGTTTCTATTGTACAACTCTACGTAATACACCAGAGTATAACCTAGTACATATATAGACACATACGTATATACATAGATGGGTGTTATGTGGTATACAGAGACTTTAGCATACGAAGTGTGCTAAGAACTATTATAATTATGCTGCTAATTAAAAACAAAATTAATGTTATTATTATAATAACGCTAAAGTTTTTAGTTATTATATTACAACAAATGAATTAACGTAATTATTATTATGCTACTTGAAAACTGAAACAGTGCATATTTTGTTTGTCTGTCACTGTGCGAATATTTTAGATAGATCGTGTGTTGAATATTATATAGTTTAGAGTGAAATACAAACACATGACATGTTCGAAAGGACGAGTGCTCATTCGCACGGATGAGTCATCCTCTCTAAACCTATGGACTCGAAGTGGCAAACTCTAAAACTCAATCTGAACCGAATAACCTGCTAAAATTAATTGGGATTTTTTCTATTTTAATTAATTAATTAATAACCTAAAGTTATACTAATACGAACTAAGACGAAAACAAGAGCAAATATAAAGCAAGAGTGTAATCAGTGATATTGAACAAACCACCTAGGCGAGAATCCCTAACCACATGCAAGACTTATCTGGTTGACAATTACCAAGTTTTTTCTAATTTGTAACCGGACCAACTTCTCGTTAAGTATGATTTAATCCTATAGTAAGTAGTTAACTCAAACCGGAATCCCCACTCTCCAGTTCCTAGAAATTAACCGAACTATTAAGAACAATCAGAATGTGAATATAGTGCTACATAGAAACTAGTGCTACATAGAAACGACTCGACCTACTGATACTGAATCACACAACTAGAGACATGAAAAAGCAACACACTTTAACAACTTAATTTTACTTACGAAGCTTGTTTTAAATTGATAAACCGAAAAATTAGCATCACCTAGACATGAATAGATAGAAAAACCTTGAGCTCTCGAGTGTGTAAGACTACCAAAAAACAATTAGACAAACCCTAGCAATCCTAAAGCATATCTCTATTTAATGGGATTATAGCCATCACTATATTCAAAGGTGAACGTTCCTCCACAGGTTTTTATAAAACTGCAAATTTAAAGAAAAGAAGAATTTTATAGCCTCACTGAAGATGTTTCTTATGCATATTATCTGTTTTAAATTTTTAAATTTTTATTGGTGTTGCAAATTAAAAATAAAATAATCAATATATAACAAGTGATTGCCGGTAATCTATGGCGAAATTCCCATGTGTTCTCACCTGTTGGCAAAATGAGAAGCTAATCTATACCTTATGACTAATAAACAATTGGTCTTTGTTATAATTTTATAAGACCAAAAATTTTTTTCTCATTTTTTTTTATTTCAGTTATTTGTATTTTATTTCTTTAATTTAAAAACTGTTGATACATATTTTGTGGACGCGACTTGGTTCGGTTCAACTCGATTCGGTTCGACCCGACTAGGTTCAGCTCAAGCCCGACGTCTCGACATTCCTCCGTCGTGCGTCCCAGAGTTCGACACGCGAAGCACGGAACGCCGCGAGCCGGTTCCCGCTGCCACATCACCATGACATCATCATGATGATGTCATGTGGTTGACTAATCTACAATCTGCATATTTGAACTTCATATACGTGCATGCATGGTTGTTGGGCCTTATCTTTGGGCTTTGACCACAGCCAATCGCACAAGCCAACATGGGCCAAAGCCCCAATCGCACAAGTGATAAACCCATATATAAACCGAAATCACTTTGGATTTCGGTGGGAGAGAGGACAAGAGAAGAGAGGGGCGGACAAGAGAGACAAGGCAGCGAACATAAGAGAGAACCGAGAGATTTGTTTGAGAGTTTGCAAATATTGTTTTGTAAACATTTGATTTGTAATCGTTTTCAAGTATTAATACATTGGTGTTAATCGTTGAGTCTCGGTGTCCTTTTCGTGTTCTTGTTCATTATCTTCTCTCGATCTCGATCTCGGTTTGCATCTCCGGTTGGATTCCGCACAACCGGGTGTGTTTGACAACAAGGATTAGGCGACTAGATCCTCCCCTAGCCGGACCTACAAAAACATTACTTAAAAAGTAAAACTAATAAAAGATTATATATTAAGTTATATTATTTTATAATTGTTAAATCCATGTTAATAATTAACTGTTTATAACATTTTTCATTTAACCTTTATAATACATAAGTTTTTAACCTAATTAATAATGAATTTTTTTTTCTAAATATTATTCTTGTACATTATGAAGAGTACCTGAATAAAACATATGCATATACATATGCCAGGCAATTTATTTATTATTAGACCGTGGGATATGGTGAAGCGAGGGTTTGGGGCATGGTTTGACACGTGGATTATGGGGGCACTCAATACATAAACTCAAGTTCTAGGGCTATGGTGGGCGTGGCTGGGCTGGCGTGGCCAAGCTACATCGTTTTTTTTAATATATATATATAACCATTAAACTACATAAACATACATAATAATTATAAAAAAACATACTATCAAAATAAAAAAACAATCATTCTTCGTCGTCTTTGTTGGTTTCGAACCCAGAAATCGTTGAAACATGATCCACCAAATCCGATCAAAGATTGTGATATATATCCCTTGACTTGATCAAAAATTCATTTGACGCTTTATCTTCGTCTGTAACTGTTACGTTACCTGGTTGGGGGTCATTGTCATCATAGTAGGTAACGACCGCTCTACCTTCATCCTCCAAAATCATGTTGTGAAGAATGATACATGCGTACATCACGTTTCCAATCTGATCCTTGTCCCATAGTCGACAAGGCATTGCCAATATTTGCCACCTTTTCTTCAAAACACCGAATGCTCGCTCGACGTCTTTACGTGCAGCCATTTGGACCCTGTTAAACTTTAATCTCTTTGGATCTATGGTACCGTGTCTTGTGAACGATTTTACGAAGACCCCCCACTCTGGGTAAATCCCATCAACTAGGTAGTACCCATACACGTACTCAACCCCGTTTACAAAGAAAGTTCCTTTGGGTCCTATACCATTTACCCGATCATTGAAAAGGGGCGACTGGTTTATGATGGTAATATCGTTATGTGAACCTGACATACCAAAGAACGCATGCCATATCCAAAGATCTTGGGACGCAACTGCTTCAAGCATGATGGGTGGCATCCCGTGAAATCCACTCGTGTGAGCGTCTTGCAATGCTGTTGGACAAAGTTCCCAAGGTCATTTCATACAATCTAAACTACCTAGCATCCCGGGTAGCCCATGATAATCGGCGTGATGTTCCAATATTTGTTGCATGTCACTGAACGAGGGCTTTCTCAAATATTTTTTCTTATAAAGTTCTAAAATACACGAACAAAAGTTGTGAAGACTTTCTCTAGCTACGCGTGCAGACATTTTTAAATAGTCATCCATAATGTCCGAACTATTGCCGTACACTAACTGTCTAAGTGCGGCCATGACCTTTTTCCACGTACTAAATCCTAATTGCCCGGTTACATCCGGTTTTTGTTGGAAATAAACATACTTCTCCTCAAGATCTCTAGATATCCTTAAAAATAAGTTTCTACTCATACGAAAACGACGCCTAAACATTTTTTCATCATACTTAGGTTCCGCTGAGAAGTAATCGCTTACCAACAAATTGTTAGTGGTGTGGCGTTCATGAGCGATGTACCTCATCCGTTTAGGTTGCGAAGTCTCTTCCTCATCGTCTTCCACGATAGCTTTCACCACCGTCGAGATCGTTTGTAGAAATATTTCCGCACCATCGTCAGATGATGATGACGATTCACTTGAACTTGAAGAACTCATGGCAAGATTGTGTTTTATGTGTTTGATATTGTGTAAAAAAAATGTTAAATATGGTAAGGTATTTATAAAGGAAAAAAAAAGTTTTTTTTTTTTTTTAAATAATACCAAACGGCTAGCCCAACGTTTAGCCCAACGGCTAGTTTGGTTTGGCCATTGAGAACCCGCCATGTCATCTTGATAGACCCGCCCCACGCCCAGCTTTAAACTCCCGCCCCTTGGGCCATGCCCAAACCCAAACCCACCCGGGGTGGTGGCTTGGGCATTTTTAGCCAACCCCCGCCCCAACCCCGCCCCATACCCCAGTCTTAATAAGATAAGTTTGAAATAATCGAAGTGTTTGTCTCTGGGCCACATTGATATTTACATTTCTGATTGTACAGACAAGAAGTTTAAGGACGGAAGCTAGGCGATATTCAAAACCCTAATGATAAAGGTGTATATGGGTGTTTATGAGTCAAATTCAAACCCTAGTACATGAAAAAATCATGACACTTGAGGAAATTCAAAGGGAATTGACTGTACTAGTACATATGACTACATGTTAATAAAGTTAAAGCTACAAATAATGATTCCATTAACTCCTTGAAATTATGCTTCCATGCAAGGGAAAGAGACTATAGATGTTTGTAACAATTTCTTTGTGCTTTTATAACTTTTAGCTTTTTAAGTTTCAACATTTTCTAATTCTTGTAATTAGATAAATATTGTTTTTGTTTCATTTAAATTTGATGGTATTTTCTTAGTGAAACTCTACCAGATTTTAGTTTTTTTTAATCAAGATATTTTTATTCCATGAAAGAGACTATAGATGTTTGTAACAATTTCTTTGTGCTTTTATAACTTTTAGCTTTTTAAGTTTCAACATTTTCTAATTCTTGTAATTAGATAAATATTGTTTTTGTTTCATTTAAATTTGATGGTATTTTCTTAGTGAAATTCTACCAGATTTTAGTTTTTTTTTAATCAAGATATTTTTATTCAATCTTTTTATCTGCTTCCTAAGTTTATTTTTAATCAAGGTATTTTTATTCCATTTTTTTATTTGCTTCCTAAGTTTAGAATAGATCTATACATAAAAGTTTTACTAGTTTTTTTTTTCTTTTTAAGTTGGGTGATGAATCTGCCGTGTATTTTTTTTTGAACGGCGAATTTCTTTTACTTCATGTTGTCTGTCGGACTTGAACTTAATCCCTCTTTTCTCAAACTCAGGTGTTGATAGATTTTGATTGCAATGGAGAACCACTCTATTAGACCATTGCATGTGGTTTGGTTATTCCCCAAAGAGACTACCCGCTACATAGGCATCACCTCATCAAGGGTGGAGTACCATCCCCTTGGGACTACCCAAGGGTGTGGAGGATAGTACTCCCTCCCTTTTTTATTATTATTTTGTTTGATTTAATTAAATAATTAAAAAAAAACTCTCTCTATCTCTCTCTAATAAATGGCCCACCATCAACAATCAGCCAATCAAAAGCCTCGTCCCTTCCGTCTTCCTGCCGCCGTTTGCGACGTGACGAACCCCAAGTGAGCGGTGTGCGACGTGCGGGACGATCCGAGACAAGGAGGGGACGACCCCCACACCCCATGGTCTTAGTTGCTAGCGTGTATTTTTTATATCTCTGCATTATTGTTGAATTTTACACGTATTTACAGTCAGGTCATCTATAATAATTGTAATTTATATTAGACTTTAATATTTTTTTATTAGTTAGAAAATAGTATAAAACCTAGCTACACACCTTACGTCATCTCATGTCCATCACCATCACTCAGCAACACTTTCCCACCCAATTAGGGTTTTTATAGATTTCCACATTACAAATTTTGATTTCGCATTTGCAGATTTAAAGGTTTTGGTTTATAGATCCTGTGTTAGGATTTCGATTTTCAGATTTCACGGGCTTTGGTGTTTCACTCAAATTCTGTTTTGGATTTTTCACGTTTCAACCGAATATGTGTTTGTGTGTGTACGTTCATCGGAGATGGGTTCGATGAGTTTTAGTGTGTCGATTGTCAGGGGCTTAGTTTTCAAGGGCCCGGGGACCCACAAACTTTTCGCTCAGTAATGTTATGTATGTAAGTTTCGTATAGAATTTTTTAGATATATAGGTTTTCGACCCCCCTGGGAAATTTTCAAGCTTCGCCACTATCGATTGTGATATTTGAGTTTGTATGGTATCGATCGATGGATTCGTTTTAATGGCAGCGGTGACCAAGTGACGAATGTCTAAGAGGTGTCAGTGATGGTTGGCGATGGTTCAAGAGGTCGCCAAAGGTGTTTGGTGATGGTTGTTGATGATGTTTATGGTTAGACTACTGAAAGAACACATGAATGTGATTATTTCTTTCTAAAATTCACAAAATATTTAAGATTTAAAAAAATCCCTCAAAATCAATGATCTCATTCTCACATCATTATTTGTATCATTATCGATAAGGTTGTTACAATGTGACCTGTATGCCGTGGGCAGAGTTGTGAAACAATCCCTCAAAATCAATGATCTCATTCTCATATCCATCCATAATTTTTATCTCTATAATGATACTAAAAGTTACTATCTTTTTTTAATTAAAAAAAATATATTTTATACCTTTATCACTATTTTTTTCTTTGTTCTACCCATAACCACTTTCTGAACCTCCCATAACCACTATGAACGCTCTCACAGAATGCATACATCAGGAATACATTGGTTCAACACCCCTGCTGGGCCATGCATTCTTTTATATCAATATGAAAATTTACTAAAAAGGTTTGTTGAAACAAATTGCATAGCATATCTAGACGCTTAAATTAATTCTTGTGTATTGATATTAAATGGATATTAGAGATAGTAACTAAGATACTCCATTTTTTATTGTTCTCTTTTAATTATTTAAAAACAACTTTCCTATTGATTTTTTTTTTTGTTTCAAAAGAAAGATGGATATGTCGTCAAAAGTAAAATTGTACCATACTCGTCTTTTTCTTGAAGTCAATAAATCTTCCTTGTGAATATAAGGTGTTCCGTGAACTTGTTGAATTGTGGGGGGATAAGTGTCCCCATTGGAGATATAAGATTGCCCATAACTTATGGGAGTGGATCTCATTACCCAAATAGACACGTACTTTCACCGCGTTCTATAATTTTATTCTAAGAATAACGGAGGCAAAAGTAGACCAAATTTTAGATATATTTATATTTATATTTATATTTATGTGGGGTAAAGTTATCCAATAAGATCTCCTAAGTTTAGAAAGGGTACAAAAATACTATACATCACAAAAATAACACAATACCGAGAAATATAATATAATGTTGGGGGAAAACGCAATAAGTCGTAAAAAAGACACAATAATACAAATAAAGAAAATACATAATGCTTGATCCAAACAAAAGAATCTAAAATCTACAAGCTAAAAATCACAAAGTAAAAACCTAAAATCTCAAATCGTAGAGTTCGACGAGACGGTTCTAATGTCGATTGAATAAGTTCAATCGGAGTCCGTTTTATACACGATTTCCTATTTTTAAGAGACTATGTATTCAAACCTTACCCTGTTGTTGTAAAGCATTAATTAATCCTCGTAATTTTTTAAGAAAGGTATTTTTTAACACCAAATGTGACTTTACTTCCAATTCCTAGATTACACCAAATTAACAATAATCAACTTCACACTACGAATTGAATCATATTCTTCTTCTCAAAGGGTAAAAGTCTCTACCATCCAAACAGTGTAAAAAAGTAAATTATTTGTTGTAACCACAAAAACTTTAATGATTTATAAAAAGTAAAAAAGGTAAACTAACAATTCTTCACATTTTCTTCAACTCAAGGACATGACAAATAGGACTGGGCCTCTTTGCACCATGTTCAAGTGCTGTTATTTTTTGCATACCTATCGCACAAGGATTCTATGAAATGCAAGCTTTTCAGGAGTAATGTTTCTTATGTTTGCATAAAGAATATTCATTTCTTAGGCAACAAACTTATAGTTTCTTTCAACGCTATCATTTTAGCCATCTTATTATCAAAATTCTTCATACCATTAAAATTTGACCTTATATCACGGGCCAAATGTTCGAAGGTCGCTTTGCAAATGTTTGTGTTTGACCGTTTGGGTTACCGATGACTACTTCGGGACATCATCGGGGACGGTCTTTGCGGATTGTAATGTTTACTTGCCAAGTCATGTCTATCTGACGAATGCACCACTAGTCGAGAGTTGTTGCAGCTTTCCTGATGAGTCCAAACTAGTGACCTAGATCATAAGCGAGATGGATTGGCTGGCTTCTGGGAAACAAGGGGCACCACACGGGGCCTAAAGTGATGACCATATGACAAAGTGGTATAAGAGCAAGTTGATCCTTGGACACTTTGGAACAGGATTTATCCCAAATAAGTTTAAAACAAACGAAAATGGTTACACAATGGTAGTGGGAGAAGACCAAAATATGGGGCGCTTCGGCGAAGGCCTTTGTAAGTCGTGAGTCTGGGAACGGGAGCTCCGCCCTAGTCTCAGTGCCAGTTGTAGCCCTACATGATTATGTTCACATCCTACGCCATAGCAGTGCAGCAACTAGTGCACTGCTAACCCCTTAGGTCCTGTAAATGCACTTCAGGATGATAAATGCGGGAAACAGCTTCTCGAAGAGTCGTTGAAGATTTGCAGATCCCGCATATATCGGGGGGGGGGGGGGGGTCTGTAAGTGCACCAAAGTTTGATAAATGCTGGATACTTCTGAAGTTTCAACAATGAGGGACTAATCGTGTAATTATGTGTAAGTGTCATAAGTTTGGACAAGGGTTCTTATTCATGAGAACTTGTGGATTTATCTCTAATCAGAACTTGTGGATTTATTCTAGTATGAGAACTTGTTTTTCTATTTAGTGGTGAGTACTTATTTGTTAAGTACTGAGGGTTTTGTATTCTTTTACATGGTGAGTTCTTGTAATTTCTATTTAGTGGTGAGTACTTGAGAAATTTGAAAGTTCATCAGATGTGATGAATTTTTGCATAAACAATCTTCGTCTCAAAGATTCAGAAGTTGAGATGATTGGTGTTGGTTACAAGAAGGTTCCACCTCCTATTAACCACAACTATACATCGACTCCTTCGATTGATCCTGAAATTGCAGATTTCGTTCCTACTGCTCCATTGACTATTGATCCTTTGAGTGAGGAAGAGTAAGAATCCGAGTCTGAATCGGAATCGGAATCAGAACAAAAGAGTACGAGTGATGTTAAAACAAACGAAATTGATTTAAGCAAAATTGAAAATTTGATAAACTCAAAGATTTTAGAAGCTTTAAATCAAGTTCAAAATGTTCAAAAGCCGAAGCCTAAAAACAAAGGTAAAAAGAATGTTAAAAACATTTCAAAAACCAACTTTGTGAAAGGCGAAAGCTTTAACAAAGAGGGTGAAAGAATTGAAAAAGAATCAAATTCTGAATTTGTAAAACAAAAGGAAAAAGGCTCAAACGAAGCATCCTCGTCCTCAAACATTCACTGCGAGGATGATCAAAAGGAAAAGAATGAAAAGATTGATAAACGACCATGCTACAAATGTCATTTGAAAGGACATTTAGCGGCAAATTCTCCAAATGACAAAGGAAAGAGTCGTGTTGATCCTGATCTTGATAAACCTTTTGACACCAAACCACAAAATGAACCTAAAAAGAATGAAAAGAAAAGTGGTAAAACTCAAAAAGTAGAAAAACCTAAGGTTGTAAAGCAAGAAAGCAAATCTGTTTCTAAACCAAAGGTTAAAAATAAAAAACAAAAGGATCAGGATACCGATTCATCAGATGATGATAGCCATTGTGGTTCAGATCGTGGATCGGAAAGTTCTTCAGCAAAACGTGAAAGTCGTTAGAAAACCCCTGCTCGACGACCAAATCATGTAACTTTCCGACCACAAGAACAAGATCAACATTCTGGAGGTTCTTACAACCATAATGTTAGACCTCATGCACAAAATCGTTACGTTGATAACCGAAACGTGTCACCGACCAGATTTCATGGTCAAAGACAACATTCAGGATACAACAACGACATGTGTTTCATGATAACGAGCAACCACAGTTTGATAGAAGTTTTAGACCTCAGCATAGTCAAAACTTCGGATATCAAAACTCTGGTAATCGTTTTGGTGGAAATTCTGGGTACAATAACCATTCTCAAACTCCGCACAATCCTCGATTTACGGGTGGACATTCTAACAATTACCGTGGTGGAAATGTTAGAAATAACAATGAAGATGGTTATTTCTACGAATTTTCTTTTGTTGATGAATTTGGACCCAAGACCATCACGACTTGGATCCCCCACTCTAACTAATTTCCTGTTTGTGAATGCTGGAACAACTAAAGAGAGCTATCTATATTTGGTATATCGATAGTGGCAGTTCCAGGCATATGACGGAGAACAAAGAATTGTTGTCAAATTTGAAACCTATACGTGATGGTTATGTTAACTTTGCGGGTGAAAAGGGTGGATATATCACGGGTGAAGGTTCTGTTTCAAACGACAAGATCACCTTGCACAAGGTGAACTTTGTTGAAGAACTGAAGCACAACTTGCTGTCAGTTTCTCAGATATTTGATAACAAGTATTCAATGCATTTCACGGATAAGGCTTGCTTCGTTCTTAAGCCGGGATTTGTAGTTCCTGAAGATTGGATCGTGATGAGAGCTCCAAGAGTGAACAACACCTATGTGATGGACATGCGTCCGGTTGTGAACTCCTTTGGTCCGGAAACGTGTTTGTTATCAAAGGCAACAGAAGATCAATCTTTCCTATGGCATCGAAGGATGGGCCACGTGCATCTACGCAAAATGAATCACTTAATTAAGAACAACTTGGTGTTGAGTGTTCGTTTACGTAGTTTCAATATGCATAGTAATTGTGAATTCTATGAGAAAGGGAAAATCAAACATAAACCTCATAAGCCTAAACACATAAACTCTATCCAACAATCACTAGAGCTGCTTCACATGGATTTGTTTGGTCCGATCCATGTAACTAGCATTGGTGGTATACAGATGATTTTTCAAGGTATTCATGGGTATTTTTCTTAAAATCGAAAGATCAAACTTTCGGCACTTTGAAAGATTTGTTTAAACAACTAGAGAAAAATTACTCTTTACCCATCAAAAGAATTAGAAGTGATAATGGAACTGAATTTAAAAATCGAAATATGGATGAGTTATGTCGTGATATGGGTATTGTTCATCAGTTTAGCGCTCCTTATGTTCCTCGACAGAACAGAGTCGCTGAAAGGAAGAATAGGACCCTTATCGAGGCTGTAAGAACCCTTCTCTCAGAATCCAAATTGCCCATATTCTTTTGGGCTGAAGCTGTAAACACCGCATGCTATGTGCTGAATCATGTGCTTACAGTGAAACGGGAAGATAAAACTTGTTATGAACTTCTTGAGAAAAAGAAACCAAATTTGAAAGGTTTCCAGCCTTTTGGGATTAATTGTGTGATCCGCCGGACATTGGATACTCCAAAGTTTGGGGAGATTGGAGAAATTGGTTTCTTCCTAGGTTACGATCTAGGCTCTCTGAACAAACGAGTATACAATGTCAAGAAACGGATGGTGGAAGTAGTCTTTGATATAACTCCTTTGAGTTACGATCCTCCACCATCCGAGTTCGGTCCCAAAACTAGTTATGATTATGACAAGTTGTTTGATTCTTTTGCTTTACCTGATCTAACAGATGATGAGACTGAACTAGTGAATTCACACTTGATCGACAGAGATGAAGTGGATGCAGGTTGGCGTACCAACATTCCAACAAATGTCTCTTCAAATGGTGATTCAGGAGTAAACGTTGCCAGCACGTCAAATGTTAATGATGCCGGAGCTACTCAACCCTCCAATGATGCAGATTCAAGCGATTCCGATGATGACGTTGTAGTTGCTGTTGGTGCATCTAGTGTTTGTTAACTTTGTCTTAATCGAGTCTTTTGTCTAGATAGGATAAACGAGCACACAACAGGGTCAAAATTAGGATTTGTTTAAGTGTTAATGTGTTATTTCGCTTGAAAGTGACACAGATCAGTTCAAGCAAAATTAACATGTTGATTTCGCTTGAAATGGATAGTGCCACACTCAAGCGAAATCAAAACACTATATATATGTATGTGCTGTGTTCATTTGGAGCGGAATCTGATCATATGCTCTGAGTCGAGGTGCTGTCCGTTTGTCATTTGAACGTGTAAAAGCTCAGGATTGATCAATAAAAGGATAATTAGAAAAGAACAAGCTGTGTTGACATCTTTTACATTGATTCCGCCTTTGTACTTGATGATGAACTACTCATACTGACTATTTAGGGTCACCGAACGATCCAACAAGTGGTATCAAAGCTCAGGACGAGGAATTCATACCAATTCAGCTTGATTTTACCGGATTCTCTTACTTCTACTCATTCTTTTCTAACTTGAACAAATTTCAACGGTTGAAATGGCCTGATTTTCACATATATCAAGCGAAACATAGTTCTAACTAATCCTTGAGAGTTTTGGACCTTAATTCGAACAATTTCTGATAAAAACTCATAATTTCGCTCGAAAATTTGTTCGTTTTTGCTGATGTCATAGTTATTTCGCTTGAAACTATTGTCTGATTTCGCTTGAATTCAGATTTCGTTTGAAAGTTCAAGCGAAATAAGAGATTTCGCTTCAAAACCTTATTTCGCTTGAACATATTTCGCTTGAAAAGCTATGTTGCTTAAAAGCTGATTTCGCTTGAAGTTATTTTGCTTCAACTGATTTTGCTTGAATCTGTATTTTTCAAAACCAAAAATTTTCTAAGTGTTTGTTGACTATTTCAGGTACGTGAAGATGGATGATTTCAATCCGTTTTTTGACATTTTTGCTTTTGCTGGAAATGGTGGAGATGACACTTTAA
This sequence comes from Helianthus tuberosus, assembly GCA_030545235.1. Lineage (NCBI taxonomy): Eukaryota > Viridiplantae > Streptophyta > Magnoliopsida > Asterales > Asteraceae > Helianthus > Helianthus tuberosus. The sequence goes on from CM060352.1 coordinate 175,331,970, forward strand.
ACGACACATCGAACAACACAAATGAGAAAGCTCCGAGTGCGAAAAAGACTATTTCAGATACATTAAGTGTTGAAAGTGCCTATGGAACATACAACAAACCTCCAAAACTGTTGGCTATTGAAGATTACATTAGGTGGGCTACAAGATTTGATGAGTGGCTTCAAGCTTTTGCATATCAAAGCTGGAAAAGTTTAAAGAATGGTTACGTTAGAGGAGAACGGTTTGGTGAAAGTTTGACAGATCCTGATGATATTGAAAGATATATTGCTGAACAAAAGTGCATTGCGTTGATTCATCAGTCTGTGAGAGATGATATAATTTCATTGATTGAATATGAAAATTCAAAAGATCTTTGGGAGAAACTGTGGGTAAAATGCGTAGGTAGTGCTGAGATAGTCAAAAACAAAAAGAAACTGTTAAGAAAAGAGTTTGATTTATTTGGTTGTTTAAAGAACGAGTCTGTTTCCAAGATGATTGAGAGATTCGGGCATCTGAAGTTGGAGCTGGCAAGACATAAAATTGTATATACTCAAGAAGAGTTGGTTGACAAATTGTTCGACTCGCTACCGAATGAACAAGATTGGCAGTACTTTGCATTAATGCTGAAGAATACAATTAAGTCTGAAGAGTTGACAGTGGATCTGCTTATCGAAAGACTAGAGAGTCATGAGTTGGAAATTAAGAAATCTAGCAAAGTCAATAACACATCTTATCAGCAGAATGTGGAGTTGTACTACAGAGGAAATCTACCAAAGACTGGTTCTCCAAGAACAACATTTTCTGTAGAGAGTTCAAATAATGTGAATCAAGAAACTTCTCATAGTGGTTTTCATAGTGGTTCTTCTTCAACAAATTCAAACCAATCTGCATCAAAGAATCTGTTCCAATGTAACATTGCTGTGGATCTGAAGAACGCTCAAAATTTTAGTGAAGAGTCAGCAAAATAACAGATGGTGTTCTTAGCGTCGGTGTTAGAATCGTATGAGAGTCTTGTGGCGGGCAAGATTGGAAACACTAACCTGACGAAGGAGGATTATGATCAGATAGATCCTGAAGATATGGAACTTATTGATATCAGGTGGTGTATGGCCAGTGCAGTCCGGAGAGCGCAACGATTCATGGAGATTACTGGGAGACATTCTATCGGAGGGCCATCTACAAAACTTGGCTTTGACAAATCAAAAGTCACATGCTTCAGATGTAAACAAAAAGGACATTTCAAACGTGAATGTCGTAACGCTCCTGCTGATGATACTGCAAATCCATTCCGCGAGGATTACTACAAAAGAGTGATCTATCATCAGAATAAATCAGAACCGCCTAGAATGAAGCAGCTTGAGGATGCCCCCAAAGAAATGTCAAGAGTACTTGCTGTTATTCATGATGATGAAGGTTTTAATTGGAGTGAACTGCTACCAGAGGAAGATGCAGTAGGATATGCTTTCGTAGCAGAAAAGATTATTCCTGTCAAAGACACCAGAACTGAAGAACAAAAATACCTCGCAAGAAAGCAGAAAGCAGAATTCAAGATGATCAGATTATCTAAGGTGTTCAGCGAAGCCAAGAAAGCAAAGAGATGGGATGCTGATAGAGAATGTTACCTTGATCCTCAAGGAAACATTGCTATTGATACGAAAACTCTTAGTATTGAAGCTTTCATTGAGGAATTTGCTGTAGAAGAAGATGCCAGACAGAGAGAATGGTGGGGAGGAGGAGAAGCCGTTGAAAAAGAAAAAGAGATAGAGAAAGAGTCACAGTCTAAGAAGATTGATGGTGGGATTATAGATACTTCACAAGAATTTACCGCTGAAAACTTGGGGAAGATGGCTGACAAAGTGCTTGCTGCAAAGGAACTTGAGGTAGACTCTAAGTCTGAAACTGAGTCTAAAAGCAAGGTCAGTCCAAACGTTTCAAGAAGTGAGTCAGGTAAGAAAGTCAAAGGTGATAGTGACTGCAAAAGTTGCATGAAAAACTGCAAGTTTTGTAGTACATTTACTTACCTTAGTGATGCAAAGGTTGAAGAACTGACAAAAAGAGTCAGAAAGGTTGAAGATCATATTCTAGATCATGATAAAATGCTAAAAGCTTCAAATGATCGAGCTAACAAGTTAACTGAGAAAATTGAAAATGATAAAATTGAAGTAGAAAGAATTAAGAAAGAAAATGAAAAATTGGTTCTTGAAAACCGTAAAATTTCAGAAAATTTTGACAAACTAAAACGAACGGTAAAAGATTCTGATGAAAGAAACGGTAAAACCAATAAAGAAAATGAGCATTTAACTGTAGTTCTTAGACACAAAGAAGAGCAAATCAACCAACAATTGGATGAGATTGCTAAATCGAAGCTTCATTTTGAAGAAGCTAAGATTGAGAATGAGCGTATCAATCTGAAATTAACCAGTTACAGTTCCGCAAGCTTTGTTTTACAACACATTGTTCCTAAACCTACCGGGAAAAACAAAGCAGGCGAAGATGTTTACTCGGATGGAACTGGGGTTAGGTTTCATCAGGTTCTACCACCAGTGCTCAACAATTTTTCAAAGAAAAAATCCGGGTTGGTTAATGATGAAGATGAAACAAATGAAATAAAACTTCCAGAGTCAATTGATGTTACATTTTCTTCATCTGATGATAGTGTTCAAACTGAGATTGTGAAAGACATGGCTGAAAGTGTTTTAAAGTGTGATAGTGATTCAGTTGAGGATGAAGAGTGTTTTTTGAACAATTACATTCCGAAACCAAAATCCAAAAACAAATTAAATGAAGAACCTACTCTTGTCATGTACAAGATGTCGGGATCAGATAAGTTGTATTCGGATTCTAAGTTTCCTCTGGAGAATGTTAATGTTGATAAATTGACAAATGTTTTCAAGTTGGTTGAAATTGATGTTTCTGAATTTAAAAATCTGAAACTTGCGAAGAGGCAAATGAATTTTGAAAAAGATAAAGCTTACTACAAGAAACCTGTTGTTCCACCGCGTTTTTATAACAACAATCAAAACAGATGGTCGGGTGGTTATCAGGGTGGTAAGAATTATCAGAAAAAGAATGTTCAGAATAGAAGGTTTGCTGAGAAGAAAGTGTTTGTGTCAAGTTCAAGTTCACTTTCTGATGAAGAATCTAAGATTTTTTCGAAAACAAATGAAGAATTCTTTGAGAAGAAGGCCTCACAGCCTCAGTCTGAAGGCACAAGTCGGGTAGTTGACACTCGAACATGTTTCAAATGCAATCAAGTTGGACATATTGCACGAAAGTGTACCAACTTGAAGCCTAAGACTGAAGTTGTGATGAATTCATGGAAGAAAGTTGATGTGAAGGGAAAAGCTCCATTGGTTGTTGAGAAAAAGGTTTTGAAAAATGACAACACCAAGATCAAAACTGAACTTGTTAAGAATATGGTAACTAAAAATGACAAGTTTTACAAACGAGTTGCATCGTCTCAACAAACATGGAAGCCAAAAGTGGTTGAAAAGAAATCAAGTGTTCCAAAACCAAAGGTTTCAGAGTCAGAAAAACAGTCGTCTTCTACCACTCCGGTAAAGATGGATGTTCCTTTGGATTATTATGAACAATTGGAGAAACAATCTTCTACTCCACCAGAGAAGAAGATGTTCAAAAGAAAGATCAACCAACCGGTCAACCTAAGAAAGATGAGTTTTTCTTATACAAAAAGGTTGAGGTTGGATCTGAGGAAAGCTTGAAGATGAATGACAAGAATTTTCCACCACTTTACATTGCTAAAAGTCACCTTAATGTCAAGTTACCCGAGTCAAAAGTGGCTGGGGTAGCATCCAAATCTAACTAAAGTGTTTGTGATATGTGCAGGAGCTTCCAAGATCCGTTTCGCGATGGATTATGGATAGTGGAGCTTCTCGGCACATGACGGGGAAAACAGCCCTGCTGTACGATGTTAGAAATTTCAATGGTGGTTATGTAGGTTTTGCAGGCAATCAAGGTGGTAGAATAGTTGGTGAAGGAACGTTATCCAATGGGATTGTTATGTTTGAAAGAGTTAACTACATCGCTGAGCTGGAAAACAATCTTCTGAGCATATCTCAGATCTGTGATAGGATGTATACTACTCACTTCACAGACAAAGAATGTTTGATATTGAAACCAGGATTTGTTGTTCCTTAAGAATGGGTTATCATGAGAGCGCCTAGAGTGAATGATCTGTATGTATTGGACATGAGTGTAGCAACTACAACAACAGGTCAGGCTCATTGTTTTGTGACAAGAGCAACGGAGAAAGAATCACAATTGTGGCACCGAAAAATGGGTCATATACATTTAAGAAAAATGAATCACTTGGTGCACAATGACTTGGTTACGGGGGTTCATGTCAAAGGTTTTCATCTTGAGGGAGAGTGTATTAGCTGCATCAAAGGAAAGCAAAAAAAGAAATCACATCCTCAAAAGAAAGTCAACTCAGTCTCAAGACCTTTAGAGAGACTTCATATGGATCTTTTTGGTCCAGTGAACGTCAAAAGCATCACTGGTGATTACTATTGTTTGGTCGTCACGGATGATTTTTCAAGGTTTTCATGTGTTTCATTTCTGAAGTCAAAAGATGAGACGTTTGATAGTTTGATGGCGTTGTTCAGAAAAATTGAAAACTTGTACCAAAGGCGTATCAAAAGAATCAGAAGTGATAATGGTACTGAGTTCAAGAACAACAAGATGGAAGAATATTGTGATGAAAGAGGTATATTGCATGAATTTAGTGCTCCTTACACTCTGCAGCAGAATGGAGTAGCTGAAAGAAAGAACATGACGCTAATTGAAACGGCCAGGATGATGCTTGCTGATTCAAAGCTACCAGTCAATTTTTGGGCAGAAGCAGTATCCGCCGCATGCTATACACTCAATCGGGTTCTCACTATCAAGAAATTCAATAAGATGTGTTTTGAGTTGATCAATAACCGCAAACCGAACCTGAAGTATTTAGAACCGTTTGGGTCACCCTGTACTGTTCTAGAGCCTTTTGGAAAATTTGGTCCAAAGAGCATTGAATGAATTTTCGTGGGTTACTCAAGTCCTCAGAAACGAGTCTTTGTTCCAAGCTTGAAGCAGATTATTGAAGCACACAATGTTGAATGCCAAGGTTACACAATGCCACCGCAGAATCCTGGAGATTCATGGCGTTTTCATTATGACACTTTATGGGATTCGTTTGACATGGAAGAAGAAAAGGAAGAAGAAGAAGACTTCTTTGATGAGTTGGATATTCTAAGAGAGTATGAAGAATCGCAGGAAAGGTTCCCAACTGAGTATTCAAGTCGACCACGACAAACTTCAAATGACGATGAAGCTGGTCCAAGCAATGCTGGAGAACATGATGATATTCAACAAAATGAAGTTGCTCATGATAATCAGACGGCACAGAATGATATTCAAGAATCTGAGAACATGCCAGTATTTGATCGTGGTGATTCAGATTCTGAGGGGGAGCAAATTCAGATTTCAAGTCAAACAAACCCAGTCAATGAACAAGGTACAAATCAGAATGTTACTAATCTGGAAGGCGAGGTAGATGTTCCAGGCGAGGTGATGCCGAGAACTCTTTCATACCATCCAGAAGAGTTGATCATTGGAGAATTGCAATCAGGCGTTCGCACTAGACGTCAAATTAACCAAGGACTTACTTGTTTTTATTCTACAGTAGCACCTTTACAAACTGAGTTTTCACTTAGTTGTTTTATTTCGCAGATTGAACCGCGTACATATAAAGAGGCGCTAACTGAAGATTCTTGGGTCAATGCTATGCAAGAAGAGTTGAGTCAGTTTGAGAAGTTAGGTGTATGGAAATTGGTAGACTTGCCTGATGGTCAGAGGAAGATAAACACCAAGTGGGTGTTCAAGTGCAAGAGGGATGATCGAGGGGTTATTATTCGTAACAAAGCTCGACTTTTAGTTCAGGGTTTTAGTCAGCAAGAGGGGATAGATTTCACTGAAGTATATGCTCCAGTTGCTAGACTAGAAGCGATCAGAATCTTCCTAGCATTTGCATCTTGGAAAAATTTCAAAGTATATCAGCTAGATGTTAAATCGGCGTTTCTTTACGGGAAGGTAAAAGAGGAGGTATATGTCGGACAGCCACCGGGCTTCACTGATCCAATCCACAAAGACAAGGTCTACTTGCTAGACAAAGCGCTGTATGGTTTACACCAGGCCCCGAGAGCTTGGTACGAGACATTGTCTCAACACTTGCTAGCCAACAGCTTCATTCGAGGAAAAGTGGATGCCACTCTCTTCACCAAAGAGGTCGACGGACATCTTCTGATAGTTCAGATATACGTGGACGACATCATATTTGGGTCAACAAATGAGAATCTGTGCAAAGATTTTGAAAGAGTTATGAAGAAGAAATTCGAAATGTCATCGATGGGTGAGATGAAATTCTTTTTGGGTCTACAGGTTGATCAACTGCCTAAGGGAATTTTCATACATCAAACGAAGTACGTTCATGATATCTTGGAGAAATTTGGGATGTCAGGTTCTACTCCAGCTTCCACCCCATTAGCGACAAACCATGGGATAAACCCTGATCTCACCGGAGAGAAGGTAGATGAAACGATGTATCGTTCCATGATCGGATCGCTGATGTACTTGACTGCTTCAAGACCCGATATTATGTATCCAACCTGCCTCGTAGCAAGATTTCAATCTAACCCGAGAGCTTCGCACATCGTAATTGTTAAAAGGATATTACGCTACCTTAAAGGAGTTCCATCATTGGGGTTGTGGTATCCAAAAGATGGCGAATTCATGCTCGAAGGTTATTCCGATTCAGATTTCAGATGCTGCAAAGTTAACACTAAGTCAACAACAGCGGGGTGCCAGTTCTTTGGATCACGATTAGTTACCTGGCAATGCAAAAAGCAGACCTCTGTGGCTTTATCCACATGTGAAGCGGAGTATGTATCTGCTAGCAGCTGCTGCTCTCAGATCTTGTGGATCCAGCAACTGATGCACGACTACGGTTTGCAATTTCTAAACACCCCTATCTTTGTTGATAATGAGGTCGCGATAAATATTACGAAAAATCCTGTTCATCACGCTAAAATGAAACACATTGAAATTCGTCATCACTTCATTCGAGAATGTTTCGAGAAGAAGTTGATACGAATTGAGAAAATCCACACTGACGAGCAAAAAGCTGATTTACATACCAAAGCATTTGATAAAACTCGTTTTCAATATTTGCTAAAACTGAACGGTATGAAGCTTTTATCGGTGTTGGAGGAGATTCTTGGCGTTGATGAAGGAGACATTGTAGATGATGATGTTGATGTTGAGAAGCAATCTGCAATGGTTTGTCGATTTTTTACTTGTTTTGGTATTTAGGGGGAGTAGGGTAATATTTTCAGAAAATACAAAAACAGTAAAAATTTTAAAAATCCAAAAACATGAGATATTTTCAAAATCCAAAAACAATAGAAAACCAGAAAAGAGCTTGTGTAAAAAGGGAAAATGATAGTACATCGGCTTGACAGTTACAGTATGCTAAAGATTTGTAATGTTTAAAAGTGATTAAACAGTCTCGCTGATGATGTGCCGATAGGTTTTTACACATTTAGTAGGTTTGTTCGGGATATAAACCTAAAATCCTTACTTGCTTATTTCGTGGGGAACACTACTTGGATATATAGGTAACCCCTGAAATCTTGTTTGAAGGATCCCTCTTTCTGAGATACTAGGTCTTTATACTCAGTGATATCTGGGGTATTATTCCAGGACTTCTGATAATGCGGAAGCAATGGCCTAGTCCCCGAATAATACTTTCTGCATTGCTTGAAATATAGCACAGCCCTCAGCATAAAAAATGATGAAACATTGAACAATGCTAATCATGTGCTGTTGTAAAAAAGATCCTCTAAAGGGGACCCACTCAAAGTCAAAGCCGTCATCTCTCTGCTGAACGGAAGTTCTGACCTGAGCTCTCACGGTTTTTCGCAATTTAACCCCTTACAGATATCATCTGTGGTATACTCACCTGTAAGACTGAATATTGGGATCTGGATATGGGAGTATATTCAAGAGGTGGGACACATGAATGAGTTTAAGTCTCTAAAACACTTAATCCGTATCCTGGACAGATTGAAAATTGTGTGAAAATTTAATTGGATCAGTATATCGATAATCTAAGTGAATTGTTTAATTATGAATATGAAATTAAAGCTTAACGGTACTTGTGACTTGTCAGATAGCTGATATGATTCCCTAACACGCTTACCAAAATTTTGTTTGTAAATAGTTTATTTTCATTGCATTCTATTTCTGCATTTTATTTTTGTTATTCATTTCTAGTTTAGAAACTTTGTTAAAAATCCAAAAAGATTTTACATTTCTGCTTTATTTTTTTACAAACCAAAGTGGAAAGCTGATCTTCAGATTCAAATTGAAGCAGATGCAGGAAGTTTTTCTGAACTGGAGGATGAGTTGTGAGCATAACATGATAAGTTTGTGAAAGATGAAAAGTCAGAACAAGTTCATTAATTTGAAACTTGTAAATTGTTTGAAAAAGTTGAACAAATGTCAGTGTGAATTGTCTCAAATCAACCAAGGTCATTAAGTTGGACTTGGTAGATTAATTGAGTAATCAGGGTCATTAATTTGGACCTGAATACTTAAGTGGATTTCTATTTCTGACAAATTCATCGAATAAAGGTGAATGGTAAGTTTGGATCAAAACTGTTATTGCCATATATCTTATATTTAGGTAGAGATTGTGCAGGAAACAGGAATCCCCATGGCAAAGAAAATGTCAAAGTTTGAATCAGAATTCAAGTCCTAGCTTATCGAGAGGGAGGGTCTGCGATAGGGGGAGTCAGAATTCTGGATCAACACTCCAAGGGGAGATTGAAGGTTATAAGTTTGAAGATAAAGATTGAAGGAGGCTTTTACAATGTCAAGATAATTTGGAAAGAGACAAAGACAAAAGACTCGACGCCGAAGACTTCGTCAACATCCAAGGGGAGTCTGTTGGTGCATCTAGTGTCTGTTAACTTTGTCTTAATCGAGTCTTTTGTCTAGATTGGATAAACGAGCACACAACAGGGTCAAAATTAGGGTTTGTTTAAGTGTTAATGTGTTATTTCGCATGAAAGTGACACAGATCAGTTCAAGCGAAATCAACATGTTGATTTCGCTTGAAATGGACAGTGTCACACTCAAGCGAAATCAAAACACTATATATATGTATGTGCTGTGTTCATTTGGAGCGGAATCTGATCATATGCTCTGAGTCGAGGTGCTGTCCGTTTGTCATTTGAACGTGTAAAAGCTCAGGATTGATCAATAAAAGGATAATTAGAAAAGAACAAGCTGTGTTGACATCTTTTACATTGATTCCGCCTTTGTACTTGATGATGAACTACTCATACTGACTATTTAGGGTCACCGAACGATCCAACAGTTGCTTCTGAAGCTGAAGCTGCTCAAAATACAATTGGTGACCTTTTTGTTGATTTTTCAACTTATCCAAATGTTGGCACGTCTATGGGAAATGTTCAAGCATATGGTAATGCAACTGCTGAGGGGGAGATCCATTCAAATTTGGGAACAAATCTGCAAGTTCGAGCTGTTCCTATCACTCGAACAAATAGGAATCATCCTATTGATAATGTTATCGGAGATCCGCGGGAAGGAATAATGACTCGAAGCAGAAGTCTTAATGATATGCAGTGTTTGTTCACAGAGATCAAAGAGAAAGAGATCTACAACTTAAGCCTGCACGAGTGCTTTATTTCGCAGATAGAGCCGAAAAACTACCACATGGCACTGAAAGAAAGCTCGTGGTGTGAAGCAATGCAGGAGGAGTTGGCTCAGTTTGACAAGCTGAAGGTTTGGAACTTGGTAGATCTTCCGAAAGGTCAGCACGCGATCAACACAAAATGGGTTTTTAAATGCAAAAAGGACGATAAAGGTGTCGTTGTCAGGAATAAAGCTCGTTTGGTGGTGCAAGGGTTCAATCAGGAAGAAGGGATCGATTACACGGAAGTTTACGCGCCAGTAGCTCGACTTGAAGCAATTCGTTTGTTCCTAGCCTTTGCTGCTCAGATGCATATTAAAGTCTATCAGTTGGACATCAAAAGTGCATTCCTTTATGGGAAGTTGCAAGAAACTGTGTATGTTTCCCAGCCGCCAGGTTTTGAAGCTCCAGAGTAGTCGAACAAAGTGTACTTGCTGGACAAAGCTTTATACGCTCTTCATTAGGCTCCTCGTGCTTGGTACGAGACGTTGTCAAAGCATTTGTTGGCAAACGGATTCATTCGTGGTGCAATAGATTCCACTATCTTCATCTTAAAGAAACGTGGAGATTTCCTGGTTGTGAAAATATATGTCGATGACATTTTTTTTGGTTCTTCAAATGAAGAGCTTTGTTGGGAATTCAAACAAATGATGAAATCGAAGTTTGAGATGAGTGCAATGGGCAAGCTGAAGTTTTTCCTTAGGTTGCAAGTGGATCATAAAGTGAATGGCACGTATATTCATCAGACGAAGTACATCCACGAGATCCTCAAGCGATTCAACATGGAAGACAGTCTGCCTTACGAAACTTTGTTGCCTACCAATCAAAAGCTGTCAGATTAAAAGGACAAAGATCCAGAAGTGGATCCTTCGGTTTATCGTACAATGATTGGTTCTTTAATGTATCTTACTGCATCTAGACCCGACATAATGTTTTCGGCGTGTTTATGTGCTAGGTATCATGCCAATCCAAGAGAATCGCATTTGAAAGCCACCGAACTGATTTTTCATTATCTTAAAGGCAAACCAAGACTTAGATTGTGATATCTAGTCGAGGGAGGCTTGGATTTGATAGCATATGCGGATGAGGATTTTGGTGGGTGCCTAATCAACAGGAAGTCACCCTCTGGTGGTGCTCAACTGCTTGGAAGCCGTCTGATATCCTGGCAATGCAAAAAGCAACAATCAGTGTCGCTGTCCACATGTGAAGCAGAATACATCTCCGCTTCGAGCTGTTGTGCTCAAGTCTTGTAAATCCAACAACAATTGCGGGATTACGGTTTGAATTATACACAAAATCCTATCATGGTATATAATAACTCAACTATTTCAATAACTAATAACCTAGTACACCATTCACGCAGTAAACATATAGATGTTAGGCATCATTTTATTCGTGATTGTGGTGAAAAAGGTTTAATTGATGTAGTTAGAGTTGACACCTTAGACAACTATGCAGACCTGTTTACAAAGACATTCGATCGGACGAGGTTCGAGAACTTAGTCCGAATGATCGGGATGATAAACCCTGAGTAGGATGGTTGCGTAAGCCCTCATGGAAACTTTATTTTTCCATTTCTTTGTACAGGTTACTGCATTTCGTAAAACATAAAAATCCAAAAAGATTTTACTTAGCTGTTGGATATTTTTAGAAAAAGCTAAAAACATTAGAAAATGAAAAATTGAGAACGCATTGATTGTGAGAAGAAATGATAGTACATCGGCAGGCATATGTTTTACGGGGTATCTTATAAAATTAAAACCTAAACTATTGACAGCTTCATCATATGTTGTAATGATAGGTTTTACGCGTTAATAAGAACCTGTTTTTGGTATATAAAGATAACGAACTGCGTAAGTTGTGTATAACATCTCTCGGATATATGGTCTTGGTACCGTAATTTCGTTTGAGAGATTACCAAAATTATGAGATACTAGGTCTTTATATCTGATTATTATCTGTGGTATTATACTTGGTCTTCTGATTTTGCGTCGGCAATGGCCTAGACCTCGCATAATACTTTGCTAAGCGCTTTGTTTGTACGTAAACCCTCCAGGTGTATTTCTTTTCTGCCTAATAGTCATCACCGGATACCTGTTCAAAGCTTGTAACTACCGGGTGAACAACTGAAAATATATGTTACCACCGAGTACATAAAAAAATGAAAAAATGCAAAAGTGCAGCAAAAGATACCAAAACGTTGGTACACCACCTAAAGTCGATCCTTAATCTCTCTTTCGGCGCAGTGACACTAACCTGAGCTCTCAAGGTTTCGCAATTTTAGTCGGATACAGATAATAGTTGGATATATTCACCTGTAAGATGTAATTTTTGGTAGTCTTGATACGGGAGTATATTCTGAGGTGGGGAACACAGTTATATCAGTTAATAAGACACTTAATTTCATATCTCGAAAACAGTGTTCGAACACGTGCTAAAGCTTAAGTGGACAAGTATATCGTTAAACATCTTGAACTGTCATTATCATTCTATGTGCCTCAAATCGTTAAATGGATACTAACTGTGATAGATTTTGACAGATAAGCCGATATGATCTTCTTGTCCGCGTTTTCACAAAAAGATAAAGTTTGTAAATATCTACGTTTCATTTCCATTACAAAAATTGAAAAAATTACAAAAAGATTTTTGGTGTGTTTTGATATAAAGTTCGAAAAATACAAAAAGATTTTGTTTCTCGTTTCTATGTGTGGGCTTTATATTTTTAACGATACTCAGAAGGGGTTTTTCAATTTTGAAAAGGATTAAAATCAATCCGGAGAGGTAATTTAAAATAAGTCTTTTAATAAAAACATTTGGTCTTGCTAAGTTGGTCTAAGTGTGTGTTTTCCATGTGGGAAACCGTGTTCCAAGTTGGTAGAAATATTTTTAAGTATCTGTTACTTAAAAAAATTTTGAGCTTAAATATGTTAACATTATTGGTTTTGAAATTCATTTAGTCTTTAATGGTTTCTAATGAAGTTTTGAGTTTCGCTAGCTATTTTAGATTATCTGAAAGAAGACAGGAAACTCGCTTTTCGGTGTGCTCGAGCTGTTTGATGCTGTGTGAAGAACAAGACTGGAGCAGGAAGCGGTTTCTCAAAGATTTGATGAAGATCTATAGAACCCACATATATCAAGGGGGAGTTGTAAATGCACTTCAGGAAGAAAAATCAGGAAACGGCTTCTCGAAGACTCATTGAAGATTTGCAGATCCCGCATATATCAAGGGGGAGTCTGTAAGTACACCAAAGTTTGATAAATGTTGGATACTACTGAAGTTTCAACAATGAGGGACTAATCGGGTAATTATCTGAAAGTGTCACAAGTTTGGACAAGGGTTCTTATTCATGAGAACTTGTGGATTTATCTCTCATGAGAACTTGTGGATTTATTCTAGTGTGAGAACTTGTTTTTCTATTTAGTGGTGAGTACTTATTTGTTAAGTACTGAGGTTTTGTATTCTTTTACATGGTGAGTACTTGTAATTTCTATTTAGTGGTGAGTACTTATTTGTTAAGTACTGAGGGCTTCATTGTAAGGTCTATGTGCGAACATATGATTGTATATAAGCTTTGTGATGTATGCAATCATGAGACATTCAATGAAACAGTGAAATTTTGGAGAAAACTTCTTGTGCAAACAAACCCTAGCTTTGTGTTCTTCATTCAATATGTGTGATTGTCGATTGTGAATGCTCGGTGTATTCACGGTTTTCTTCTTCTAAACCTCCTGTACGATCTACGTTGCGGTACGAGGCACGCGGTGGTTTTCGCACAACGCGTGTGTGTTCGATCGGTCCGGTTCGTGTGTTTGTTGAAGGAAGACGACCTTACAGGTCCCCATCCTGAAACCTACTAGTTAACATCGGCACCACCTAAACATCTGATGCAACCCCTTAAACTAATATGTCAGAAAATCAATGTTTAGGGAAGGAATAGGTTTCTTTCTTACCATTGTGAATCATTCTTAATGATACAGGTTGAAGATACATTATCTTTCGTCTTGTGCGCAAGTACGGGATTGCAAGCATACACGAGGACGTACGTAAAATAGGGGTTGGAGAGTGTCACGAGCCAAAATATTTGAACATTGCTTTGTTAAGGTTTGTACTTAAACGCTTGGGGTTATTTGCCAGTCCGAGACTTCATTAGGACAACCTCAGCGAATTGTAAATTATATGTGGTGGTCGGGCAACCAAGGGCGACACACGAGGCCTCTAGAGATGACCCTATGACACTTAGCTAGATTTATGCTTATAGCTAATTGGACAAGAAATCTCTTACACTTTTAGAGTCTAAAACCATAAGTGGAGTAGCATCAGCCTAATCTTCGAGATTGATATTAGAGTTTGCATCAGAAGATGTTGTGTACCCCAGAAGATAAACTCCTCGTGTTTATCTTCTAGTGGTGGACTTCATATTACATCTTCCATTTAAGGTCGTCTGTTGCTTGATTCCAAACATGTTAATGAGTGAAAAAATTGTTCTTATGACACTTATACAATGTATGAGCATGACTTTTTAATTTGTCATTGGACAAACCATTCGATAATGATATCATTGAATGAACTCACATTTATCTATTCTTGAGGTACCTAAACAGTCTCCATCCATTTAGTTTGTGTGAGGCACTTTTAGGAAAATAGAACTCTTTTAAGAGTTCCCCATGATGTAGTCCTTAAAGACGTGTGAGGCCTTGGGTGGACCTTAATATCTCGGGCGTTAAAAAGAGACATGTCATGTTAACGGGCATTGCACACCACTCTCTCTTTGTGTTAAGAGGTGTTAAAAGGGGTATTTGTTAACTTATGTGGTATCTTGTTGCGATGTGTTCGTCTAGTTAATTTAATAACTCTTAGCACGTATTAGGAGCGTTCTTAATAACTTTTATACACTTTCACCTAGTTTTAAATTTATAAGAAATGATTTTTACTTAGGTTAGACAAACACAATAGGCAAGCGTACCTATCGTTTGTAGTAGAGCTTAAGATAAGAACCAAGTATCGAACCCAAAGGATACGACTTTTAATAGTTCACTTTAAATTACCAACTAGTTTAATTAATTATCTTTTATTATTTTTATATTAAAACCAGAAAATAATAGCATTTAATGATGATTAATAGAGAATATCAAGAGCATGAAGAGTGTTGCTTTGGATCTTCGAATCCACTTGAGATGAATTATAGTTATTTTATTGGCAAGAGGTGAGGTTAATTAACTCAAAGACCTGGCTCCTAGCTAAGGTTACCGACAAATTTTTATTAGATTTACAAGATGTGACTTTAAGGTTGAAATAGAATTAGAGCCAATTAAAGATAATTCATTACCCAATCTTAGAACACGATTCTTTTTAAGGAACAATATCGTAATCTTGGGTTAGTTACATCCAATTACTCTTCTTTCTTTTACATTGTTCCCATGGCTTGCGATCCTTTATTTGTCTCACTTCAAAGGTAGCAAGGAGATATTAAAGTGTTCCCCACGGGTAGGGCTGATAATTTCAGGTATGGACACGAAACGACCTGACCTTAACAGTTTGTGTTTCACCCTTAACAGGTTTCGTGTCTTAAACATGTCGACATGATAAGACCTGTTAATATCCGTGTCGTTTTCATGTTTACCTTTTTCGTGTTCGTATCTTATCATGTTTGTGTCTTAACAGGTTGTGTCTCGTACGATATGCCAGCTCTGGACTCCACATACTACCCCTCCAGGGCGAGTTTGTATCTTAACAGGTCATGTTCATGTCTTAACGGGTCGTATGATAAGCTTGTAATTTTTTTCGTGTCTTAACAGGTCGTGTTCGTGTAACTTGTTTATTATCAGGTTTGTGTTCGTGTTTACTTGTTTCGTGTTTGTGTCTTAACAGGTCATGTCTGACACGATATGCCAGCCCTACCCACGGGTGCTAATGACACTTGTGATTAATTAGGATGATTGATCTATATTTAAAGGGTGACGTTATAATATATATATATATATATATATATATATATATATATATATATATAGGGGACCGCTAGAATGAGAACCACCTCGAGTTATGAGAACCACGAGAACCACTTGATTCCGGGCGAGGTGGACCAAATTTTTTTTTGAAAAACGTAGGTGCATGTATTAGAAACAAATTCGTAAAATTTTTTTTAAAAAAAACACCGTGTGGGTAGTTTTTTACACCACAAAAACGTGGTTTACGAGTTCCGTAAATTTACGGAACTCGTAAACCACGTTTTTGTGGTGTAAAAAACTACCCACACGGCGTTTTTTTAAAATTTTTTTTTACGAATGTGTTTGTGATACACTAATCTACGTTTTCGAAAAAAAAATTGGTCCACCTCGCCCCGTACGGTGTGGTTCTCGCGGTTCTCATAACTCGGGGTGGTTCTCATTTTAGCGGCCCCCTATATATATATATATAGAAACGGGATCAGGAGAAAACGCTCAAAAGTGTAAGAACGGTGAGAACGCTTCTTGGCCTAACACGTGTCACGCTGCTTAGAGAAAGGCGGAGGGGCTTTTTTGTCCTTTCATATTTCTTTTTTATTAACGCGTGTCCCTTCATCTTTTCATTTTTTTGGCGTTTAATAAATACGCGGCGTTTTTATTGTTTTTAGATAAGAATTATATTAAATATTTTGGCGTTTTAAGTATTGTTTTGGCGTTTTTATTGTTTTTTAGATAAGGATGCAGGCTTTTAATGTAAAAAACATCAGTAATTTTCTTGATTTTATCATATCAAGTGTTTTTCCATTTAGGATACAGGCCTATAATGTGACAGACAATTATGGCGTTTTGAAAAGATAAATAAATTTCAATTTTCGATGTAGTGGCGTTAATATAACTATAATATTTTGGCAATAAATGATACCGTCTCTTTATTGTACTGTTTCTTTTCAATTTTCATCTGTCAATTAGTGTTGATTTTTCCAGTAATTATTTGTTTGCGTTTTTTGGCGTTTTATATAGCAACCTCGTACTTTGCTAGCATTCGTTCTCACAGTTTTCAAACTATCAGGCGTTTTGTTGTTTGTAGTTTTTGGCGTTTTATACTCAATTTTTTTTAAAATAACAGAGAATTAGATGATAAACAAGGAATAATTACATAACAAAACAATAGAAAATGAAAAAAAAATTCAAAATTATAATCTAATTTCTCATTCAAATCTTCACTGTCATCAGCCTCTTCTACTTTAACCGTTTTGGCGCTTTGAACCTGTTTTTGAATGGCTTATGTAGATCCTTATTTTCCTACATAACGGCCGTCTTTAGCAGATGCTTATTTTTTGTGGCATCCTTTATGGTGAGTGGATATATACTTATTTGATGACATGTTGGAGACCAACGCCTGCTCTAATGTATTGATCCCTTCATGCCATCCATATATCCATCAAGAACAAAGTGACATGATGTCATATCAGTGTCATCAGTCTCTTTATCTTGAATATTTATCCATCTCATTCAGCAAAAGATTATAGAGATACCAAACTCACAGAAGAATCCATTCAGTGAAACCACACTCAGATCAATACTCAATATAGCAGAATCGAGGTTCTGCATCTGTGGCTTTTTTAAGTATTATTTTTTGGCGTTTTTAAAGTGAATGTTTTTGGCGCGTAGTTTAGGCGAGTTTTTATTTATAATAAATGATATTAATAAAGTAGCCGTCTTTTCAGTTTACTGTGTATTTTTACTGTTTTTTATGTTTAGCTTTTTATAAGTTTTTAAGGTCATAGACTTTCCATCTCCCATGTTTGGCGTTTTTGAACGAGTTTAAGTAGTTTTTGGCGTTTTTTTTCCCATTTTTAGCTTTTATTAATTAATAATTTTGAAAATTACTTTCATTATAGTTTGGGAGTTTTTGGCGTTTTACTCCATTTATGGCGTTTTCATATGCATTATGACTGTTTTGGCGTTTTATTAAGATAATGTATTTTTTTTATTATAAGTTGAAAAATACATAGCATACAACAGAAAAAGAAAATTGAAAAAATAAAAATAAAAACAATTATCTTCCAAATCTTCACTGTCATTAGTCTCTTTCTTCATTGAATCATGTTCGCTGGTGGTTTGGCTTAGCCATGCTTGTGTTTTTGTGGCTGTTTGGAAAGACAAAATGACATGAGTTTTTTTTTTGAATATGTATCTTCAAACAACTCATTAGTGTCATTCGTCTTTTCATGCCATTAAAATATTCATCAAGAACAAAACACAGAAAATGACATAAGTCTGACCCCAGCATCTTTTTGTTTATGATTTGTCCATCTCAAGCAGCAAAATGTTATTTGAGTCCCAGCACCTCAGGATATAATGCATTATCCGAAACTTTGGCGTAGAACAATATTTTGAATATACAAGAAACGATATTTGGCATTTTTGGCGTTTTACTGAGGAAATAGTGTATCTGAAAGAACCGTCGATCTTTTGGAATCTTTTGATGTTTGAGTGTTTTGGCGTTTTCTAAGTTGAATGGTATATAGTAGAAAATATGGCGTTTTTGAGTAGTTGTGTTTGATGTTTTGGGGATTTTGGCATTTGTAAGTTGAATGGTATATAGTTGAAAATATGGCGTTTCAGGTTCTGGGGGGTGTATTTTTATATCTTGGATGTTTTTTATTTATATAGCGATGTGATTTGGTCCGTAATGGCGTTTTATTCATCAGTATGGCGTTTTGGTATAGAGGTGTACAGACGCTTTTACCCTTAATGAGGAGCGTCGACGTAATAAAATTGATGTTATTTACGAAAACGCCACCGCGCCAATCTAGTCTATAGATTGTTTTAATCGGACGATCCATAAGCGTTCTCACCGTTCTCACACTTTCTACCGTTTTCTCCAAATCCCATATATATATATATATATATATATATAGTATTTTAATATGCGTTCACCAACTCTTGGTTCGTACCAAGCCTAACAAATAGACCACGCTAGACAAGTCGCATAATCAAGCTTTAGCCAATCATTGAGGCCTAGTATATAGATCGTGCATGCCAACAATGATATCATTGACAAACGAGGGTTGATCACAAGATTTGTTTCTACAACCGGGTCAACCACTTCTCCAAGATCGGATTTCCCTTATTAGTATATGGGTTGTTACACACCATAAGTGTACCAATAAGCTTCACCTCCTTTAGTTATCAAGAACTCCCACAAGACCAAAACAATCACAAACTCATTACGAAAGAAGAAGAGTAGACGGAATTATTAAAGACACAATACACCTCTTTACTAAAGATTAAAAAAATTAATTCATATCAAGTTTCATCTTCAACCCAAGTAACACAAAGGGTTTAGCCAATAATGGCCATAACTTGTCCACAAACAATGATGATATAATGGATCATGGTGGATAAAGTATGATAAGATCAAACAACTTGAAGAAGGGTTGTTGATTATAAGTTCTCTCTCTCTCTCTCTCTCTCTCTCAAATAATTTATTACAAGTGATTTTGTGAAGTGATCCTTAAACTTCAAGGGTGATTCTTAAGGCATGAGAGCTCCCTTTGGGGTGAAGGAATTCTAGGATTCCAGGGAATGAGGGAATAGTTTGAATTGGGCCATCCAAGGCCTCTATTTATAGTGAAATTTTGGCTTGTGTAACATCCCAAAAACATATTTGGTAATTTAAACCAAAATTAACTACGAATGACCAGGTAAAATACCTTTAGTGGTAAAAGTTGACCCAACAAACATTAGGACCTAAAATAAAGAGTTAAATGCTGGTTGGTCCCTGTGGTTTACAAAAATTTCACACTTGGTCCTAGTGGTTTACTAATTACACTCGTGGTCCCAAAACTTGTCAAAAATGCACTCGGTTGGTCCCCAGCTCTAACATCAGTTAAATTTCTCAGTTAAGTTCATGTTAAATGACCAAAATACCCTCTGCTTATTAACTCTCTTTATAAACCCACCACAACCTGCATCATCTTCATCACCATCATCTTCTCACCCTGTCACCTCCGCCCCTCTTTCTCCCTCTCATCTCTCTACCAGATCTCTCTCTCTCTCTTCTCAAACACCACCACCACTGAACACCCACCATCACCACAATCATCCTCTCACAGTTCCCCGTGCCTCCGCCTTTCCGGGCGACGGGTCTCCGATCCGACGGGTTTAAACGAGATCTGATTCGGAATTGTAGGTGGAATAAGGTTGCAGGTTTGACGGGTTTAAACACCACGTGCAACCTGATACGTATTGGCTGCAGGTCTGATACGTATTGGGGTTTGAGGTTGCAGATCTAATACATATTGAGAAGGGTGGGGTTTGAGGTTGCAGATCTGATACGTATTGGGAAGGGAAGGGGTTTGTTTGAGTTTGCAGATCTGATACGTATTGGGGTTTGAGGTTGCAGGTCCGACGGGTTTGATGTTGCAGATCAGATTCGTAATGGGGTTAGAGTTCAGGGAAGGTGGAATAAGGTTGCAGGTCCGACGAGTTTGTAATTCTTGATTTTTGATTTTTGAATTCTTGGTAATAATAAGTGAACTTTTGTGGGTAATTTGGTCCGACGGGTTAGAGTTCAGGGGGATGGTGATGAAGATGGTGATGAAGATGTTGAAGGATTTTTAGAGAGAGAGCAGAGATGGTGATGAAGATGTTGAAGGATTTTTAGAGAGAGAGAGAGAGAGCAGAGATGGTGATGAAGATGATGATGGTGATGAAGATGTTGCAGGATTTTTAGAGAGATTTTTAGAGAGAGAGAGAGCAGAGATGGTGATGAAGATTCTTAGTTTTAGGTTTTTAATTGTTGAAGGGTAATATAGTCATTTCACACATAGTTAACTGAGAAATTTAACTGATGTTAGGGCTGGGGACCAACCGAGTGCATTTTTGACAAGTTTTGGGACCACGAGTGTAATTAGTAAACTACTAGGACCAAGTGTGAAATTTTTGAAAACCACAGGGACCAACCAAGCATTTAACTCTAAAATAAATAAACCTAATGTTAAATAAAAGTGAAAATTTTTTTTAGAAAATAAAGTTATAAAAGGCTCGTGTTGTCAGGACTTAAATTAAACCGGTTTGCAACCTCCTCGAATTTAGTAAATTAACAAGGATTGTTTAATCTAGTAAATAAGATTTAATATTTCTGGAAATAAGTAGGTCGTAACCTACTTAATAACTAATAAAAATACGAGGACTGAAATAGCACTTTGTGGAAAGTTGGGACTACAAAAGATGGAAGAAAATAAAACACACACATACATGTGTGTGTCGTGTTTAGAGAGAGAGAGAGATGTGGTAATACTCTCCAAAAATGGCACTTCATGGAAAGTTGGGACTACATAAGATGGAAGAAAATAAAAACACACATACATGTGTGCGTCGTGTTTAGAGAGAGAGATATGTGGCAATCCTCTCCAAAACCCCAAACAACAAATCCAGAAATTTGAGGTTGAAATTGAAGCTAAATCTTTGCATGATCAAATATTTCTAACCTTCAAGCCCTAACAAACAAGTGGTAAGTAGTAGATTCTAATTTGGTGATTTTGCAAGTATTAAGGATGTGATCAATCTTTGATTCGTATGATAGAAGGCATGAATGTATGTTAAAAATCACCAAATAGAACTTGTTTTTGGAAAAGGATTTAAGTAATTTGATGTTTTGGGATGAAACTAGGGATGAGCGTGGTATCGGTACCGTACCGAACCGGTACCGAAAATACCGATACCGAAATTCACCAAAACTGGGTACCGGTACCGAAATATTCGGCACGGTACTGTGCGGGACCGGTACGGTACTGGTATTTGAAGGTAAAATTCGGATTTTACCGGTACGGTACCGAACCAGTACCGTACCGAACCGGTACCGATACCGAAAATGCCAAAAATTGGGTACCGGTACCGATACCGATACCGAAAAAATTCGGTACGGGAAATTCAGTGCCCGTACCGATACGGGACCGGTACCCAGTACCAAATGCTCATCCCTAGATGAAACCCACTTTTAATGGTGGGGGTGGCGACATGGGTGTATCACCCATGTCCAATTCTCGTTCAAATCTTAGTGTTTTAAGTTATGCTTGATTGATTCTTGTTAGATGAATGAAGTATGGTATGGAATAATCTTGAATTTTAGCTGTAATTGATGAACTAAGGCAATAGGTAGAAATATGAGCATGCAATACTTGTACTTTGTGCATTATATGTGGTACACATGCCAAGTGTTTGATGAAATGCCTAGGTGACAAGCATATGCAAAATTTTATGCAAGAAAAGGTTGAATGTGTGTGTGGAAAAAGATAATGATATCATTATTAGTAAATTAACATGAAACAATGTTTCTAAGATGGAAGTGCGGTTTTATTGTATGATTTGGTACAAGCATACATTAATAACTTGTATTTTATACTTGAATGGTGTGTGTATATAATGTATTTGGTTAAATGAGGTTTCATGGGATTTGGTATATTAAAAGTATCCAAGATACATACAAATGAATTATGCCAGTATTTTGTACTTGTATGCCAACCCTGTTCTAAGTTAGTGCACATGTTCAAACCTAAGGACAATTTGACGTTCTGACCTAAAACTAATGTCTTGATGAATTGATATGTGAAAATCCATGAGATGTTATGGTCATTCTATATGACGACTAATCTAATAAATCTTGTGGATATCGTGCTAAGTTTGATCTCGCCAAGCTAGGTAGAAGCTTGGAATGAATGGGTCAAACGGTCAAGTGCGCAAGGAAGATTGAACGACTAATCTAATACTTACACCTTTTTAATAGAACCACTTTATGTAATGGGTTAAGAACAAGTTAAATAAAGAAATTAGAAGATTTAGTCAAGTAAGACCCTATGATGTAAATCATAACGAGTCAAAACGGATGAAATTATGTTGAACTGCATGTTTGCGAGTAGACAAAAAGTTTTTGAAAAGAAGACCCTATGATGTAGACTATAACGGGTCAAAGCGGTTGAAATTATTTTGAACCGCATGTTAAAGACGTGATAATCCAACTTGGCGATTTCTACTACTCAGTGGATTTTATGGTGATTGATTATGGACCGTCGAGAGCATATGAGCAGCCACAGGTAATATTGGATCACCCGTTCTTGCATACAACTAACGCACAGATCGACTGCAGAAATGGACTAGTCACGATGAGTTACGAGAATCGTAAGCTATTCTTTGATGTGTTTCAAAATCTATTACTTACGATATTTTTGATGAATTGTGTTATATAGTTGCTACTAATGAGTCTATTTCATGTGTGAGCAAGGGCAGGCTAGGTAAGAATGGTAGTGAATGTTACAGGTCTAGGGTTGAAAAGAATGAAACATGCGAAGAAGGCAGATGTGCGAAGGCGAGCGGATGAAGGAAAACCACCCGATTGTAGGATTGGACGAGGCAATGAAGCTAAATTTAACCCCAACTAGCGTGAAGCTGCAAACCTCCTAAGCAATTGGATGGAGTTATATGTAGAGAAGTGGGGAGGCAAGCAGGCATCTGAACCACCATGAGCATATCAGGTACGATCTTGATGAAGACTTATAAACTTAGCGCTCTCGGGAAGCAGCCAGAGGATGTAGAGTCTTGTATTGGTTGCTTTGTTTTGGTGTGTGTTTTGTTTTGGCAGGTTACCATGTTTCAATCCTAGCGGATGCAATGATTCAAGTATGGGGATGTTTGGTAACATCCCCGGTGAGATACAAAATAATCTATGAGATGCTTACGTCCCTGTCGGATCACAGTAGCCACATCATGACAGACACTTGCTGATTGAATGATCAGATCCCTGTGTTTCTCTATCCTGCATTTTATTTTCATTTGTGTATTTGGTGGTGTGAACCGTTATGTTGGGAGTGGTTTATTTGTTGAGTTAACTAGGTCGTTAGCCGTTTATGGTGTGTAGGTGGTATCTCTCAAGTTAGGACTATAAATTGCACCATACATTGGGGACAATGTATCCCAAGTGTGGAGATGCGGTAACTCGAGAGAGGGTTGGTAGGACTGATGATTTCAAACGCTTGAATTGGTTGAAATTGGCAAACTTTGAAAAAAAAAGTTGAAAAAGTTTCGTAAAGATTTATGCACAAAGTGGAAAATGATAGGTATAATCAGATTGTTGGTTTTCAATTATTATATATATGAGATAATAAAATGGTCGAAAACGCGTCTAATTTAGGATATGTGGGTAGGCCCAGCCGGTTGAAAGGTTCCTTAGGATTGATATAAAATACTTAAATATTAGGAATCTTGTGGGTTCTCGTGTTACGAGCTATAGCAAAGCCGAAACTGTAGAGAGTATAAGATTTGTTGGTATAAATAAAAACCTTATATGTATTCTGATTAAATGGCACACCTATTTCTTTTTATGAAAATAAATCCGAAACAAGGTGGCGCCCGAAAAAATCCATCTATCCATTATTCTGAGCTACCTGTGTATTGATAAAGCCTCTGGTATTGCAACAGGGATGGTGACTCGTGTGGTACATACCCTCTAGGTGGAGTTAGAAAAGAAAGATAAATATGTGAAACTTATGGCATTAACCACTGGGATGGTGACTCGGGTGTAGTATGCCCACTAAGTTTATCAAATACAAAAGTATGTTGAAGCTCATAACCATCCTCCGTTATCCATCGTAATTTAATTGGAAATATTTAAAAGCTTGTTACATAAGACAGTAATCTCATAAGCTTGAAACGGGATTAGGTGGCGGTATGGTTTTCGAGTGTGAGACCCATAGATGAATAATGCAAATGAACTTAAAGAATTATGATTAAGGGCTTGGAAATTGGTGGTTGGGTTTAAGTGGATCATATACCTGCAATATTAGTTAATGCGTGATTAGACTTGTTAATAAGATAACCGAATAAATTGAAAGCCAGTGATTTGATTGTGATTCCTTAGCAAATAATTTTTCGGGACGAAAAAAGATAAGTGTGGGGATGTGATGGAGAGTGTGAAACCTGGGTGTTAAAGTGTGTTATATTACGTATTTGAGTGCGTTTTAAGTGATTACGTGCCTTGAATGTGATAACTACGAGTATTTGTGGTTTTATAGGTTAATCGCTTAATTCGGTGAAATTAGGATGCTTGGAGGTGAAGAGGAACAACCGTGGATGGAAATCAAGATATATCACATCATTCAGTATATGTTTCGGGCCAAAAGATAGTTCAAATACACGAGAAACACGAAACAATAAAGTCTAGGGGCCTTTGGGTACTTTATTTAAAGTTGAAATGCCTGAAAAGGAGGAGGCCAATATGCGCGACGTAGGCTACGGCTTCTCTAGCGTAGCCTATGGTCTAGTCAAGATTAACATAAAGGTTCCAGCAGTTAAAAAGCATAGGCTATGAATGTTTTGCGTAGGCTACGGCTTGTAAGGTTTGTATTTCTAGCGTATTTGGACCATAACCTACGATCAATATACTGTAGGCTACAGTGGATGTATCTCAGCGCGCGTGGACTTGTTTTGTAGAAGGATTTAAAGGGTTTACAAACACTAAATCAATATGATACAACCTGTGGACGAATTTTGAAGGAAATAACACACTTTGGAGACCATTATTCACCATCAATCATCATTCTTATCACAACATCCACAAGATCAAAGATGCAATCAATCGTTTATCATGTTTTTGAAGATCAATCATCCGAGATGAGCGGCTAATCACCTAGTGGTTTCCTCCGGGTGGAGGTTCTTGTAAGTGAACTGATAACTTGTAATTGAACTTTGTAATCAAAACATTCCATGCTTTTTTACCATTGGATTTGATTGACTAGTTGTAATCGATTGATTTTACTTAAATTTTAGTTCCAATTCATTCAATTCCCGAGAGTTCTGGTAATCGGGATATATTTGATAGGGATTAGGGTTGGTAATTTCAGTTGATTATTTATACGATAACCTTCCATTATCATACAATCGAAGTAAGTAGTCTTTAGGTAATCACAACTTGTTAATTGAACAACGCAATCATGTCTATGTGATTGTCACAACTAAACACATAATTGAAGTTTACTTTGAATCTAAAATCCGGAGGAACCATTGTTTTCTCGTATTGTTTACAACTTGTTTTAGTAATTCGTATTTAAATCAAACTCTCAAACAACCAAGTTTATATTTTTGCAGGTATTTAATCAGTACTTAACTCATAACGCTTTCCACCAGACTCCTCTGGATTCGATACCCTGCTTACCCTAGCTACCTAGGTTAATTAGGTTTTTGCATGACCCTTTCGATAATCATCAATGGACCTAATATTGGGTTAGATGCTTTCAATCAACAAGGATTTGCTATCCACTTTAAAAAATAGAGCATGTAGATCTTTTGTGGGGGATGACTTAGAGTATTGATGACGGGGGTAGCCCAAATCCTCAATAATATGACTAAAACACATAACAACTCAAAAGGTTAAATGGTTAAAGGGTTCAAAACCCGCGAAGCATTGTGAGCAGAAGAGTACAAGCACAATAATTAGTCACATCAACTGATAGCTCACCAACTCAGCCGCAAAAGTAACGTGTACAAAAGAAAACAACCTTTTGTCCGCAGGTCCAAAGCCTTCAACCCCTAAAAGGGTAAGCCTCCTACTGCAGCAAGGTTGACTAAGTCAAAGGTCTCCCCTTTGGGAAGAAACCTTCTCTATAAATGACATCTCACATCATTCATTTCGGACATTCCTGATCAGTCCAGATCTTTTGGGATCCCTGATCTTCTCTCTTGTCTTTCGAGAACTTGCTTCATGCATGTTTTGGTCAAAATTTCCGAAGCAATTAAGTGATCAAATTAGTTAAGTGAGGTAGTGTGCTATAAACGTGTGTTGGAAATATGCTAGTTAAGTTATTTACAAAAACAGTTCCAGGATATAGCTCAGGATATTGAGCTATATCTATGATCAAACAGTGAGCAAAAATGTAAAGGGTGACATGAGATATACGAGGAAAGCCCTTGATTAATCTAGATCGCCGTCACAAAACCTCAGGAGCTGACAATCACAGCTGCCTTGTTCTTCTTATTGCTTCAATTATCAGGATACAGTGCAGGATATGATGTGGATCAACTAAGTGTTAAAATGCAATTCGAGTACAAGTGTTAGTGCGTTGTGAGTGTTTGCAAGTAGAGAGCAAGAGTGTGTGAAAGATTGTGTCCCTAATCTGATCCGATCAATCCCCTTTTTTAGTAAAAAGAAAGCAACTAACTATCCTACTATTCTGGGATCCGGCGAATATTCCATATGTGGACGTTGTAGTCCATGTCTTCCGGCTTCAACGTTCGTAATATAACTGATTTACCCGAGTCTTGAGGAGAAGAAGTCCACCTACCGTTAGAGACTGGTTTCAACAATCTGCACGTGAGTTAATTATTAACTACCAGGATATCGTATCAGGATGTTACCAATATCCTGATCCAGCATCCTGGCCAAAATAAAACAAACAAAGTCAGAATATCAGTAAGGATATATGAGCGGAAAATCACCCATAACAATTGTCCCCAAAATATATCTGTTGGTATACCAATTCCAACGGATATATTTTAAATCTTATCCCTCGAATCGAGGTTATTAAATTGAAACGACGGTCAAGATAGCACTATGTAACTTCCAACGCGGTTTTCACTCGATGGATATCTATTACGCCCCTATATCTTCTCTCTTTTTGTTTGAAAACCAAATATCACCAACAGAGTCTCCAGGTAATTACTCATTCCTTCCTCATTTCCTGTTAATTTCTTTATTCTACTTCCAAAGGCCACTAGAACCTACTCTCAAACCGGTGAATCATCGGAGACCTTTGTCCAGCAAAACCTTCTTAAGAATCCCGAAAAGGAGATCTGTGCCTTTGATAACGCAGACATTGCAGCGTTGAGAGCCTCCGGCGCTTTCCCCGATGGCACAATTATTAGGCCATTTGATCAATCAATTCGATCGGATGTTTCTTCTGCCGATTGGGTCTGTTTTCCGGCATACCCTTTCTTGCTGGGTCTTCGGTATCCATTTCCTGAATTCATGATGCAGTTTTTCCGAACCACTGGTATTTCCTTTGCCCAAACAATGCCCATGGTTTGGCGAGTACTGATCGTACTCAACCAAATAAAAAATCTTCATTGTCCTGACCTCCGCATCGAGGATATCCCGATTGCTTACCACCTCCGATCACACGATTCCAGTCGGTTCTTACTCTTTTCAACTTCCAGCAAACCCCTCATTCTTAAAGCCACCAAGAACGAGGATGGATGGCAACGTAAATTCTTCTTCGTCAAGTGAGACTCCATCTATGAGGGTGCTAACCTTCCGGTGGAGTGGTTAACCACCGGTAGGGTTTAGGGTTTCAAGAATATCCCTAGATACTTCCAGGCCTTTATCCTGTGCTAATATTTTCTTATTTGGCCTTTATGCAGTGAACTTTAAAGAAGTAGCCCCTCCTACTGCAGAATCCAAAAAAAGAATCAAAGCAATTTACCAGTTACCGGAAGGTGACATGAGTTTTTCCACACACCTCCCAAGTTCCAGTCAATATTTATCATCTGATATGTCTGGTAAGAGTCATTTCGTAAATAATTGATTAGCGTAACAAAATGAAAGAGTAATAAGGATTTAGAACTTCCCCTTTATGCAGCACCGGCCAAGATCCCAGAGGTTTTCGACCATGAGGAGCTGGACAATTACTCTGATCACGTCCAGGTCAAGAAGGAGCCCAGTCCCAAGGCTACGGCCTCATCCAAGCCCAGCAGCTCCAAAGCCATCATCATTCCCAAGCCTTCGCCAGCTACTAAGCCCCGGAGTTCAAGTTCTCGCAAAAGGAAAGAGACTGATTCACCTACCATCTCCGATACGTTCCCCTATGAGAATCATGGGTTTATTGAGGCAAACGGGTTCATGACTTCCTTTCTTAACCAGGTATAAATTCCTATTCCATATCCTACACATATACGTCAAACCAATATCCTGGTTATCATAATACCTGTGTCTTTTGGGTGTAGGGCCTCGAATGTCTAGTTCATTTGTACCAAGAATCCTGTGGGCTCAACAAGATGCTCGAGTCCAAGTTAAAGAAAGTTGAAGTTACCATTTCCGACCAAGGTATGATCGCTGCTGCCAAAACTCGACACTACGAAGACAAGTTCAGGACCATGACTCAGGAGCATCAGGCTGCTCTCAAAAAAGCCACTCATGAAGCCCAAGCCCATCTGGACGCTGCCCACGCCCAACATGAGCAGGATATGGCCACTTACCGGGAAGGCCTCAAAAGCTCCGTTGTCATCTCCCTTCTGCAGGCTCGGCTAAAAATGGCTTACGAAGCCAAAGCCCTGGGCTTCGAATGCCCTTCCTGGAATGTCGACGCCTGGGAGACAAAGCTAAGAAGTCTTGGAGGTAATCCCGTGGAGCATCCCGTTAAATCTGCGGCTGTAGGGTCTTCAAAAGCGATGGAAAAGCTAAAGGGTGCTGACGACGAGGCTGAGAAGGAGGTTCAAGCTAATCCTGAAATGGATGCTGGTGAAGACGCGATGAACGAAGAAGGCGTTGCCCCCTAAAACTCATTTCTTTTAAATTTGATAGTTATGTTTATTTGAACAATTCTCTTTTCCTGAATTAAAACGATTTGATAACCAAAGGTGGATGGGTCCTAGGTGTTAGGATGAAGCCTTTGGTTATCAACTAGTATCGCTTATTTCGGATAATACCACCTCCTTTTGACTTATTTGCTGTTGCCTTTTAATTCTTTGTTATGGATTGCTTAGTTTAAATTTCAACTCTCCAAAATTAGTGCCATTATTATTTGAAATAATCCTGATCAGTGTATTCAGCGATATCCTACAAAGACTTTTGTCTAACAGGGTTTTTCAAACAATTCAGATAAAGTTTTTAAAGAAAAAAGGACAGTTTATTTTACAAAGTTCGTTTTGATAACACTTGTTTGACCAGAGTATTAGTTTCTAACCCAAGTATTATATCCCAAACATTCCAACCAAATATCCAGAAACATATTCTGAAAACACATTTTGAGAATATATCCTAAGTATATACCTCAATCAGGATATTTAAGCCTTTTCCAAACATAGTTTCAAAAGTTCAAATGACTTATATAAGGTTTGCAAAGGAAAGATCATACCAGGAATAGAGTGAAACCTTGTTTTCGAGCTTCAGTCTTCTTGCATTTTTTTCCACTAAGATGTCCCCAGTCCGAGATACTTAGTACACTAGGTCCAAGTTTGATCCTTTGAGCTCTACACAATCGCCTCAGAAGGAATGTTCCCTGTGCATAAAGTCTTTGAACACTTAGAAAATTTTTTGAATATCAGTTCCAACTATTTGAACAGTTCTTGTGTTACAGGGGGTAAGCCCCAAAAATGTACTGGAGATAAATCCTTAGTATCCTAGGGATAAACCCATAAGTATCCTGGGGATAAACCCATAAGTATCCTGGGGAAAATCCTAATTTTTCATGCGTTACAGGCGGGAGTGTATAAACTCCAAGACTTAGAAATGTGATAACCTTTAAACCTTAGAGAGTATGAAATTACCCTTCCGTGAGAGAGGGTGATCAATCCTCATATACCTTTAGGATCCAGGATATAGCCAACAATAACGAAATTGTCAGCCACTTTTACATGGACTGGTCCTGCTATCTTGAACTATCCCTGGATAACTTGCGCTCTAGGCGGGGTGTTTAAACCCAATTCGAGAGAAAGGTGAATACCTTTAAACCTGTGAAGGGATCAGGATCCCTTAAATGTGAGAGAGGGGGCCAATCCTCTAGTCTTTTGAAGTATCCTGAGTGTGTATCCTGGAGCTACATCCCGAAGCATATACTACAAAATAACTGTAAACTAAGGTGGGTGTTAGCCTAACTAACATCCCTCCGATGCTTAAGTTAGTAATGGGTTCAAAAGAATAAATAATATCAAAACATATTAAAAGAGATAGAATCCATACCATCCTGAGTTAGAATTTAAATTCCAAACTCACTTGAAATAGAGCTTTAGATGTATAGCATTCTAGGATCTTGGTAGCATATCCCCCTCCACACTCTTGAGTCGATATGCTCCTTTTCCTGATTCTGATAATCTCATAGGGTCCTTCCCACTTTGGAGCCAGTTTTCCATCAGCAGGATTGGTAGTATTCTGAAAAGCTTTTCTTAACACCCAATCTCCAACTTGTAACATTGTAGTCCTTATATTCTTGTTATATGCTCTGGATATCCTCTGTTGATATGCTGCCATCCTTAGTTTTGCTGCATCTCTTGTCTCATCAACAGTATCCAATTCCTAACATAGGGCTTCAGGATTCTGCTCAGGATCCCGGAGATCGGATCTCGCCGTAGGTATCACCATTTCTGTCGGGATCACTGCTTCTGCTCCAAATACCAAGGAAAACAGGGTTTGGCCAGTTGCACTTTTCACCGTTGTTCTATCAGCCCATAAAACAAAAGGTAATTCTTCTGCCCATCTTCCCTTCTTAGCTCCAAGCCTTTTCTTGAAATTGTTGACAATTCTTATTTGAGGATTCTGCTTGTCCATTTGCTTGAGGATGTACCGGTGTGGATGTGATCATTTTGATTCCCCAACTCTTGCAAAAGTCAGTAGTCCTCTTACTTATAAACTGAGATCAATTGTCACAAATTATCTCGGCTGGTACTCCAAACCTGGTCAGGATATTCCTCTTTATGAAGGATACTACTTCTTGATCTCTAACTTGAACAAACGCTTCATCTTCAACCCACTTAGAGAAATAATCAGTCATTGCTAGCATGGAGACCTTTCCTCCTGGAGCCTTTGGCAATTTTCCTACTATATCCATTCCCCATTTCATGAATGGCCAAGGGGAAGCGATAGGATTAAGTGGCTCAGCAGGTTGATGTAATATGTTACTGTGTCCTTGACACGCATCACATCTCCGAGCATACTCTGCAGCATCTTTTCTCATCGTCAGCCAATAGTATCCTGTTCTTAACACCTTTGAGAATAATGACCTGCCCCCAGTATGGTTAACACAATCCCCTTCGTGTATATCCTGAAGCACTTCTTTAGTTTCGGGATCCTCCAGGCACCTCAGATATGGTCCTGCAAGAGATTTCTTATACAAAACATTATTTATAATAGTGAATCGTGATACCTTCATTCTAAAGGCCTTAGGATTTTCATCCTTCGGGATGTGCCCTTCCTTGAGATATCTTATGATTGGAGCCATCCAGGACTTAGGATCCTCCTCAGGATGCTCATCATCAGGATCCTGAACACTTACTACTTCCTTATCCTGAGGATTTGTCGCAGGATACAGGATATGTAATATTGGTATTCGGGTCCCTTACGGTATCCCGACTGATGATCCTAGATTTGCCAAGGCATCGGCTTCAGCATTAACCTCTCTTGGTACCTGTTCAAGCGTAAAAAAATCGAAATATCCTGCTAATTTTTTGAGAATTTCGAGATACTCGATTAACTTCTCCCCTTTAACTGCATAGGTTCCATTAAAATGATTAGTGATTAACAAGGAATCAACAAATACTTGTAAACTCTTGATATTTATGCTCTTAGCCAATTCTAATCCAGCAATTAAAGCTTCATATTCTGCTTTATTATTAGTGGCAGGAAACTCACATCTAATAGTCTGGGGTAATATGTCCCCCTGTGGCGATTTTAGTAGTATACCCAAACCTACACCTCTTACATTAGATGCACCATCAGTATATAATGTCCAGGATTCTAAGTTTTCTCCTAGCTGTTGTACTTCTAGGTCTACTTCACTTTGGATATCACTACTGAAATCAGCCACAAAGTCAGCTAAAGCCTGAGACTTTATGGCATTTCTAGGTTCATACGCTAGATCATATGCACTTACTTTTACTGACCACTTAGCCATCCTACCTGACATCTCTTGTTTCCTAAGCACATTTTTTACAGGATAGTTGGTTTTAATATGAATCCTATGTGTTTCAAAATAATGTCAAAGTTTTGTTGACGCCATAACTAGGGCTAATATCAATTTCTCTAAATGAGAATACCTAGTTTCAGCATCTAATAAACTTTTACTAACATAATAGACAGGACACTGCTGACCTTCATGATCCTTTACAAGGACAGCACTTACAGCATTCCCTGATACTGCGAGGTATAGGGATAATAGTTCACCATCCTCAGGCTTCATCAATAGAGGTGCGGTTGAAAGATACTACTTCAAATCATGCAAGGCTGCCTCATGCTTCTCTCCCCATTCGAATTTCTTATTCTTCTTCAGGATATCATAAAATTCCTTGCATTTTTCTAAGGATCTTGAGATAAATCTATTCAATGCTGCTACTCGTCCTGTCAGTCTTTGAACATCTTTCATGTTTGAAGGTGACTTGATATCCAGGTTAGCTTTAATCTGCTCCGGGCTTGCTTCTATCCCTCTTTTAGTCACCATATATCATAGAAACTTTCCTGCCCCCACCCCGAAATGGCACTTAGCAGGATTCAGCTTCATGTTATACTGATCCAGGATATCAAATGCTCCCTTAATATCCTGGAGATGATCCTCAGCCTTTTTGGATTTTACTACCATGTCATCGATGTGTACCTCCATAGTGTCCCCCAACTTCTCTTTGAACATCATGTTCACCAATCTTTGATATGTTGCACCTGCATTTTTCAAACCAAAGGGCATAGCAGTGTAACAATAAATACCTGTTGGTGTCATGAAGGCAGTATCCTCCTGGTCTGAAGGTTCCATTTGGATCTGCTGGAATCCTGAGGATGCATCCATGAAGGTTAACATCTCATGGCCGGCAGTAGCATCCACCATTGAGTCAATATGAGGAAGAGGAAATGGGTCTTTGGGACAAGCTTTGTTCAAGTCTGTGTAATCCACGCAAACTCTCCATTTCCCATTTTTCTTCTGCACCACAACTACATTTGCTAGCCATCTTGGAAACTTGACCTCTCTGATCATTTTGGATTTCAATAACCTCTCTACTTCTTCTTGAATAATCATATTTCACTCCGGAACAAATTTCCTTCTCTTTTGTTGGACAAGCTTGAACGACCTGTCAATACCGAGCTTATGTGTTATAATATCCACGCGAATGTTGACATCCTGCATTTCAAAAAGTTAGTCAATTGATTATCAATATCCTTAGGGATATTGGTTCCCACGAGCACCGAGATATCCGGATTATCCTGATCCAGGATAATTTTCTTCACATCCTGCTCTGAAGCCTCCATGATATCCTGGCCTCACATCTTTAATTGCTATGCTGCACTAGGTTTTGTGGAGGATTTCATTGAAGAAGAATAACACTCCTTTGCTTCCTGTTGATCACTTTCCACCTTGATAACTCCCCAAGGGGTAGGGATCTTGATGCATTGATGGTAGGTTGATGGAACAACTTTCATAGCATGGATCCAAGGCCTACCTAATATAATATTATAGCAGGATAAAGAGTCCATGACACAAAAGCGCTGAATTGAGTTGACCCCTTGAACATACACGGGTAACTTTATCTCTCCTACGGTATTCCTAGCTTCTCCACTGAAACCCACGAGCACAGTGGACTTCAAAGTAATATCCATCGGGGATACATTCATCCTCTTCAACGTTTCCAGCTGAATTATGTTGACTGAGCTGCCATTATCCACTAGTATCATGCGTACAAAATGGTTAGCAACATATAACGTTATTACTAAAGCATCATGATGAGGATCATGGACAGTATCCCTGTCATCATTATCGAACGTGATCACTTTCTCAGTCGTGAGGGTTGACATCCTGGTTGGCTTATCTCCCCTCTCTGCTTTGGCTTCCTTCGCGTGTCTTTTTGCCGAAGAATATGATGTGCCGCAGATGTCGGATCCTCTTGAAATAGAGTTGATTATTTTTGAATCCGCAGGAGGTGATGCTGCCCGTTCAGGATCCTTCTCAGGATCCTGACCCTTATTCTTCTTTCTTCCCAAGAGGTCCTTCAGATATCTCTTTCTTAATAGATAGCTTATTTCTTTCCTTAAAGCGATGCAATCTTTGGTAACATGTCCGAAATCCTCATGGAAAGCACACCATTTGGACTTGTCCTTCCAATCAGCCTTTTGTTGATTTTTCCAGGGCCATCTTGCTTTGTCTCCTAAACCCTGCATAGCATACGTATATTAATGGAAAAATAATATTCAGACAACTCAGGATACTCCTCAGGATCCTCATCTTCAACAGCATTCACTTTCTTGCTGTCATTTCTGCCATATGGCTTAGAGCGATATGGTTTGTACGAGGATTCTGATTTCATGTTGGTTGACTCATAATTTGTGGACGAATTCATCCTCTCTTTCATTTTTTTGTCATCCTCCAGCCGAATGTATCTTAGAGCCCTACTACGAGCTTCATCCAGATTCCCGCAGGGATTTATTACAAGATCCTGGTAAAATTGTGAATCTTTTTGTAATCCCATCTTGAAATCCTGCACAGCTGTTGCAACATCAAGATGTGGGATATCCAAGTATTCCCGACTAAACTTGTTCACATAATCCCTAAAGGATTCCTGAGGCCCTTGAGTTATCCTGTAAAGATCACTGGTTAGTTTCTCAAAACTCCGGCTGCAAGAAAATTGACTATTTAATAAATTAACTAAATGAGCAAATGAAGTAATTGAGTGAGGAGGAACGTTTAAGAGCCATTTTAAGGCTGATCCTGTTAAGGTAGAACCAAAACCCTTACACAGGCATGCTTCTTTGAGATCTGGAGGGATAGGGTTGATTTCCATCCTTTCCCTATACTGGGCAATATGCTCATCAGGATCCGTAGTTCCGTCATAGAGTTTCATGTTGGGGGTTTGAAATCTTTTTGGGATTTCAGCATCACAAATAGGATATGCAAACCGTGATATCCTGTGGCTGTCCTGGGATACTTCTGGAATTGGCTGGACCACCCCAGGCACACTGGATATCATGTCTTTCAGTTTTTGAAGCTCCCTGGAGAATGCTGATGTCATACATGCATCCTGCAAAGATCCAACACCATTAGTAGCAAGAGTATTATTATTATTAGATACATTACCAGTCTGGGGATTCTGGCCATATCCTGAAGCATATCATGAGCTTCTCACAGTTGATACTCTTACTGAAGAGGGTATCTCAGGAGTATGATTCTGGGAATGGCTAGGCACAATATTCCCCCGGTTATCCTCAGTATAAACTGCAGAACTGAAGTTCAAAGCCCTGGGTTGCAAGGGAGTGACAGTATCTTCAGCAGGCCTACTTGGGCCGGATTTCAAGAGTTGTATCTCTCTCATCAGCATCAGGATACAGTGCAGGATATGATGCGGATCAACTAAGTGTTAAAATGCAATTCGAGTACAAGTGTTAGTGCGTTGTGAGTGTTTGCAAGTAGAGAGCAAGAGTGTGTGAAAGATTGTGTCCCTAATCTGATCCGATCAATCCCCTTTTATAGTAAAAAGAAAGCAACTAACTATCCTACTATTCCGGGATCCGGCGAATATTCCATATGTGGACGTTGTAGTCCACGTGTTCCGGCTTCAACGTTCGTAATATAACTGATTTGCCCGAGTCTTGAGGAGAAGAAGTCCACCTGACCGTTAGAGACTGGTTTCAACAATCTGCACGTGAGGTAATTATTAACTACCAGGATATCGTATCAGGATGTTACCAATATCCTGATCCAGCATCCTGGCCACAATAAAACAAACAAAGTCAGAAGATCAGTCAGGATATATGAGCGGAAAATCACCCATAACAATGCACGTTTCTCTTCTTCACTTCAAATTATACAGCTTTCTTGCCCTTACATCCGAGGCTGAATCTTCTTCAGCCAAAGATCCCTAGTAAGCATCATACATAACTAGTGAACCTCCTCCTACGTCTAGCAAATGTAGGAGGACCCCATGACCTGGGTTAGGCAAACTTCAACCCTTGAAGCCTTTTTCCTAACCCGTCTGTCCACTACTCAAGGTCTCATATTTGTTGTAGCAACAAGTTGGCGCCCACCGTGGGGCTACGCCGCTTACTTTTCTCAAAGACCAGTAGTGTAGCTCCATCCTTTCTGAAGTCATCATGTCTGATGTGTGTAAAATGCAACATATAAATTACATCAAATGAGGCATAAAACTAACCCTTTTTTAGTACTAATGTTGGAAAAAGTGTGCTTTTGTTTTCCTTTTGTATTTTCAGGGTTAAATGAGCTTAAATGAACAAAAGAAGCAAAAAATGCAGCCAAATCTAAC
This sequence comes from Helianthus tuberosus, assembly GCA_030545235.1. NCBI lineage: Eukaryota > Viridiplantae > Streptophyta > Magnoliopsida > Asterales > Asteraceae > Helianthus > Helianthus tuberosus. Next base: position 175,368,889 of record CM060352.1, read on the forward strand.
AATAATACAAGAAAAGGAATAAATGTGGCATGCCCGACCCCTCGACAGCATATTCCCAAGCAAAAACAAGACATCAGAAGACAGAACACGCCCCGTGCTCATTGAACACGGGGGCGTGCCCAAGTGTCTGCAGAAAAGACAAAGCTGTAGAAGCTTCTATTTCCCAACACGGGGGCGTGGCCAGCTGACACGGGGCCATGGTCAACGCTAAGATTCGCAAAATCTAAGCAAATCTTGATAGTACAGATACGCTTCTGCACACGGGGCCGTGCCCAGCGGACACGGGGGCGTGGTTAACTAATGCAGACAAACTGCAATTAATGAAGAAAGAGAAGATGGGTGGACATGGGGCCGAGCCCAGCGGGCACGGGGCCGTGTCCGGCCTTCTGTGCAGGCTATAAATAGGGGTGCTTGGTTCATTGCAAAGACATCCCTTGACAAACCACCTCTCTCCCACTTCACCCACACTCCACCACCATCACAACACCCACATCCACCACTATCATCCATCATAGAGTGTGTGTAGTAGTCTCGGGATCCAAGATTGATAGTAAGAGTTCTTGAAAATCAAAGGCCATGTTTGCCTAAGTTTCTTACATCACTTGGTGAAGACAAGCATTTAGTGTAATACTTTTCTTTATTTTCTCTTTTCGCACTTTTTATTTGGTTTTGTATTAATGACTTTAATAACTAGTTTCTTATGTTGAAGGTGAAACTTCCTTATCATTTGTCCGTGGTGTCTTGGCGTTATTTTATAGTCTATATAAAATAAAATATTTACACCATTCATATCTCCACGGTCTATATGGAGATATGTTGGCTACCTGGTCGGGGGTTAAGGGAATGGTTTGGTAAGCGTCTTGCCTTGTTCAGTGTATGGATCCTGCAAGGACCTGGGTCAAGTTTAGTAGGACCTCCTTCAATACCCACTGGTATTGGATGGCGGGGGTCCAAACTCCTTGATCCCCTCATATGTAAACTACTATTAATACATTAACCCGGCTACTTAGGATTGTATCTCTGCTGACTCAAACTACTTAGCTGAGAGTAACGTCACCTGCAAAATAGGGCCCTACCATATTACGCATTAATAACTTAATTAATTATCTTCCAATAATCCAACCCTTTAGGATTGTATCCTTGCTGACTCAAACTTCTGGGTTGAAGGTAACGTCACCTTCAAAAGAGGGGTCTACTACTATAACTAAGATAATCTCTTAAAAAGTGCAAAAGTGCGGAAAACATCAAAGGTTACACTAAAGGCGAGTCGCATCCAAGTGATTCATCTTGTCTATCTATTTTTTTTTCAGCATTCTTAGTTATTTTTATTTTCTTGTTTAAAAACCTGTTTCTAAATTTTTGCTTTGATTAGACATTGAGGATAAACCAGTACTAAAAGCTCTTGTGTCCTTGGACGACCTCGGTCTCTTTCCAACGCTATACTACACTCACGATGGGTGCACTTACCCATATGTGTGTTTAGTGTTAGTAAAATATCGTGTTTTATAAATTTAAAACTTGACTAAAGTGTTAAAAAGGGCTTAAAATATACTTAAATATATATCACACCTAACGCACATCAAGTTTTTGGCGCCGTTGCCGGGGACACAAGGATTTTAAGAAAGCTTAAAATCAACGGCCTAATCAGTTTTTAAAACCTTTTTAAAACCACGCACATTTTTCTGCATTTTAGTTAGTTTTTGCATTTACAGTAGCTTGAACACGTGCTCGCTGAACACACCCCGTACTCCATAAAACCAGTAACTTTTATTAAAACGCCCAGATACAGATTCTGAACACGGGCCGTGCTCACTAAACATGGGGCGGTGTCCAGCCTCTGTTTCCGTTTTTATTTTTGTTTTCTGGTCTCGAGACTCTGTTGTGGTCTGCTGAGTGATTCTTATGGATCAATACTCAGGATATTACAACTACACCTATGAGGAGGATGATTATACGGGAAGATTATTGCACCATTTGTGGTAACCCTCACTCGGTACAATATTGTGACATATTTCAACCATCCACTTCATACACCTACTATGAGGAGCCCAGGTACGAGCCATCAACTTCATACACATCCTATAAAGACCCAAGGTATGAACCTTCTCCTTCATACTCATATTTTGATGAACCAAGGTATGAACCTCCATACTCATACTTTGAGGAACCAAGATATGAGTCCCCACCTTCATATGCTTATTATGAGGAACCATGGTGTGAACAACTCACCTCATATGAGTATTATGAAGAACAAAATTACGACCCTTATCCATCATATACTTACAATGAGAGACAATGGTGTGAACCATATACTTCATATGAGTATTATGAGGAACCAAGGATCGAACATCCGGATTCAAGCTTTGAGGATCCCGATCCTTACTCTATCACCCACATAGCCGATAAGATAATAGAACACATTAAAACTATCGAACGATGCATAAAAGAATCTCGCACAAGGGAAGAGGAGTCCCGCGCAAGGGAAGAATTAACTCATAATAAAGAAGAGATAGTTGAAAATGTAAAAATGGAAGAACAAATAAGTGAAAAGCCGACACATGAGTTAAACAACGAAAAAGGTGAGTCCGACAATGTTAAAATTCAAGAAGAGTCTAATTTTGAAGAAATTAATCTCTTGTCACCTTCTTTCAAAAATCATTGTTTAGTTCCCACTCATGCTAAGTGTTTAAAAGAGTTAAGCACTAACACTAAAATTGACGAAACGGTAAGCATTAAGTTAACAAATGATCAAACTTCGCTAATAAAAGAAGATCCATTTGAAATAAACATTACACCGGTTCCATGTTTTTTTCAAAATTCCTTTCTTAGTAATATCACAATCGATAAAGATCTTTGTGTTAATATAATGCCAAGCTACATTTTCAAAAAATTAAGTATTGGTGATTTTTCTCCACTTCAAATACCCATTTTTCTATCTAATCGGAAAGTAGTAAAATCAATAGGGGTAGTGGAGGATGTCTTGGTTCAAACAAATCAAATGGTAATCCCAACCGACTTTGTCATCCTTGATGTCGCTCCTCTAGTGTTGGGACGACCTTTTGTAAAAACCCACGAAGCCTTTAAAAACCGGAGTACAACAATCTATCCATTCAATTAGGGGCATTTAAAAAGAGTGTCGATCTTGGGCGTTCAATGAAATATCCTTTCGGCAATAATGACCTCCTAATTGAAGATGAGGATGAACCACCCGATACAAGAGAAGAAATTGACCACTTTGTTGAAGAAGAGGTCGCCATAAAACAAACTTTTGTGGTTCTTAATCGAAATGAGCAATCAAATAAGGAGTCTCCTAAGACCCACCTCTTGAGCTCAAAGAACTTCCAAAAGGTTTGGAATATGCTTTTCTAGACAAAGATGGTAAATCGCCTGTAATTATTTCATCAAAATTAACTAGTTTAGAAAAAGAAAAAGAAAAATTAATTTCACTTTTGAAAAAACACAAAAATGTGATCGCTTGGAAGCTTGTAGATATTAAAGGCATAAGTCCTTCCATGTGCACGCACAAAATTTTAATGAACGATGACTATAAATCGGTAATACAACCACAACGTAGTGTAAACCTAAATGTCCAAGAAGTCATCAAATTACTTGACGCATGACTCATTTACCCAATTTCCGATAGTCCTTGGGTAAGTCCCGTCCAAGTAGTTCCAAAGAAAGGAGGCATGACGGTAATAACTAATGAAAAGAATGAATTAATACCAACAAGAACCGTCACAGGATGGAGGGTATGTATAGATTATCGTCGATTAAATGTGGCAACAAGGAAAGATCACTTTCCTTTACCTTTTATTGATCAATTGCTAGAAAGATTATCTGGTCATAAATTTTTTTGTTTCTTGGATGGTTTTTCAGGATACTTTCAAATTCCAATAGCACCCGAAGACCAAGAAAAGACAACATTCACATGTCCCTATGGAACTTTTGCTTATCGACGCATGCCTTTTGGTCTATGTAATCCCCCCCCCCCCCCCCCCCGCAACCTTTCAACGTTGCATGGTGGCCATCTTCCATGACATGATAGAAAAGACAATAGAAGTCTTCATGGACGACTTTTCTATCTTTGAAGATTCATACGACCAATGCCTCGATAACCTTGAACGAATGCTATCCCGATGTGAGGAAACTAACCTCGCCCTTAACTGGGAAAAATGCCATTTCATGGTAACGGAGGGAATAGTGCTCGGTCACAAAATCTCAAGCGAAGGAATGGAGGTAGATCGAGCCAAAATAGACACTATTTCTCGATTACCACCCCATCCTCCGTTAGAGCTATCAGAAGTTTCCTAGGGTATGCCGGGTTTTATAGACAGTTTATCAAAGAGTTTTCTAAAATTTCAAGGCCTCTAACAAAATTACTTGAAAAAGATGCCCCTTTCATCTTTGACAAGGATTGCAATCAAGCATTTCTGACCCTAAAAGAAATGCTAGTCAATGCACCTATCATGATAGCGCCTGATTGGAAATTACCTTTCGAAATCATGTGTGATGCAAGTGACTTTGTAGTTGGAGCCGTCTTGGAACAAAGAAAAGATAAGCATTTTCACCCAATTTATTACGCTAGTAAAACACTTAATGATGCACAAGAAAATTACACAACAACAGAAAATGATTTACTAGATGTGGTATTTGCTTTTGATAAATTTCGTTCTTATCTTGTTCTTTCTAAAACAATAGTCTATACAGATCATGCAGCCATTCGATATCTATTCAAGAAACAGGATGCTAAACCACGTTTGATTCGGTGGATCCTACTACTCCAAGAGTTTGACATTGAAATAAAAGACAAAAGAGGAGCAGAAAACACCGCAGCAGATCATCTTTCGCGCTTAGAAGACCCAACTTTGGAGGCAACCAGGGATGAGCAAATCAATGAAAAATTCCCAACGGAGTCCCTGGAAATGGTGGAATACCGAGAAGAGCCATGGTACGCCGACTATGCTAACTACCTAGCTAGCGGTATAGTCGCAAAAGGTTGGCCACATCATCAAAGAAAGAAATTCTTTGCTGATGTAAAGCACTACTTTTGGGAAGATCCTTATCTTTTCAAAATTTGTGCCGACCAACTCATCCGACGATGCGTACATGGTAATGAAGCAAGAAGAATTCTCCACCATTGTCATGAATGTCGATACGGAGGACATCATGGTGCCGCTAGTACCGCCCGAAAGGTATTTGATTCAGGATTTTACTTGCCTACCATTTACAAAGACGCCCAAGGTCTTGTCAAGACATGTGACGCTTGCCAAAGAACAAGTAATATTTCTTCCAAAAACGAAATGCCACAAAATGGCATTCTTGTTTGTGAAATTTTTGATGTGTGGGGACTCGACTTTATGGGACCTTTCCCACCGTCAAAAGGAACCAAATATATACTTGTGGCGGTAGATTACTTGTTTAAATGGGCCGAGGCCGAGGCACTTCCAACCAACGATGGAAGAGTCGTGGTAAGATTTCTGAAAAGATTATTCTCTCGTTTCGGAACACCAAAGGCTTTAATAAGTGATAAAGGTACCCATTTTTGTAACCATCAACTTGAAAAAATCTTAACAAGGTATGGGGTCTATCACTGGATTTCAACAGCATATCACCCTCAAACAAACAGACAAGCCGAAGTGACTAATAGAGGTTTAAAAAGAATACTTGAAAAAACCGTAGGGTTAAATAAAAAAGAATGGGCCGAAAAATTAGACGATGCTTTATGGGCTTTTCGCACAGCGTACAAAACAACAATATGTACAACCCCATATAAGCTCGTCTAAGGAAAAAAGTTGTCATTTGCTAGTAGAAATAGCTCACAAGGCCTACTGGGCAATTAAAAATGTAAACTTAGACTTAGAAGTTGCCGGTAAAAATCGATTTTGCCAATTAAATGAATTAGACGAATTAAGGAATTATGCATATTCTAACTCTGAAATTTATAAGGAAAGAATGAAAAATTTGCATGATAAACACATTAAACCGAATGAATTTCGAGTAGGAGATCATGTTCTATTGTTTAATTCATGACTTCGATTATTTCCTGGTAAATTGAATTCTAGGTGGTCAGGACCTTTTTCCATCACCCTTATTTTCCCACACGGTGCAGTCGAAATTAAATATCGGAATGGAATTCCATTCAAAGTCAATGGCCAACAGCTAAAGCTTTATCAAAGATTTATTGAGGATGAGGAGGAAGAAATCTCGCTTCAAACGATCGAAGAATTAAAGCATCAACATCATACCTGGTAAGTTACGAACAATCGGGAAAACATCTGAATCGGTAAGATCTCTAAAACCGAGTTTTCGGAAACAGGGGCACTCACACGAGCACTAAATATATATATATATATATACACATACATAGGGGAAAGTTCAAATGAAAACCACTAGTTATTGTGAAAACTCGAAAACTAATTAAAAATGCCAAAAAATCATACCAATTTTTTTTTTTTGCATAATAATTTTCGCTACTTTTAGTATATAAAAAAAAATTCAAAAAAAAAAAAATTCTTTTTTGTAGTGCACATGTGTAATACTACACATGTGTAGTATTACACATGTGTCATACAAAAAAAAATTTTTTTTTTGAAAAAAAGTTTTTTTATATACAAAAATCTGCGTTTTTTTATAAAAAAAAATTGAAAAAAAAAAATTTGGCGTGTTTTTTAGGCTTTTTTTAGTTAGTTTTTGAGTTTTTACAATAAAATTGGTTTTCATTTGAACCATCCCCTATATACATATATATATATATATATAATTAAAAGTTGCCCGCCCACGAGGCCGTGTTCAGCGAACACGGGGCCGTGTTCGCGCAACTGTCGGGATAAACCCCCTTTTCAAAACAGTTTCTTCATTCCACACGCCCCGTTTCCCCAAAAACTCTCTGGTTCAGGCGATTTTTCTGCAAGATTTCGACGTTTCCCCTCCTTCTAACAACATCAAGGTATGATTCTATCCTTATAATTAGTTAGATTAAGTTCTTGCATGTAGTTTAACATCAAGATTTGGGGAAAAATCTAGGGTTCTTCAACTTGAACCGGATCGAACCTCAAATTTTTGCATAAATCTGTTAGCATTAGTTTAGATACATGTTATTGGAAGTAAATCAACTTGTATTGTTTGAAGATTTGCCCGATTTCTCACAAAAACACCAAACCCTTGTTTTTGAATCGAAAAAGATAAAACTGAAGGGCTAAACGGTTTGTTTTGGAAAAAACGGCACTTGGGGTTTCATTTTCGAGGAAAACCGCCCCTACTAGACCAAAAATTTTCAAATTTTCGGGACCGGGTCGAAAATTGAGAATTTGGAGAAACAGAAGCCTGGACACGGGGTCGTGCTCAGCGAGCACGGGTCGTGTCCAGCCAACTTTCACACAACATGGGGCGTGTCCGTTGAACACGGGGGCGTGTTCAACCAACAGTTTTCGGTTTTCTTCGAAAATTTCACTGTTTCGTACTAATTGTTTGGTATGTTTTCTTTCAGATGGCCAAGAAATTTACCAAGTTCAACGCAGACGAGTTGGCGGCTCAAGCACGTTTTGATGTGTTAAGGACTAGGCCCGAAGAGGACCCCAGAAAAGTGTGCATGGACACTCTTGAGATAGTGAACCAAATACACCAATTCAACACCATTGTCACCGGCCCACTACGAGCTGCCCTTTGCACCCGGCTTCACTCTGTGCATGAATACAGTATGGAATTTTATAGCACGTTCGTCTTAAAGACAAGAGCTGATCCGTTTGACAATGAAGGGGTAGAGTTCCGTTGTGGAGGGACCACATACCGGATCTCAATCGCTCAATTCGAGGCTCTAGTGGGGTTGTACTAAGAAGAAGATGCTGGTGATGAAGAAAACACCTGCGGTCTCCGCGAGATTAAAGAAAATGACCGCCAAGCTGCTTGGGCTCAAATCAGGGAAGGCAACTACAACCCGAGCCGAACTAAGAGCACCCAGTTGAGAGACCCTCTTTACCGCTACATCCACAGGGTCCTCACCTACTCTCTTAGCCAGAGGCACGACAGCAGCGGTGTTGTAGGTTTACGGGATCTGCTAGTCCTCCATTGCATCCACAACCAGGTCAACCTTGATGTTCCATACCTTCTACTCCGAAACATGCACTGGAACCAGCTTGCCACTCCCCCGACTCCTATCTTCTTTGGAGGGTGGATATACCGCTTCTTCAAAAACTTCGTGCATATGCCGAGGTCCTTCCGCAAACGACCATGGTCGGGGAAAGTGGACATGGTCATATGCCGTTCCATGAACTTGATCTACGAAGCAGAAGACTGGACGGTCAGTTTTCAAAGAGTTCAAGGGCATGCATGGAACCCGCAGGAAGCACTCATCTTACACGCTCCACACATCCGTCCTCCTCCTCATTACCACTACCAGCACCAGGGTGATCCGGGTCAATCCTCCTCTCAAGGAGGCAGTTTTCCTAACTTTCAAAGCTTACATGATTTATTGCAGGAAAACCTTATGTGCACCAGGAACACCTACAACATGGCCAGCAACACATACGTCCGGGTCGGAGCGATAGAGAGAAATATCTCCGACACGCAGGATGACATTGGGAACATCCGGGAGTATATGGCGGGCCACAGAGGAGGAGGTGATGATGAAGACGAGGACATGGATTGAGTGGGAGGAGTTGGAGGTAGCGGTACACGGTTGGAGGTCTCACAGGTTAACCCCCTTATCTCAAAAAACAATTTCATGGCCTGCGTGCCATTTGTTGAACAATTTACTTTCTTTAAAACTTTTTATTTTCTGCATTTCTTTTTTCTTTTTAACTTGTGACGTGGATGATGAACTTTGGTAATTTAGGATGTTGGTTATTGTTTGGTGTGGTATTTATTAGTTAAACAGGTACATACGAGGCTTAGAGCACTAAACATTAGTGCTACTAAAGCCGGGACAGCAAAACCGAAGCTAGAAACCTATTTTACACTTTTGTAGTTTGTCCACATGGGGTCGTGCTCAGCTCACACCGCCCATCGCCCAGACCTGTTGTTTGTCAAAATTATGCAGACTTTTGCTTAACACGGGGTCGTGTTCACCCGACACACCCCCGTGTCCACCTTCTGTAAGTTCTCGTTACTGGCAATCTGTACACGGGGACGTGTTCATTCCACACGGGCCCGTGTCCAGGTGTCCAGTAACAGAAAAATTTTGTTTAACACACCTTTTTACGCATTCAATGAACCTAAAAACTGATTTTTGGGACATATTGAGGACAATGTGTAATTTAAGTGTGGGGGGATGCTAAAACCTTGAATTTTGCAAGTTCTAATTACAAGCTTTACACAAAACTCTATTGGAACCGCTAAACACCCCAATTTTTTTCAAAAAAAAAAAAAAAAAACTTTTCATTTTTTTTACTTGTCTTGGTTTAAATTAGGAATAACAAGTTCTAAAAAGGTTATATTTTTATAAATTTACTACCGATAGCGTCGTGATAAAAAGAACCAACATAAAAAAATTATGAAACGACATGACAAATCTAGTTAAAATTTGATTATATATACTTGATCACATTAAAAACCCATTCCCACAAAAAGTGAGTTTTGAGCCTTTATTGAGCATACAAATACACATCTTTAAATTAAATGCTCATTTTTCGTTTCTTGTGTGAATAGCCGCTTGGTTTCTTACGACTCTAGAACTTGCCATGAAGATATATTCCCGGTACTTACCAACTTAAACCCAAGTAAGTAAATGATGGAGGCATTAGGACTAACCCTTTTTATTTCAACACCATTATTTTTCTTTTTTTTTATATCACCTACCCAAAATCCCCCTAGTTAACCCCTTTGAGCCTAAATCTTTTCATTTCTAAACCCAAAACAAACACCCTTTACCCACCAAAACCCTTTTTATTTTAAACCCCTTTATTTTAGTACAAAGCTCGGTTTTCTTGTGACATCTTTATTATGAAAAAAAATTGATGAAGTTTAGCAATAAAACAAACAAGTTCATCAAAAGAAACCTTGTTTGAAAAATGCTTCATTAGAATAAAAAGTCACAAAAGCAAAATGTTTTACGAAAACCGACGCTTTCTACGCCTTTTCGCCATTTTCTACTAACCACTAACCCAAAACCACCTACCTTTAACCCAAGCCTTACCCTTTTCCAAAGTCCTCTTGATATTTACAAAGGTTTATAGTTAAAAAGGATGAGGATTGATCGCTTGGCAAGCATATGGTAGAAGTAAGTTCCATGCCGGTCTCGAGTGTTTCACAAAAATACATCTTCGACCGAGTGTTGAGTGATCCCCTGTGAGGTATGTGAACTTGTATATAAATGGAATTTTAAAGAGGCATGTTATGCCCAAATAAGTAATTTCTCTTATGCAATGTTCTAAATAAATCATAACAAATAGGATTGTAAATAACATAAAAATAAAACATAATAAAGATCTTGGAATCCCGACACACAAGAAAAGCCCAAAACCTTCTCTTCTACCCATTCCATTTGGGTGTGTAAGCCACAAAATAAAGAGTTTTGCTTGATGACAAACAAAGATTCAAGTGTGGGGGTATTTGATCTGTGTAAAATGCAACATATAAATTACATCAAATGAGGCATAAAACTAACCCTTTTTAGTACTAATGTTGGAAAAAGTGTGCTTTTGTCTTCCTTTTGTATTTTCAGGGTTAAATGAGCTTAAATGAACAAAAGAAGAAAAAATGCAGCCAAATCTAACAATAATACAAGAAAAGGAATAAACATGGCATGTCCGACCCCTCGACAACATCTTCCCAAGCAAAAACAAGACATCAGAAGGCTGAACACGCCCTGTGCTCATTGAACACAGGGGCATGCCTAAGTGTCTGCAAAAAGACAAAGCTGTAGAAGCTTCTATTTCCCAACACAGGAGCGTGGCCAGCGGACACGGGGCCGTGGCCAACGCTAAGATTCGCAGAATCCAAGCAAATCTTAATAGTACAAATACACTTCTGCACACGGGGACGTGCCCAGCGGACACGGGGGCGTGGTCAACTAATGTAGACAAACTGCACTTAATGAAGAAAGAGAAGATGGGTGGACATGGTGCAGTGCCCAGCGGGCACGGGGCCGTGTCCGGGCTTCTGTGCAGGCTATAAATAGGGGTGTTTGGTTCATTGCAAAGGCATCCCTTGACAAACCACCTCTCTCCCACTTCACCCACACTCCACCACCATCACAACACCCACATCCACCACCATCATCCATCATCCATCATAGAGTGTGTGTAGCAGTCTCGGGATCCAAGATTGATAGTAAGAGTTCTTGACAATCAAAGGCCATGTTTGCCTAAGTCTCTTACATCAATTGGTGAAGACAAGCATTTAGTGTAATACTTTTGTTTTTTTTATCTTTTTGCACTTTTTATTTGGTTTTGTATTAATGACTTTAATAACTAGTTTCTTATGTTGAAGGTGAAACTTCCTTATCATTTGTCCGTGGTGTCTTGGCATTATTTTACTGTCTATATAAAATAAAAGATTTACACCATTCATATCTCCACGGTCTATATGGAGATATGTTGGCTACCTGGTCGGGGGTTAAGGGAATGGTTTGGTAAGCGTCTTGCCGTGTTCAGTGTACAGATCCTGCAAGGACCTGGGTCAAGTTTAGTAGGACCTCTTTCAATACCCATTGGTATTGGATGGCGGGGGTCCAAACTCCTTGATCCCCTCATATGTAAACTACTATTAATACATTAACCCGACTACTTAGGATTGTATCCCTGCTGAATCAAACTACTTAGCCGAGGGTAACGTCACCTTCAAAAGAGGGGCCTACCATATTACGCATTAATAACTTAATTAATTATCTTCCAATAATCCAACCCTTTAGGATTGTATCCTTGCTCACTCAAACTACTGGGTTGAGGGTAACGTCACCTTCAAAAGAGGGGCCTACTACTATAACTAAGATAATCTCTTAAAAAGTGCAAAACTGCGGAAAACATCAAAGGTTACACTAAAGGCCAGTCGGATCCAAGTGATTCATCTTGTCTATCTGTTTTTATTTTTTTTTTATTTCAGCATTCTTAGTTAGTTTTATTTTCTTGTTTAAAAACCTTTTTCTAAATTTTTGCTTTGATTAGACGTTGAGGATAAACCGGTACTAAAAGTTATTGTGTCCTTGGACGACCTCGGTATCTTACCAATGCTATACTACGCTCACGATGGGTGCACTTGCCCATATGTGTGTTTAGTGTTAGTAAAATATCGTGTTTTATAAATTTAAAACTTGACTAAAGTGTTAAAAAGGGCTTAAAATATACTTAAATATATATCACACCTAACGCACATCAATGTCTGAGGGAGAATCACCGGGGGAGGTAAATAAAGTCCCACATACCTCTACCCCCAACACCAGCCAAACTCTAGTGGCTATACCAACAACTCCAGGGAGCACTCCGATAGGGACTACGTACCCTGAGTTCCTCTCCTTCCAGACACCGACCCCGTCTCGTTCAGGATTACTGCCTCCAAATGTTGATGCGTCTAACACTCCCACACGTATCAATCTCACACCGGAGGGGGTCGCCAACAATTTCCTACAGTTAAGGTCCCTCCTTAATCAGCATGTAACCAAGGAAAGGTAAAAAGGGGTTAGGATCCGTTTAGACTATGATGAACCAGAGCCATCATTGTCTCCTGGACCACCGGCTCTCCCTTTCACAAGCTCACAACCAGCTGTGTCTAGGAATGAAGCTGGTCCTAGTCGCCCACCTCTGAATCCCAGTCCATATGCGTTTATAAGGCCAGACCCAACATCTTTCCCTTTGTTTTCTTCCCAACGAACGGCCACCGGTGCACCGTTGGGGCATGAGTTAACTTTGGATCAGTTGCTGCAATCCCCTGTTACAAGCCTTCCACCTCCAACAACCACTGCATGGGAGCAAGCCTTTTCTGTCCTCCCCTTGGCACGAAGTGCCGTAATGACTGCTCCTATGGGGGTTAATTATGCAGCTACACCTGAAAGCCTTCAAGGCTTTAACCTCATGCCGCAAATGATGGCCCAAATGATGGCAAGCTTCCCCTGTCATCACTTCATCAACCAAGTGCTTGCCACTCAAGGGAATGCCAACGGCAACTCAGGCACGAGAATGGAAGAGCATGTGGCCAAGCCATACAAGCCAAGCAATTTGGCATGTTTTTCCCAACAAATTGCTGATACTGATTTCCAGACTAGAATAAAAATGCCTTCTCATATAAGAACATGTGATGGAACGGAAGATCCGGAAGATCACCTCCAGATCTTAACCGGGGCAGCCAGGATAGAGAAATGGTCTAACGCTGAATGTTGCCTGATGTTCATGCAAACCCTCGTGGGTTCTGCAAGAATCTGGTTCAATGACCTGCCAGCCAGAAGAATTCGAACCTTCGACGATTTAAGTAAAGGTTTCTTGGCTAATTTCTCACAGCAAAGGAGATACGTGAAGGATGCCACCGTGATCTTTCAATTTAAACAAAAAGATGATGAAAGTCTCAGGGACTTCAATGAAAGATACACGAAAGAAGGTGTTGGTGCATCAAATGTCTGTTAACTTCGTCTTAATCGAGTCTTATGTCTAGATAGGATAAACGAGCACACAACAGGGTTGAAATTAGGGTTTTATATGTGAAAGTGGGTAATTCCGCTTGAAAGTGTCAGTGACTAGTTCAAGCGAAATTAACTAAGTTAATTCCGCTTGAAATGGGCAATGGTAGGTTCAAGCGAAATTACTAATTCCGCTTGAAACTCGCATGTCATGTTCAAGCGGAATCAGAACATTATATAAAGGTGTGTGCTGAGTTCATTTGAAGAAAAATTATAGGTGTGTGTTTGAGAGGCGAGGTGCTGCCAAATTGTAATCAGATCTGTAAAAGCTCAGGAAATCAGTAATAGATAAAGATTAGAAAGTATCAAGCTGTATTGACATCATTTACATTGATTCTGCCTTTGTTTTTGATGATGAACTACTCAGATTGACTCGTTAGGGTCACACGACGATCCAACATGTGGTATCAGAGCTCAGGACAAGGCGTTCATACCAATTCAACTTGATTTCACTGGATTCTATCACTTCTACTTCTTCTTTTCTGATTTGAACAAAATTTATCGGTTGAAATGGCTTAAAAATCACATATATCAAGCGAAACATAGTTTTAACTAATCCGTGAAAGATTTGGACCTTAATTCGAACCAATTTTGATAAAAACTTGTAATTCCGCTTGAAAAACTGTTCGAACATGCTGACATCATCCTAATTCCGCTTGAACTTGCACGTATAATTTCAAACGAAATTAGCTTCTTTTGTTAATTTCGCTTGAAACTACAGTTGATTTCATACGGAATTACCTATTCCGTTTGAAAGTTATTGTCTGATTCCGCTTGAAATCAGATTCCGCTTGAAAGTTCAAACGAAATTAGTGATTTCGTTTCAAAACCTGATTCCGTTTGAAAGTTTCGAACGAAATTAGCTATTCCGCTTGAAAAGTCTTATTCCGCTTGAAAAGATATTCTGCTTGAAAAGCTGATTTCGTTTGAGATAATTCCGTTTGAAACTGTCTTTTTCAAAATAAAAAATTTTCTAAGTGTTTGTTGATCATTATAGGTACTTGAAAGATGGATGAGTTCATGAATCCGTTCTGTGATGTTTTTGCTTTTACTGGAAACGGTGGAGATGATATTTTTACCGACACATCAAACAACACAAATGAGAAAGCTCCGAATGCGAGAAAGACTCTTTCTGATGCATTAAGTGTTGAGAGTGCTTATGGAACGTACAACAAACCTCCTAAGTTGATGGCTATTGAAGATTACAATAGGTGGGCTACAAGATTTGACGAGTGGCTTCAAGCTTTTGCATATCCAAGCTGGAAGAGTTTAAAGAATGGTTACGTTAGAGGAGGACGTTTTGGTGAAAGTCTAACAGATAATGATGAGATTGAAAGTTATGTTGCTGAACAAAAGTGCATCGCGTTGATTCATCAGTCTGTGAGAGATGATCTAATTTCGTTGATTGAATATGAAAATTCAAAAGATCTTTGGGAGAAACTGAGGGTAAAATGCGTAGGTAGTGCTGAGATAGTCAAAAACAAAAAGAAACTGTTAAGAAAAGAGTTTGATTTATTTGGTTGTTTAAAGAACGAGTCTGTTTCCAAGATGATTGAGAGATTCGGGCATCTGAAATTGGAGCTGGAAAGACACAAAATTGTATATACTCAAGAAGAGTTGGTTGATAAACTGTTCGACTCGCTGCCGAATGAACAAGATTGGCAGTACTTTGCATTAATGTTGAAGAATACAATCAAGTCTGAAGAGTTGACAATGGATCTGCTTATCGAAAGACTGGAGAGTCACGAGTTGGAGATCAAGAAATCTAGCAAAGTCAACAACTCATCTTATCAGCAGAATGTGGAGTTGTATTACAGAGGAAATCAACCAAAGACTGGTTCTCCAAGAACAGCATTTTCTGCAGAGAGTTCAAATAATGTGAATCAAGAAACTCCTCACAGTGGTTTTCATAGTGGATCTTCTTCAACAACTCCAAGCCAATCTGCATCAAAGAATCTGTTCCAATGTAACATTGCTGTGGATCTGAAGAACGCTCAAAATTTCAGTGAAGAGTCAGCAAAACAACAGATGGTGTTCTTAGCGTCGGTGTTAGAATCGTACGAGAGCCTCGTGGCGGGCAAGATTGGAAACACCAACCTGACTAAGGAGGACTATGATCAAATAGATCCTGAAGAGATGGAACTGATCGATATCAGGTGGTGTATGGCCAGTTCAGTCCGGAGAGCGCAACGGTTCATGGAGATTACTGGGAGACATTCTATCGGTGGGCCGTCCACAAAACATGGCTTTGACAAATCAAAAGTCACGTGCTTCAGGTGTAAACAAAAAGGACATTTCAAACGTGAATGTCGTAACGCTCCTGCTGATGATACTGCAAATCCATTCCACGAGGATTACTACAAAAGAGCGATCTATCATCAGAATAAATCAGAACCGCCTAGAATGAAGCAGCTTGAGGATGCCCCCAAAGAAAAATCAAGAGCTCTTGCTGTTATTCATGATGACGAAGGTTTTGATTGGAGTGAACTGCTACCAGAGGAAGATGCAGTAGGATTCGCTTTTGTAGCAGAAAAGAATATTCCTTACAAAGACACCAGAAATGAAGAAGAAAAATACCTCAGTAGAAAGAGTAGAGCAGAATACAAGATGATCAGATTATCTAAGGTGTTCAGTGAAGCCAAGAGAGCAAAGAGATAGGATGCTGATAGAGAATGTTACCTTGATCCTCAAGGAAACATTGCTATTGATACGAAAACTCTTAGTCTAGAAGCTTTCATTGAGGAATTCGCTGAAGAAGAAGAAGCCTTACAGAGAGAATGGTGGGGAGGTGGAGAAGAGAAAGAAAAAGAAAAAAAGAGAAAGAGAATGAGTCGCAGTCTAAGAAGATTGATGATGGGATTATTGATACTTCACAAGAATTCACCGCTGAAAACTTGGGGAAGATGGCTGACACAGTGCTTGCTGCAAAGGAACTTGAGGTAGACTCTAAGTCTAAAACTGAGTCTAAAAGCAAGGTCAGTCCAAACATTTCAACAAGAGAGTCAGGTAAGAAAGTCAAAGGTGATAGTGACTGCAAAAGTTGCATGAAAAACTGCAAGTTTTGTAGTACACTCACTTACTTTAGTGATACAAAGGTTGAAGAACTGACAACAAGAGTCAGAAAGGTTGAAGATCAGATTCTAGACCGTGATAAAATGCTAAAAGCTTCAAATGATCGAGCTAAAAATTTAACTGAGAAAATTGAAAATGATAAAATTGAAGTAGAAAGAATTAGGAAAGAGAATGAAAAGCTAATTCACGAAAATCGTCAACTCTCAGAAAATTTTGACAAACTAAGATTTGTTTTACTCGGATGGAACTGGGGTTGGGTATCATCAGGTTCCACCGCTAGTGTTAAACCATTTTTCAAAGAAAACATCCGGGTTGGTTAATGATGAAGATGAAACAAAAGAAATAAAACTTCCAGAGTCAATTGATGTTACATTTTCTTCATCTGATGATAGTGTTCAAACTAAGATTGTGAAAGGCATGGTTGAAAGTGTTTTGAAGTCTGATAGTGATTCTGTTGAGGATGGAGAGTGTTTTCTGAACAATTACATTTCGAAACCAAAATCCAAAAACAACTTAAATGAAGAACCTACTCTTGTCATGTACAAGATGTCGGGATCAGATAAGTTGTATTCGAATTCTGAGTTTTCACTGGAGAATGTTAATGTTGCTAAATTGACAAATGTGTTCAAATTGGTTGAAATTGATCTGTCTGAGATTGAAGGTCTAAAACAGACGAAGAGGCAAATGAATTTTGAAAAAGATAAAGCTTACTACAAGAAACCTGTTGTTCCACTACGTTTTTATAACAAAAATCGAAACAGATGGTCGGGTGGTTATCAGGGTGGTAAGAATTATCAGAAAAAGAATGTTCAAAACAAGAAGTTTTCTAATAAAAAGGTGTTTGTGAACAGTTCAAGTTCACTTTCTGATGAAGAATCTGAGATTTTTTCAAAATCAAACAAAGAGTTCTTTGAGAAGAAAGCATCGCAGCCTCAGTCTGAAGGCAAAAGTCGGGTAGTTGACACCCGAACATGCTTCAAATGCAATCAAGTTGGACATATTGCACGAAAGTGTACCAACTTGAAGCCTAAGACTGAAGTTGTTAAGATTGAGAAAAAGAAAGTTGATCCAAAAGGAAAAGCTCCAATGGTTGTTGAGAAAATTTTGAAAAACGAGAACGCAAAAGTCAAATCTAAACCTGTTAAGAATGTGGTAACTAAAACTGACAAATTCTACAAACGGGTTGCGTCATCTCAACAAACATGGAAGCCAAAAGTTGTTGAAAAGAAATCAAGTTCTTCAAAACCACAGGTTTCAGAGTCAGAAAAACAATCGTCTTCTACCACACCGGTAAAGATGAATGTTCCTTTGGATCATTATGAGAAACTTGAATTACGAGAGGCTACTACTTCTGAAAAGAAGAATGTACCAAAGAAAGACCAATCATCTGGTCAACCTTCTCAAAATGATTTATTTTTATACAAAAAGGTTGAGATTGGGTCCGAGGAGAGCTTAAAGGTGAATGATAAGAATTTTCTGCCACTTTACACTGCTAAAACAATGTAAAGTTACCCGAGTCAAAAGAGGCTTGGGTAGCATCCAAATCTAACTAAAGTATTTGTGATATGTGCAGGAGCTTCCAAGACCCGTTTCGCGATGGATTATGGATAGTGGAGCTTCTCGGAACATGACGGGGAAAACAGCCCTGTTGTACGATGTGAGAAATTTCAAAGGAGGTTATGTAGGTTTTGCAAGCAATCAAGGTGGTAGAATAGTTGGTGAAGGAACGTTATCCAATGGGATTGTTATGTTTGAAAGAGTGAATTACATCGCCGAGCTTGAGAATAATCTTCTGAGTATTTCTCAGATTTGTGATAGAATGTATACCACTCACTTTACTGACAAAGAATGTTTGATCTTGAAACCAGGATTTGTTATTCCTGAAGAATGGATTATCATGAGAGCACCAAGAGTCAATGATCTGTACGTGTTGGACATGAGTGTAACAACTACAACCATGGGTCAGGCTCATTGTTTTGTGCCAAGAGCAACGGAAAAAGAATCAAAGTTATGGCATCGAAAGATGGGCCATATTCATCTCCAAAAAATGAATCACCTGGTGCATAACGACTTAGTTACTGGTGTTCATGTGAAAGGTTTTCATCTGGAAGGAGAGTGTATCAGTTGCATCAAAGGAAAGCAAAAGAAGAAATCCCATCCTAAAAAGAAAGTTAACTCAGTCTCAAGCCCGTTAGAGAGAATTCATATGGATCTTTTTGGCCCAGTGAATGTCAAAAGTATTACTGGTGATCTTTACTGTCTAGTAGTAACCGACGATTACTCGAGATTTTCATGGGTTTCTTTTCTGAAAACAAAGGATGAAACTTTCGAAAGCTTGATGGCGTTGTTCAGAAAAATTGAAAACTTGTACCAAACACGAAAATTGAAGAAAAATTGATACGCTTGAAGTACAAGACGTCATCAACCGAGGAAGGCCCATATTGGATAACCCCTCTGATCAAAATTCCTCATGAATGGTGAACTGCCGAGTGATCAAGTAGAAGCCGAAAGGGTTTGAATAAAGTCAAGACAATATGTGGTACAAGAAAATATCCTTTATAAAAAAGGATACCTTGCTCCATTGCTTCGCTGTGTTGGCCTCGAACAAAGTCAATACTTGATCAAGGAAGTCCATAAAGGAATTTATGGAGCTCATTTCGGCCCAAGGTCAGTAGTGCCAAAATTAATGAACCTTGGATATTTCTGTCCCACAACACCGAGATGCAAATGAACAGCTGAAAAAATGTGAAGCCTGTCAAATACACGTCCCAGTGCCAAAAAGCCAAAGCATGACTTGGTTCCAATCTCATCTTCTTGGCCATTCCACAAATGGGGAATGGACATTGTTGGACCGTTCCCTCCAGCCAAATGAGGAGTCAAATTCCTTCTAGTGGTTGTTAACTACTTAACTAAATGGTCGGAGGTGAAACCATTAGCAAAGATAACAGGAAAGCAAATCATTGATTTTGCATGGGAAAACATCATTTGCCGATTTGGGTTACCAGGAGTATTGGTCACGGACAATGAAAAACAGTTTGCTGAAAAGCCTTTCAGCTCATGGAGCAAAGAGTTCCGAATAGCACAGGTCCTTAGCTCAGTGGCCTACGCTCAATCCAACGGCCGGGTTGAAAGAACATATCGAAGCATTGTGGAAGGCATCAAAACACGATTGGGAAAGCATGACGCCAATTGGCCTGAAGAACTCCCAAACGTATTATGGGCAATCAGAACCACTGAAAAAACAAGTCACAAGAAAACACCTTATAGCTTGGTGTTCGGATCTGAAGCTGTAATCCCAGCAGAAATAGGAGTTACAACAAAGAGAACGTTCAACATTGATCTAGAAGCAAACAAGCAAGAGACGATGTTGAACTTGGAACTCCTAGAAGAAGCATGGGATCAAGCAGCCATTCAAGAAGCAAGATACAAACAAAATATGGAATCCTACTACAATGCCTGAGTAAAACATGAACGATTCAAGCCTGGAGACCTAGTCCTCAGAAACAACGAGGCAATCAAGAAAGAAAGCCAAGGGAAACTTGGTCCTAAACGGGAAGGACCATATGCCATCCTCGAAGCTCACAAAGGAGGATCATACAAGCTAGCTGACTCAAATGGAAAAAAGCTTCCCAGGCATTGGAACGACAAAAACCTTAAAAGGTTCCATATTTAAGAACATGTATTAGAAAAAAAGATTAGCAAAGTATTGTTTTTGTTCCTCTGTAATTCACACACTTTGATGAATGAACAATGAGGTTCTTGTTAAAATTTGTCTTTCTATCCTATAATCAGGTTGAGAACCTAGCGAAAAACTCCATGACAAGGGTCATGTAAGGGGATGAGCTCCAAGGCCACATCACTCAATAGGTTCAAGGGTTGATTGGACCCATATAAGGGGTGAGTTCCTATATCAATACAACTCCATGAGACTTAGATTTTTTTTAACAAACTTGTCTCATAGACGGGTCTGAACAGCCTTCACCATATGTTTCTTAAGCCTTAGAAAATATTCCAAAAAACAAACTCTAAACAGGCTTACGAACCAAAATCAAACCAAGTAAAAATGATAAATAGGATAAGTGTTATGCCTTCTTGTTAAAAAATGCCAAGGCTAAGTGACTGTAGCACTGAACCCTTCAAGGTATAAATAACATAAGGAAAACAAACCACCAACAAAGACAATTACACATACAAAACTACAAGGAAAGGAACAAAACAACAACACAAAAACGAAAGGTTGTATGTAACTTAGAATCAAAAATACATAGTAAAGCACCAAGTCACAAACATCAAGCGACACCCAGAAGCCTTGAAGGCTTCAAGCCACAAGTTGCTTAACCAAGTTTCTTTAGAAAATATACAACTAAGGCAACATAAAAAGTCACAACATAGCACAAGTACTGGAAGTTAATAGCATAGCATAATAGGCCTTAAGGGCCTTAAAACCTACAAATCATTCAACAAATCCTCCAAGACTTCAACCACCACAGGGACCGAAGCGGTTCCCTCCCAAGTTACAAGTTTAAAATCATACAAAACATACAATTGTTATAAGTGCTAAGAAAGCTACGAATATATTGTTTAAACACCAACATAAGGCTTTGAAACCCCAGAACCATCACCTTTAACCTTCTTGTCCTTCTTTGCTTTCTTGGCCTTAGGGCCACCATCACCTCCAACCGCTGAGCCTTTGAGGCTTGCTTCTTTGGAAACATCGGCATCCTCTGAGAAAGTCTCTTCACTATCACCTGAACGAGAACGCTTCTTGGACAGGGAATCAAGCACTTCAGCACAGACCTTCTCATTCAGCCCAGCTGGTTTCAGTCCCTGTAAGACAGAAAGGGGTTTACCAAAGCAAGATGAAACTTCACTTACATAAGGATAAGTCAGCCTTTCCATCTGTTGAACAAACTCCTTAAAAATTCCAGAAGCTTTAGGGCGAAACAAAGGAGATTGTTCTAAGGCTTGACTAGACTTGTGAAGGTTGAAACCAACAACCAAGCCTAAATGTTTCCCATAATTCAGCAATTTGGTATAAACCTCCCCAAGGGCAGAGTTAAATTCATTAGAGTGAAGGAGATAAGTGACAACCTGCTGGAAGCCTTGCTCGATAAGCCACTGGTTATCATCAGTAGCCTGAACTACTGAAGCCTTCAAGCCTTCCTTTTCTTCAGCAAAGTCTGTCTTCTGAACATCCAAGGCTTCCCTATCAGCCTTCAGCATCAACTTATCTGCCTCAAAACTCTTCTTCAAATCATTAATTTCAATCTCGTGCCTGCGGGTCAACTCACCAACCTTCTTAACCCAAGCTTCATCCTTCTTTGAAAAACCTTCAATGTCATTTTTCATAGCAGCCATGGAAGCCTTCATCTTTTCCTTCTTCTTCGAGAACTCTTCATACTCCTGCATTCCTTTGCGAAAGCGAGTGACACCTTCAGCTACTAGGGCAGAAAGGTTGCAAGAGCTCAATATCAACCTTGAAAGCATGGTGTCACCCTCTATCTCTGATATAGCACCTCGGACACCGGGAGGAGCAAAATTAGCTAACACGTCAGCACAAACACTTGCATCTTTAAAATTGTCCCCAACCTTAACACTCTAATTAGGAACATAAACTTCATCTTCACTTAAGCCTTCAACATCCTTGCTTGATGAACCTTGAACAGGGGTTATTGCAACCTTCTTACCTGAAGCTTACTTTTTGCCAACAACAACCAAATTCTTCCCTTTTTCAGCATCAGGGCCATGACCCTCAGAAACTTCAATGTCGTCGCTCAATTCCACAGGATCAGAGGAAGTGGATTGAGCAGCACTCTTCAACATACGACGAGTCAAAGTCTTAGGAACAGCATTCTTGGAAAAACCCTTGACATTCGGAACACTAACATACCCCACATCTCCAAATCTTTGCTCGAAACCCCTAGCAACTGCATCATCACCCTCTGCAGCTTTAGCATCCGTAAAAAAAAACATCTGATGTATCGTCACTCTTAACAAAATCCAATGCATACATGACTGCAAAATTCATAAGAAACAAAAAATAAGCAAACAATTCAAAGGAATGCAAAAAGGTAAAGCAGGGGAAATGCATACCCTGACCACTCCTCATTAGAACCGGATCCCGATCAGGCTTATCCCACAATTTGCTAATACCCAACAAAACTAGCAAATGTTCAGGAAATGGCTGAACCCTTGAAGGGCATTGCTAGATGGCTTTAAGAAAATAATCATTCAAATCAGACTCTGAGGGTTCCGGTTCATTGAGAATGGCATCTGGGTGTCTCCACACCATTTTAAAGGGAACAATAGAATCTGAAACCCAGAAGAATCGATCTTTCCAAGCACTAAGGGTGGTAACCATGGAAGAAATCAAACAAGTGTCGACTTTGGAAGTTTCGAAAGTAAACCAGTCACCCTTCTTCGCCAAACGGAAGAACCGGCGAAACAAAAATAAAGAGGGATCATAACCAGAGGCCTGGCATAACACTTCAAAGTGTAAAACCCTAGCCATACCTTTGGGATGAATTTGACCAAACGGAACACAATAGTATTCCAAAACGTTCAATACAAAGGTTGAGAATGGATGACGAAGGTTAGAAAACTCAAAGTGGCGACAATATAGAGCAATCGACCTGGAAGGACACTGATCAACGGACTTGTCACAACCCGGTGCAAACGGATTGAATTTTAGACCAATGCCCCACTCCATACAAAAGGCCTCTACTTCCTCTTGAGTGAGGCGAGAAAAACTAATAGAAAGATCATTACGTGCACCCATGATCAAAACAAAGAACAGAAAAAACGAAGAAAGAAAAGTAATGGCTAACCTGAATGAAGGAAGGAATAACCGGAACTCTTGGAGAAGATAAGTGAAAAGATTATCAATTGAAAGTAAATAAGAAATAAATATTAAAAAGGAAGTTATGATTACCTATTGTGTAATTACAACCGCCGACTAAAAAACTGCCACCCATCACATCAGTTGTCAGTTCAAAATTTTAACTCTCAACTGCTCCCAACCCTTGAAGCCTTCAAGCAAAAAAAAACAATGTGTAAAAGTCAGAAGCATTTGAGTATACACCCCAAACACCTCTGACTTGGGGGGTAGCCCAAATACTCAATAATATGACTAAAACACATAACAGCTCAAAAGGTTAAACGGTTAAAGGGCTCAAAACCCGCGAAGCATTGTGAGCAGAAGAGAACAAGCACAATAATCAGTCACATCAACTGATATCTCACCAACTCAGCCGCAAAAGTAACGTGTACAAAAGAGAACAGTCTTTTGTCCGCAGGTCCAAAGCCTTCAACCACCAAAAGGGTAAGCCTCCTACTGCAGCAAGGTTCACTAAGTCAAAGGTTTCCCCTTTGGGAAGAAACCTTCTCTATAAATGACATGTCACATCATTCATTTCGGACAATCCTGATCAGTCCAGATATTCTTGGATCCCTGATCTTTACTCTTATCTTTCGAGAACTTGCTTCATGCACGTTTCTCTTCTTCACTTCAAATTATACAACTTACTTACCCTTACATCCGAGGCTGAATCTTCTTCAGCCAAAGATCCCAAGTAAGAATCATACATAACTAGTGAACCTCTTTCTACGTCTAGCAAACGTAGGAGGACCCCACGACCTGCGTTAGGCAAACTTCAACCCTTAAAGCCTTTTGCCTAACCCGTCTGTCCACTACTCAAGGTCTCGTATTTGTTGTAGCAACAAGTATATAAGATAATCTTTGTTAGAATTAGAGTTTTAGAGAATCTGGTGTATCATCGGGTGTTGGATTTTCCATTCTAGTTGACACATAACACATGGTTTGAGGATTGTGGTTACAATTTGTGGCATGAGGTTGAATATGATGTGAATGAAGTTTTTTTTTAACTTTTTAAGGTGAAATATAATAAGATAAGGGTATTTTAGACTTTTTACCGATCAACTAACGGTTGACTAACAGATAATGTTCTTATTGATTAAATCAACAATTACACGGACTTGATTGTTCATTTTTTTCCAAATAGGGACTTAACATGTCATTGGGTGTTTACCACATGGATTCAAATTGTAGTTTAGTCTTAATTGTATTTCCTTTTCGGACCAAAAAGCACTAAAAATAGTCTTTATGGAGTTAACGAGATCAAACAATTTCCTTGAACTGAGGTGAAGGTGAAGTGAATGGAGGAAAGGTGGATGATGTTCCACCTAGATGGAGTTGGGGGAATCTTAAAGCATACACCAAGGCTTAAGTGCCCATTGGTGGGAATATGACATCCTCAACCATCCACAATTGTCTTTTACCAACCTACATTGGATGTAATGGTGTTCTCCTTATTTGTTTATAAGGGTGAACGGGGTGGGTGCGGGGAAAGGAATGGGGTGGGCTTTCCCCGCTCGGCAACACCATTGCCGGCACTTCCCTCACCGTGCTGCATGCTTGAAATCGGGGACTTGTCACCGCTTGAGGGGAATTGTTTTTTGATTGTTGCTGCACATGAAACCAATACCAATTTTCCTTTCTTTTTTTAATGGTTTAGGTGAAACCACCTCTTGTGATTATTTGCTTGAGGGGAGTTGACATGGACGAATTTCATTGGCTCCGGTGAGGGGAGTTGAGGGGAGCACCCCTATCACTCTAAGGCAACGTTAAGTAATAGGGATGGAGTGGTCACGGTATCACTTTGTTGTGTGTTTTGATTTTTGGTTGATGTTTGCCTGTTTGGGTGGTGGAGATGGTTTGGGATTGGTTATTTGAGCTTTGTATTTTGTGTTTTAGGAGTTTTGATGAATCGTAGGTGAGGATAGGGTTGTAAATGAACCGATCGAAAGAATATTTACATCCCTTTCATCAAGTCTACCGTATAATTACATGAAAAACAACTAAATTCCCTTCTCCTTTCAATTAAATAATATTTTTTATACTCTTATTATTACATTTACTCTCTCGTCCACTCACAAACATTTTCAAAATATATTAAAAAAATATGGAGGGTGAACAGTGTCTCTCAAATATAGAGAAGAACAATAACATTTTCTCTCTCATCTATTCACAACCACTTACAACCACTTTTTATAATTTAAAAACCTCTCTCATACAATTTGATAAAAAGGATGTGAATCCCCTGAACCCACAAACGCACAAGCTAAACACCCCAAAACAAAGCCTCACAACTTAATGTCCATGGGATTGCCCTCCATCAATGCTCCATGGCACAGTATGGATGATTTTAGCTAGAACATTAAAATGTTTAATGTGTTATATATGTAAAAGAAATACGAATGACATTGCATATTTTTCAAAGGATAAAACGATATGTATTTAAAAGATACAGTAAGGGTAGTGGTGGATTTTATAGTTGTTTTTAAACTTTTAGCATGAGCTAGTAAAAACATTAATTGTTTATGTGGTACCATTGTCTATATTTCTCATGTTAATAGCTAGATATTCGACTACAGAAACATAACTCATATTTTATTTTCTTTATTTTGTGTTTCGTTTTCTCTATCGAATAAAATTACTATGGTACCATAATTTATTTCTTTAGTTTATGTTTTCTTATTTTCTTTTCGTTTGAGACGTGTGAATAACATTTTTGAAGTACAAGTGAGATATATACTGATCGAAAGGCTTGGTACTTTTGTTCCATTTTCATGTATCTTGCTTGGGTGGTTTCTCTTACATAAGAGTTATGTTTGAGTAGTGTGGTTTAAAGTTATGATCGAGAAATATTACATAAGAGGTTTTTTTTTTTTTTTTTTTTTTTTTAACGGTGACTTTCTTTTTGAGTGACTCAATGTCACACCGCCTAAACGGCGGCCCTAGCCAAGATCTGCCCAGACTATGTTGTCTTAACCAGGACCGCGCTCGGTTGGTCAGACTTGGTTACGGTGTTCCTCCAGAAACCGTACTCTGCCACCACACGAGATGTCTCGATAAAGTAACAGCTGGATGAAAACCGAGGTGCGGCTCAGGATCGAACCCCCTCGGTGGGTTTGTCCCCATCATTGCCCAACATCCACACAAATATGACATAAGAGTTATGTTTGAGTAGTGTGGTTTAAAGTTATGATCGACTAATATAATTTACAAAGTTCGGATTCTAGCATTGTGTTTTGTTAAAGAGTGAGTTACATTTGTTAAAAATACTTTTTTTATCCATGCTATTAAAAAACAAAAATAAATAAATACCGCCCCCAAAAAAATTTAATATAATAAAAATCTAATTCATTTGTGTATGAATAGACACACACATACCAATTTTTTAGAATTCTTAATTCACGGGTTTGGATAGAATCAATCATATGGCGAGTATTAAGATTACATGCATGAACTTGGCTTATTTTCAGTATTAATTAATTAATCACAATAATTAAATTGTCTATATTAGCTCCTAAAGTGTTCTCTCTCTCACACACAAACGAATGTGAAAAGATGTGATTTTTGTAAAAATATGTCAAGCATTTATTGGTGTTTTAAGACTGAACGGTGTGGTCAGCGTTGAAGTTGACGTGGAGCTTCAATCACGCCGACACACCGCCCCCTAACCCGGCGTGGAGGTGGCGTCAACATGGTGGTGTGGGTTTTCCACTTGTGTGGGAGGATGATGGTAGATGACGTGGAAGCATGCGATTGGTGGGTGGTGTTTGGGTTTGTTTTAATTGGTTAGTTGGATTTTATTTGTCTATTTTATTTTTTTAAACATCCCTTTCAAGTCACATTCACCATGTGCTTTTTTACCACGTCTCCTGCTGACTTGATTGCCAAGTGACGCACCATGCTCCCCCACAATGTGCAATCTAATGTTACACTAATGTTATTTTTTTAAATGGCCATTTTATTACGAATACTTGCCAGAGGCTAGAAGCATAGATTACAGGATATATACAAGGACATACATGGAAATTGAAATTACACCATTGATCGCACTCCAAAGATGGTAGTTTTGATCTATTTTTCACCATAGGAAGCCCTAGCGTTTTGATTTCCCGGACCATACTAGATGAAATCGCCTTCTTATTTGAGAATACAACATCGTTTCGAGTCTTCCAAATCATCCAGCATGTGAGTAATACTATTGTTGGCACCAGTGTTTTTTAACCTAATTTCCGGAGACTTGATTGTGGATGACGAAGAGATCCTTTGTTTGGATAGCGAAGATTGGAGGAATGTGTGCACCATGTTGATATCCCTTTGCCACACCACACTAAATACATAGCATCCGGTCAAAAGTGATCATGCGACTCATCGGCCAAACCACAAAGCTTGCAAACTGCTGATGGAATTGAGAGTCTTTCGTGTTCCAACGTCACGAGTGTAGGAGGACAATCTATGCTAGCCCTCCAACCGCAAATGTTCACCTTTTTAAGGAGCTAAGAAACCCAATCAAAGATCTGGTTCGAGGGAGCCCATCTCCGATCTGACAGTAAATGCCAGAGAGATTTGACAGTGAAGGAACCATCTGAGGCCTCCATTCACTTCCAACTATCCATACGATCCAAGAGAGTAAACTGAAAAAGTTCACAACACTAGGACAATTCATTTACCTCCTGGGCCAAGTATGGGTCACACTAATGTTATTAAAAATTGTATCACACGAGTAGTGGTGAAGGTAGGTGGTGGTGGTGGAGATGAGGTGGAAATGGGTGGTGGCAAGTGGTGGTCTTGGAGGTGAGGTGAGGTAGAGGTGATTAGTGGCGAGTGGTAGTGTTGGCTAATGGCGGTGGTGGTGGAGGTAGGTGGTGGTTGCTGATGGTGGTGGGTGGTGGGTGGTGATGGTTGATCGCGGTGGAGATGGGTGGTGATGGCTGATAGTGGTGAAGGTGGGGGTGAGGTGGAGGTGGAGGTGAAGGTGAAGTGGTGATGAAATTGCCACATACGCAGCCACCTCATCATATAATAAAGGTTTGTGCCACGCCAGCATCCACGACACCAAAAAAATAACTGGATTGGACCTCAGTTAGAAAATGCCCATTGGTGGACAATATTTTGAAAGGTGGGACCATCAGTGGTTATTTTTGTAGTTGGGACCGTTGTCGGCCAATGGAAAATAGTTAAGATTATTAAAATTTATTATTCCTTTAATAAACTAGTCAACTTCTGCGACCATCCTTCCTTTAATCCTTTCCATTCCAGTTTCATATTGCTATGTTATTCATTCTGCACCCAATGCCAAGAATTTGTTTAATGATTTTGTAACAAGTCTCACCAAAACTATTATTTATTATTATATTTAGTTCAATAGGAAAACTCAGGGGGGATAAACCCTAGTTACGATTATCCAAATAAAAAGCTGTCAAAATCGAATTTTACAATTCTGTCGACTCAGCAAGCCTACACATACACGAAGCTACCCTATGGTAGGTTATGACCCGTCGCGCCACGCGGGGCCCACGGGGGTACCCCTCGCGTCACGCGAGGGGGTCAAATTTTGACTATAAATAGTGGGGTTTGGGACTTGAATTTTGACACTTGAACAACGAAGAAATTCGTTATACACACTGAGATATAACAGAAACAGTTCTAAAACACACACGATCACAAATTGCTGCCGCAAAACAAGGTAATAACTCGATCGCTGCTACGATTCAATGTCCGATTGATCAAACTATCCAATGGATGTTTAAGTGCTGCCCACATTAGGGTTTATGCTTTGTCATTCGTTGTTAATTCAATGGATGTTTAAGTATTGCACTTTGTCATTCGATGTGAGGGTTTGATCTCGTGAGTTATCGTAAATGCTGTATTAGTTACTAACCTAGTTTTGTGTGCATTATTATTTAAACTAGGTTAACAAGGCTAATCAGTAGACTAGACTCTGTCCGTGTTAAATCTGCAATGTGAGTCATTCTCTTTTTATCAAAGTGCTTTATAAATTATTAAATATTTTCAAAGTTATAATTACAGTGATTAAGTATATGTAATCACCAAATTACAGCCAGTATGTGGGGTTTTGTATACATTACTTTATAATCGTCACCATTGGGGCAGCCAATGGGGGATATGACCATAGTCACAGATCCGGTCGAGTGACAAATACTGTGGGTAGTTGGTTGATATCAGAAACATTGTAATCTCTCTTAATACTGTAAATTATAATAAACGTGTCGTTTTAATAAATAGAATGATTCACCAGTATTTCCCGCTGACAAAACATTTTTCAAACATGTTTCAGGTAATCTGTTGTGATCCAGGAAAAGTGCCGTGAAGCACTGCAAGCTTAAGAAAGTGGCTCATTATAAAATAAAGAAACATGTTTTGTAAAATAAAGATTTCTCCGTAGAATCATATGATTGTAAATTACCGGGGTTTTATCCCGAGTTGTGAAATAAAATAATCGGGAAAATTATAGCTTTAAAAAGATCCTGATGATAAACTTCCGCTGTCAAACTCAATTAAATAAATACCACG
This sequence comes from Helianthus tuberosus, assembly GCA_030545235.1. Taxonomy (NCBI): domain Eukaryota; kingdom Viridiplantae; phylum Streptophyta; class Magnoliopsida; order Asterales; family Asteraceae; genus Helianthus; species Helianthus tuberosus. Next base: position 175,398,966 of record CM060352.1, read on the forward strand.
GGATTTTCTGTCCCGCGGCTCCTGAAACGGGTCAAACCGGGTCGGGGGCCGTGACAGAAAAAGCTGGTATCAGAGCCACTGAGTTAAGCTAATTAAGTATTTAGAAATACTTAATTTTTCCTGATTATTATTGTGTGATTATGTGTTTTATTAACTGACTAATTGTTAGTTACAGTATGGGTAAGCAAAAGCTTTCAAACATCTATCTTAAATTAGATAGGTCATCAAATGAGAAGGGAAGTTCATCCCAAACTCCTGAAGAAGGAATATTTGTTCGAAAAGCCCAATACGAGGAACCCCTTTCTCCTGATAAAAGAAGTTTGATTATTAGAAAAAGTCAGGAGAAATTAAAGAAATCCCGAGAAAAGAAAGTTAAACAGGAAACCCAGGAATTAATCAGTAAATCACCATGGGAAGACAATTTAGATGAAAAATGGGCGGATCTTTATATGCTAGCTACCGTAGCAGTAAATGCTAATCTTTAGAATACCATGACTCCGTATTAGCAACCTTATCACTTACAAGCCAGAAATATTGTCTAGTAAATAAATAAAAATTACAATAAAACCTAGTATGTTTAATTGTCAATTTTCCTTTGTATTAAATTAGTCACAGGGTATGCAATAATATTTAAAGGTTATCTATGAAATTTTGACTTAGCATTTTGTGTGTGTTTTGCATAATTGCTAAACAGCATGAGCGACTTGTCTGAAGCCCTTCAAAATCTAAATCTCTATCCGGTGAAAATAGAGGTTTCAAGAGATTTTAATAGGTACATACCCGATCTAGAAGAACCTATGGAATTCAATGCTCCACCTCCGAAAAAGCCAAAACCTCATAAAAGAAAGAGATATGTATGGGGGAGGCGTGTACGTAGGAAAAAGTCAGCCAAGAGACTTCCTAAAATAGAAAATCCTTTAGATAAAGGAAAAGGGATTGAAGTCAGGGAAGGTTCTAGGAAGATGGAAATAGAATTCGAAGAAATTTCTAGGCAGATGGAAATGGAGTTTGGAGAAGGATCTAGGCAAACCCAGAGAGAAATTGGGGAAAACTCTAGACAGACTGAGGAATTACCCTTTCAGGAGGAATTAGATCGTGCATTAGCAAGCTGTGATGTTGTCAGGCCTATTAATAATAATCTTTACCCTTTTCCTGCTACAACACAACTACCAATAAACTTAGAACCAGCTATTCCAGACCCTCTAATCCACTCCCAACCTCTAGGAATGGACGAGTGGTGGACTAACGACTGGCAGTTCCAAAACCTTATCAATAGTCCCTATACGTTTTTCCCTCAGTTCGATCCTGAACCTTTACCAAATCCACCGATGAGTAACGAGAATATGGATGAACTCCGCCATTTTGGCGAAGAGCTAATGGATGCTGGGAATAGTGTTAGTGCATTCATCTGTCGTCTTCGTCTTAGATCGAGTCTCGGGTTCATTGCGAAGTTGTTCAAGCATGATGTCATGATGACATCATCAACATGACATCATCACTGCATCATATACACAAGAGGACAAAACAGTTTCAGTTTATACATGGCTTTCGCTTGAAATTGTTATATTATATTTTTGGGTTTCGCTTGAATTAGGATAGTTGTAGGCTTTCGCTTGAAATGTTTAAGTGGGTTTCGCTTGTAGGTGTCTTCAAGCGAAACCTAATACACTATATATAGGTGGTTCATACTTGTCATTTGTAACAGTTTTCTCAGAGTGACACCGAAGTGCTGCCGGTATACCTTTCGATTGTAAACGCTGTTATATCAATACACAAGAGGTTTAAAGTGTTAAACAAGCTGTTTCATCGTCAGTTTCTTAGTTTCCGCCTCTGAAACGGATTAAATCTATTCTGAACGACTCGTTTGGGTCTCAAAACGATCCTACAAATAGGATCCGAGAGATAGGAGGACAAATCTCATGGAAATATGATGAGAGGGAACATCGTTATTAAAAATGCAAGTTGATGAGGGAGAAATGGGTTATAAGTCTGTGTTTGTATAATAACAGTAATATTAATTAAAATCAGTATGTGTAAAATAAACAATAAAACGGTTGTATATGGAAGCATAATATAATCTATAAAACCAATAAAAATTTAGAAAATTTACAATTTTGGTTATATATTTGTTTACGTGATTATGTGCGATTAATTGTGATATTAGATTGTTTCTTATTCTATACTAATTAATTATCTATAAATTAATTATCAGATGGCAAATATTGGTAATGAACCAGTAAATGAAGTAAATCAATCTGAGCAAAATCAGGAAGAGCAATTGTTAAATAGACAAGATATAGAGGATATCGTTGCTCAAGGAATAGCCAATGCTATTCCAACAATCGTTGCTGCTGCCCAGAAACCTGTTAAACCTCAATCAATCATTCCTAGTAAACGTACACAAGGCGACAATTTTAGTAATAGTATAAATGGAGGCGATAATCATATTAATAACAATAAGGATCTGCAAGCCCCAATTTTCAAGAAAAAGAAAGCTGCAACACCTGGTTGTACTTACAAAGAATTCCTTGCCTGTAAACCAGCTGAGTTTGCTGGTAACGAAGGGGCTATTGCAGCACTGCGTTGGTTAGAGAAAACTGAGGCAGTAATCACCATAAGTAAATGTGCTGAGGAAGATCAAGTTATGTATGCGTCAAATCTTTTTAAAAAAGGGGCGCTAGAATGGTGGAACACAGTGTTACAAGCTAAAAGAAGGATCGAGGCATATTCCATGAACTGGGAAGAATTAAAAATCTTGTAGAAAGAAAATTCTGTCCCGAGTATGAAAAAGATCAAATGGCAAATAAATTCCTAAACCACCGGATGGTAAATGTGGACTGTCGAGGATATACTTCGACATTCTTCGAATATGCTAGAGTGGTACCAACGCTGGCTTCGCCAGAGCCGGTACTCATTTCTCGCTATATTTGGGGATTAATTAGTGAAATCCGTAATATCGTTAAAGCTGCGAGACCTCGCACTATTGATGATGTGGTAGAATTAGCTAATACCCTCACTGACGAGCTGGTACGCACAAGGGATGAAAACAAGAAGAAGGAACTGGCTCAGAAAATTACCCAAGGATTTCGTGTGGGTAATAGTAGTAACTTCAAGAAAAGAGGAACAGGGCAATCCTCAACTCCTCAGTTCTGCAGGAATTGTAAAAAGAAACATTATGGAAGATGCAGTATAACCTGCAACTTTTGCAAAACTGTAGGATATCATGAAGAAAACTGCAGAAAGAAAACCATAACCTGTTTTAACTGTGGAGAAAATGGGCATTTTAAAACAGAATGTCCTAAATTGGCCAAACCAGCAGACACCAAAACCAAGGCGACCGACGGAGCTACTAAGAAGAATGTCAGAGCATTCTAGCTGACCACTCAAGAAGCAGAACTCTTTCCAGATGTGATAACTGGTACGTTCCTAGTTCACAACGTGTACGCAAAAGTATTATTTGACTCTGGTGCAAACCAAAGTTTTATAAATACTTTATTCTGCCAAGCTCTTAATTTACCCTTAACCAACATTAGGCAGATTTCTACAGTCGAAACCGCAGATGGAAATTCAGTTAAAATATATCAGGTTTTGCAAAAGGTAGAAATAGAACTTTCAGGTCATAAATTCTTTACAAACCTGTTACCTATGAAATTAGCTGAATTCGATGTTGTGTTAGGAATGGATTGGTTAATAGCCAACCATGCTCAAATCTATTGTGATAAGAACTCTATAGAAATTCAAGCACCTACTGGAGAAGTAATCATGATTACAGGAGATAAACCACGTAAACCCATGAAGTTCATATCAGTAATGAAAGTTGCTAGTTATGAACGGAAACAAGGAATAGTATATATGAATTCAGTAATCATTAGTACTAAGGATAAAGAACTTAAGGAAATTCCTGTAGTCTCAGAATATCCAGATGTATTCCCAGAAGAGTTACCAGGATTACCACCAGATAGGGAAGTAGAATTTAGGATTCATCTAATTCCTGAAACTACACCGATAGCCAAGGCACCTTATCGGTTAGCTCCTACAGAAATGTTAGAACTGAAAAAGTAATTAGATGAATTACCAAGTAAAGGTTTCATACAACCTAGTTCATCCCCGTGGGGAGCACCAGTGTTGTTTGTGAAAAAGAAGGATGGGTCAATGAGAATGTGTATTGATTATAGAGAATTAAATAAGATTACAATTAAGAATCGATACCCATTACCTAGGATTGATGAACTTTTCGATCAACTTCAAGGAGCTAGATACTTTTCTAAGATTGACTTGCGCTCTGGATATCATCAATTAAAGGTACAAGAGGAAGACATACCTAAAACTGCTTTCAGGACTAGGTATGGTCATTACGAGTTTACCGTCATGCCCTTTGGGTTAACGAATGCTCCTGCCGCATTCATGGACATGATGAATAGAATCTGTAAATGAACACCCCGAAAATATAAAACTTTATATTAGAATTATAAAGTATAAATAAATGAGAATTTACTAACTAGGAATTTTAACCTAGTTAGTTACAAGTCTAGAAATAGCTTATGATAGGGTTAAAAGAAACTAAACTATAAGTTGAACATAGTGGAAGGGCCTAAGTTGTAAGAAATTGAAACTATATTATTAATTTTAATAAAAATCAAAACCAAACACCCATTTGAGGATGTCTGGTCGTACAGGAGAAGGCAGGGGCGACTCCCCACTCTCAAAAACCTAGAAATCACTAAAACTCTCAAATTGAAGGCTCAATCAAAGCTGAAATCAAAATTAAAGCATAGATTATTGATCCTCATCGCAAGAGGATTCCAAGGTATGTAAAATTTAAGGAAAACTCTCAACTTGAAATTCTCATGAAATTGGGAAATTTCTGAAATTATGTTGCATGTGTGTATTATGATGATTTAGGAACAACTATAGTGTCTAGGGACAAACCCTAGACAAATACAAGTTGAAATCATGTGAAATTTTAGTAAAATCCATGAGCACCATTGTAGGTGATTAGTGGGTTATGTAGAATTTGATAATCACTAGGAGATTGGGTGTTATTCTAGTCTAATTTTACAATTGTGAGGTAACTTCAGAATTATAGAAGCTAACAATTGTGTAAAATGGTTGAATGATGTGAAATTAGGGCTAGGTGATAAGCTAGAGACTTGATATTTAATCATGTAAAATATGCCCTTAAAGTGTTTGTGAAAATGCCTCTAAGAAGGCTTAAAACTGAAATTCCAAGTTTAAACGCATAATTATGATGTTTCGGTGTATTATGCGAATTATGATTTAAAGAGAGTTCTAAACATATCATAAATGAACTCTATAGGAACGGGCGCAGGAGCCTCAAGCGGACAAGCGGGTGGCGAACCACGTTTGAAAGGCCTACTTTGAAGGTATGTAACTTGATCCGTTACATTTGATGAATTGTTGTTAAACTATGCGTTGTTGATAAAAATTGTGTTGGTTGTAGCAATCATGTATGTTACTTAAATCCGTAGGTTAAGAATTGGTTTGAAGTCGTTTGGTAGTCATCAAAATGGAGGATTTTCGGTAGATGGACCAAACGGGTCGAATAATGATACTTTGTAGTATTAATATTGTAAGTAGAAAGAAGTGGCAGAAATGGTCACAAGAGCACGAAGCCATAGGTTTGGTAATGAAGTGCCAGTGATAATAAGCCCCGGAGTTTGGGTAATAAGCGCCTTAGGTTTACTAGTTAAATGGTAGTAAAATGGCGAAGTTAGAATGGGTCGAATATTTGCATATGGACTTATAGTCTTTCGGTCCGTAAACATATTTTTCGGTATGAAATTTGTAATAGGCATGTCGGTAATGAATTTACAAACGCATAGGAAAAAGAATCACCTAAAACGGACTTGCGAGTCAAAAGTTATGGCCATTTTAAGTTGGGACTTGAATAAACATGGAGTTGGGTTTGTTCAGCAGCAGCAAAAAGCAAGAGTCTGTTGAAATAGGGGCTAGGCGTCACGCGAGCCCCCTTGGCGTCGCGCGACGCCCTCATTCCGGAATTTTATTTTTTTTTCTTTAATGTTAATCCATGGAACTTGTTTGTATACATTTTAACTTGATCAAAACTAACTTTTGTAGTGGTTTTGATCTAAGGTGATGATGGAAACTAACCGGAAGATGATCGAGCAAACTTTTGAAGAACCGAACACTACTTACAAGCTTCCACAATGTTTTAAATCTTTAATAGACTTTGTTTATGGGTTGTAAACAATTGTTAAACAACTTTTGAAATGTTTTAACTTAGTCGTTAGTTGACTAAGGTTTATGCTACTTATGAACTTCTTTTATGAAAGTTATGTTAATTAAGCAACTTTTATTTGCAATGGTATAGTCTATTATTAAAATCAAGTAAAATTAGACGGGTGTTACAAGTTTTTGTAATCAGAGCTTAAGGTTGTCAACAAACTGTTCGGTTCAAGCTCGATCAATCGTCCGGTAAGAATTAACTTATTATGCTAATAAATTAGGTCTTACGTAAGAAATAAGAAATGAATTGAGATGCATCGGAAGAGTGTATTAACACACTCAAACCCGGAAAGTGCATTAAATGTGAACGGTTAAAGCAAGTTAGGAACTTGGCTAAACCGAAACAAATGAAGCAATGTTATAAATGAAATGTTTAACGTTTAAATGTAAACATTTCAGTTTCAAGATGTCTGATGGGAATGTTGATAATCCGGTGCAAACAAGCACCGAACAAATGAAAGAGATAATTGCCGAAGAGGTAGGGAAGGCAATTGAAGGAAGTCTATCCGGGTTTATAGACAAAATTCAAAACACGGTGTTGTCGCTTGTCGAAGAGCGAGTTAAAAGGTTGGAGGATATTGTCAACCTTATGAAGGAGAAAACGGGAGAACGCAAAGGGTGTTCATACAAGGAATTCATGGCGTGTAAACCGCCAATCTATAACGGGGAGGTTGACCCGATAATTTGTCAAAGATGGATAAGTGATGTCGAAGGAGTGTTTGAACGAACCCACTGTGACGTAGGTGACTTTGTTGCTTACGGAACGGGTCAATTGAGAAATCAAGCCAAAGATTGGTGGGATAATAAAAAGAAGGAAATGGGAGCCGAAGCGGCAAGGGTCATGACTTGGGACGAGTTTAAGGTGCTGTTCCTTAAACACCATAGTCCCAAAGCAGTGATTAACAGGATCAAGGAAGAATTCATCCAGCTAAGACAAAAGGGTGAAACAATTGATAAGATCACGGGCATCTTCATGGATAAGCTGAGATTCTGTGACGAGTTAGTCACCACTGAAGAGCAAAAGATATATTACTATTACAACATGCTGAATGCCGAGTACCGTGAGTTCATGACTCCATCAAAGTATGAAACCCTCACGGAGATTATCAACACCGCCCGGGAGCGGGAAATAGAGTTAAAGAAACAAGTAGAAAGGGGCGAGCGGAGGGCACAAGATGTGAATCCAAGCCCTACAAAGAAAGCTAGAACTGCTGAATCGGGGAAGAAGGTGGAACCTAAAGGCGGGTCGCCAAGTTGTAAAGTATGTGGAAAAGGGCACAAGGGTGAGTGCCGCTTCAAAGACAAGCCGTGTCCGGTATGTGGGAAGACGGGGCACACTGCATCGTTATGTCCCGAAAAGTTTCCGTTTGTTACAAGTGTTATCAACCCGGTCACAAGAAATCTGAATGCCCCGAGTTGGTGGGAAAGAGAGACACAAAAGAGTCTCCAACAGAAGCTCCCAAAGCGAAGGCTAGGTCCTTCCAACTTACCGCGGCTGAAGCGAAAACAGAACCCGATGTGGTCTCAGGTATATTCACAATTAACTCAATTCCAGCACGTGTATTGTTTGATATGGGTGCGAATAAATCCTTCATTTCGCATGGATTTATTCGACATCCTTCATTTGTATTGACGAAATTATCTGTGCCCTTAGAAGTTGAAATAGGGGACACCAAAAGTTTTATAGTTTGTGATGTTTGTCGAGGCTGCAAATTAAGCATCGACGATGAGGAATAATTGATAGACTTAATCCCGATGTCAATGGGAGAATTTCAAGTAGTCGTTGGGATGGATTGGCTATCTCAGCACCATGCAAAAGTCGTGTGTTTTCGTAAAGAGATAAAACTAACATCTCCGAGCGGGAAACACGTCACCATCTATGTCGAAAAAGGAGGTAACCCCATAGTATGCTCAATGTTGAAAGCTCACAAGCTTATGAAGCGAGGATGCAAGGCATTCATGATATACGCAAATGAGCCCGAGAAAGAATCACGGAAGATTGAAGATGTACCGGTAGTACGAGACTATGAAGATGTGTTTCCGGAGGATTTACCGGGGATACCACCTGAACGGGAAGTAGAGTTCGGGATCGAATTGATTCCGGGCGCAAAACCCATAGCTAAAGCACCGTACCGACTCGCACCGTCGGAATTACAAGAGTTGATGTCCCAAATTCAAGATCTGCTAGACAAAGGATTCATAAGGCCGAGTGTGTCTCCTTGGGGCGCACCGGCACTGTTCGTGAGAAAGAAAGACGGAAGCATGCGCATGTGCATTGAATACCGGGAGTTAAACAAACTCACGGTAAAGAATCGATACCCGCTTCCGAGGATAGATGACTTATTCGACCAATTACAAGGTGCGAACTGGTTTTCAAAAATTGACCTTAGATCGGGGTACCACCAATTAAAGGTCAAGGAGGAAGATGTGCTGAAGACGGCTTTCCGTACGAGATACGGACATTACGAATTCCTCGTGATGTCATTTGGGCTAACAAATGCACCCGCAGCTTTCATGGACCTCATGAACCGGGTTTGCAAGCCAATGTTGGATAAGTCGGTCATTGTGTTTATCGATGATATTTTGGTGTATTAAAAAAGCGAAGCTGAACATGCACACCATTTACAAGAGGTGTTGGAGACACTTAGGCGAGAGAGGTTATATGCAAAATTCTCTAAATGTGCCTTTTGGTTACGAGAGGTACAATTTCTTGGCCACGTCATAAGTGCCGACGGAGTATTGGTGGATCCGTCAAAGATAGACTCTGTGTCAAAATGGAATCCCCCGAAGAACCCTTTGGAAATTAGAAGCTTTTTGGGGCTTGCGGGATACTACAGGAGATTCATTCAAGATTTCTCCAAGATTGCATCACCGTTAACAAAGCTAACCCGAAAGAAAGAAAAGTTCATTTGGGGTGTCGATCAAGAAAGAGCGTTTCAAACGCTAAAAGAGAAGTTAACCCAAGCTCCGGTACTGACATTGCCGGACGGAGTCGAAGACATGGTGGTTTATTCGGATGCTTCACTATCGGGGCTCGGATGCGTTTTGATGCAACGGGGCAAAGTTATAGCTTATACCTCGAGGCAATTGAAGATACACGAGAAGAAATATCCCACGCACGATCTTGAGTTGGCTGCGGTGGTATTTGCCTTAAAAATATGGAGGCACTACTTATATGGGGTAAAGTGCACCATATTCACCGATCACAAGAGCTTAAAATACTTCTTCGATCAGAATGAGTTAAATATGCGACAAAGGCGATGGTTAGAAACGGTGAAAGATTTCGACTGTGAAATACACTATCACCCCGGAAAGGCAAATGTGGTGGCGGATGCTCTGAGCAGAAAAACGGACTATGTTCCAAAACGAGTAAGGTCGATGCAGCTCGTGGTGACCTCAGGTATACTTGAAGGTATTCGAGAGGCGCAATTAGAAGCAGTGAAAGAGGAGAATTGGAAGAAAGAAAGAATAATCGGTCAGTTGAAAGATTTGTCGGATGGGAATACCGGGTTGAAGACTCGATCCGGAAGGATATGGGTTCCAAATACTTGTGGGGTGAAGGCGCTTCTAGTAGATGAAGCTCATAAATCCCGATATTCAATTCATCCGGGTGCGACCAAGATGTACAATGATCTGAAACAAAACTATTGGTGGCCTGGAATGAAGAGAGATGTGGCGAGGTATGTGGAAAAATGCTTGACATGTCTACAAGTCAAGGCGGAGCACCAAAAACCATATGGCAAACTCCAACCATTAGAAATCCCGGTTTGGAAATGGGAACATATTACAATGGACCTATTAACCAAATTGCCTAAGACAAATCGTGATTTCGATGCCATATGGGTAGTGGTGGATAGATTGACGAAAAGTGCTCACTTCATTCCGATTCGTGAGACTCATACGTCAGAAAAGATGTCAGAGGTTTACGCGAATGAGATAATAGCACGTCATGGAGTACCGGTATCCATCGTGTCTGATAGGGATACCCGGTTCACTTCAAATTTCTGGCGAGATTTCCAAGAGCAAATGGGAACCAAATTGTTCATTAGCACTGCGTACCATCCTCAAACAAATGGACAGAGTGAAAGAACAATACAAACATTGGAGGACATGCTACGGGCGTGTATAATCGACTATGGAGGAAGTTGGGATGTTTACCTACCGTTAGTCGAGTTTTTGTATAATAACAGCTACCATGCTAGTATTAAGATGGCACCGTACGAAATGCTCTATGGTAGGAAATGCCGAACCTCGGTATGTTGGGGTGAAGTGGGTCCACGTGAACTCGCCCACCAAGATGTAGTACGAGCCACTAATGAAAAGATTGATGTGGTTCGGGCACACTTGAAAGCGGCCCAAGATAGACAAAAGGCGTATGCTGACAAAAGGAACAGGCCAATCGAATTCCAGGTTGGCGACAAAGTTTTGCTGAAAGTATCGCCGTGGAAGCGGATCATACGATTCAGAAAAAGAGGAAAGTAGAGCCCAAGATTTATTGGGCCATTCAGGATCACTGAGCGGGTTGGTAAAGTAGCTTATCGTCTCGAATTACCCGAGGAGTTGAGTGGGATTCATAGCACATTCCACGTGTCACATCTCCGAAAATGTTTGGCAGACGAAACTGCTCGTATAAACTACAATGATATCGAGGTGGATAACAGCCTCAACTATGTAGTAAAACCAATTGCGATTTTAGATCGTAAAGAGAAGAGTTTGAGGAACAAAGCGATTAATCAAGTCAAGGTCAAATGGGAGCATAGGAAAGGTTCGGACACTACGTGGGAGTCCGAAGAGGAGATGCGACGTCTCCACCCTACATTATTTGGTACGTACTTTGGTTTCGGTGACGAAACCCTTTTAAGGGGGGTGGACTTGTAACACACCGAAAATATAAAACTTTATATTAGAATTATAAAGTATAAATAAATGAGAATTTACTAACTAGGAATTTTAACCTAGTTAGTTACAAGTCTAGAAATAGCTTATGATAGGGTTAAAAGCAACTAAACTATAAGTTGAACATAGTGGAAGGGCCTAAGTTGTAAGAAATTGAAACTATATTATTAATTTTAATAAAAATCAAAACCAAACACCCATTTGAGGATGTCTGGTCGTACAGGAGAAGGCAGGGGCGACTCCCCACTCTCAAAAACCTAGAAATCACTAAAACTCTCAAATTGAAGGCTCAATCAAAGCTGAAATCAAAATTAAAGCATAGATTATTGATCCTCATCGCAAGAGGATTCCAAGGTATGTAAAATTTAAGGAAAACCCCCTACTTAAAATTCTCATGAAATTGGGAAAAATCTGAAATTATGTTGCATGTGTGTATTATGATGATTTAGGAACAACTATAGTGTCTAGGGACAAACCCTAGACAAATACAAGTTGAAATCATGTGAAATTTTAGTAAAATCCATGAGCACCATTGTAGGTGATTAGTGGGTTATGTAGAATTTGATAATCACTAGGAGATTGGGTGTTATTCTAGTGTAATTTTACAATTGTGAGGTAACTTCAGAATTATAGAAGCTAACAATTGTGTAAAATGGTTGAATGATGTGAAATTAGGGCGAGGTGATAAGCTAGAGACTTGATATTTAATCATGTAAAATCTGCCCTTAAAGTGTTTGTGAAAATGCCTCTAAGAAGGCTTAAAACTGAAATTCCAAGTTTAAACGCATAATTATGAAGTTTCGGTGTATTATGCGAATTATGATTTAAAGAGAGTTCTAAACATATCATAAATGAACTCTATAGGAACGGGCGCAGGAGCGTCAAGCGGACAAGCGGGTGGCGAACCACGTTTGAAAGGCCTACTTTGAAGGTATGTAACTTGATCCGTTACATTTGATGAATTGTTGTTAAACTATGCGTTGTTGATATAAATTGTGTTGGTTGTAGCAATCATGTATGTTACTTAAATCCGTAGGTTAAGAATTGGTTTGAAGTCGTTTGGTAGTCATAAAAATGGAGGATTTTCCGTAGATGGACCAAACGGGTCGAATAATGATACTTTGTAGTATTAATATTGTAAGTAGAAAGAAGTGGCGGAAATGGTCACAAGAGCACGAAGCCATAGGTTTGGTAATGAAGTGCCAGTGATAATAAGCCGCGGAGTTTGGGTAATAAGCGCCTTAGGTTTACTAGTTAAATGGTAGTAAAATGGCTAAGTTAGAATGGGTCGAATATTTGCATATGGACTTATAGTCTTTCGGTCCGTAAACATATTTTAAATCTTTAATCGACTTTGTTTATGGGTTGTAAACAATTGTTAAACAACTTTTGAAATGTTTTAACTTAGTCGTTAGTTGACTAAGGTTTATGCTACTTATGAACTTCTTTTAAGAAAGTTATGTTAATTAAGCAACTTTTATTTGCAATGGTATAGTCTATTATTAAAATCAAGTAAAATTAGACGGGTGTTACAGTAAACCGTATTTGGATAAATTTGTAATTGTTTTTATATACGATATACTTATTTATTCCAAAAGTCAGACAGAACATTGTGAGCACTTGCATGCACTCTTAACTTTGTTAAGAAAAGAAAAGCTTTATACCAAATTCTCGAAGTGTGAATTTTGGATACAAGAGGTGCAATTCCTAGGACACATGGTGAATCATGAACGTATTCATATAGATCCTGCTAAGATAGAGGCAATTACCAATTGGAGGGTTCCGCAAACCGCAATGGAAATTAGAAGTTTTATAAGTTTAGCTGGATATTATAGACGGTTTATTAAGGATTTTTCCAAGATAGTTGTACCATTAACTAAGCTAACCTGTAAAGCAGTTAATTTTGAATGGGGACTTAAGCAAGAAGAAGCTTTTAGGATTCTAAAGCAGAAGTTAATAAATGCCCCAATCCTAGTTTTGCCAGAAGGGACTGAAGATTTTGAAGTATATTGTGATGCTTCAAAATTAGGATTTGGATGTGTGCTAATGCAACGCAAGAAGGTAATTGCGTATGCTTCAAGACAATTGAAAAAGCATCAAGAAAATTATACAACTCATGATTTAGAATTAGGAGCTGTAATTTTTGCCCTTAAAATTTGGAGACATTATCTGTATGGAAGTAAATTTACTGTCTATACAGACCACAAAAGTTTAAGATATATTTTTGGGCAAAAAGAGTTAAACATGAGGCAAAGGAGATGGATGGAAATCCTAAGTGATTACGACTGTGATATTCAATATCATGAAGGAAAAGCAAATGTAGTTGCAGATGCCTTAAGTCGTAAATACCATGAGAAACAACGACGGGTTCGTGCTCTTAGATTAAATCTACAGTTAGATTTAATGGAACAACTGAAGCATTTTCAAGAAACAGCCATCGAGGATGATGTCGAAGGTATGAAGGGACGAATAAAAGAATTAGAACAAGGAGCTGATGGAATTTGGAGATTCCACAAAAGAAGAATTTGGGTACCTAAGCAGGGAGAATTAAGAAATAAAATTTTAGAAGAAGCCCATAAATCTAGGTATACCATACACCCCGGAAACAATAAGATGTACAAGATTTAAGAAATAATTTCTGGTGGATAGGAATGAAAAAGGACATAGCTACATATGTTTCTAAGTGTCTTACTTGTCACAAGTTATGGCAGAACATCAGAAACCTTCAGGTCTACTACAACAACTAGAAATGCCTGTATGAAAATGGGAACTCATAACAATGGATTTTGTTACTAAGTTACCCAAAACCAGAAAAGGTAATGATGCAATTTGGGTAATTGTGGATCGATTAACCAAATCAGCTCACTTTCTACCTATGAAGGAAACTTTTAGCATGGAAAGATTGGCAAAGTTGTATGTAGATGAAGTTGTATCCTTACATGGAGTTCCACTCTCCATTGTATCAGATAGGGATAGTCGTTTCACTTCTCACTTCTGGAAAAGTTTCCAAGAAGCTATGGGAACCCGACTAAATCTAAGTACTGCATATCATCCACAAACAGACGGACAAAGTGAAAGGACGATCCAAACTCTGGAAGACATGCTCAGAGCATGTGTAATAGATTTTGGTGGAAATTGGGACGACCATTTACCTTTAATTGAATTCTCCTATAACAATAGTTATCATTCAAGCATTGAAACTGCCTCATTTGAAGCACTGTATGGAAGAAAGTGCAGAACTCCAGTTTGTTGGGCAGAAATAGGAGAAAGTCAATTATCCGGTCCGGAGATTGTGCAAGAGACGACTGATAAGATCACACAAATCAAGGAAGGACTGAAGACTGCTCGTGATCGTCAAAAGAGTTATGCAGACAACAGAAGGAAGCCATTGGAGTTCCAAGTTGGAGATAAAGTACTATTGAAAGTTTCTCCTTGGAAAGGAGTAGTCCGATTCGGTAAGAAAGGAAAGCTAAGTCCAAGAGACGTAGGACCATTTTCGGTGATCCAACGTATAGGACCAGTTGCTTATCGTTTACAACTACCAGAGGAGTTAGCTGGAGTACATGACGTATTTCATATATCCAACCTCAAGAAATGCCTATCAGACGAATCTTTGGTAGTACCTCTCCAAGATATAAGAGTGAATGAGAAATTGAAATTTTGTAACACCCCGAAAATATAAAACTTTATATTAGAATTATAAAGTATAAATAAACAAGAATTTACTAACTAGGAATTTTAACCTAGTTAGTTACAAGTCTAGAAATAACTTATAATAGGGTTAAAAGCTACCAAACTATATGTTGAACAAAGTGGAGGGGCCTAAGTTGTTAAAATTGAAACTTAATTTGATAAACCAAACACCCCAAAAAGAGGTGTCTGGTCGATCAGAAGAAAGAGCAGGTCGACCCCCACGCTCCAAACCCTAAAAATTTACTAAAACTCTCAAATTGGAGGTGCAAATCTGGTCCAAAACGAAATCCGAGCATAGATTATTGATCCTCATCACAAGATGATTACAAGGTATGTAAAATTTAATGAAAACTCTCAACTTGAAATTCTCATGAAATTGGGAAAATCTGAAATTATGGTTGCATGTGTGTCTTATGATGAATTAGGAACAACTATAGTGTCTAGGGACAAACCCTAGACAAATACAAGTTGAAATCATGTGACATTTAGTGAAACCTATGAACACCATTGTAGGTGATTAGTGGGTTATTTGTAATTTGATGAACACTAGGAAATAGAGTGTTAATCTAGTGTAATTTGACAATTTTGAAGTGATTTCAGAAATTTAGAAGTTAACTATCATGTAAAATGGTTGAATGATGTGAAATTAGGGCTAAGTGATAAACTAGAGACTTGATGTTTAATCATGTAAAAATCTGCCCTTAAAGTGTTTGTTGAAATGCCTATAAGAAGGCTTAAAACTGAAATTCCAAGTTTAAACGCATAATTATGATGTTTCGGTGTATTATGCGAATTATGATTTAAAGAAGAGTTCTAAACATATCATAAATGAACTCTATAGGAACGGGCGCAGGAGCGTCAAGCGGACAAGCGGGTGGCGAACCACGTTTGAAAGGCATACTTTGAAGGTATGTAACTTGATCCGTTACATTTGATGAATTGTTGTTAAACTATGCGTTATTGATAAAAATTGTGTTGGTTGTAGCAATCATGTATGTTACTTAAATCCATAGGTTAAGAATGGGTTTGTAGTCGTTTGGTAGTCATCAAAATGGAGGATTTTCCGTAGATGGACCAAACGGGTCAAATAATGATACTTTGTAGTATTAATATTATAAGTAGAAAGAAGTGGCGGAAATGGTCATAAGAGCACGAAGCCATAAGTTTGGCAATGAAGTGCCAGTGATAATAAGCCCCGGAGTTTGGGTAATAAGCGCCTTAGGTTTACTAGTTAAATGGTAGCAAAATGGCTAAATTAGAATGGGTCGAATAATTGCATATGGACTTATAGTCTTTTGGTCCGTAAACATATTTTTCGGTATGAAATTTTTAATAGGCATGTCGGTAATGAATTTACAGACACATAGGAAAAAGAATCACCTAAAACGGACTTACGAGTCAAAAGTTATGGCCATTTTAAGTTGGGACTTGAATAAACTTGGAGCTGGGTTTGTTCAGCATCAGCAAAGCAAGAGCCTGTTGAAATAGGGGCTAGGCGTCATGCGAGCCCCCTTGGCGTCGCGCGACGCCCTCATTCCGGATTTTTTTTTTTTTTTTAATGTTGACCCATGGGACTTGTTTGTATACATATTAACTTGATCAAAACTAACTTTTGTTGTGGTTTTGGTCTTAGGTGATGATGGAAACTAACCGGAAGATGATCGAGCAAACTTTTGAAGAACCGAACACTACTTACAAGCTTCCGCAATGTTTTAAATCTTTAATAGACTTTGTTTATGGGTTGTAAACAATTGTTAAACAACTTTTGAAATGTTTTAACCTAGTCGTTAGTTAACTAAGGTTTATGCTACTTATGAATTTCTTTTATGAAAGTTATGTTAATTATGTAACTTTTATTTACAATGGTATAATCTATTATTAAAATCAAGTAAAATTAGATGGGTGTTACAAGTTGGTAATCAGAGCTTAAGGTTGTCAACAAAGTGTTCGGTTCAAGCTTGATCAATCGTCCGGTAAGAATTAACTTATTATGCTAATAAATTAGGTCTTATGTAAGAAATGAGAAATGAATTGAGATGCATGGGAAGAGTGTGTTAACACACTCAAACCCGGAAAGTGCATTAAATGTGAACGGTTAAATCAAGTTAGGAACTTGGCTAAACCGAAACAAATGAAGCAACGTTATAAATGAAATGTTTAACGTTTAAATGTAAACATTTCAGTTTCAAGATGTCTGATGGGAATGTTGATAATCCGGTGCAAACAAGCACCGAACAAATGAAAGAGATAATTGCCGAAGAGGTAGGGAAGGCAATTGAAGGAAGTCTATCCGGGTTTATAGACAAAATTCAAAACACGGTGTTGTCGCTTGCCGAAGAGCGAGTTAAAAGGTTGGAGGATATTGTCAACCTTATGAAGGAGAAAGCGGGAGAACGTAAAGGATGTTCATACAAGGAATTCATGGCGTGTAAACCACCAATCTATAACGGGGAGGTTGACCCGATAATTTGTCAAAGATGGATAAGTGATGTCGAAGGAGTGTTTGAATGAACCCACTGTGACGTAGGTGACTTTGTTGCTTACGGAACGGGTCAATTGAGAAATCAAGCCAAAGATTGGTGGGATAATAAAAAGAAGGAAATGGGAGCCGAAGCAGCAAGGGTCATGACTTGGGACGAGTTTAAGGTGTCGTTCCTTAAACACCGTAGTCCCAAAGCAATGATTAACAGGATCAAGGAAGAATTCATCCAGCTAAGACAAAAGGGTGAAACAATTGATAAGATCACGGGCATCTTCATGGATAAGCTGAGATTCTATGACGAGTTAGTCACCACTGAAGAGCAAAAGATATACTACTATTACAACATGCTGAGTGCCGAGTACCGTGAGTTCATGACTCCATCAAAGTATGAAACCCTCACGGAGATTATCAACACCGCCCGGGAGCGGGAAATAGAGTTAAAGAAACAAGTAGAAAGGGGCGAGCGGAGGGCCCAAGATGTGAATCCAAGCCCTACAAAGAAAGCAAGAACTGCTGAATCGGGGAAGAAGGTGGAGACTAAAGGCGGGTCGCCAAGTTGTAAAGTATGTGGAAAGGGGCACAAGGGTGAGTGCCGCTTCAAAGACAAGCCGTGTTCGGTATGTGGGAAAACGGGGCACACTGCATCGTTATGTCCCGGAAAAGTTTCCGTTTGTTACAAGTGTTATCAACCCGGTCACAAGAAATCTGAATGCCCCGAGTTGGTGGGAAAGAGAGACACAAAAGAGTCTCCAACAGAAGCTCCCAAAGCTAAGGCTAGGTCCTTCCAACTTACCGCGGCTGAAGCGAAAACAGAACCCGACGTGGTTTCAAGTATATTCACAATTAACTCAATTCCAGCACGTGTATTGTTTGATACGGGTGCGAATAAATCCTTCATTTCGCATGGATTTATTCGACATCCTTCATTTGTATTGACGAAATTATCTGTGCCCTTAGAAGTTGAAATAGGGGACAACAAAAGTTTTATAGTTTGTGATGTTTGTCGAGGCTGCAAATTAAGCATCGATGATGAGGAATACTTGATAGACCTAATCCCGATGTCAATGGGGGAATTTCAAGTAGTCGTTGGGATGGATTGGCTATCTCAGCACCATGCAAAGGTCGTGTGTTTTCGTAAAGAGATAAAGCTAATATCTCCGAGCGGGAAACACGTCACTATCTATGGCGAAAAAGGAGGCAACCCTATAGTATGCTCAATGTTGAAAGCTCACAAGCTTATGAAGCGAGGATGCAAGGCATTCATGATATACGCAAATGAGCCCGAGAAAGAATCACGGAAGATTGGAGATGTACCGGTAGTACGAGACTATGAAGATGTGTTTCTGGAGGATTTATCGGGGATACCGCCTGAACGGGAAGTAGAGTTCGGGATCGAATTGATTCCGGGCGCAAAACCCGTAGCAAAAGCTCCGTACCGACTCGCACCGTCGGAATTACAAGAGTTGATGTCCCAAATTCAAGACCTGCTTGACAAGGGATTCATAAGGCCGAGTGTGTCTCCTTGGGGCGCACCGGTATTGTTCATGAGAAAGAAAGACGGAAGCATGCGCATGTGTATCGATTACCGGGAGTTAAACAAACTCACGGTAAAGAACCGATACCCGCTTCCGAGGATAGATGATTTATTCGACCAATTACAAGGTGCGAACTGGTTTTCAAAAATTGACCTTAGATCGGGGTATCACCAACTAAAGGTCAAGGAGAAAGATGTGCCGAAGACGGCTTTCCGCACGAGATACGGACATTACGAATTCCTTGTGATGTCATTTGGGCTAACAAATGCACCTGCGACCTTCATGGACCTCATGAATCGGGTTTGCAAGCCAATGTTGGATAAGTCGGTCATCGTGTTTATCGATGATATTTTGGTATATTCGAAAAGCGAAGCTGAACACGCACACCACTTACAAGAAGTGTTAGATACACTTAGACGAGAAAGGCTGTATGCGAAATTCTCTAAGTGTGCCTTTTGGTTACGAGAGGTACAATTTCTTGGCCACGTCATAAGTGCCGACGGAGTATTGGTGGATCCGTCAAAGATCGAGGCTGTGTCAAAATGGAATCCCCCGAAGAACCCTTCGGAAATTAGAAGCTTTTTGGGGCTTGCGGGATACTATAGGAGATTCATTCAAGATTTCTCCAAGATTGCGTCACCGCTAACAAAGCTAACCCGAAAGAAAGAAAAGTTCATTTGGGGTGTCGATCAAGAAAGAGCGTTTCAAACGCTAAAAGAAAAGTTAACTCAAGCTCCGGTACTGACATTGCCGGACAGAGTCGAAGACATGGTGGTTTATTCGGATGCTTCACTATCGGGGCTCGGATGCGTGTTGATGCAACGGGGCAAAGTTATAGCTTATGCCTCGAGGCAATTGAAGATACACGAGAAGAAATATCCCACACACGATCTCGAGTTGGCTGCGGTGGTATTTGCATTAAAAATATGGAGGCACTACTTGTATGGGGTAAAGTGCACCATATTTACCGATCACAAGAGCTTAAAGTACTTCTTCGATCAGAAGGAGTTAAATATGCGACAAAGGCGATGGTTAGAAACAGTGAAAGATTTTGACTGTGAAATACACTATCACCCCAGAAAGGCAAATGTGGTGGCTGATGCTCTGAGCAGAAAAGCGGACTATGTCCCAATACGAGTAAGGTCGATGCAGCTCGTGGTGACCTCGGGTATACTTGAACGTATTCGAGAGGCGCAATTAGAAGCAGTGAAAGAGGAGAATTGGAAGAAAGAAAGAATAATCGGTCAGTTGAAAGATTTGTCGGATGGGAATAACGGGTTGAAGACTCGATCCGGAAGGATATGGGTTCCAAATACTTGTGGGGTGAAGGCGCTTCTACTAGATGAAGCTCATAAATCCCGATATTCAATTCATCCGGGTGCGACCAAGATGTACAATGATCTGAAACAAAACTATCTGTGGCCTGGAATGAAGAGAGATGTGGCAAAGTATGTGGAAAAATGCTTGACATGTCTACAAGTCAAGGCGGAGCACCAAAAACCATATGGCAAACTCCAACCGTTAGAAATCCCAGTTTGGAAATGGGAACATATTACAATGGACCTATTAACCAAATTGCCTAAGACAAATCGTGGTTTCAACGCCATATGGGTAGTGGTGGATAGATTGACAAAAAGTGCTCACTTCATTCCGATTCGTGAGACTTATACGGCAGAATAGATGTCAGAAGTTTATACTAATGAGATTATAGCACGTCACAGAGTACCGGTATCCATCGTGTCTGATAGGGATACCCGGTTCACTTCAAATTTCTGGCGTGATTTCCAAGAGCAAATGGGAACCAAATTGTTTATTAGCACTGCGTACCATCCTCAAACAGATGGACAGAGTGAAAGAACAATACAAACATTGGAAGACATGCTACGGGCGTGTATAATTGACTTTTGAGGAAGTTGGGATGTTTACCTACCCTTGGTCGAGTTTTCGTAAAACAACAGCTACCATGCTAGTATTAAGATGGCACCGTACGAAATGCTCTATGGTAGGAAATGCCGAACACCGGTATGTTGGGGTGAAGTGGGCCCACGTGAACTTGCCCACCAAGATATAGTACAAGCCACTAATGAAAAGATTGATGTGGTTCGGGCACACTTGAAAGCGGCTCAAGACAGGCAAAAGGCGTATGCTGATAAAAGGAATAGACCAATCGAATTCCAGGTTGGCGACATGGTTATGCTAAAAGTTTCCCCATGGAAGGGCGTTATTAGATTCAGAAAAAGGGGGAAGCTAAGCCCGAGGTTTATTGGGCCATTTAAAATCATCGGAAGGGTCGGCAAGGTGGCTTATCGCCTCGAATTACCGGAAGAGTTGAACGAAATACATAGCACGTTCCACGTGTCGCAATTGCGAAAGTGCCTAGCGGACGAAACAGCCTATATCCATTACGATGATATCGAAGTGGATAATAGCCTGAATTATGCAGTGAGACCAGTGGAGATTTTAGATCGAAAGGTCAAGCACTTGCGAAACAAACACATCAATCAAGTCAAGGTCAAGTGGGAGCATAGGAAAGGTTCGGACACTACGTGGGAATCCGAAGAGGAGATGTGACGTCTCTACCCTACTTTATTTGGTACGTAATTCGGTTTCGGGGACGAAACCCTTTTAAGGGGGGGTGGACTTGTAACACCCCAAAAATATAAAACTTTATATTAGAATTATAAAGTATAAATAAACGAGAATTTACTAACTAGGAATTTTAACCTAGTTAGTTACAAGTCTAGAAATAACTTATAATATGGTTAAAAGCTACCAAACTATATGTTGAACAAAGTGGAGGGGCCTAAGTTGTTAAAATTGAAACTTAATTTGATAAAAAAAAAAAAATAAACCAAACACCCCAAAAAGAGGTGTCTGGTCGATCAGAAGAAAGAGCAGGTCGCCCCCATGCTCCAAACCCTAAAAATTCACTAAAACTCTCAAATTGGAGGTGCAAATCTGGTCCAAAACGAAATCCGAGCATAGATTATTGATCCTCATCACAAGAGGATTACAAGGTATGTAAAATTTAATGAGAACTCTCAACTTGAAATTCTCATGAAATTGGGAAAATCTGAAATTATGGTTGCATGTGTGTCTTATGATGAATTAGGAACAACTATAGTGTCTAGGGACAAACCCTAGACAAATACAAGTTGAAATCATGTGAAATTTAGTGAAACCTATGAACACCATTGTAGGTGATTAGTGGGTTATTTGTAATTTGATGAACACTAGGAAATAGAGTGTTGATCTAGTGTAATTTGACAATTTTGAAGTGATTTCAGAAATTTAGAAGTTAACAATCATGTAAAATGGTTGAATGATGTGAAATTAGGGCTAAGTGATAAACTAGAGACTTGATGTTTAATCATGTAAAAATCTGCCCTTAAAGTGTTTGTTGAAATGCCTCTAAGAAGGCTTAAAACTGAAATTCCAAGTTTAAACGCATAATTATGATGTTTCGGTGTATTATGCGAATTATGATTTAAAGAAGAGTTCTAAACATATCATAAATGAACACTATAGGAACGGGCGCATGAGCGTCAAGCGGACAAGCGGGTGGCGAACCACGTTTGAAAGGCCTACTTTGAAGGTATGTAACTTGATCCGTTACATTTGATGAATTGTTGTTAAACTATGCGTTATTGATAAAAATTGTGTTGGTTGTAGCAATCATGTATGTTACTTAAATCCATAGGTTAAGAATGGGTTTGTAGTCGTTTGGTAGTCATCAAAATGGAGGATTTTCCGTAGATGGACCAAATGGGTCAAATAATGATACTTTGTAGTATTAATATTGTAAGTAGAAAGAAGTGGCGGAAATGGTCACAAGAGCACGAAGCCATAAGTTTGGCAATGAAGTGCCAGTGATAATAAGCCCCGGATTTTGGGTAATAAGCGCCTTAGGTTTACTAGTTAAATGGTAGCAAAATGGCTAAATTAGAATGGGTCGAATAATTGCATATGGACTTATAGTCTTTCGGTCCGTAAACATGTTTTTCGGTATGAAATTTGTAATAGGCATGTCGGTAATGAATTTACAGACACATAGGAAAAAGAATCACCTAAAACGGACTTACGAGTCAAAAGTTATGGCCATTTTAAGTTGGGACTTGATTAAACTTGGAGGTGGGTTTGTTCAGCATCAGCAAAGCAAGAGCCTGTTGAAATAGGGGCTAGGCGTCACGCAAGCCCCCTTGGCGTCGCGCGACGCCCTCATTCCGGAATTTTATTTTTTTTCTTTAATGTTGACCCATGGGACTTGTTTGTATACATATTAACTTGATGAAAACTAACTTTTGTTGTGGTTTTGGTCTTAGGTGATGATGGAAACTAACCGGAAGATGATCGAGCAAACTTTTGAAGAACCGAACACTACTTACAAGCTTCCGCAATGTTTTAAATCTTTAATAGACTTTGTTTATGGGTTGTAAACAATTGTTAAACAGAAATGTTTTAACCTAGTCGTTAGTTGACTAAGGTTTATGCTACTTATGAATTTCTTTTATGAAAGTTATGTTAATTAAGTAACTTTTATTTACAATGGTATAATCTATTATTAAAATCAAGTAAAATTAGACGGGTGTTACAAATTTGTTGAAAAACCTCTTCAAATCGAGGACCGAAAAATTAAGTTTCTCAAGCACAAGCGACTAGTTCTAGTCAAAGTCAAGTGGGATTCAAAGAGAGGAGCTGAATACACTTGGGAGCTGGAATCAGAAATGAAGCAAAAGTATCCTCACTTATTCTAGTAAATCTCGAGGACGAGATTTTTATTAAGGTGGGGAGGATGTAACAACTCTCACCATAACTATTATTTATTATTATATTTAGTTCAATAGGAAACCCTAATTGAACCACACAAGTGATTCTGCACAAACCCTGAAATTTTCAGAACAATCAGAATCAGGATCAGGGCCCCTAAAACTCAGGGGGGGGGGGGTAAACCCTAGTTACGATTATCCAAATAAAAAGTTGTCAAAATCGAATTTTACAATTTTTTCGACTCAGCAAGCCTACACATACACGAAGCTACCCTATGGTAGGTTATGACCCGTCGCGCCACGCGAGGCCCACGGGGGTACCCCTCGCGTAACGCGAGTGGGTCAAATTTTGACTATAAATAGTGGGGTTTGGGACTTGAATTTTGACACTTGAACAACGAAGAAATTCGTTATACACACTGAGATATAACAGAAACAGTTCTAAACACACACGATCACAAATTGCTGCCGCAAAACAGGGTAATAACTCGATCGCTGCTACGATTCAATGTCCGATTGATCAAACTATCCAATGGATGTTTAAGTGCTGCCCACATTAGGGTTTATGCTTTGTCATTCGTTGTTAATTCAATGGATGTTTAAGTATTGCACTTTGTCATTCGATGTGAGGGTTTGATCTCGTGAGTTATCGTAAATGCTGTATTAGTACTAACCTAGTTTTGTGTGCATTATTATTTAAACTAGGTTAACAAGGCTAATCAGTAGACTAGACTCTGTCCGTGTTAAATCTGCAATGTGAGTCATTCTCTTTTTATCAAAGTGCTTTATAAATTATTAAATATTTTCAAAGTTATAATTACAGTGATTAAGTATATGTAATCACCAAATTACAGCCAGTATGTGGGGTTTTGTATACATTACTTTATAATCGTCACCATTGGGGCAGCCAATGGGGGATATGACCATAGTCACAGATCCGGTCGAGTGACAAATACTGTGGGTAGTTGGTTGATATCAGAAACATTGTAATCTCTCTTAATACTGTAAATTATAATAAACGTGTCGTTTTAATAAATTGAATGATTCACCAGTATTTCCCGCTGACAAAACATTTTTCAAACATGTTTCAGGTAATCTGTTGTGATCCAGGAAAAGTGTCGTGAAGCACTGCAAGCTTAAGAAAGTGGCTCATTATAAAATAAAGAAACATGTTTTGTAAAATAAAGATTTCTCCGTAGAATCATATGATTGTAAATTACCGGGGTTTTATCCCGAGTTGTTAAATAAAATAATCGGGAAAATTATAGCTTTAAAAAGATCCTGATGATAAACTTCCGCTGTCAAACTCAATTAAATAAATACCACGGGATTTTCTGTCCCGCGGCTCCTGAAACGGGTCAAACCGGGTCGGGGGCCGTGACAGATTTTACCAAGGCTTTTCTATTTTCATGTTTGTTATGGAGGAGTATTTTTTATGTGTACTTTATCCTGAGGTTATTCAATTGTCTATTTTGTAGGGATATGGGGCGTTTGCATGTGCCAAACCATATGCTCAACCAGACAAGCCAATCCCCATATATGTTTTCATATACCTCATTTTAAAGATTCCATAGTCGATCCTGTTTCTCCACTCCATCTCCAGCCTCACTATATTTACCCTTTTGATCCTGCCAGCACTTGGATGTTTTTTTATCTTTCAAGTATTTTGCAAAAGCATGTCGTTGCCAATTTGACATTTTTGCAATTTTACTATGGCGTTTTCTAAGTTGTAATATATTAAGAAATTTTATAGGAGTTTACCATAACCCATCCATCATACTTGTTTGTTATAGTCTTTTTATCGTGATTAACACTATTGTCTGATACTTCAATCTTATATGTTTTTAGATTGAAGCAGACAATGTAGAAATGTTGTTTCCATATTATCGACATGAAGACCAGGTAATAATATTTGATACAGGCGTCATTCAAAACAGTTTCCATTTTTCTGTTGAATTCACTGTTTCAACAATCCTCTTTCTGTGCAAATGTGTCTCTATGCTGCAATTTATTTTGAACTTTTATTAGTAAATTAAATATAGATAATATTAATGATATTAATGGAATAATGTTAATTCAAAAAAACCATACCAGCATGATTTGAGTGCAGAATAATCTTGATGGTGATTCAGGGACCTTAAATCTTTCTTCATAGTTGAGGATGTGCCCCCAAGCTTGAACTACACTATTGTGTACGTATAATCCTGGATGCATGCTTTCAAGTATCACCCATGGGAGTTCTTGCACCCTTGTAATCTTGAAGACAAGACTCCTGAAAATACCAAATGGTGTTTTTAATAACAGATAAAAGTAACATTAAGTTATACAACATATTCAATAACAAAACCAGGGTGATTCATAAGAGCCATGGCATTTTATGAGGTTTTACTCTGCATTGTGTTTGTTATCAACATAATCACATGCAACCATAAACCAAGGACGTATTATGAGTTTTATGAAATGTTCATACCATGCATAACCACATCCTTTATATATGTAAGTTGAAATATTGTTCTCCTGAGTTTCCCTTGATGCATTTATAATGGTCGTTCTCCTGATGTAAGGCTATAAGCACGCCCTTGATGGTTGTGATACTATTTTTCTATCATCTTCCTCATCCCCCTGATCACTATCATTTGTATTATCTATCCACCTATGTTGCTTTCAGAATGGTGTTCTCTTACAACATCTTCCCTGTGTTTGGTGTACTCTCTTCCACCTCTTTTTCATCTCCCTTCTTAGCTCAAAAAACGGTATATCTAGTTTTTTTCTTTTCCCCAGCAGTGGCATTTCACCTTCTGGCTTTTTTGGTGTTTCTTCTTCTTCTTCAATCCTTTGCATCAGACTTTTTACACCTTCCTGACATTCAACAAATTTGGCGTTTTCAGTTTGTGGCAAAAATGGCGTTTTGTAAAACACTACAGTATGTTGTTCACCCCCTTTGGTTACAATTTCACTTTCTATTTTCTCTAATTCTGCTATGAAAGCATCACTAAGTTGTGTCTCACTCACATTAATTTCTATCTCTTGTGGCATTAATTTCTATCTCTTCTGTTCTCCAATTCTATCATGGGAATTTCATTGTGTTATGTTATGTTTTTGTTTGAGGAATGACAGGCTCCTTATTCTTATATTGGATATCAAAAGGCATTTTATCAAACACATGAATTGATTCTTTTGCAGGCTGTAAATGTCTCTTCAAAGCTTTAAGCATTTCTTCCACCATTTTTGGGCAATCAACACCCCTTTTCAAATCAACCATCATTTGTAGATCTTCTATTGGCAGTTCGAAGATCTCGTTTACATTCTTTTCTAATATTCTTTCACCATTGTACCTTAGAATCTCATATTGTCATATTTTTTTAATCAAAATGCCACTATTCTATAGCATTTTCACCCATATAATCATCTATCGTGTTTTAATACTCCCATAAATTTTCTAGATTTGCTTCATCTCCACCTTTACCTTCTTTACCGTTCTCATCCTCGAACCCTTTCCTTCATCTCTACTCTTACCCCTACCTTTTCCTTCATCGCCACCTTCATCTCCAACATCAACCAGAATCTCATCCTCTTTTTCGCCTTCACATGCAACCTCACCTTCCTTTGTGTTTAATGCAGTCATGGCATTTTGGTTACCATCAACTTCATCACTACCTTTATCGTCAACATCAGCCTCAACCTAGGGGTGTTCAAAAAAAATGTAACCAAATAAAAACCGTAAACTGAATCGTAACCGTAACCAAATAAACCGATCCGAATAACGAATTCGGTTTTTTATTTGGTTTCCAACCGAAACCGAATTGTGAATATGGTTTTTGGTTCGGTTTTTGGTTCGGTTTTTGGATCCACATTTTATTTTATTTGGTTTATTCGGTTTATTTAGATAACCGAATAAACCATTTAACTTAATTAATTATTAAATAAAAATAATTATATTTTATAAATCATATACAATTTATTAGCCCAAAATAGTTATTTTTTTATGCAGCCCAAAATATCAAATGTTAATCTAAAAGCCCATCTCAAACCCACTCATTTCTAAAATAATAGAACTTCAGACCTATAGAAACTAGGGTTTAGGATTTCTATATTTTCTTGGGGAAAGACTCATGTTTGAAGATTATTTATATTTTGTGCCATTAGACTTGTTAACTATTTATAGTTTCTATGATCTATGCTTTGAAGCTTTAACTTTGTGGTTATGTCTACGACTACTTTATTGATGTGTTTGTTTTATTTCGCAATGAAACTTTCTTGTATTCATATATTGTTAGGTGTAAATTAGTTGCGATGTTCGAAAGTTGGAACACAAACATAAATATAAATTAGGAAAAAAAGTATTTAGGTACAATTTGGTTAGATTTGGTTTATTTGGTTTCTAACCGAAACCAACCCGAATTGAATTTGGTTTGGTTTGGATCGGTTTGCATATTCCTTATTTGGTTTGGTTTGGTTTTTGGTTTGAGGTACAAAATTTTGAAAACCGAATAAACCAAATAAACCATAAACCGAACCGATGAACACCCCTACCTCAACCTCATCCTCTTTTATGCAGCCTCGGTGTTTAATGCAGTCATGGCATTCTTGTCACCATCAACCTCACCTCTTTCACCTTCTCCTTGACCTCCATCCATGGTGTGTTCACTCATGTGTATCTCAGCCACATCTTTCTCTTTGTATCTCCTTTCATTTGTTCTTTGTTTGGAATTTTCATCCTCATGTTTTGAAATTCTTTTTAACAAGTTTAGACCTTATGATGCTTTAATATGCACTAGCAGGCTATTTGGATGTTTGCCACTTGATTACGCTAACAATGTCTTCATCTTGTTATAACATTCTTCCAACTCCTTGTAGGCACAATCCAACTTTTCAGCCATCACCTGTATAATGAAAATTTGAAAAAATAAACATGGTGTGTATTAGTTTGGTTTTTTACGATTCTTAATTGTATAGATTACCTCCTCAGCTTCATTCATGGTGTTCTTTTCCACCCCACTTTGTTCATGTGTGTAATCGGCTTCTTCTTCACCATGTTGTGTTATAACTGTGAACAAAACATGATATCCCGAAGTAGATACTTCATACATCCTATTTTGGCTTTCTAAATCTTCTTCAGCAACCCTTTTACAATAAGCTTCTTCCTCGTCACCACCCATTGCCATAGCGTTTTATCATCATCAATCTCAACAACATTATCCCCATCGTCATCTTCATTTTCAACATCATTATCAGTATTATCATCATCATTTTCAACATCACCACTATCATCTTCATTTTCAACATCCATGGCGTTTTCATCAACAACATGTTCAAATTTAGCCTTCTTAGCCTTCCTAACAATTGGTTTCTTTTTAGCCTTCCCAACATGGCGTTTTGGTCCCCCCCCCCCCCATCTAGCCTCTTAAGCAATGCTTCTTCAAACATTTTAGACCTCTCTTTGTTATCCACTCAATTGGGTAAACTTATTTCCTTTCTAACTATCTTTTCTCTTAAGCATCATTCATCAAAGCAAATTAATTTTTAGTTTTTGTTAAGCATGTAAGGTGGCTCTCTTCTGTCTAAAAGGTCGAATGTTCAAATCGTGTAAAATGCAATTATAGGAGTATATTTAGGAATACAAGTTAGTTTACAGTTAAAAGGTAAAGCAGAATATTAACTAATTTTATTTAGTTTTTTCAATGTAAATGATGTGTAACATCTGGCATCTTGTACCATCAATATCATCTGTTTTGCCCGTTAAAAGCTCATGGATTTGGTTTTGGTTACTCGAGTGGAGATTTTCCAAAAGATCACCCATGTTGGTATTACTCCCACTTGAGCATGCAAAACTGTAGAGTTCTCTCATACAGTATCATTAAGCCTAAAACACGTTGGTTATTTATGAAGCATGACATTTCTTATCAACGAATAATCTATTTTTTCCATGTCCATTGTTCGATTTTCCTACGGTGTTACAATCACCCATCTTTATGGACTCGTCGTCCTCGATGAAGTATGCCCTACCATCCCATCAGTGACATAGGATTTGCCTAGCTTGTCCTCCTGAACACCCGAAGGGACTCATCTCCCCGATGAAGTTTTCCCCACCATCCGGAATGATATAAGAGTGACTCTAATACCATAATTATAACATCCCAACCTGAAACAGATTAACGTGTTACTATTACAGGTATTAATAAAGCAAACATAATCCATCTAATTGAATGACATAATCTAAAGTTATATTACAAAGACTAAAACAAAATCTAGTGAAATATAAGTCATATTCAAATAGAAAAAAATTCTTTACCTTGACCTTCATTTAGTGCTCATCACTGATTCCCTAGACATAGAAATAAGAAAAGCACAAAATGAAATATGACTTAGTTATAACATTGCAAAGTAATGGAGAAAACAATAGAACTTGCAAAGACTGACAATCGAAAAGAAAAAAAAACATGACATAACTAACATTTAATTGAAACTAAAACTAACACTTACACTAAAATGTATACTAAAATGTATACTGATACAAAACTTTATAGATGTTGTATCAGAACCAAAACTAATATAAAAAGAGAATCAATACTGGACAATAATAAAAAAAATATATCATCATCATACTCAGTAAATCCCACCAATAGCAAAGCTAAGGTAGTGTCTGAGGAGGGTAAGATGTAGACAGCCTTACCTCTACCCCATAAGAAAAGAGAGACTGCTTCCAGTGAGACCCCCGACTCGATAATAAAAAAACAGATACAAAAACAAATAATAAACTACTAAAAAATGGTATATCAACAAAAATAAGTTATGTTACACAGAAGCACTTAAATCCAAAACAAAGGGGTACACATATAGCTAGAACATGCATCTATGAGATCGTGCACGTAGCGTACACACATTATTCCATCCCTTGGAAATTGGAAACGAAAATTGAACTAGGATTAATCCATACGCCTCTAGGTGGCCAAGGTAAACATCATAAGCTATAATTATGCATTGTCATGATAAGTGCCACACCGTTGACACCCCAACGAAAAGTCAGAAAATACTTTGGTAACAGATTACTAACGCTAAGGCCATGTAACTATATACATGCAACTAAACATAATTCTAGCATGAACAACAATCGAAATGAACATTACCAAATAGATCTATAGATCTATAGGTAACACTCAATTTCCAAAAGACTAAAAATATAAAAAAAAACATAATTTAGACTTTGACTAACCAAGAAAAAAATCCATACCACAAAGTAAAGGATAACAAATTCTACGTCATAACGAACCAAGAATTTATACCTTAGGTTTAGCAAGAAAA
The DNA here is from genome assembly GCA_030545235.1 of Helianthus tuberosus. NCBI lineage: Eukaryota > Viridiplantae > Streptophyta > Magnoliopsida > Asterales > Asteraceae > Helianthus > Helianthus tuberosus. The sequence goes on from CM060352.1 coordinate 175,429,907, forward strand.
TCAAAGCAAAACCAAAAAATCAAGTAGTTTTCAAATAATCAAGAAACTCAACTAATCAGAAATAACAAAGTCAAATGAAGGGGTGATGATTTTTCAAAATTACCGATCGAATGTGGCAGATCGTCAAGCCGGGACATGAGTGACATAACTGTTGGCGACGATCGTAACCTAAATGGCGGTAACCTGAATGGTGCAGAAAACAAACGAAACTTCGTCACACAAAGATAGGAAGAAAGCAGAGGAACTATATATATGATGAGAGAACTATTGGTGACGTCACCATAAAAACGACCCTAAACAACCTAATTAATGAAGTAACTTCTAGTAGTTAACAAAATTGTTGGATTGTTACAAAAAACTTACATTGAACTATTTCCTTGATAAAAAAAAAAGAATAAAATAGTTGGATTCCTTAACTCTTCGAGGATTCCAACACTTTTAGGAATCCAGTACTTCTGTTCTTTAGTTGACTTGTTGCCTTGATCCTCTAGTCTTCAGTCTTGACCTTTGTTGACTTGACTGTTGACTAGTTGATCAACACTTTGACAATCCAGCACTTGTACTTCTGTTTTCTTTTCTTTGGTGCAACAATTTTGTTCTGGCACTTTTGGTGGTTGTTTGTGAAGCTTTCAAGGGGGGAACTTTTGGCCATTAGATTGTACTTCAAGTTATTCCATCAGGCAGTGAAGATGGTTCCTTTGGGTTTTGGCTTTCATCATTACTAGATCTTACATAACCCAACACAACCTAAACAACATCGGTGAAGTTCCAACAAATAGAAAAGATTCTAGGTTCATAATGAATTCCATGCCTCTTATATCACCAATGCATTTTGGGATTAATGATAGTGGATGACATGAGAACTCCATTGTTAAGTGTGCTTAGGTAGGAGCAGTACCATGATGGTTGGCTTCATAGGAAGTCTCTACTCGACCTACCAAAAAATAAATATGTGAACTCTTAATAGGCTATGCAGACAATATTGGTGGTATGAGAGGTCGAATGTTAGATATGGTATCAGAGCCACTCTTGTGCCATTCGGGATGATGGTGCAAACCTCATTGCGGATGTTGATCGAGTTCTTGGGGGAGTTCAAGACGATACCTTAGGCAAATCTCATACCACTTGTTGGATGGTTGTGCAAATCTCATCGAGGAGGATGAGTCCAAAATGGGGAGGGGTGGGTGATTGTAATACCCTTGGAAAATCCCACACTGATCATGGACAATAGAGATTCTTGGTTCATAAGGAACATCTTAAATCACCAAAGCGTTTTAGGCTTAATGATAGTGGATGAGGGGAAAACGCTAGTTAAGCGTGCTCAAACGATAGTAGTACCAGGATGGGTGACCTCTTGGGAAGTCTCCACTGGAGCAACTAAACACGAATCCGTAAACTCTTAATGGGTAAAGCAGACAATATTGATGGTATAAGTGTTGGCATCAAAATCTTTAATATTATCTTTCATTACCTTGATTTGTTTCAAGTTTAATATCTAAAAAAATGATATTACTAGAAAGGGGCATGTTAACGATATATATGAAATAAAAAATAAAAAAAGAAAAATGAACAAAGTACATTGTGGTGTCTTTTTCTGAATTTCTTTTAGCTAGTATGTTACATTGATATAATAATTATTTTAGGTTCATACAATGGTATTGTGGAATCTTAAAATTAGAAATATACTAGTGGAATTTCTTACGCTTCGCAACAGATTTGAAGTCGTTATCACTTCAGTTTGTTACGGTATTGGCTCAGAATGTTACAATACTGGTATGATATCAATATTTTGTATAACAATCGAAAGAGATAAGTCTAAGAGAATATTGACACGTGTTTTACATTGATTGTAAAACCACAAAAGCAAATACTGATACCGGAAGCAATGTTGTTTGCCTGGTATCGGTTCAATTCATTAAGGTATCAATGTTGTTCGGCACGTCGAGAAACCACTAAAAACAATTACGCCACTGATACTAGTGAACAAAAAAAGTATAATTGACTCGTTCGATTAAAACCATTATCGAATCATAGATAAAGATAAGCACATCATAACGTATATTCAAAATTCATAAAACATTATATTGCTAAAGTAACAAAAAGGGTAAGCACATAACTTTATAAAAAAAATCTAAATTGTGGCATAAATTTGATGACATATACGCTTGTGCTTTGATCACTCACACAATACTAGTCACAACTCAGTTTTGAGTAACATTTATATGTAGACGTAGATGAAAATAAGTATGTTATAACGAAATAAAAAATTATATTAATTACATAATTTAATAAATATTTGGAAAAAGCTATACTAGCACGTACATAACTTTTTAATATGTTATACAATATTAGCATACAAATTAAAATTAAATGTTATGTATCATACCTAATTGTACCTTACATGGTTGTAAACTAAGGTATGTTTGCAATTATTTATATATAGTAATCATAGGGCCTACAAAGAATGTTGAGATGAAGACATACATGAATTGAGTGATAATGTTATAAACATTTGGTGGTAACTCATTTCTTTATATAAGTTAGTACTTCACTAATTGATTGAAGGGGTATCCTCCCAAAAACCTTGCGCAGACGCATAGGACCATACCACAACCTTATCCAAAACATCTTGGACAAAGACCCTGCGCGGCCGCGCAGCGGTCCTAAACAAGATTTAGAAAGAAACATGGTCTACGAAACCTTGCGCAAATAGACAAGACTATACCATAAGCCTTATTCCAATACCACCTTTAAAATAATCTAATTCTACTAGGACTCATATTCTTACTTATACTTATCTCTAAACAATTTGAAACAAGTTAAAATATTAAGATAATTCAAGTAATAATTAAATATATTTAATTATTATTTTACTTGTTTAGTCCTTTGACTTTAGATCTCTTCCAGACTGTCCCTTGAGATCATCCACACCTTCCTAGATGATGTTGTAATTTCATCACATGTAACAAGATTTCAAATGAATTTAAAAACTAATCAGATTAATACAATCCTATATGAACAACTACTTACACTAAGGCTATGAGGTGTGGATGGAGCCCCAATGGGCTTTATCATGCCATATAGGATCCATGTCATCGCCATGTCAGCAAAGGAGCTTTATCATTCCCCACTTTAATTTGGAGGGTGTGGATGTAGCCCCGTGTAATGATTAAGTAATTATTTATTTAAATATTTATTTTTTTAAATTAAATGGCAATTTTAATAACTACAAAATTAAAAAAAAAAACATAATTTCATTAAAAAAACTACAAAGTCAAAAAAAAAAAAAAAAAAAAAAAACATTACATTCTAGAAAAAAAAAACATAACATACTAGAAAAAAAGGCAACATACTTAAAAAAAACTACATATATTTGGCCCGAATTTGTGCCTTACGAGCCTCCAAAATGACTCGGTCCTCCTCCGAGACATGTGACAGATCCCTTGCGAGAAAGTCCATGTCTCTCGCAATTTGTTTCTCCATTTTCATTTCTTGTTCTTTTTCCCTAATGGAGATTATTTGCTTCAGATCTGCCTGTAACTCGGTAATCTTTGACGGGCCATCTGATTTAGTAGACTTTCCACGTGCCTTTGCCTTGGCTTTACTTTTATCCCTACCAGTTGGACGAAAGCATAAAAAAATAGTATTTAGACAAGCATAAAAATTATTATTTACAAAAGCATAAAAAAATTATTTACACAAGCATAAAAAATATTATTTACCAACAATCTCGTCCTCCGACACGTCGAGCCAAGCTTTTGCCAACTCGAACTCTTCCTTAGGCGACCAAAATTCTACCTTCTTTGTCGCACGTTTTTCGCTCTCATCCTTCTTTTTATGGCTTCTTTTTTTCATAGAAGAGGATTCGACTTGGGTTTCGGGAACGAATTCCGGTTCGCTTGTGTCTTGGGCGGGTATGTTTGGTGGTGGCATGTTTGGCGGAAAAAAAGGGGTTGAGAATAATACCCGAAATATGGAGGAGGCATCGGTTGAGTGGTGGGATGAGGAGAAGTTGGTGGCATTGGATAATATCCAACCTCCCCCGTACGCGGGTCTCGGCGATAGCGGTCCTCTTGCTCGTTGTTTTGCAAAGTTTGCCAATACGGATTGGTCGGATCACATGGGTTGTTTGGGTTGTTGGGAAACATTGTTGGAAGTTTTAAAAAAAATGAAGAGAGTTGTATAAAAATGGAGGTAGAGAGTGAAAGGAATGATTTAAAAAGAGGTAGAAGTTGATATTTATAGTATGATTTTATAAATAAAATAAAAAGTAAATTTTTTTTTTTAATTTTTGACCGTTTCAACGGTCAAAAACTTTAATTTCTCTCGGTCTCCGTGCGTTGACGCTCGCCATAGCAGTGGCGGAGGTTCAATGGCGCCCCGGCTATGGCGCCGGGGGTGTGGTTGATGGCGGAGTGGGGCGCTATAGGCGTCCAGGTGGCGAAGCGTGGCGCCCCACACCCTCGCCTAAGCTACAAAAACACCGACATTACACTAAGCTACAAAAACACCTACACAATCAGTTTTGTATTTTTCAAATAATACTATATTAAAATCACTTATATAATATACATATATATCACCGGTATTATTTATAACTCAAATTAAAATTGAAGAATGCAACCCTTGTTTGATAATTTGTATGGTAAAACAAATTAAGTAAATTTATATATATATATGGATCAATTTAAGATGAGAGATACTAGGAGAAGTTATATTGCTATAAGAGAAATATTAGAAAAAAAATGATTAAGTGATATTTGATTATAAAGAGTGATTGTATTAAATCTATGGCTAAGGTTCTTCTTTTTGTTATCACACTAAATTGTCTTCTTAAATGATTCATCCCCTATTATATATATATATATATGAGAGAGAGAGTGATTAGGTTCAAATGAGAATCACCTTGAGTTGTAAGAATCGTGAGAACTTTTAATTTTTGTGTGAGTTTTGTTGGAAATTTGTGGAAATAGCATTTTTCACAAATATAGGAAAATGATTTTTTCCTATTTTGGACTAGAAACAAACATAATAAAATGAGCGGGTTTTATATATTTATTTGTGGGTTTGTGTTCTATGGTGGAAGAGCTTCGCAACGAACTAAACCACGTCCAAAACGGAGCTAAGATGAATGAGATATCGATGCTCAAATTTTGGTGTTTTGAAACTTGAATGCTGAAATAAGTGGGAAAGTGGCACCTTGTCCCACATCGGATGAGAGATGGAACTTAAAGGGGTATTTAAGTGGGAACTCTCCATCCTTATTGTTTCATTGAAGCACTCACTAGTGTACTCGTGAAGGGTGCGGAGCACCCTAATTCGCACTCGCACTCGCACACGCGCGCGTGGCGTGGGCGATGAGGCGCAATGTGGCGCTTGAGAGCCGCCTTTGTATTTTTGACCACATGTGTGTGGTAGCACAGGGGCTGCAAGGACCAAGTTGCTAAAAGACGTGGCAAGCAGGCAAGTGACCCAAATGGGTCCGCGCGGGGTAGTGCATGACGTGGCAGTCATGCGCATCCGCGCGCAAGTACACGTGGCATGGTGGCGCGTTCTCGCGCATGGAGCATGGGCGCTGAGGTGTCGTGTGCGGTGCACCAAGTGAGCCAAAACGACGCGACTTGTGGCGTGCTCGTAGAGGCTTACAGGTGACGTGGCGCACGCGCATAGGTGTGCATGGGATTGAGCCAGTGGGGCGCACGCGCGCATGGCAGTGAGCCAAATGGACGCACCGCGCATGAGGGTGCAGTCTTGCGCGCGCGCGCGTGCAGAAGCTTCCAGCATCAGTTAATGCTGTGCAGTTACATTTCAGCATTCGAAACTGATAAAGTTAATGCGTTTGACTGAGAATTAAGTGACGAATTAAAGTGCATTAAAGACGTCTAATGCAGTTTAATTCTCCCATTTAATTTATTTTTCAGTTTCGAGTTCAACCTGGTGTATAAATAGGAGGCTCCTTTCACCAGATATATACACAAAAAAAATTACCAGCTCTCTCTTTTCTACACTGCAGTATTCTTCTTTTCTTTCAAGCTTCAAGGTATACCTTCGGGTTGGAGTCAAGACCGGCAGTGCAACTGCTTGCGGCTGTTGTATCCTGGAAACAAACGTGTTCTCTTGGGAGACACGAAATTTGTTTTAAGGGACCCGTGCCTAACACGATCCTCAGCCAAGAACAGTTTCGTCTGTTCGTGTTTTTCTGATCTTGTATTTCATTTTTCAGTTGTAAAAGTTTTGTATTTACTTTGTTTCTGATTAATTCTTGTAATTCAAGTTAATAAAGGAATTTTTTTTATTTTATTTACACGAACGGATTCCTACAATCTTAAAACAAATTTTAAAACACCGTTCGTGTTGAATCACAAACTTCTCTGCTGTGAATTTAAATTTTTTTTCTCTCACAGCAGGTTGTGTTTTAAAAGGTTTTTTCTCTGTTTTGATACAAAGTTGCGCCTTTGTCAAAACAGAACTCTGTTTCTACTCCTTTCTGTCGCTGAGTCCTAAAAATCTCCTGTTGTAGTCTTCAAAGTTGGACTTAGAAGCTACACGGCTGGTTTTTGAACTCCTAATAATAATAAAGTAGCGTCTTTATTATTTTTGAAAACAGATTTTAACTTGTATTGTTGAAACTTTTCAGAATGTCGACTGAAAATGTTAGCACCAGCAACAACAACGTTGTTGTCGGTACCCCTGCCAACACTGTGGGAGCGTCCACAGTGGCGAATCATGCTGAACGACCCGAGAAGTTCTCGTGTCTCCACTTCAAGAGGTGGCAACAGAAGATGTTCTTCTACTTGACCACCATGAACCTTGCGAGGTTCTTAACGGAGACCGCTCCCCAACCTGCGGAAGGGGAGACCGATGCTCAGGCTCTGAGCGCGGTAGAGGCATGGAAGCACTCTGACTTTATATGTTGAGGCTACGTACTCAACGGTCTCTCGGATGCTTTGTATAATGTGTACTATAATATCAAGACTTCCAAAGAATTATGGGAGTCCTTAGATAAAAAGTACAAAACGGAGGATGCGGGAACAAAGAAATTTGTTGTCGCCCGTTTCTTGGACTTTAAAATGGTTGATAACAAGACTGTTATGAACCAAGTCCAAGAGTTGCAAATTATACTAAATGACATCCATGCTGAGGGAATGGTACTCAGCGAAACGTTTCAAGTGGCAGCCATGATCGAAAAATTACCTCCTGCTTGGTTGGATTTTAAGAATTATCTTAAACACAAGCGAAAGGAAATGTCAGTCGAGGACCTTGTTCTTCGTCTTCGTATAGAAGAAGAAAACAGGGTAGCCCAAAAAGGCACCATTTTGCAAGCTTCGGCTAAAGCAAATATGGTGGAAATTGGGGAATCCTCAAAGGCCAAGAAGGGCAAGGGTAAAAACAACAACAAAGGGAAAGCAAAGGTTAACAACCTTGGACCGAAAAAGGGGGCTGTGAAAAAGAAGCCTGCGCCTTTCCAAGGTACTTGTTACAATTGTAACGAGACGGGGCACCGTGCTAACCAATGCAAGAAACCTAAGCGTGAGCGTGCGCATATGGTTGATGAGGATGGTATGCCTCTAATCGCAATGATAACTGAGGAAGCGGCTATGATTGAAGAAGTCAACGCAATGGGTGAAAACCCAAAAGGATGGTTCGTTGACACGGGTGCAACCCGCCATGTTTGTGGAGACAAGGCTCTTTTCTCTACATTCAAGGAAGCTTCGGGTGAAGAAAAGTTTTATATGGGGAATAAAGCTACCGCAAGCATCAAGGGGGAAGGCACGGTCGTCTTGAAGATGACTTCGGGCAAGGAGCTTACCTTGACAAATGTGCTTTATGTCCCAGAGATACGGAAGAATCTCGTGTCGGGATGGATGCTCAACAAGTTTGGATTTTGTCTAGTGTTTGAAGCGGACAATCTTGTCTTATCTAGACGTGGAACTTTTATCGGAAAGGGCTATGCCCTAAATGGAATGTTCAAAATGAATGTAATGGTTGTTAACCAAAACAAGAAAATGAATGAAACTTCTACTTCTACTTCTACTTACATGGTTGAGTCTTCTAATGTTTGGCATGGCAGACTAGGACATGTAAATTTTAATTCATTACGACGTTTAATCAAATTAAACTTGATACCAACATTCCATATCGAGTCCAATCACAAATGCGAGACTTGTGTTGAATCCAAACTTACGAGATCATCGTTTAAATCGGTTGAACGAATAACCGAACCCCTTGATTTAATTCATACTGATGTGTGTGATTTAAAAGCGGTTCCCACGCATGGAGGGAATAAGTACTTCATCACGTTTATTGATGATTGTACGAAATATTGCTACGTGTATTTACTTAAGAGTAAAGACGAAGCAATAGACAAGTTTATCTTGTACAAAAATGAAGTTGAGAATCAACTTAAAAAGAAGATAAAAGCTTTGAGAAGCGATCGAGGAGGTGAATATGTTGCACCTTTTGCGGATTTATGCGCAAAAAGTGGCATTGTACATGAGGGTACACCACCTTATTCTCCACAATCAAATGGCGTTGCGGAACGTAAGAACCGCACATTGAAAGAAATGATGAACGCCATGTTGATAAGCTCGGGAGTGAACCGAGAAATGTGGGGGGACGCCATTCTCTCAGCAAACTATCTTTTGAACAAGATACCTTTGAAAAATAGGGACGAAACTCCATATGAGTTATGGAGAAAAAGGAAGCCTTCGTACAAATAGTTGAAAGTGTGGGGGTGCCTAGCTAAGGTGATTGTACCACCTCCTAAGGCTCTTAGGATAGGACCCAAAACTGTTGATTGCATTTTCATTGGATACGCACATCAAAGTAGTGCGCATCGTTTTCTTGTACATGAATCCAAGAATCCCGATGTACACAAACACACTATCATAGAGGGAAATCCTAATGTCGTCTAATATTTTGAGAATGTGTTTCCTATGTTAGGACAAACACATGCGCCTTCATCAAGAGCGATTGATGAAGCAGGTCCAAGTTCGTCTATATGGATAGATGAAAGACATGAACGCCCCGAGGTCGAGGAGGGTGAGCTTAGACGAAGTAAACGACAAATGGTTGAAAAATCCTTTGGTCCAGACTTCATGAGCTATATGGTTGAGGGTGAGCCCAATACCTACCGCGAAGCGGTTACCTCCGCGGAAGGACCTCAATGGCAAGAAGCAATTAAGAATGAAATTGATTCTATATTGCAAAATCATACTTGGGAGTTAGTAGATCTTCCACTTGGTTGTAAACCACTTGGATATCGTTGGATATTCAAAAGGAAGATGAAAGCCGACGGAAGTATTGATAAATACAAGGCAAGGTTAGTGATCAAAGGATTTAGACAAAAGGAGGGTCTAGACTACTTTGATACTTACTCGCCTGTAACGCGAATAACCTCTATTCGATTGGTTCTTGCAATTGAGGCTCTAAGAAATTTGGAAGTTCACCAAATGGATGTAAATACCGCATTTCTTAATGGCGATTTAGAAGAAGAAATTTACATGGAACAACCTGAGGGTTTTTCCGCCCCTGGAAACAAGGGCAAAGTATGTAAATTGGTCAAGTCTTTGTATGGCTTGAAGCAAGCTCAAAAAAAATGGCACCAAAAGTTTGATCATGTCATGATTGACAATGGTTTCAAAATAAATGAGTGCGACAAGTGTGTTTATTTTAAAGACACACCAAGAGGTTATGTGATTCTATGTCTTTATGTAGATGATATGCTTATCATTGGGAGTGATGATAAGATGATCAACTCAACGAAAGACATGTTGAAAGCAAGGTTTGACATGAAAGACATGGGTCTCGCGGATGTGATTCTTGGAGTTAAAATCACTAGAACCCATAATGGTCTTGTGTTGAGTCAATCTCACTACGTGGACAAGATCCTTGGGAAATTCAATTCGGACGATACGAGTATAGCTCGATCTCCAATTGATAATACCCAACGCCTAAGGAAGAATAGAGGCGAGAGTGTTTCTCAGTTAGAGTACTCAAGGATCATTGGTAGTCTAATGTATCTAATGACATGTACTAGACCCGACTTAGCATATGCTGTGAGCAGGCTAAGTAGATACACCAGTAATCCGAGTGAGGATCATTGGAAAGCTATCACGAGGGTGCTTAGATACATAAGATACACAAGAGACTATGGATTGCATTATACCCGTGATCCAGCAGTGATCGAAGGATACACTGACGCGAACTGGATATCGGATATAAAGGATCACAGATCAACAAGTGGTTACGTGTTTACACTTGCTGGCGCAGCTATAGCTTGGAAGTCTTCCAAGCAAACAGTTATAGCGAGATCCACGATGGAATCCGAATTCGTCGCTTTAGATAAAAGCGGGGAAGAGGCGGAGTGGCTACGTCAATTTGTGGAAGATATTCCAAGATGGCCAAAGTCGTTGACGGCGATCTGCATACATTGTGACAATCAGTCTGCTCTTGCTAGAGCACAAAACATGATGTACAATGGCAGATCAAGGCACATTCGACGTTGACACAACACGGTACGACAACTTATCTCAACGGGTGTTATCTCAGTTGACTATGTGAGGTCAAATAAGAACATTGCGGACCCGTTAACAAAAGGCTTAAGCACAGATAAGGTGTATAGGTTGTCAAGAGTAATGGGACTAAAGCCCATAGATGAAGGGAATATGAGGGAAACCTAACCTAGTTGACTGGAGATCCCAAGATCTAGGTTCAATAGGCAAACTTAATCATAAACCCAAAGGGAGTCACTGTGGGGGGTGCCCCAAAATAAATAAAGGGAGTTGTATACCTCCTAGTCCATTCCAATCAGTGACATGAAAGAAAGGTTAAGCATGTTGAGGTTAAGGATTTTGTGGAAATCCAAATTAACCATGATGCTTTTAATGATTCAGAGGAATCACCTATGTTAGAGAGAAGTGGGGTCACTTCGAATGGATTTGTGGGGAGGCGTAAATCCTAGAGCTCTCGCAGAACCAGGAACGTGTTCCATGACCATGAACGGACACAACCATGAGGACTTGACTCGACTAGGGAGAGTATTGTGTGAATGTATATTGTCGCCTACATAAATGGGGGATTGTTCAAAGACACCGCGTCTACAAGACCCTAGGAGGCTAAGTATGCTTCACAAAAGGAGGTTCAAAGGTTACACCTACCTATCTTGCAATACTCAACTGTTGAACGTGTATCGTTGAAACTTGATAGATCGATTTCTATTCATGTGGGGGATTGTTGGAAATTTGTGGAAATAGCATTTTTCACAAATATAGGAAAATGATTTTTTCCTATTTTGGACTAGAAATAAATATAATAAAATGAGCGGGTTTTATATATTTATTTGTGGGTTTGTGTTCTATGGTGGAAGAGCTTCGCAACGAACTAAACCACGTCCAAAACGGAGCTACGATGAATGAGATATCGATGCTCAAAATTTGGTGTTTTGAAACTTGAATGCTGAAATAAGTGGGAAAGTGGCACCTTGTCCCACATCGGATGAGAGATGGAACTTAAAGGGGGTATTTAAGTGGGAACTCTCCATCCTTATTGTTTCATGGAAACACTCACTAGTGTACTCGCGAAGGGTGCGGAGCACCCTAACTCGCACTCGCATTCGCACACGCGCGTGACGTGGGCGATGAGGCGCAACGTGGCGCTTTGATGACGCACTTTGCACTTCGCATCGCCGTGAGCCGCTTGAGAGCCGCCTTTGTATTTTTGACCACATGCGTGTGGTAGCACAGGGGCTGCAAGGACCAAGTGGCTAAAGACGTGGCAAGCAGGCAAGTGACCCAGATGGGTCCGCGCGGGGTAGTGCATGACGTGGCAGTCATGCGCATCCTCGCGTAAGTACACGTGGCATGGTGGCGCGTTCTCGCGCATGGAGCATGGGCGCTGAGGTGTCGTGCGCGGTGCACCAAGTGAGCCAAAACGACGCGACTGTGTGGCGTGCTCGTAGAGGCTTACACGTGACGTGGCGCACGCGCATAGGGGCGCATGGGATTGAGCCAGTGGGGCGCACGCGCGCATGGCAGTGTGCCAAATGGACGCACCGCGCATGAGGGTGCAGTCTTGTGCGCACGCGCGCGCAGAAGCTTCCAGCAGCAGTTAATGCTGTGCAGTTACATTTCAGCATTCGAAACTGATAAAGTTAATGCGTTTGACTGAGAATTAAGTGACGAATTAAAGTGCATTAAAGATGTCTAATGCAGTTTAATTCTCCCATTTAATTTATTTTTTAGTTTCGAGTTCAACCTGGTGTATAAATAGGAGGCTCCTTTCACCAGATATATACACAAAAAAAATTACCAGCTCTCTCTTTTCTACACTGCAGTATTCTTCTTTTCTTTCAAGCTTCAAGGTATACATTCGGGTTGGAGTCAAGACCGGCAGTGCAACTCCTTGCGGCTGTTGTATCCTGGAAACAAACGTGTTCTCATGGGAGACACGAAATTTGTTTTAAGGGACCGTGTCTAACACGATCCTCAGCCAAGAACAGTTTCGTCTGTTCGTGTTTTTCTGATCTTGTGTTTCATTTTTCAGTTGTAAAAGTTTTGTATTTACTTTGTTTCTGATTAATTCTTGTAATTCAAGTTAATAAAGGAATTTTTTTTATTTTATTTACACGAACGGATTCCTACAAGTTTTGTCACCATGTTTTGCAAAAAGGTAGATGCAAATGTCACAAACATGTCTGTAAAAAAAGTTGCCGAGCCGGTATTTATTCTCCATTTGCATTGATGTAAAAAAATTATAGGGTGACGTAATCAGTTTTATAAAACAAATTTATATCAATGTAAATGGAGAATAAATACAGGCTCGACCAGTTCTTTTTTTTTATACAGATGTGGTTGTGACATTTTCATCTACCTTTGTGTAAAAATTTTTGGCAAAATTCGCACGGAAAGTAAAAGTTCTCACGGTTCTCATAACTCAAGGTGGTTAAGTTAAGGATTTTATATGTACACTAAATATGTTCTTAAATATAGGGGAGGGCTAACTAGAAAACTTATTTGAGTTAAAAAACAAAACGTGAATATCCTATGTAACCAACCCTTTTTATTATATTTTAAGGCGTGTAATATAAATATTTTCGACCGTTTTAAAACAAAAAATAAAAATGGCGCTGAGTAGAAGGCTATGTTACATATATGTAACAAAATGTGTTTTTAGTGTCAAGACACATGTTACTTTAAAACTTCTTATTGTTTTCTAAATAACTCGGCGTTTTTTGAATTTTTTTTCGCTCAAAACATGCAAAAATATGTATACTACATGACTTGAAACTATTATAAAGAAAATCCAATTTGTTACATAAGATTTTTATGATTTTCTTAACTTAAGTAAGTTTTTTTATCCTTTCACCATATATATATATATATATATATATATATATATATATATATATATATATAAATGAAGAAAGATGAATAAACATTATACTTCAATTAAATTTAAGGTTAAAAAATAATAATTTAGTTTGTTATTCGTGTTCTCTATAAAAAACTACTAAAATACTCTCCTTAAGTCCATCATGCTGGCAGCAAGATATATTTATACATTTAATACCTGAATCAAGCAAACAAACTGTGGTAGCCCAGTTGGCCACCGACACGCACCTCTTCCTAGTGGCATCGGGTTCGAGTCTTGGGAGTGACATATGTCGCCCATGGTAAGAATTTGGCAAGGGGAATTAACCGCGGAGCTAGCTTGGTCGGGTAGAGGCTCCCGGAGTGGGATCACTCCGGCTGTTGGGAGGACCGTGCACCCCCCCCCCCCCCCCCCCCCCCCACACTTGAATCAAGCATTCAATATAAGCAATCTTAAAACGTAATTTACACGGTTATATACGTAATACAATGTATTCAAATTCTAACATTTAAATAATTACGAGTTACTTGTTATTGAAATCTCTTATTTTAATGACAAATGGCGTTGCGTTTTCTATTTATACTTGTAGAAAGGTCATGATCACTGGTTGATCATTAGCAAGACCCACATGAATTGTTTACAAATCCATCCCAATCACCACTCATTCAAATTATCCATTTCATGGGTATAATTAGAAATTAGACGTGATAAGACTTCTCTTAAAACTATGATTAACATCCTCTCTCTCTCTCAAGTGATTCTTTGAGTTGTTTTGACATTTAGTGCAACATTCATTCTTATTAGCTCACTAAGACCATGGGGTATGGAATGGATAGTCTCTTTGGAGACTACCCGCGACGTAGGCGCCACCTCATCACGGAAGGAGGAGCATCCTCTTGGGGACTACCCAAGGGTGTGGAGGACTACCCAACCCCACAATAAAAATCAATATAATATGTTATATAATAAAAGTGGAGAGAGAGAAGTCAGAGGGGCCCACCACCTTGGTCCGTCTCCAACGTCTTTGAGAAGACGGAGAAGCCGTGACGGAGCAGTCGGGGCCGGTGTGCGACGACCCGGGACGGAAGTGACGGGGCGGAGACGAGGCCCATACCGGGCGGTCTAATTCCAACACCAATCCACCAACATAATCATCAACTTCTTCCTTATTCCACATCAGGGTTTGTTCTACACATAGATCTTGTATGTTTATTTGCTAAGCACGATATTACAATACTGTTAATTTGTCTGTAACTTATACTTAAATTTATATAAAAGAATATTTAAACTTATTATACTTATAGGAATAAGAGTAAATTACAAAATCGTCATTTATGTATGTCACTTATTGCAAATTGTGTCCTTTGTCTTTAATAATTACAGAAAACGTACTCGATGTTTTCAAACCCTTGCAAATTATGTCTTTTAGCCCTAACTCAGTTAATTTTTGTGATTAAAACTGACTAAATGGACCCCACATGACGGTATTTTTGTGGTTAAATCTGACCAAATGGATCACACATGAGAGTAAAATGACCAAAATACCCTCATGTGGGGTACATTTGGTCAGATTTAACCACAAAAATAACTAAGTTAGTGTTAAAGGACATAACTTGTAAGGGTTTGCAAACATCTAGTACGTTTTCTGTAATTATTAAAGATAAAGAACACAATTTGCAATAAGTGACATACATAAAGGACGATTTTTGTAATTTACTCTAGGAATAAAAACCATGAGGTTTAAACGTATATCTGGTTTCACTACGAATAATACATTGCTCAACCCACGTTAATTAGATTGGATAATATAAAATAAAGACAAAAGAATAGTTGCTAAATTCAAAATATGTGTTTTATTTTCAACTTAATATATAACTTTAAAATCAATAATACATACTTGACGAACGACATTTATACGAAACCGTGTAGTTAAAAAGTATCCATAGAAAAAAATGTGAGAATAATACTACTAATTATTGCGTAGATACGAAACCGTGTAGTTAAAAAGTATCCATAGAAAAAAATGTGAGAATAATACTACTAATTATTGCGTAGGAATTATAGGTGGCAAAGTACCTTCCCCAGTGAGTTTTCTTATTATTCCAAGTGTACTATATGGAATATGGAATATAATTTTGATATATAAAAAGAAAAACATAATGTGTATTCTTTATTTATATGAAAAACTTGTTGGAAAAATAGGTGAAAATAACAATTTTCACAAATATAGGAAAATGATTTTTTCCTATTTTGGACTAGAAATAAATATAATAAAATGAGCGGGTTTTATATATTTATTTGTGGGTTTGTGTTCTATGTTGGAAGAGCTTCGCAACGAACTAAACCACGTCCAAAACGAAGCTAAGATGAATGAAATATCGATGCTCAAAGTTGGGTGTTTGAAACATTGAATGCTGAAACAAAAGGGAAAGTAGCACCTTGTCCCACATCGGATGAGAGATGGAACTTAAATGGGTATTTAAGCTGGAACTCTCCATCCCTATTGTTTCATGGAAGCACACACTAAGTGTCCTCGCGAAGGGTGCCACCCTAACTCGCCCCGCTTGCGCGCGTGGCGTGGGCGATGAGGCGCAATGTGGCGCTTTGATGGCGCACTTCGCACGCACGCATCGCCGCGAGCCGCTTGAGAGCCGCCTTTGTATTTTTGACCACATGCGCATGGTGAATCACAGAGGCTGCAAGGACCAAGTGGTGAAGTTGTTGGTGCATACGTCTGTCGACTTCGTCTTGTATCGAGTCTTGTTTGTACTTAGACAGATTAGGGCACGTAATACGTGAAATAGGGTAGGATTTAGATGTGATTGAGCTAATTTAGTTTGAAAATGACATGTGTGACATGTTCAAACGAAATTAGAAGTTCTAATTTCGTTTGAGGAGTGCCATGCCACTTTCAAACTAAATCACTCACCCTATAAATACCCTCATGTGCCATTTCATTTGTAACTTTCCGGTCAGAGCAACGAAGTGCTGCCGAAGTGTTGTCAGGTGATTCAGGTGCTTCACGAGGTGAATTATTTCGTTTGAAAGGTTGCTTTTGTGATTCTTGAAAAACGAAACATGGAGAACGAGTTTTATAATGCGTTTGCTGGTCCAATGAATATTACTCAAAGTACATTGCTAGAAAATGAAACGGGGACATCACAAAAACCGCCTAAGCTTTTGGATATTGATGATTATAATGGTTGGTCCGAACGTTTTGGTAACTGGGTTGAAGCTTATCATTTGGATGCGTGGGAACATACTGAAGTTCAATATGAAAGACCAGTAAAAGACAATAATCAGATAATGACAATTAGAGAAATGAGTGCTGATGAGAAAAAGAAGTATAGAGATGAGAAATTGATGGTTAGTCTGTTACATCAAGCGATTAAAGAGGATATATTGGTTCTTCTTCAACATGATGGAAGTGCATATTCGATTTGGAATGAATTGGAAGTAAAATTTCTGGGAAGTGATAATATGCTCAAGAACAAGATGTCACTTATGAAGAAAGAATTTGATCTATTTCGTGGGTTGAAATCAGAAAACACCAAGCAGATTATTGAAAGATATTGTAACTTGGTGAGAAATATGACGAAATTAGGCATCAAAAAGGATACAGATGAGCTGATTGAGAAACTAGCTGATGCTTTACCACATGATATTTGGGGAACTTATCTGATGACGTTGAGGAATATAAAAAGTTAACACTGGGTAAGTTCATCAAACATCTGGAGGCTCAAGAGATGGAGCAAAGGAAGATTGCTAGGATGAAGAACTATGATGGAGAACAAGACATCGGATTGTATTTCAAGAGTGGTGTTAATGATAAGACCAATTTTTCTCCAAAAGTTGGAACTGCTTTCAATGTAAAAGATTCTTCAAAAAGTTTATCTCAGGGATCAAGCAGCAAAACTGGATTCTCTTCATTTCCAACATTTGATCCACATTTTTCTACAACAAAAAGTGGCAAAGTTCTTCAATGCAACATTGCTTTGAACCTTGAAAATGATCAGAATTATACCGAGGAAGTTGCTAAAAGCCACATGTCTTTGTTGGTGACTGTGCTTGAATCTTATGGAGGATTAGTTGCAGGAAGGATCGGGAATCCAATGCTCACGAAGGAGGATTACGATCAAATCGATGTTGAGGAGATGGAACTGATGGATATAAAATGGTGCATGGCTAGTGTATTAAGACGAGCTGAAAAGTTTAAAGAAATTACAGGCAGAGATGATTTTCGCGATGCACATGTTTCAGCTTTAGGATTTGATAAGTCTAAAGTTACTTGTTTCGATGTAGGGAAAAAGGCCATTTCAAGAGGGAGTGCACAAATCGAGAAGCAAGTGGAGCTCAAAATCCTTTTGGAAACAATAATTACTATCGAAAAGCGTTATATCATCAAGTTGCTCCACAGCCACATCAACAACAACAGCCACAAACAGCTCATGGTAGGAAAGAAATTGAAGATTCAAAGAGAGCATGTCTTGGTAATCAAGAAAATGGAAAAGGTTTCAGTTGGGATAAATACATTCCAACAAATAGTAAAGTATGTGTGGCAGAACAAGAAGATGAAAAATTGGTAGAAGGTTTCAGTTGGGACGATTATTGCCCAGACAAAGAATTCTTGGCTAAAGGTTTTGTTGCTCATGTTGTTAATGATTATACTGATGAATATTGGGCAGAAAAATACCGAAAAATTAGGGAAGCTGCAGAGGAGAAATTGAAAAGAGAAGAAGAAGAAGAAGAAGAAGAAGAAGAAGAAGAAGAAAAGAGAAAAGCTGAAGCTGAGAAAAAGAAAAGAGCAGAAAAAGTTCAAGTGAGAATAGTCAAAGAAGTTCCAGAATTTGAAATCAAAACAGATGCTGATGCAGTCAAGGTTGCTGAGAAGTGTATGAATTGTGATTCTCTGATTGAGCAAAACAATGAATTGCTACACAACATAAAAAGGTTGAAAGAATCATATGATACCTTGAACAGAGAAATGAATAAGTATAACAATTCAAGTAGTGAACAAGCTGTAGCAATGAATACACTCAAAGGGGCATACATGAGACAGCTTGACAATGTTAACTATTACACTGAAAAGTGTGCTGAGCTTGAGCTGAAACTGGAAACTCAGAGAATTGAAATTGAGAGAGTTAACAGATTATTAAAAAGTTACTCATGTTCTACTTTTGTGGTTGACAGGATTTATCCAATTGTGGAAGGATTAAAGACATTTGAAGATGAGAAGACTTCGGAAGAGAAGAAGTCTGAAACAAAAGAAGATGATGAAGTGAAGATTTTTGGTAAAAAACCAAGTGTTGTCTATAACAAATGTCCACCCCCGGTTGAAAATGCATATTCTCCGCGAAATGCTAATTCTAAAAGTGTCAAAAAGGCAACGAACTTACAGTGGGAGTCTAAGTCGTCAGTTAATTTGCCAGAAAGTATAGATGTCACTTTCACGTCGTCCGATACTGATCATGAGTCCGAGTTATTAAAAAGCGTGGTCGATCAGGTGTTGGATAAGGATGAATCAGAGGAGTCAATGTCGGAGTCCAAATCAGAGTCCAAGTCAAAGTCCGACATGTCAAGTCAAAAAGTCTAACAGGGAAAACGGGAGTACAACAAAGAATTTCTTTTATAAAAATCTAATTTGAATGACGAAACATTCAAAGTTGCATATACTTTGAATGATTCCGACAAATTATATTTTGATGAAACTTTTCCAATAAGAGGTGTTAAACCTGAAATGATTAAAAAGGTTTTCAAACTAACAGAAATTAATATTTCTGAAATAAAGGATGTAAATCTTTCTGAAAAACCCAAACCTTACACCTCAAGAGTTCAACAACGTTTAAACAAGAAAAAGGGTTACAGTTCTGGTTATGGTTTTCAAAAGAAACCAAACCATAACGGTAATTACAAAAAGAAAGGTCTAGGTTTTATTCCACCGAAAAACTATAAAAATGAGAAAATTTATAAACCAAAAACTATTTTTGTTTCAGGAACAAGTGCTGAGAAAGAACAGAAGAGTTAATTCTGGAAACAAACGAATGAAGGATTCCTTGCAAAGAAGCAATAAGAGATGAAGAAAAGTGTTGTTCAGAAGAAGACAGAGACAAGAACCTGTTTTCAATGTAAAACAGTTGGTCATATTGCCAGAAATTGTCCCAAGACAATACAAACAAAACAGGGAGTCTCTAGTAAACAAAAAGAAAAAGTTGTTGAGAAAACTGAACTTAAAACCAGAAAATTTACAGGTTTTGAAAATTCAATTTTTGAAGTTGGTGAATGTTCAAGGAATGTTTTAAAAAGAAAAGAAAATCTGAAAAATCAGAAGTGGGTGGTTAAGGGTTTAGGAGGTAGTTCTAGTGATGAATCTGATTTGTCAAAATCAGAGGAGCTATCTATTGGCGATGAATCTGTCTCCACAAAGACAAAGGAGCCACAGGTTGTTGATAAAAATGAGAAATTTGTCCCGAGTGTGAATGATGAAAATTTTCCATTACTAAAGGCTGAAAATTTTAAAAAGAAAGTTGGAAAAGTGGAAATTTCAAATCAATTTTATTCTGAAAAGAATAAATTTGATGTTGAAAAGGCTTTCAATGGAAAGGTGAAACACATTTTTGGAAAAATGGTTGATGGTAAGGCCAAAAGTGTTAAAGAATTTTATGCTTCCAAAAAGAGTGTTCACAAGTCTTTTGAAAGTAAGGTTGAAAAAGAAGTGGTTACACCCAAGGATGGTCAGGCCTGGGTGTCAATATTTTTCAAAGAATAAAAATCTGACTTGCCGGAGCTCCAAAGTTGGTAATCGCGGAGCATGAATCGGCATCATTCATTGTTTAAGAAAATTGTTTTTGTATAAGTGTGACTTGCCGGAACTCCCAGGTTGGTAAGTGAGGAGTAGGAATCGGCATCTTGAGAATTCAACCTACGTATGGTATCTTACAAGTGGTAGTGTTTGGTAGGCCATGAGGTTGAAAAAGGTTTTTACCTACAAATGGATAATCAAGGTCATTAGGTTGAACTTGATTGGTCTATTCTTACAAGTGGTAAATCAAGGACATTAAGTTGTACTTGTATTTTCCTACAAATGGTTGAAAGACAATATGATGAATCAAACCCCTAACCTATAAATAGTAAAATCAATCAACAAAACTAATTTTCTGGAAAAACCATTTGATTAAAACAAACTTAAGTGTTTTGAAATCAATGGGAAAATAGTTTGTTGTAAGGGGTAGTTCTGATTGTTTATGCCAAGTGAATAGCGAATTGAAGTGATTCGGTATCAGTTGTCACTTTACTTGTACAGTTTGTTTTCAATTTTCCGTTAAATGTGTTTGAATTTTAGGGGGAGTAAGAATTTCAGAAAATCCAAAAACATTAGAAAATTTGAAAAATCCAAAAACATGATAAAATCAAAAATGAGTTTTGTTGTCAAAAAGAGGAAATGATAGTACATCAGTGGACTATCACGACATGCTAAAGAAATGGAAAGATAAAATGTGATAAACGGTCTCACTAAGGATGTGACGGTAGGCTCAGCTAGACTAGTAGATTTGCGATAACGATACAAACTTAAATGAAAAAGCCTAGTTCTAATGGGAAACATGATCGAAAGCATAGTACTTAGTTTTGTCCTTCTTGATTGTGTGCCTACTCGGTAATCGCTGATTGTCGAAAGACATAAAACTGGTTAAGTTTGTGAACTTTCACAACTTTGCTGTAAAGTCGTTGTGATTGTGCATTTTATTTTGCAAAGATTTAAACTTGTCTTATTTCTTTATTTTGTTTAAGCATTGGACATCCTCTGCGTATACGTGAGTATTGACCTGGTTGTTAATGCCTAAACGTTCTGCTTTATTTTCTTTGGTGTTTCGTTTAAGCTTTGGACCTCCTCTGCGTATACGGAAGTATCGACCTGGTGGTTAAAGCCTAAACAACTTCAACTTATTTTTATTTTTTCTTATTTTGTTTAAACATTGGACTTTCTCTGCGTATACGGAAGTATCGACCTGATTGTTAATGTTTAAACATTCTGCTTTGTTTTCGCACAAATCACAGTTGATAAAAGTTTAAAGGCATTACTTGAGTCAGTGTATTGCATGATGAGGGCATATGCTGAGATTGTGAGGTCCATAAGAACTTAGTGCAAAATTAATATACCTTAACGTATCGGTAAGCATTTCGAAAGTGTTTAGATTGAGTTTAAGTGGACAACAATATCTTCAATCTATGTGAATCTTTTAGAACTTAAAATGTTTAAAGCTTAACGGTGTTGGTGATTTGTCTCATAAACTGATATAATCCTCTTACACGAACTCACAAAAATAGTGTCTGTAAATATTTCTTTACTGCATTCCTTTGTTATTAAAAATCCAAAAAGATTTTCAGTGTGTTTTAGCATAAATTTTGAAAAATACAAAAAGATTTTAGACAACTGATGTTGGTTAGCTGATTTTTAAAATTCCGAGTGCTAAACATGATGAACATATGGTTTGGGAGAAAATGTTTGAGGTGTTTTTGAAATGAAATGAGAAACAGAGGTTTTCATTGAAAAATCATTTATTGATTGAATAATTCCTGTTAGTGGTAAATTAGATTTGAAAATCTTATCCACAAGTGGTTATCAGAAAACTTATTTTTGGGTAGAGATTTGTGCAGGTTAGACAGGTTCCGATACCTGAGTTAGATGATTGCCAGGTTACAATCTAAGAACCTGTGAAAAGTGAATTCCAGACTGCGATCCCAGCTTAGTGAGAGGGGGAGTCTGAGGACATCAAGAAAGAGCTCAGAGCTAGGTTGTGATTCTGGAAGAAAGAGAAAGAAATTGATTGTGGATGCTTTCAATGGAGAATTTTGGAGATAGCGAGAAGACTGATAAAGACTGAAGGTTTGACAACCGAAGACTCGACACTGAAGACTCGTCAACATTCGAGGGGGAGTCTGTTGGTGCATACGTCTGTCGACTTCGTCTTGTATCGAGTCTTGTTTGTACTTAGACAGATTAGGGCACGTAATACGAGAAATAGGTTAGGATTTAGATGTGATTGAGCTAATTTAGTTTGAAAATGACATGTGTGACATGTTCAAACGAAATTAGAAGTTCAAATTTTTGACCACGTGCGCGTGGTGAATCACAGAGGCTGCAAGGACCAAGTGGTGAAGTGGCATGAAGGTTCGAGGCGCGTGACGTGGCAGTCCGCGCGCGGGTACATGTGGCATGAAGGCGCGCGGTTGCCCACGGTGCATAGGTCCTGCTGTGTCGTGCGCGGCGCACCAAAGTGAGCCAAAATAGTGCGACTGTGTGGCGTGCTCGTAGAGGCTCACATGTGACGTGGCGCACGTGCGCATGGACCTTGCCCTAGTGTGGCGCACACGCGCATGGCAGTGAGCCAAAAGGACGCACCGCGCATGAGCGTGCAGACCTGGGCGCGTGCGCACCGGTGTGACTTGCGCGCGCAGAAGCTTTCAGCATTGAATGACAATGCAATTACAATTCAGCTTCGAAACTGACGAGTTAACGGTGTTTGACTGAGAATTAAATGACGTATTAAATTGCATTGAAGACGTTTAATGAAATTTAAACCTCTCTTTAATTCTCTTTTGACTGTTTCGACTTAGGAGCTGTATATATACAACGTCTCCACCACTGCAGAATGACACTAGCAGCACAACAGCTATTTCACTTTCTCTCTACACCTTCTGATCTCTTTTACTTGCAGTTTCAAGGTAACCTTCGAGTTGTAGGCGAACTCCGGCAGTACTACTACTTCGGCTGTTGTACCCTGGGAAACAAAACGAGTACTCTTGGGAGACTCAGAATTTGTTTTAAGGGAAGCGTGTTGAACACGTGCCTCAGTCAATCTTCTTCTACACCTTTCTTGTATTTTGTTTTATTTCAGTTGTAATCATACTAGTTGTTTAGCTTTCTAATTTCTGTATTGTAATCATTTAATAAAATTTGTTTTATTTATTTATATTACGCGAACGGTTCCTACAATCTTAAAACAAATTTTTTAAAACCGTTTGTGTAATCAAAACCATCCTGTTTGTGATTCAAACCAGTTTTGTTTTCACTCTGTTTGTGTTTTAAAAACATATTTTTGTGTTTTCATCTTCAAAGGAGCGACTTTGGTTGAAAACATTTTTGGTTACCTTCAGCATTGTCCTAAAAATTGGTAATAATCTTTCAGCCTTGGTCTTCAAAGTTGGAGTTAGAAGCCAGCCAGTAAGTTTTTATTATTAAAAATTTTCTGTTTTTGGCCTTCAAAGTTGGACTTAGAAGCCGAAACAGTAAATTTGTGGTAAAATTAAAATTTAAGTGTTTATTTCTGTTTTTGAGTAAAACAGAATTTTTGGACTAAAATTTTAATTTTAATTTTTCAGCATGTCGACCGAAAACGTCAACGTTAACAACACGAGTGTTGTGACGGGAACCCCCCTTGAACGCCACCACTGTGGGAGTGTCCACAGTGGCCAATCACGCTGAAGGACCCAAAAAGTTCTCGGGTCTACACTTTAAGAGGTGGCAGCAGAAGATGTTCTTCTACCTGACCACCATGAACCTTGCGAGGTTCTTAACGGAAACCGCTCCCCAACCTGTGGAAGGGGAGACCGACACACAAAGACAGTGTGCGGTAGATGCGTGGAAGCATTCGGATTTCATATGTCGTGGCTATGTGTTAAACGGCCTGTCGGATGCGTTGTATAATGTGTACTACAACGTCAAGACTTCCAAAGACCTTTGGGATGCCTTGGACAAGAAGTACAAAACGGAGGATGCTAGCACAAAGAAATTTGTGGAAGCCTGTTTCTTGGATTTCAAAATGGTTGATTCTAAAACAGTTATGAATCAAGTCCAAGAATTCCAAATTATACTACATGACATCTGTGCGGAAGGCATGACACTTAGCGAGACATCCCAAGTGGCAGCGATGATTGAAAAGTTACCTCCTAGTTGGGTTGATTTTAAGAATTATCTTAAACAAAAACGAAAGGAGATGACTATAGAGGACCTTATTGTTCGTCTTCGGATTGAAGAGGACAATAGAATTGCCCAAAAAGGCAGCCTTGCGCAGACTAGTGCTAGCGCAAATCTGGTTGAGCATGGGCAATCCTCTAAGGACGTGAAGGGCAAGGGGAAAAAGGACAAACAGAAAGCAAAGGCTAGTAAACTTGGACCGAAGAAAGGGGTTGTGAAAAAGAAACCTCAGACGTTCCAAGGGACTTGTTACAACTGTGACGAGCCAAGGCATCGGGCTAACCAATGCAAGAAACCAAAGCGTGAGTGTGCGCACATGGTGGATGAAGACGGAATGCCTTTGGTGGCAATGATTTCCGACAAAAGCGCAATGATGTGTTGGACCGTGTTCCGACCCTAAACAGTCAGTTGAGAACGTTCATCTTCATGTACGAAGGCGGAATCAACGTATTTGGGAGAAGCCTCTTTAGCACCTTCAAGGCGCTTTCTGGAGAAGAGAAGCTGTATTTGGGAAATGCAGCCACCACCGACATCATGGGTGAAGGAACGGTGATCTTGAAGTGGACTTCGGGGAAGGAGCTCACTCTAAGCAATGTGTTGTATGTCCCAGACTTGCGCAAGAATCTAGTCTCGGGTTGGTTGCTTAACAAGTTTGGATTTCATTTAGTATTTGAAAGTGACAACTTTGTTCTTACTAAACTAGGAATGTATGTGGGTAAGGGCTACGCCCAAAACGGCATGTTCAAATTAAATGTAATGGCTGTCAAGAACATGAATAAAATTGCAACTACTTCTACTTATATGCTTGAGTTTTTAGATTCGAAAAAATGGCATGGTAGATTAGGTCACGTTAATTTTAATTCAATACGCCGTTTAATCAATTTAAATTGTATACCAACATTCCATATTGATTCACACTATAAATGTGAAACATGCGTTGAATCCAAACTTACAAGATCATCATCGAAATCGGTTGAACGAATAACAGAACCCCTTGATTTAATTCACACCGATATTTGTGATTTAAAAGCGGTACCCACAAGAGGAGGAAATAAGTACTTCATCACGTTTATTGACGATAGTACTAAATATTGCTATGTCTATTTACTAAAAAGTAAAGATGAAGCAATAAGTAAATTTATCTTGTATAAAAATGAAGTTGAGAATCAACTTCAAAAGAAGATAAAAGCTTTGCGAAGCATCTGAGGAGGCGAATATGTTGCACCTTTTGCCGATTTATGCACAAAAAGTGGCATTGTACATGAGTGTACACCTCCTTATTCTCCACAATCAAATGGTGTGGCGGAACGAAAGAACAACACATTGAAAGAAATGATGAACGCCATGTTGATAAGTTCTGGGGTGAGCCAGGAAATGTGGGGGGAAGCCATTCTCTCGGCTAATTATCTTTTGAACAAGATACCACTCAAAAAGAGAGACGAAACTCCATATGAGTTATGGAAAAGGAAGAAGCCTTCATACAAATACTTGAAAGTGTGGGGGTGCCTAGCAAAGGTGATTGTACCACCTCCCAAGGCTCTTAGGATAGGACCCAAAACTGTTGATTGCATATTTATTGGGTATGCGCATCAAAGTAGTGCACATCGCTTTCTTGTACATGAGTCCAAGAATCCTGATGTACACGTAAACACTATCATGGAGGTGAATCCAAACGTTGTGTCTTACTTTGAAAATGTGTTTCCTTTGAGAAGACAAACACATGCAACGTCATCAACACCTAATTTTGAAGTAGGTGAAAGCTCATCTACACCAGTTGATGAGGTAGTTAATCATAACACACATGAACGACCTGAGGTTGAAGAAAGTGATCGTAGGCGAAGTAAAATGCCAAGGGTTTAAAAATCCTTCGGTCCAGACTTCGTTAGCTATATGGTGGAGGGCGAGCCCATTACAAATCGCGAAGCGGTTTCCTCTTCAGAAGGACCTCAATGGAAAGAAGCAATAAGGAATGAAATTGATTCCATATTGCAAAATCATACTTGGGAGTTAGTAGATCTTCCGCCTGGTTGCAAACCACTTGGATATCGTTGGATATTCAAAAGGAAGATGAAAACTGATGGAAGTGTTGATAAATACAAGGCTAGGTTGGTGATTAAAGGATTTAGACAAAAGGAAGGTCTAGATTACTTTGATACCTACTCGCCTGTGACGTGCAGAACCTCGATTAGATTGGTTCTTGCTATAGCGGCGTTATGAAATTTGGAAGTTCACCAAATGGATGTTAAAATCGCATTTCTAAATGGTGATTTAGAAGAAGAGATTTACATGGAGCAACCTGAAGGTTTCTCCGCCCCAGGTCAAAAGGGTAAAGTATGTAAACTCGTCAAGTCTTTGTATGGCTTGAAGTAAGCGCCAAAACAATGGAACCAAAAGTTTGATCATGTCATGATTGACAATGGTTTCAAAATAAATGAGTGCGACAAATGTGTCTATTTCAAAGACACAAATGAAGGTTATGTGATCTTATGCCTTTATGTAGACGATATGCTTATCATTGGGAGTAATGATAAAATTATCAAAGCTACTAAAAGCATGTTGAAAGAGAGATTTGATATGAAAGACATGGGTTTAGCGGATGTGATTCTTGGAGTAAAGATCATAAGAACCCAAGATGGACTAGTGTTAAGTCAATCTCACTATGTGGATAAAATTCTTGAAAAATTCAACTCGGGAGATACGAGTGTAGCTCGAACTCCAGTTGATACCTCCCAACATCTCAAGAAAAATAAAGGAGATGGAGTTGCTCAGTTAGAGTACTCAAGAATTATTGGCAGTCTAATGTATCTAATGACATGTACTAGACCCGACTTGGCTTACGCGGTGAGTAGGTTAAATAGATACATCAGCAATCCGTGCGCGTATCATTGGAAAGCTATCACGAGGGTGCTTAGATACATAAGATACACAAGAGATTATGGACTGCATTACACCCGACAACCAGCAGTGATCGAAGGATACACTGACGCAAACTGGATATCGGATAATAAAGATTCCAAATCAACAAGTGGTTACGTGTTTACACTTGGAGGAGCTGCTATTGCTTGGAAGTCTTCTAAGCAAACAGTCATAGCAAGATCCACAATGGAATCCGAATTTGTCGCCTTGGATAAGTCAGGAGATGAGGCGGAATGGCTACGTCAATTCGTGGAATATATTCCAAGATGGCCAAAGCCTTTGCCAACCATATGTCTACATTGTGATAGCCAATCAGCGATTGGTAGAGCTCAAAGCTTGATTTACAATGGCAGATCAAGGCATATGCGACGTAGACATAACACGGTACGACAACTACTCTCAACGGGTGTTATCACAATTGATTATGTGAGATCAAAGGATAACATTGCAGACCCGTTTACAAAAGGCTTAAGCAGAGAGTTAGTAGAAACGTCGTCAAGAGGAATGGGACTAAAGCCCGTGATAAATGGGAATATGAGGGAAACCTAACTTAGTTGACTGGAGATCCCAAGATATAAGTTCAATAGGAAAACTTAATCATATTACCAAAAACAGAGTCACTGTGGGGGAGTACCCCAAACTAAATAAAAGGGAGTTATATATACTTCCTAGTCCATTCCAATCAGTGACATTGAAGTGAGGCTAAGCATATTAAGGTTAACGATTTCGGGAAATCAAATAACCATGATGCTTTTAATTATTCATGGGAATCACCTATGTTGGAGAGAAGTAGGGTCGCTTCAAATGAATTTGTGGGGTGCGCAAATCCTAGAGCTCTCGCAGAACCAGGCTAGTGTTCCAGGACCATAATAGGGCACAACAATGAGGGGTTGGCCAAACCAGGGAGAGTATTCTGTGAAGTGTGTTGTCGTTTACACAAACGGGGGTATGTTCAAGGACATCGCGTCTACAAACCGCTAGTAAGCTAAGTATGCTTCACAAAAGAAGGTTCAAAGGTAACAACCTACCTATCTTGCAATACTCAACTGTCGAAGTTTATCGTTGAAAAGTGTAAGGAAAAGATCGATTTCCATACATGTGGGGGATTGTTGGAAATTTGATGAAAATAGCATTTTTCATGTGGGGGATTGTTGGAAAAAATAGGTGAAAATAGCAATTTTCACAAATATAGGAAAATGATTTTTTCCTATTTTGGACTAGAAATAAATATAGTAAAATGAGCGGGTTTTATATATTTATTTTTGGGTTTGTGTTCTATGTTGGAAGAGCTTCGCAACGAACTAAACCACGTCCAAAACGGAGCTAAGATGAATGAAATATCGATGCTCAAAGTTGGGTGTTTGAAACATTGAATGCTGAAACAAAAGGGAAAGTAGCACCTTGTCCCTCATCGGATGAGAGATGGAACTTAAATGGGTATTTAAGGTGGAACTCTCCATCCTTATTGTTTCATGGAAGCACACACTAAGTATCCTCCCGAAGGGTGCGGAGCACCCTAACTCACACACGCTCGCTCGCGCGCGCGCGTGGCGTGGGCGATGAGGCGCAATGTGGCGCTTTGATGGCGCACTTTGCACTTCGCACGCTCGCATCGCCGAGCCGCATAAGAGCCGCCTTTGTATTTTTGACCACGTGTGCGTGGTGAATCACAGAGGCTGCAAGGACCAAGTGGTGAAGTGGCGTGCAGGTTCGAGGCACGTGACGTGGCAGTCCGATCACGGGTACATGTGGCATGAAGGCGCGCGGTTGCGCATGGTGTATGGGTCCTGCTGTGTCGTGCGTGGCGCACTAAAGTGGGCCAAAACGGCGCGACTGTGTGGCGTGCTCTTAGAGGCTCGCAGGTGACGTGGCGCACGCGCGCATGGCAGTGAGCCAAAAGGACGCACCGCAAATGAGTGTGCAGACCTGGGCGCGCGCGCACCGGTGTGACTTGCGCGCGCAGAAACTTCCTGCATTGAATGACAGTGCAGTTACAATTCAGCTTCGAAACTGACGAGTTAACGGTCTTTGACTGAGAATTAAATAACGTATTAAATTGCATTGAAAACGTTTAATGCAATTTAAACATCTCTTTAATTCTCTTTTGATTGTTTCAACTTAGGAGTTGTATATATACAGCGTCTCCACCACTGCAGAATGACACTAGCAATAAAACAACTATTTCACTTTCTCTCTACAGCTTCTGATCTCTTTTACTTGCAGTTTCAAGGTAACCTTCGGGTTGTAGGCGAACTCTGGCAGTACTACTGCTCCGGCTGTTGTACCCTGGGAAACAAAACGAGTACTCTTGGGAGACTCGGAATTTGTTTTAAGAGAAGCGTGTTGAACACGTGCCTCAGTCAATCTTCTTCTACACCTTTCTTGTATTTTGTTTTATTTCAGTTGTAATCGTACTGGTTGTTTAGATTTCTAATTTCTGTATTGTAATCATTTAATAAAATTTGTTTTATTTATTCATATTACGCGAACGGTTCCTACAAAGCTCAATTGAAAAATGGAAAATAACCGTTATAACGGACTACAAATGTCGGTCTCAATATATGTGTGTAACGGTTTAAATTAGGAAAATGATTGCATTTGTTTTAATTGTTCTGAAATTAATAAAATTTGAAACCGATGACATAGTCATCTTAGTTACTATTTGCCACCGTAGGGGCTTGTAATCTAGTGCTAATGTGTGTATATAATGATGTTTTCCTACAAGTGGTTGAAGATTTTTTAGTTTCATGATAATTGACAAAGGTGTAGATTATGATAAGAGAGAATATAAGTTAGCTATTTTTAATTTTTTTTATATTCTTATATTTTATAATAATAAAAGAAAACAGAAAAAGAACATTTAAATTTGTAGAGACGACATGATATAACGTTTTTAAAGGGTTTCTAATTTATCAAATTAGAAAAAAAAAAAAAAAAAAAAAAACTCATGTTAATTTTCTTGTTGTCTCTATAAAGTAAACTAGCTTAAAAGATACAAAAGCCCGTGTCATTCCAATAAGGTTATGTAGTGTTCCTAGCGTCATCCGCCACCTCATCTCTTTAATGCAGGTAACACCAGCAGGAGGCATTAAAGGAGAGCGATAACTCTAGTCTTGTTATCCTCTTAGCAGGCGTGACAAGGGGAGAAATTAAGGTGGGGTCCACCAACAAACAACTAATCAAATTTCAGTTTAATCTTTAATTAAATCGTGAGAAAATTACAAAATTAGCCAAGAAAAAAGTCAAATTACCAATCTAGCCACCTCATGCGTCCTTGGAAGGCCACTCACAGATCCCAAGTTTTCTGATGCGTCTGCATGGCCAAGTATTGCGTCCGCCAATCCCCAACTGACACGTGGAAAGACTCATCCCATCCCACACATGAAAGACTCATCCCATGCGTCCGCGGACTCATCCCATGCTTGAAAGACTCATCCCATGTTTGAAAGACTCATCCCATGCGTCCGCGGCCATGCGTCCGCAGACTCATCCCATGCGTCTGTGGCCACGTGTCTATTTTTTATTGGGTTTCTCCCCAATGACTCATCCCATGCTTGAAAGACTCATCCCATACATGTGAGTGGCCTTCCAAGGAGGCATGAGGTGGCTAGATTGGTAATTTGATTAAAGTCTTGGCTAGATTGGTAATTTTCTCTTAAATCGTACTGTGTTGGTTAAAGAGTGGGTCAAATAAAGCCTCTTGTCTATGTGTCACTAACATGTTAGGATGTTATGTTAAACCATACCATCGAGTCTAAGAACTTTTTCTTGTAGTGCAATAGCATACTCTAATCTTAGTTATTAATCTAACGTATTGGATATACTAGTTATTAATCTAATCTATCCCTATATTTCTAATTTAATCTTATAACACAAGACGTCTCACTTATACAATTAAAAGAAAATGATTTTTATTTAACAAATGAAGCAACAAGTACAAGGATTCCTTGTGACTTTGGTTTTTCTTGGAAGTTCCACCACAATAACCATAACTCACTATAGAAGCATCATCATCATAAACAGTTAGAATAATATTGTTATTTATTGTTAAGAAGTGGGAATTTACCTTTCAACCCCTATATACATAAACACATATACACATACATACATACATACATACATACATACTGCATACATAGATCTATCTATATATAACTCACAAACTCTTCTTCAATGATATTACATACATTTAAATCCACATTAGCAACAATACTTTATAAAGCTTTAGATTGGATCATTTTAGTATCCCCTCTTCATCAATTGCCGAAGCTTGCTTGCACACTGAAATATATACACACGTGATATGTTATAGCTTTTTCAGGCACAATATTTTATAGGATTCAGAGCAATAATTGATTCCTCTTGGGAAAAAGAGTCTTGATCAGGATGGGTTTGAATGATATAGGAGCAAAGTTGCCACCAGGGTTTAGATTCTACCCAAGTGATGAAGAGTTGGTGTGCCACTATCTTTACAAGAAGATTGCAAATGAAGATGTGTTAAAGGGTACTCTTATGGAAATTGATCTTCATATTTGTGAGCCATGGCAGCTTCCTGGTATATCTTCTGTCCCTTTGATTGTTCTTTGTTCTTAATATCTCCTTGTCACCACTCTCTTAACAAATTCATGTTTGTGTAATTAGATATTTTGGTAACCATTAAAAGTAGACAAATTCGCAATCGTATAAAGAAATGATTGATGCTGCTAGTAACACAGATCTTGACTACAACAATATATATGGTTGATCTAGTTGCTAGTAGCAATTTCTCCATCATATATATAGTTTTGGAAATCACATGACATAGTCATCCACCATCTTTTTACTAGTTGTATCGCCATATTCTCGGTTACATCCATATATCATAGATTTTAATGATCTGAGACTGTCATATTTTTCTTGGGCAATCTTTAGTTAGATGCTTGATATGTTTTCCAGATATACCATCAGAATAAAAATTAAATCTAGAGTTAAATAAAGTGGTAATGCTTTCTAGGCATATCAAAATAACCTATCTTTTGCAATCAAAGAATCTTGTTTCTTTTATCATCCCCTACTCTTCTTAATCTTTTAACATATATATATAATTATATATATACACACACACACACAGTGGCGAAGCTTGAGATTTCCGACGGGAGAGTCGAAAACGTATATACCAAAAAAAATTTATATGAAAACTACATACTCTCCACTACTGAGCGAAAAGTTCGGGGGGTCGGCCGCCCCCTCCCGCCCTACTTAAGCTTCACCCCTGTGTATATATATGTGTGTGTGTGTGTGTGTGTAAGATGGCCTTCTTGAATTGGCAATTAAGATTTTTGTCTTCAGTCCTTCCCCTCTCCCTTTTAATAGTAGTTTGTATTTTCAAGATGGATGTTATTCTTGGTTTGGAAAAGGTAAAGTTGTAGAACTTCTAAAGCTATGGTACACGTTATTGCAGAAAGCCAGCATATACCTAGTCCGTTAATATATATATATATATATATATATAATAATATATGAATATGATACATGAACATTCTCTCACACGCGTTAATGGTACTATGCTAATAAAGACATATTTTGAAATAGACAATAAACCAATTTGCATCTTTTTTTAGTCATTGATTTGAATCCTCTTAAGGAGACTGGAACTACTTGCATTATTAATACATCTACAATGTTCATGTCATTTGGGCAATGATTGAGTTTACTTTAAGGTATATCATAAACTCTAATGATAGCTATATTTGAATTTCCATCTAATAAGTTTCTTATGGGGTTAAGAAGCTCTTAGAATTTTTTGATCTTTTGTTTTTGTTTTGAAGAGGTGGCGAAACTCAATTCAAGTGAGTGGTATTTCTTCAGTTTCCGTGATCGCAAGTATGCAACAGGATTTCGGACCAACAGGGCCACGAAAACCGGATACTGGAAGGCTACTGGGAAAGATAGAACAGTTGTTGATCCGAACACTGGTGCCCTCGCAGGGATGAGAAAGACTTTAGTGTTTTACAAAAACCGAGCTCCGAATGGGATTAAAACTGGTTGGATCATGCACGAGTTTCGTCTAGAAAACCCTCATATTCCTCCCAAGGTTTGTATCAATCTTCCATTGTACACACACATGTAACTATGTAAACACACTTGCACATAAAGAGAGCTGCCACTTTCATTTTTTTAGTTACCAAAGTTGTTTGAATAATTAACTTAATATGATTTCATACAGTAAATGATTGGTACGCAAAATTAAAAAATATAATCAATTTCTGAACTTCTATCCTTGTCAGCTTTGCTATTGCACCAACAGTCCCGATACAATATAGATGCATGAGTATATACTACATGTTTGATGTCCAAGACTATGTTTATTTGTAAATGTGCATAAGAAACTAATTAAATTAATAGTCTAACATACTTATTGTTGAATTTTAATTGACAGGAAGACTGGGTGTTATGTAGAGTATTTTACAAAGCAAAAGGAGAGAATAGCCATGAATTTAACTCACAAAACGATATAACTCATGTTACTTCACCAAGTACAGACTCATATTCGCTTCATACGAACAACGTTGGACCACAGTTGTGTGGTTGCTACCATCAAATCACCAACAACTCCTCCTACCAAACTACAGCGATCTGCGACCACCCTCACCAAATCGATTATAACAACCCTGATTTATCACAACTGTGTTATAACACCTTCACCGGCCTGGAGGAATCAGCAAACCAAACGTCGGTATACACAAACAGCAAGTGTCAAGATCATGAATCTGGTTTGTTTTCTGATTTTGGTTTCGATTTTTGCATCCCCTCCACTGTGGATTTTGTCAATGGTGATAACGAGGACAATGGCATAGTGTTCTTCTAGTTGTACTTGATTATGTTAATCAAGTATATTTGGTATAGAAAAAACATTAAAGATTGCCCATTTGATATTTGGTGATACATATTGTGTTTGCTTTTCAAGTTAAAACTTATGTCTTGTTGTATATTCCTAGCATACATGTAAGAGTGGGTTTGTAATTATTGTTCATTGTACTTATAATGTATACATAATGAACTTTATATGTTGATTTAATACGCTTATGTATGCTTAGAATTGTTTACTTTAATGCTTTAGCTGAGAGATATTGGAGTATTGTTGCAATCTTTCAGCTTAAGTATGGCAGTATATACGTCTAGTAATGTTATATATAAGCTCTATTGGAGTCTTGGACCTTTTATCCATGTAACTGAACTAATTAATCTTAATGTATTTGCCGCTTTTAGTGGTGTATTTGCTGGAAGCAACAACTATATATCATTGACGAGGTGCATATATCAATATATCATAGACCAATGGAATAACTTTTTTATGTGGGCTAAATGTTATGTTTGCCTTTTCATAGCCCTTTTGTTATCAAAATACACTTATTGAGTATGAAGTTTGTGATATTTCTCAACTCATAGAGGTGACACGTATTAAGTATAACTTTGTGATATTTCTCAACAAATGGCGGTGATAGGCTGATAGCACAGTGGAATTCTCGACACTTCCATGGTGTTCGCTGTGGATTTCTCATTTGGGAAGGCATGACAAGAACTTGATAAGAGATATCCTGATTTTGGTAAAGAACCTAGGAACGTTCGCTTGGTTCGGCTGCTGATGGATTTAATCCATTTAGTAAGATGAATCAGTGTTACAGTATGTGGCCGGTAGTGTTGACAATGCACCACCGTAGTTATGTATGCAAGTGTCTTCTTTCATGTTGACTCTGCTAATTCCCTGCCCTAAATCACCTGAAAGTCACTATACTATTTGTTGAGCCGCAAGTGTTATGTCGGATCATGTATTTTCTCATGAGCCTGAAATTATACATTCGTCGAAGCCAGGAAGTTAAAGAAAGTAGCTAGCACAACACTTGTTTTGGTACTTTCTTCCCGTTTGGTTTTTTTTTCAACTGATATGCCATCAATTATACATATTTTTCATATACATTTACCCCTATTATAGGGTACTATTTGGGGTACTTTAATTGGAAACACTACTTAAATCGTCATTTATTTTATAATTGCAGGGTTTTGGACGCTCCTAACAAAAAGAAGCGAAAAATAACGAAAAACAAAGCAAAATTTGGAAATATAAAGACCAACCTTGGCAATGAACATTCTTATCTTGGCCATACTTCTATACTAGAAGAAACCTAAAGAAAACTCATAAGCATGCTCTTGCTCACCCGAGCATGGTCGTGCATCACCCATCAAATCAAACAAGAAGTCAACATTGAAGCATAGTTGTGGCATGTCCAGACAAATAGAAAGAGGTTCTCGAACAGACAAAAGTGAAGAAAAGATATTCTTGTTGGGACATGTGTCACAGGCACAACCGTGCTATAATATATGCATGCCTATTCTCTAGTAGAAGAAAGATCCCATGTCGGGACATGTGTCACAAGCACGCCAATGCTCTGGTGCAAAAGCATATTCCTGTCGGACATGTGGCACAAGCACAACCATGCTCAAGTACAAGCAAGGGTGTGCTTATGTATGACTAGGGGACAAACTGTAGAAAAGGACGATTTGTGTTGGATTACTAGCCTACGCACGACCGTGTTCCAGTACAAGCACGACTGTGCTTAAGCATTAGAAGACCCCTATAAATAGAGGAGCTTGCATTTATTTTCACCATCCGATTCCACCAATCTTACTCATTATTCTCGTCCAGAGCATCTTCTTACCCACCCCTTGGAGCTTGGGATCACTCTAAGACACCTTGTGATACCCACCAGAGAGAGAGAGAGAGAGAGAGAGAGAGAGAGAGAGAGAGAGAGAGAGAGAGAGAGAGAGAGAGAGAGAGAGAGAGAGAGAGAGAACTCGTTCACTCAAAATAAGAAGCTTTCTATCATTACATGTGTTCATCATGTTCCAATCACTATTTGTGAACAAGGTTGTATAGCCATTCTTGGCTAAATTTATCGTATTTCTTGGTTGAGGATGAAGCTTGGTATAAATTATTGTTTTATGGAATATTTTTCTTCTTTTTTGGTCTTTCATCTTGTCAGTGTTCTTGATATTAGTAGGGGTTAATCCGTTTGTGGTGTTGAAAAACTAACATCTAGTGAAAAACCTATTTTATCAAACTTCACTTGGAGAATGTACCGTCTATATACTAGGCTTCAGTGTTAAGCCAAACCTTAGTACGTTGGTAGAGAATGCACAGTCTTTATGCTAGGCTTTGGCACGAACCAAGATTTGGTGAAGGCACGTTGAGAGTAATATATATTTATTATTTCCATTACATCGCCTCTCGTTGAGTAAAGATCAATCACAACTATTAGTAAGAACTAATCCTAACCAGGACCATGATTGATTGAGGACACACAGTAGAGGTATTGTAGAAGAATGGATAGATTGATACCTATAATCTAGACTTGGCGAAGGCTTAATCAAGAAGCTTTTAAAGAGGCTGAGGGTTAAGGTAACCTGGCCAGAATCCATTCCACAATAACATCAAAAAAACATAACCAATTAACTTAGTATCAATAGCCAGCAACTTGACCAGGATGTGGGAATTTGTATTTTTTTTTTCACACCACCAAGTTGTTAATTTAATGTTAATCTATCCTAAGCAGATTCCATCCTAAGAAATACCTTTTTTGATATGATATTCTTCACTCATTTGTTATTAATTTTATTATTCTGCCATTAATTCATTTCCTTACAAACCAACAAAATTAACAAACTAATCGACTATTTGGTATCAAAAATTAAGTAGTAAAAGTCATCTTCGTTGGGTTCAATACTTGGTTCTTACCTAACCTTTACTACATTACAATATGCACACTTTCCTATTATGTGTGGTTAGCCTAAGTAAAAGTCATTTCTTATAAACTAGTGTTAAATCTTGCGCGCGTTGCGGCGCGTAAACCGAATTATTCTCGACTTGATGACATAACACGATCTCAGGAAAAAATTATACCAAGATGTAGATAAAAACATAGTCGTCAAAGAAACAAATATATACGATAAGGTAAACATTGACAATACGATCCACTAGCGTTGTTTCTGCTTCATCTCGAACTGCCAAGTTCTGAACCGAACCGCCGCCGACCTCCATTGTTCCGAACGGACCCAGACCGTAGCCGACTCACACTGTCCCTTGCTGACCTGACCCGCAAAGGGCGCAAACTGTACCATTCCAAACCGACCCGACCTGTACCCTAGGTTAACATAAAGCCCAACACCGACTTTGGTGTTCCCCATCTCAAAAACTACCGACCCACCGATCGTTAGCCAAAAGAAACACTCTATCCCTCCACATCTCTCTCTAGCCTCCTGCAACTGCTGCTACCATCACCATAGCGTATCAGTACAAATATGTAACTTCCTAATATTTATAATATTGCCACCAAACAATTATCATATTCATTTAATGAAATCAAGGACTATTATATTCCTACTCTTTCTTAAAAAACATTTTTTACAGCAACTCATGTGTATATAAAAGCAATCTTAGTAAAGTAATGTACTCTTTATTTACACCAACTCTTTGACTAAAAGGGCTTTGGCCTAGTGATATCTTATTATGTATACATGAGGTCGAGGGTTTAAGTTCCACAGTGAACGGATCATGATGCAACAATCTAAATAAATCTAAGTAGACTTGTGCATTTAATTGGAGAGAAGACAAAGGTAATGTATGTATGATAAGAAGAAAGTGAAAATACCTTAGATGTCAGAATGGGGACTTGTGAGCTGAGGCTTGTAGTGAATTCAACCCACAACAAAAAAACTATCATAACTACCAAAAAACGAATTAAAATAAGACTTTGCAAATAGCAAGTATACCTATCACCATCCATTGAAGATTTGCAGCGACGAAAAAATGATAAATAGTATACAATTTCACTGCAATAGAACTCAAATTCGTGAACTTTATGAAGATTAAATTACACAAATTTATGTACATATAATGAAATTGTGGGGTCATAGCAACATTAATAACAATTACATATTCTAAGAGTAACACAAATTAGGGAGATTTGGTGTTTTTTAGGGTTTATGTCTTTGAAGCAAATGATCGAACAGTTGGTGGACATGAGTCTGTTAACGGATTAAATGGAATTTTAGATACATAACAACACCCATTTACCATTCCAACAAATTAACCCCCTGTTGATCAATCAATAAACAACATCCAGAATTACAGTTATACTTGAATCAATTATCTCCAAGATTTAAACACAAATAAATTCAGCATTAAACATTTATACTACAATCCACCATAACTTAAAATTCACAAAAACCTAAAATTAGAGACAAATTAAACTACCTGAGACAACTTCGAATCACAACGACGTCACCTCCACTATCGACGAAGGAATCCTCTCAACGAAGAGAGATGTTTTATCGACTTCTTTTCCGACGAGCTTCTACAAAAGCTCCATATCTAAACTTTGTGAGAGAATGTAAACACACCTATTAAGAAAATCATAAAACAAGCAAATTCAAACAACAAAAAAAAATACAAAATCTAAACATACCTACCAGACTTCAGGCCAAGAAGAACAGCAAGACAACAACCGGTAAAGAAAACGACCACCAGCAAACCTAATCGGAAAAACGAATAAATCAACATCACAAACTAAAACGATATGAAAACGAACATACATAAGAACTCAACCCAGGTTCCTCACCACCGCCTGAGGCCTTGACCGACGAGGAGTAGAGAGACACAACGATTAGTTCGATTTGCATGAGTCAGTGGACACGCGGCCTCGAGAGAAGCCTTTTACACATAACAAAACACAAGGTCTTAACAACTGATAACTATAAAAAACACAGCTGCTGCATATGCATATAGTACAACTACCTAAAGCCCTAGAGTGATGCAAATTTATGTATATAATACTTGCTAGAAAATATGAGTAAGTGCTATGCTCTATGAATTGCCAATATATGAGCTCCGTGTCCATATTTTGGTTGTGTGATTCTCTCTATGTGTATATGCAACACCAAAATTCATTTTTAAGTTTAACCGTATCCGTAGACAGAATACATGTAACTCCCACCTGCATTCCTTTAACCAAACCAGTGAAAGGGGCCCATTTTTGGATCCATTTAAATGGTGGACAACAGAGAATTTGCAGGGCCTGATCCTACTTCTTCGACGGTGAAACCCTTGCCCTAACAGTCGCCTCTCTCTACTCTTTTTCTCTCCTCTCCAGACGTGTCTCTCTAAAACTCTAAAAGTTGGTCAAACGAACTCTCTTGATGACTTTAATATGTAACAAATTTTGCTAGAAAGTTTTTATTGGAAGACATCCAACAATTGGCAATATAACTAGGTATAGAGCTCAAGAAACCTGGGCATTTTCATCAATATTTTCTTCATATGTATTACGCTCTACCATAACATCATCAAGGGCATCAAACATCTCATTATTTGTTGCTGGAGTACGTGTTTTTTTAGCCCATAACTCTTCAATATTTGAAGCATTAGGATATTTCTCATCATGATAATTCTGCTGTATATAGGTGTAAACTATAACAACCCTCCTAAAATATTTCCGACACTCCAAAAGTATTTAGAACACCCCTATACGTCATAAAATACACCCCGTATACGAAAACTGGCCCTAAATACCATTATTTTTATAAAAATTAAATAAAAACAATTTTTAATGGTCCATGGCGGCCCGCGATAGAGCCACCTAAGGCTTACGCGGGGAGCGACAGCCTAGCTACGAGCCCTCACCCGGAGCCGCCATGTGTCACCACTTGTCGAAGCTATGCTGTTGACCGGACAAGGCTAAACCCTAGATCCCCTAGCTCGCGGCTCGCGTAAACCTTCGCCTCATCTTTCGCGGGGTGCGACAAAGTGCCTGATCAGTACTATAAATAGGATCGATCGAATTCAGTTGCAAACCGTTCAAAATTTCACTTTCTCTCTCAATTTCTGTAGTGTAAACATAATACCCGGGCATTATACCCACTAAATTAGCGAAGCTCTGCCTCGTTGTAAGTATTTTAACCCCCGTTTACGTATTAGATACGTTACCCGATTGATCTAGCGCCCTGTAACGGCTGTTGAGGCTCTGCCCGACGTAGTCGTTGGAGTTCTGTCTCGGGGAGGGTATAACTAATGTAAATTTGGGTTATTATACTAACGCGTGTGCATTATTTAAAATTTATAGATTATAACCAGGAAGCCATAGGAAATTACCTAAGATAGCTATGTGAGTAATCTCCTTTTTGTAAACCTTTTTGAAAACTATTTTTACAAAACCTTAATTACTTTAAATTATAATTAGCAGTGATTGAGTCTTTGTAATTTCTTCAATTACTGCCGGTATGTTGGGGTTTTGTATACAAAATGTGGAACACGTTACCATTGGACAACGAGATAGCCAATGTGTAATATGACCCACCAGTCAGGATTGACAATACTGAATGAGTAATTGTGTAGATATGATCATTGTAATCGCTCTCAATAATGTGAAATAATAAAACTCTTCTTGATTAAATTGGGATTCACTCACCAGTATTTTCCACTGACAAAATGTTTTTAAACGCGTTTCAGGTAACAAAATGTGAAAGCCAAATAGAAGCCAGCTGGACAGCACTGAAGGCTTGGAAAAGTGGCTATAAAAGTTACCTAAATAAAGAAGTTGTTTTATTTCAATAAAATAGGGTTTACCCCTATAAACCTGTTTGTAACGAAAACTTGGGTTTTATCCCAATATATTTATTATTATAAAATGTGGTGTTTTACTCTGATAAAATATTTCCTAACTACGGTCCTGGTGAAATTTCCGCTGCCAAATAATGATAAACACCGATACCACCATCTCTGAGTAGGACGCGGCCGCCCGCCTCCCGAGGCAGGGGTCGAGGTTGCGACAGAAGGTGGTATCAGAGCTACAACCACTAATTTCACCCACAGAAGTGTTCTGCTGATACAAAAAATTTATTTGTCATGTTAGGAAATTATCTACGAAACTACGTACATATTTTATTGTTTTGTGTTATTTGACAATTTGTTAGTTTACAGTATGAGTGACCAAGGAACTTCGGACGCTTACCGTCAACTATCTAGTTCACCTAAGGACGAAGGAACTTCTTCCCAGCCTACCCCCTCGGGGTATTCGGCTGACACCGAAGAAGGGATTTTCGTATTCAAAGCACAATCTGAAGAGTCATTCCCTCCCAAGAAGAGAGGATGGTTCAGCAGAGGAGCTCATGAGCGTAGAAAAAGAATGAGAAAGTTACAGCAACAACGGGCCTTAGCAGCGGCTAATAGAGAAATGAATGCTCACACCCAGGATATGCTCAATAGGAGATTAGCAAATTTCCATATCTTAGCCACCACAGCTGCAGACCCGAATCTAGAACAACTCATTGCACCCCAGCCGTTACCACTATTTCCCACCCAACCTATGGAAATTGAGCCAAACCCAGTAGACCAAATTCCAGTGCCTGCTTTTGACCCA
Organism: Helianthus tuberosus; assembly: GCA_030545235.1. Classification (NCBI taxonomy): domain Eukaryota; kingdom Viridiplantae; phylum Streptophyta; class Magnoliopsida; order Asterales; family Asteraceae; genus Helianthus; species Helianthus tuberosus. The sequence continues at coordinate 175,471,616 of CM060352.1, forward strand.
GCTGAAATCCCTTGAGTCCCAACACCCCATCCCCTAGATTATAACCCATGGTTTGACGACCACATAAATTACCAGGAACTTTACCCAATAGAGGAACCCATGCAAAACCCAGTAGCACCCTATCCCAACCTGGACCCTCTGGATCCATATTGGAATAATGACCAGTATATCAGGGAAATTCTAGAGAACCCGTACCCACACGAAGAACCGATGCCCTAGTTTCCTGACCCAATACCAGCACCAGCCCCACCCATGAGTACTGAGAATATGCAAGAACTCCGAACCTTTGGTGAGGAAATATTAGAAGAAAGTGAGAGAATGAGACAGATAGGTGAAAGGCTCGTTTGGAAATATGAAGAGCGTAACATGCAGTTTTGGATGAATCCGTATCATTAATAGTAATAATCACTACAAAAAAAAAAAGCCATTTAGTGACATACAAAAAGTGCCATAAAAAAAAAGTTCCACTAAAGACCCTTGTAGGAATGGGTGGCACACAAAAAAAGTGACACTAGAAGCGCTGACGCTAAAGCCTTTTAGTGGCACTTTTTGTATCTGCCGCACAAAGTTTTTGGACTTTTAGTGGCACTTAAATTTTGCCACAATATAAAAAAAAACTTTTGTGGCACAATTTTTGTGCCTCTAAAAAGTAATCATAGCCACATATCTATACTAGTTTTAGTGGCACTTCTTTTTTGCCACGATATAAAAAACCTTTTATGGCACAAATATTGTGTTGGTGAAAACTGTTTCGATTTAAATATATCTACTACATTTAGTGGCACATAATTTGACATAAAAATTACATTATTTACAATACTAAATATAAAATATAAAATAAAAGATAAAATTGTAAATGTAAAATTCATAACATCATAACTTCAATAATAAGTTCGATCCAAAACATATTTCAAATGTTAGGAAAACATCGTGAATAATTAACATATTCCAAATTCCAAATATTTAAACAAGAAGTCTAAACGTTCTTTTGGGTGAAAATTTCAGTATCATCAAACTTACCTCCAAAGCTTCTCATGATATCTACCCTGCGATCATCAACCATATAAACAAGTATTAGTATTGATTCAAAAAATTCTAAAAGTTATTTAAAATCATTGTTCTTAATTCAAAAGAAAAACATGTATAATAATGGCCTGAACACCTAACAATTAGATAAAAAAAACAAACATATAATACCGTTTATAATTGACTCGAATACCTAACAATTAGACAAAAAACCAACATATTACCTTAATTGCCATGTCAACAAAACTTTAAGATCAATTGTCCAAACGACTTTCTTGCCCTGTAAAATGGAAAGTTTTGGCTAATCAATTTCAAACCAATATTACAACATAATCATATCCATTAAATATTCCAAAATAGTTTAAAAAAGTATCTAGTTAAAAGTGATTACCATTATCAAATTGACTTCTTGAAGATGATAAAGAGTTGTTATGGACCAAAGACCCAATACCAGGGACCTAAAACATATAAATCAAATAAATGCTAGTACATAAATATATATATTCGTAAAAGAACAAATAACGGTCATGTATGTAATTACCTGCATGTTTATATTGCTAAGAACCGAAGATAAATTTGCATTAGGGATATGTTCTTGGATGATGATAGCCATAGTGTTGGTGCACTTGTGTCTGTACTTTGTCTGTATTTTGTCATGATACCAAACGATGTCTTCGTTAGTCCTGTAAGTTTGACCAAGTCAACCATCCTCCGGTTTGACTTGGCCAAACATATTGAACATTGTTTGAAAGTTGTTTGGGTCGAAGGATGTGTCATCGAAGGATAGTTTAGATCCTTCGATGAGCTCGAAAGATAACCTTCGACGGATGAATCTCGAAGGATATCATCCTTCGAGGTACATGTTGATCCTTCGAGCTGTTTCAGATCGATAGATGATCGTTCGATCATCTATCTGATCCTTCGACCAGACATGCTGTGTTCGGGTATATATACCCATGTTGTGTGTTCTTTTTAGAGAGAGTTAGACATAGAGACACTTGTAGAACACTCAGAGCAGCAGAAAACACACACACACTTAGAGAGAGTTTACAGAACGGATTTGTAAACATTGAGCTTGTAACAGACCTTTCATACGTATTAATACAAGAGGTGTTAATCGTTGAGTCTTGTGTATTTATCATTGTCGTGTTCTATCTCGGTTTGCATGCTAGCTTGGATTCCGCACTTGCTAGTGTGTTAGACATAACAAGGAATAGGTTTAACCTCAACCTCCGAGGGACCTACAAGTGGTATCAGAGCCGTGGCTCTTTTCCTTGTTAAAACCGAGTTTACAAGACTTTGGTGTGTTTGGACAAAACTCACTTGGTTTTTGCAGCCGTTTTTACTGTTTTTCTCGCTTATCTTTACGTTAAAACGTGTTCTAAACTAACCGAGTGTGTTGCATGACGGGTTGGGTAACTTAAAAACTTGTTTTTGAGGTGTTTGGTATTTTCCGGCTTCTCCGGTGATCGGTTTCTGGGTTAGATCTGTCCTTTTTGGGGTATATTTTATTTGTTTCAAAATCTGCTTTGGCAGAAAGTATGGTCTGAACATACCTTCTGCCGAAAGTTTCTACCAACCCATCACCTTTTTCACCAACCTGTCATTTTTGTCAACTGTGTCAGTATCGTTCGAAAGATATCCTTCGAAGTCGAAAGATCATCTTTCGATCAAAGGAGGTTCGATAGATAATCATCCTTCGAACATCCTTCGAAGTCTGTGACTTATCCTTCGATTCAAGGAATCTTTTCGAAACATACATCTTTCGGTCTACAGTTCTTTTTCGAAAGACAAGGATCCTTCGATTGGAGAGTCTTTCGAAATCATCGTTCGAAACTCAACAGTGATCTTTCGAACACTGTTGATCCTTCGAACAAGTATTGATCCTTCGATACTTGTCTGTTTAAGGTTAACAAGTTTGTGTTTTTCAGGTCTTTCGATCTCAGATCCTTCGGCTGGTGTAACAATTTTTCTTGATCAAAAATGAATTCGATGTGGGGTATTCCCTTACCTGCATCTCCTGCATGGGCCGAATCTCCCGTACCTGTATCTTCGCAAGCTAATGCTATATCTACCGGTCAATGGGCATTCGTATCAAATCAAACTCCAAGTGTTCAAAGCATTTTGTTAAGCGAGAGTGAAACGGGAAGTTTGAATAGGCCTCCAAAGTTGATGCACTTAAGTGAATATCCGGGATGGTTTGATAGATTTCATACATATGTCCTTGGTCAAAATACAGAATTGTGGTTGCGTTTCATCACAGATTTTGATCAAACAATAGAGCTTGCCGCATCATCTGCTGCTACGTTTGCAGATCTTACGGAAGATCAGAAGAAGGTCTATGATTTGGAAAAGAAGGCATATGCCATACTTACTCAGGCGTTAAGTAAAGATATTTATCATCAATTTGTCAGTTACAAGACAACGAAGACGTTGTGGGACGCATTGAAGATAAGGGGCGTAGGAAATGAAGCGACACGTCAATTGAGAAAAGACCTGCTAAAGAAAGAGTTTGATGGTTTTACTTGTATGGAGAATGAATCCTTAGGAGATTTGACAAGTCGATTCAATCATTTGCTGACTGAATTGGGAAATATTGGGGTTGTAACAACTTCAGCAGAGATAGTGAAAAAGTTTGCAGATGCACTGCCACCTCAATGGAATAATTTCTTAGAAATTATGAAGTACAATGGCACTTTGGATACAACAAACTTCAATGACTTTGCTCAACTCCTGGAAAACAAGAATCAGGAAGAAACTCTCAAGGCAAAAAGAGTTCCAGTGCCACAAAATCCTGAAATGTATTATGGAGCTTCTAGCACTTCTACAAAACCTTCTTCGCACGCTCCAATGCAAACAGCATTTGTGTCTAGCACTAGCTTGTATGGCATTCCTCCTCCAACAACAGACATGTATGGAAATCCGCTTAATCCAGCTTCTCAACCAGTTCCTCAACCACTTCCTCCTCAACAGCAAGCATGTTATGGAAGCACATCATCTGCTGGTCAGCAATCAAAGCCAAATACAGTACGGCTCGACACCTCAAGCTTTTCTAAAGTCAGTGTGGAAGTAGCAAAGGAGCACATGGAGCTGCTAAACACTTTGGTGAGCGTATACTGTGGATTAGTGGAAGGTCAGATTGGCAACATTAATCTGACACAAGAAGACTATCAGCAGATCGATAAAGAGGAGATGGAGATGATGGACATCAAGTGGGCCTTTGCCAGTGCTGTTAGGCGAGCAAAGGATTTCATGGAAAGAACTGGCAGAACCAGCTTGGAAAGCAAGAAAGACACCAAGTATGGGTTTGATAAGCAGGCTGTTAAGTGTTTCAATTGTGGTGAACGTGGTCATTTCAAAAGGGAATGCACAAGACCAGCTCAGCATGGAAACCAAAATCCTTTCAGAGGTCAAGGCAACAGGGCAAATCAGAACCAAGTAAGGAACAATGAGCGCACATTGGTGCCTGTCAACAACCAGAGTCAAGCAGGACCATCTAATGCCAACCAGGCACTTGTGGTTCAAGTAGATGAAGGTTGTGATTGGTCAATTCAGCTGAGTGGTGATGCTCCAGATGGAACAGCATGTTTTGCTGAAGTGGTTAAGGATTTAAATCACGCCAGTGGTGGAGAATCTTCCATCAATGGTGGTGACTCTTCTGAGGATGAAGACTCTTCCGGTTACAGGGGAAGTTCAGATGAAATGTCCTCGGGTTCTGGTGATGATCATGTGGATGAGACATCAAGTGCGTCAGTCGATGCAAATATTGATGAGCTTTTGGAAGAAGCTGCAGCAGGAATTCAAAGAAGATCTATTTTGGTGGATCAAGCTGCTTATTCTTCGTCTTCTCTCCATTCAGCCTTTATGGCTAATGTCGACAGTTCATCAAGTCAGGTATGTGTCGATGAACCCACTTCTGTTAGCTGTGATAATTGTGATTGTTTGCGTGTTAAATGTGCTGATTTAGAGGCAAACATGTCTGAGTTGCAAGGCAAACATGATGCTTTACAAGCTAGTTTGTTTGACTTGCAAGACAAACATGTTTCGTTGAATGATAAGTGGTGTGAATTGCAAAGCAAACACGAGGCTTTGCAAGAGAAATATGATGTGACATTCATTCACAACCAGAAGTTGACCGTTGATCTTTCCAAGTGCACAGAAGCCAACATGTTTTATGAAAACCATGAAAAGGAGTTTAAATTGATGATTGAAAAATTAAAGAAAGATAAAACCGAGCTAACAAAAATGGTTTCCAGAAAACAAACTGACATTAATTTGTACATAACTCGCCTTGAGGTAATGCAAAAGGAAATGGCTTGTGTGAAAACTGAAAGTGAGGCGATCCAGCTTAAGCTAGACAGTTATTTGAGCTCTAGCTATGTGTTGGATCACATCATTGATGTACAGAAAGAGAAACGGGATGTCACATGCATAGGTTACAAGAAATGTCCACCACCCGTGAGAAATAATTATGATGCCATGCCTGATGAGGAATATAGAACTCACTTTGAACCATCTGTTCCTCTAGATGTTAATGAATTTGCAACAGGACTCGGATACAAGAAAGAAGTATCATCAGATTCGGATGTGTCAGCAGATACATTTGTAACTGCTGAACCGAATCAGACTCCTCCAGTTGTGATTGAGGATACTGATTCTTCTTCTGATGAATCTGATGATACTGATTCGGAAAAGTCTGATGCGGTAGTCAAAGAAGAGGACATACCTCTTGAGAATCATATTCTATGTGATCCTCCCGCAAAACCTGCTAAGACTGTTCCAACCGAGTCCACATCTGCAAAAGAGTCGGAGAGTGTGGATTTGCTGTACACTCTGGTTGGTGATGATAAAGTTTATTCAGACAAAGATTTTCCTATTAAGAATGTTAATCAATCATTAATCAGTAAAGTCTTTGAAAATTCAACAAGTAAGTTTTTGGGAAAGACTGGATCACGTGTTACAGTAACACAGTGCTCTCCTATCCCAAAGGCCGAAGTTCGAAAACAATTTGGCAATCAAAAATTACCAACAGTGCAAAAACAGCAAAATCATGCCAAACCAAGAGGTAAAACACCGACTCAAACTCAAAGGAAGCCGAATCAAAAGAAGAAAAAGAATGTGAACTTTGTGAAATCTAAGGGAACGGACAAAATTGAAACATTTCAAAATCAATCTAACTTAGATTTTGTCAAGAAAGCAACAGTGATGAAAAGGAATGAACCAAGTAGTTCAAAACCTAGTACCTCGGGGTCACAAAGTTCATCATTATCGGCAAGACGATCACATGATTCTTCTGGGTTTGTTGAACGAAGATCGTGTTTTGAATGTGGCACAATTGGACATATCATTCGAAATTGTCCGTATCTTCATAAATTAAAAGCCAAAGAAGATGATCCCCGTGAACGAAATCACCAAAAGCGATCTGTTTCTGTAAAACAAGATCCCAGACTTGTAAGAGAAAGGGAAAAGAAACAGAAACGCCAACAAGTCAAGGTGATTGAAAAGGCATTTAAAACTGATGTGGTTCAAAAACAATCTGTTTCAGTTAAGCCAGAAAATTCAAAATTTTCAAAAACTTCAAACAATCACGAAGTTAAATTGTCAAACAATCAATCTGGTAAAACTCAACAGACATGGAAACCTAAAGTGACCACAAGTTCAGGGGGACCATCACAATTTTCAAATCATCAAAGAATAGAAGTTATTGTTGTTGATGAAAATGGAAGACCCAAGACCACAATGGCTTGGGTCCCCATCTCCAACTAATTGTGTGAGTTCATGTGCAGGGTGTTCCAGGAGGAACTATCAGTAGTCATTGGATTGTTGATAGTGGGGCATCCAGGCACATGACAGGCGACATGAAGCTTCTCTACGACGTTAAATCTATTAGAGGAGGTTATGTTGCTTTTGCTGGAGATAAAGGCGGATATATTACGGGTGAAGGAATGATTTCCAACGGGGTTGTTAGTTTTGACAAGATCAACTTCGTACAACAACTTGATCACAATCTTCTTAGTGTTTCTCAAGTTTGTGATAAGCAGTTCTCAGTACACTTTGATGCAAATGGATGTTATGTGCTGAAACGCGGCTTCAAAATTCCAAAAGAATGGATTCTCTTGTCGGCTCCAAGGATAAATGATCTGTATGTCCTTGATATGAGCCAAGCTATCACGACGTCTGCACAAGCAACTTGTTTCGTTTCCAAAGCCACAGAAAAAGACACAATCTCTTGGCACAGACGAATGGGTCACATTCACTTACGCAAAATGAATCATTTGGTGTCAAATGAATTAGTGAATGGTGTTCCTCTTAAAAACTTCCATCTTCAAGACGTCTGTGTCTCGTGCCAGAAAGGAAAACAAACGAAGAAGCGACACCCTACAAAGAAGATCAACACGGTGGCCGTTCCGCTTGAACGTTTGCACATAGATTTGTTCGGTCCTGTCAAGCATAAAAGTATTAGGAATGATCAATACTACCTCGTGATAACTGATGATTATTCAAGATTTTCTTGGGTGGCGTTCATGGCACACAAGAGTGAAACCTTCGGTATTATCAAAAACTTGATCATTCAGATTGAGAATCTGTACAAGTTGAAGGTTAGGCGGATACGTAGCGACAATGGTACTGAATTCAAAAATCATGCCATGGCGGAGTTTTGCACTTCAAAAGGTATTCTTCACGAATTTAGTGCAGCTTATACTCCTCAACAAAATGGCGTCGCTGAACGTAAGAACCGTACATTGATCGAGACTGCTAGGACTATGTTGGTAGAATCGCAGTTGCCCATTCCATTCTGGACTGAAGCTGTGTCCTCTGCATGTTATACGTTGAACCGAGTCCTTACAGTCAAAAGACACAACAAGACCTGTTTTGAGCTTATTAACAAACGGAAACCAGATTTGTCATATCTTGAACCGTTTGGAGCTCCTTGCACAATAATCGATCCTAATGGAAAGTTTGGGGCTAAAGCAATTGAAGGATACTTTCTTGGGTATTCCACCCCGAACTTAAGAGTCTGGAATCTAGAGACTAAAAGGGTCGAGGAATGGTCTGAAGTCAGAGTACAAAGGCACACTTTACCAGTCAAAAATCCTGGTCAGCCTTGGATGTTTGAGTACGATGACTTTTTCAATTCGATCAATGTTGAAGCAGTTGAAGAAAATGCTGCAGCAAGGATGTTTTTCGAGAGTGACAATGCAACAGATTCACCGTTGGTTCGTCCCATTATTGTCAATCAAGAACCATCTTCAGTGAACAATAATGCTCTCGACAATGAGGATTTTCACGGTGCTACCGATTTGAACGAATCTTCAGAGGATGATGAATTTCTCGATGCAGATCAAGAAGTTCCAACAACCGCAGTTCATGGTACTTCAGAAGGTACACCTCCAGTGGTTGTCCCTGGAACAGCTGAAGCTACTGCATCATCCTCTTCGTCAATTCCGGGCATTGAATTGGTTGTTGATCTTAATCTCAACAATCTGGGTACAAATATTCCAGTTCAAGATAATCCAGAAACAAGGATTCACAATACCCATCCTCAACAACACATCATCGGAAATGTACAAAGTGGCGTTCAAACAAGAAACATGTTGCGAAACAACAACAATGCAGGCTTGTATACAGTTATCCGAGAATCTGGTCAACAAATCGATTGGTCTTTCGCGTGTTATGTCTCACAGGAAGAGCCAAGAACTTGGAAAGAAGCTTTGAAAGATAACTCATGGGTTGAAGCGATGCAGGAAGAACTGCAACAATTCCAGAAGCTTGGTGTCTGGAAACTCGTAGAGAAACCTGCTGGTTACAAGAAGATTGGTACCCGTTGGGTATTTAAATGCAAAAAGGATGACCGTGGAATCGTTATTCGAAACAAAGAAAGGCTAGTCGTTCAAGGTTTTCGTCAGATAGAAGGGATCGACTACAACGAAGTGTATGCACCTGTTGCACGTCTAGAAGCAATTCGGATCTTTCTGGCTTATGCTTCATTCAAAGGTTTCAAGGTATACCAGATGGACGTGAAAAGTGCATTCTTACATGGTGTAGTGGAAGAAGAGGTGTACGTCGAACAGCCTCCAGGTTTTGAAGATCCTATCCATCCCGATCGGGTTTGGTTGCTCAACAAAGCTCTCTATGGTCTACATCAAGCACCGCGAGCTTGGTACGCAACCTTATCTAATTATTTGCTGGAGAATGGATTTCGCAGAGGTCTTATCGATTGTACTCTTTTCGTCAAAGAACAAGATGGAGATCTTCTACTGGTACAGGTATACGTTGATGATATTATTTTTGGTTCTACTAATGATGTTTTGTGTAGGAATTTCGAGCGCATCATGCAGGATAAATTCGAGATGAGTGCTATGGGGGAAATGACTTTCTTTTTGGGCCTACAAGTACAACAAACTGAGTCTGGGATATTCATCCATCAGACTAAATATGTTGGTGACATCTTGAGCCGGTTTCAGATGTCTGATGCAACGCCCATCGGTACCCCATTGCCGCAAAATCACGGAATTACTCCAGACTTGAAGGGTCAAGATGTTAGCCCCTCATCCTACCGCGCGATGATCGGATCTCTTATGTACCTCACAGCATCAAGACCAGATATAATGTACCCAACGTGCCTGCTTGCCAGATATCAAGTCAACCCGAAGGCCTCACATCTTGCAGCTGTAAAAAGGATTTTTCGTTATTTGAAGGGTTACCCTGACACCGGTCTATGGTACCCTAGGGATAATAACTTTGACTTGATCGCATTCAGTGATTCTGATTTTGGCGGATGCAAAATCGACGGCAAATCCACAACGGCTGGATGTCAGTTTTTGGGAAATCGCCTAGTCACATGGCAGTGCAAGAAGCAGACTTGTGTCGCTACATCAACATGCGAAGCTGAATACATTGCTGCCTCAAGTTGTTGCTCCCAAGTCCTATGGATCCAACAACAAATGCGCGACTACGGTTTTGAATTCCTAACTACTCCTATTTACGTTGATAATTTTGCTGCCTTACAGATCACTAAAAATCCTGTGCAGCATTCAAAGACTAAGCACATCGATATTAAGTATCACTTCATACGTGATTGCTTTGAGAAAAGGCTAATCGATGTTGCTTACGTCCACACCGATGACCAACGTGCCGACCTTTTTACCAAAGCATTTGACAAATCAAGATTTGACTATTTATTATTGGTAAACGGCATTAAGGTCAAGCAAGAGTAAAACCAACATCGGAAAATCATTTTTGTAAATACCTTTGTGTTTTAAATTTGTCTTAGTTTATTGATTTTAGGGGGAGTAAATCCAAAATTGAAAAATCCAAAAACATCGAAAAATTTCAAAAACACAAAAACAATAGAAAAACAAAAAAGAGTTTCCTGGCGAGCAAAAGAGAAAATGATAGTACATCAGTGGTCTGTCTAAGCCTCTTTAAACCTTAAAATGAAAAACGATAAGCAGCTCTATATAAGATGTATCGGTAGGCTCACAATCATTTTAAAGTGTGCAGGGTGATATAAACTTAAATTGACTGAAGACTGGGTGGGAACCATTCATTGGCATATGGTCTTAGCACCGAAATTTCGTTTGAGAGATTGCCGAGGTTCTGAGATATTCGGTCTTTATGCTGCTTATCATCTGGGTATCATGGTTGTTTCTTTTTCCGAAAAATAACGGGGACGCAAGTCTAGATCTTCCATGATACCATACATACGTGTACATATTGCATTCGACCTCAATAAGTGATCAACAATCACATGTCCAAACAAATAAGTGATAAAATATCACATTTATCCGGGAGTCAAGTTCGTCTCTCTGCTGTACGAAAGTACTGACCTGTTCACGGACTTGCTCCTGTGCCCTCATGCATCGAAAATCAAGTTCCTCATCAATAAGTGATTATATCACATAGGGCTTGTTTTCAAATCAAAATAAGTGAGAATCTCACATCATATACGGTCAAACAGATGATAATCGGTATACTCACCGGTAAGATGAACCCTCGTGCATACCTTGATACGGGAATGTGTCGTGATGTGGATGAACACCGGTCGGTAAGTATAAATCATACCTTAACGTATCCCCTCGCCATGATTACAAATGATAAGTTGAGCTTATGTGGACAACAATACCGATAATTGTTATAGGATGCTTATCTTAATGTTAACTAAAAGAACAACAAGAGAGTTTTGACATGACCGTACACTGATATGATTCTCTTATCCTCGAAACTCGCAAAAAGAATGTCTGTAAATATTTATTTACTGCCTTTCAGTTTCTGCATCTTTGTATATATTTATTTACTGCTTTCAGTCTTTACATTTCAAATATTAAAACACACCTAAAATCTGTTTTAATATAAACTTTATAAAAGCCAAAAAGATTTTATTTCTATTTTATTTTCGATCGTACGATGTTGGAGCTCGAGTCTTCGTTACCTGAAACCTGAACGAAAACCAAAAACGACTAAATCTTCATAAACGGTCGAAATTTGCAAGTTATGAAAGTTAAAAACTGAAATTGATAAATTTTATTGAACTTTCAAACTGTCGGACGGTAGTTGATTGAACAATGGTCACATGTGTGTCGTTTGCTTACTATATTCCAAGCAGTTGTTCTCATTACGCGTTTAGATTTCTTGCATGTGCAGATTCTAAAGGCAAGGAGAACATGGTCGATGACAAGCTTCGGAATGAAGACACGACGTGAAGGCACTTAAATGATGAAGATGATCGAGTTGCCGCTGACCATCATCAACACCACAAGGATCTCAATTCATAAAGAACAAGTATTTCACGAGCATAACTCAAGGGGGAGCTTATGTTAAGGGGGAGTTTGTCAACACACTTCCTACATAAAACGGAGAGTTTGTTGATACACTTTCTGCTTTCAAGACGTGAAGACTTTAAAGATCCTCCGACATTGAAGACATGAAAGGACGTCAAAGACTTGAAGACACAAAGATCGAGACAAAGATCAAGTTATAACGATAAAGACAAAGCTACAGCCAAGGGGGAGTTTGTTGGTGCACTTGTGTCTGTACTTTGTCTGTATTTTGTCATGATACCAAACGATGTCTTCGTTAGTCCTGTAAGTTTGACCAAGTCAACCATCCTCCGGTTTGACTTGGCCAAACATATTGAACATTGTTTGAAAGTTGTTTGGGTCGAAGGATGTGTCATCGAAGGATAGTTTAGATCCTTCGATGAGCTCGAAAGATAACCTTCGATGGATGAATCTCGAAGGATATCATCCTTCGAGGTACATGTTGATCCTTCGAGCTGTTTCAGATCGATAGATGATCGTTCGATCATCTATCTGATCCTTCGACCAGACATGCTGTGTTCGGGTATATATACCCATGTTGTGTGTTCTTTTTAGAGAGAGTTAGACATAGAGACACTTGTAGAACACTCAGAGCAGCAGAAAACACACACACACTTAGAGAGAGTTTACAGAACGGATTTGTAAACATTGAGCTTGTAACAGACCTTTCATACGTATTAATACAAGAGGTGTTAATCGTTGAGTCTTGTGTGTTTATCATTGTCGTGTTCTATCTCGGTTTGCATGCTAGCTTGGATTCCGCACTTGCTAGTGTGTTAGACATAACAAGGAATAGGTTTAACCTCAACCTCCGAGGGACCTACACATAGCATTGACAACATTCTTTAGTTGATCATTAGTTTGGATAACACTCTTTAGTTGATCATTAGTTTGTGAATATGTCGCGTTACTTTTTGCGGCTGGCATCCTTCCAACTAATCGAACGTATCCTCTTTTCTCCGGGCCTTTAACTTTTGAGTAGTCATCGTTTGTAAAATCAGCTGGATCGTCGGGTGTGGTTGTAGAGTCATTTGTAATTTTTTTAATGAAGCCTAATTAAACACATAACAAAATAGATAATCATAAGAAAATTAAACACACCCATGATATATAAGAACATTAAAATACATTACCACAACTTGAGTAGCGTTATCATCAACAATGCTTCCATCTTTACGAGTGCGAGTTTTTATATACATTTCTCCTCGTGTTGGATGTATACCATTATTCTTCGTCGCCTATTATTTACGTTTGATGGTTAGTAAGGGAAATAAAAACCAAAATATTCAAAAATTAATAAATAAAATAAATCTCGAATAATACCATTTCATGAGCAAGTCTAGCAAACGACTTTGTCCCACTAACATGAGGCTCCTTCATCTTTGAGCGGCTCATTCTTTTAACACCGCATGTACTCTACAGTAAATGGTAAAGTTATACATGATAAGACTTCTTCGATCTAATTCCATAATTATATATATTTAATAAGAAATCAACATTACATCATTGTTACCTGAAATTCCGGAGTGAACCAACGAGTAACAAGTTCTTTAAATTGAGTTGGATTCACTCGGTCATCATTTTTAACTTGTTGTGCCACAATTTCATCAACAGTAAGGCTTGGATCATATGCACATGCCTTTAACGAACCTTTCCATTCTTTCCATTTTCTTCCGATGCTATGAAAGATCCAATTTTTAATCTCGTTTGTTTCATTTGGATGAATAACAAATTTAGACTACAAACAAAAATTATATGTAAATTAGAATATACCTCTTAGCTTATCTACTAATACATTTTGAAACTTGATAAAGACATATACCTTAACGAGTGAATACATGTCCTCTTTTTTTGTATTGGAACTTTCCTCCAGTCAGAATATTCTATGGATACATGATCAGCCATCCTCGCGAGCATCCCAAGGAATTGAGCAAGTTCATTAGCTTCAGCCCCAACAGGCTTTCCAGACTTGTTGAATGTGACAGCTATTCTTTTTGTACTATCCATCTTTCAAATTTCAGCTTTTGTTGTATAGCCTCGAACCCTTTTTGGAGCACCTTACAAATTCGAAAAAAACAAACAGGTACAAAAAACGGTCTACTAACCATTCTCTATCTTGCAGCCCCTATTGATGTCAACCCAATCACATTTGAATAAAACTACTCGTATTTGACCTGAGTAGTTTAACTCAATAATGTCATTCAATTTACCAAACTAGTTAATCTCGCCATGAACAAGCCTTCTATCTCGACTACTAGCGTAACTTGCACCTTCTACAATAACAACGACACCACTATTTTGGGTTCTTAGTGATTTCTCTCGTTTTTTTTGTGTGAAAACGATAACCTTTAACAAGGTAACCAGAGTATCGTTTCACACTTTTAAGTGGACCACGAGCAAGCCATTTTATCTCTTCTGTTACATTATCACCTTGCTCTTCCATACGTGCAACCTACAACATGGTTGTTAATAGTCATTACATAAAGATATATCCTAAAAAAATAATAACATATTTAATATTCTTTTCGGAATACCCTGTTCTTGAACCAACCAGCAAACTGTTGGCCATGAATCTTGTTCACATCGTAATCTGTCATCCGACGAGAGAGATTTTGTCCCTTGATTATGCGTTTGTGATCCCTTAAAAGAAAATTCATATTAGCAATCTTTTTGTGATAAATGAATGAAGAGCAAGAGTATCGAAGAACAAGGATAGATAATTACCCTCGAAAAGGTGTAACCGACTCAACATTGAATAATACATAACGATGTGCCTGAGTGAGAGACTTATCATCAATGTCTGACTTTGAAGATCTCCTTCTTTTGCGAATATATACTCCCGAATGCAATTTATGACCTATGGCATGACCCAGACAAAGATTGTTGGATTCTTCAATGTGATTTTGGTGACCCTCATCATCATTCCTAACTGCTCTAGTGAAGACGGTTTCTACTTTTGATAGATATCTGGAGCAAAATGTTATACTTTCCTCAGCTAAATAACCTTCAGCAATTGATCCTTCCGGATGAGCTCTATTATGAACGTACGACTTGAGTTTCAAAAGGTCCCTATTCATGTCATAGTTACAAGTAATGCATAAGATAAAAATGTCCCTGGTCATTTTAAAAAATACAAAATGTGGCAAACAATGCATAAGATATATAGAAATGGTATTTACCTTTCAATATGGTACATCCACCGAAATGCAACAGGACCTCCAAGCCTAACCTCTCTCGTTAAATGGATCACCAAGTGCACCATTACAGTAAAGAATGATGGTGGGAATATCTTCTCTAGTTTGCATAAAGTGAGAGCAACTTTAGACTCAATAAAATGCAGATCAACTTCAGATAAATCCTTGTAGCAAATGATCTTAAAAAATTGCATAGTTCAATTATAACCGAGCTTACATGGTCTGGTAAAGTTCCATGTAATACAATCGGCAAAAATTCTTGCATCAACAAGTGACAATCATAACTTTTCATCCCAATTAATTTGCGCTCATTTAACTGTACACATCGAGAGATATTAGATGAAAATTCATCGGGAGGTTTGATTGACTTGAGGATTTTTAAAAATTGAGTCTTTTCACCCCGAGTCATTTGGTAGCAAGCTTTTGGCATGAAAGTGATATTACTTCTAGGCCGCTTCTTTGGATGCAGTTCCTTTCTTATACCCATTTGTTGTAAGTCAAGTCTTGTTTTATAGTTATCTTTTGACTTTCCTTCTTGTCCCAATATAGTCCCCACTATGTTGTCACAAACATTCTTTTCAATGTGCATAACATAAAGATTGTGGCGCAACAACAAATGCGCCCAATATGGCAACATAAAAAAATACTTTTCTTCTTCCATGGACCATGAACATCATTGTCGACAAGAAATTCTATGTTGTCTAGTTGTTGTAGAATCTCCTCTCCAGAAGAAGAAACAGGAGCAGCTCTGAATTCATGGTGTCCAACAAAGGATCTTGTGTCTGAACGCCAACGATGGTCAGATGGAAGCCACCTTCGATGACACATGTAACACCACTTTCTGTCGTGACTAAGCCAATTGGAATCAATATCAAAACCACATACAGGACATGCAAGTGTTCCCTTAGTGCTCCACCCGGACAGATTGGCATAGCCTGGAAAGTCGGATATGGTAGAAATAATAGATGCCTTCAACTGGAAGTATTGTTTCGTTGAGGCATCAAATGTAGAAACTCCATCCTCCCATAACTCCTTCAATTCTTTTATCAAAGGTTGCATATACACATCTATCTTGTTTCCTGGACCTTTAGGACCTGGGATGATTAAAGAAAGAATAAAATTTGGTTGCTTCATAACCAACCATGGTGGCAAATTGTAAGGAATCAGAAAAACTGGCCAAATACTATGTGGCACATTCATCCTAAATGGGTTGAAGCCATCACTTGAAAGAGCTAGACGAACATTACGGGGATCACTAGCAAATTCAGGAAACTTTTCATCAAAATCCTTCCAAACTAGGGCATCTGCTGGATGTCGCAATTTTCCATCTCTCACACGGTCTGTATGATGCCACTGCATAAGATTAGATGTCTTTGTTGACATAAACAGTCTTTGAAGTCTAGGCTTTAAAGGAAACCACCGTAATATTTTTGAAGCCTTCTTCTTGGGAGGACTCTCTTCATCTTCTGGAGTAGCTTCATAAACTTTCCATCTAGAAGATCCACAAAAGGAACAAACTTCATCTTTCTCTTTATCATCCCAGAACAACATGCAACCATTAGGACATGAATGGATTTTTTCATATCTTAATCCCAAGTTGGCCATGATTTTCTTCACTTGATGTGTTGTTTTAGGTAACAGATTTCCTTCCGGTAACAAATCCTCTAGAAACTCTAACAACATATTAAAAGATTTGTTACACCATCCATTGAGACATTTTAAATGGTACAAATGCACCACACAAGATAACTTGTTGTATTTGCAATTCGGGTACACCTTTTCTTCAGCTTCGTTGACAAGGTCATCAAATGTGCTTCTTCTGGTATTCGTCTCCTCACTATTACTTGACGCAGTCTCATGCATCTCGACTCCATTTCCACCTTCTGTTACAAATATATCATCCAACAATTCATGCATTTCGTGGTCTAATATCTGTTCTTCCTCATTATGGGTTGTGCTCGTTGATGTAACCGTTGTGCCTTCCCCATGATATACACATTTCAAGTATTCAGGTCGGAACCCTGAACATATAAGGTGATCTAGAACAGTTTGTCTACTCTTATATTTCATATTTAGACAATTTATACATGGACACTTTATCAACCCCCCATTGACACATGCTCTCTCAAATGCAAAATTTAAGAAGGTTTGCACCCCGTTAACAAAAGTTTAACTTGATCTTGGTGCAAGGTACATCCACGATTTGTCCATTACTATTCATAATGAAACATAACAAACTTTATAAGTATTATTCACAACTTTTCCATCAAATACAGAACAAATAGCACTAAAATTAATATACTGGTTCGATAACGATATTTACGATAAATTTGAGAACATTTAAAAACCGAAAAGCAACAAAAAAAATATATCAATTTACTAAATAAGAAAAAAATAGTAAATCTTCCTGTGCTAGAAAAAATGATTAACAATTAGAGGGGGCAATCTTGACCCAAAGCCTTCCAAGTGCCCCTTGATGTACAATCACTTAAAAAAACATTTTTTTAACCAACCCGATCTGACCCGTACCGTTTCGACGGAACAGTTTCGACGCGTACCATTTCGACGCGGATCGTTTCGACCCGTACCGTTTCGACTCATCCAGTTTCGACCAGTACCGTTTCAACGGGAACGGTTTTGGTGTATTTTAATATTTGTGCTTCTCTTGAAAGTAGAACTGATAGCTTCGGTGTAAAGCTATCATGTACTGGTCTATTGAATTTGTTTATATAAAGTTGCTAAGCTGTCCATAATAAACTACAAAAGAAAGTTTTGTTGAATTTGAATTAATATCTCAGTGACTTAAACTGTTCTATGGAATTTAGTTCCTATTTCTAAACACTCAAAACAATAAAATTAAGAAGTAGGCTAATGGTTGCAACTTGCAAGTGCTATGTTTATTCCTTTTCATGTACAACTTTATTCAAATTTGTTGCTGCTATTTTTTGGGTTGAACATGCCAGCAGCTTACTGTTGCGGCATGTTTGTGTGACAAAATTGCCCCTTGATGTTCATTCACTTAAAAAAAACATTTTGTTAACCAACCCGACCGAAACCCGATCTGACCTGAACCCGTTCCCACCCGAACCAGTAGCGGCCAATAGCGCAACAGCGGCGTTGGCTGCACGACCAACTGCAGCGGCAACAGCGCAGCAGCCGCTTCGGCTGCACGACGCGCGCAGCAGCAGCCAAAAGCACTGCAGCGGCTTTTGCTGCACGACGCAACAGCAGCGGCACGTGGCTTTGGCGGCATAACGCACACAGTGGTGGCGTCGGCTGCATGACGCTCGCAGCAGCGGCCATTAGTGTCACAGCGGCTTCGGCTGCACGACGCAACAGCAACGGCTTCGGCTGCACGACTGTAACTCAAACTAAGTTCTGGAAAGTCTACAAGTCGATCATTAGTTAATAATCAAATTGTTTCGATGTTAACGCTGATGTTTTATTTACTTTTATTAGGGCATGAAATCCAATAGACTGTAACTCAAACTAACTTCTAGAAAGTCTACAAGTCGTATGGCATGTATATCCACTGTTGTTAATAGCAGGCACAAGTGATGGTCAATCAAATAACAGAAGAGAAGAATCAATGATTTTTTACCAGAATAACTACTACATGATCACATATTAACTAGGACGTGATGGTGAGAATAATTTATGGATACAAAATACCTGAATCGGATGTCTGAATCGTCGTTCTTGCAAGTCTAAATTGTGATTTTTTCTGTAATAACGAATGCAATCAGATTAACGAGGACGCAATAAACACAGGGTATAAATTAGAAATCTGAACTAAAATAACACAAAACGAACACTGAATAGCTTCGCTAGATGGTCATATGAATGTGAGGATATAACTATTTCATGATCAAATTGCAATATCCATTCAATTATCGACAATGGGAGGTTCAACAAATAATCATTACGTTCAATTATCCACTAGATCCATTCAAGGCACTTGTTGATTTTTTAAATCCTTTGATTGGTGGCTGTTTATTTGAACACTTAATAAGATAATCTTAAAGAACAAACAAAAGAAAACCTAATAGAGAAAACAATAGTGACTGACCTAATTCCAATCTTCTGTGACAATTGATGGCTTCCTTCAACAATTTGATACTGTGAACAAGAGAGCATTAAACAAAGAATTGCAATTTTTTGGGAGGAATATGGGCAGATTAAAAAGCAACGAGTGAAATCAGGTTAAAGTTGGAGGGAATTAAATTTGGGGGGAAATTTTGGAGGTAAACTCAAATAATATCTTTTTTTACTCAAATAATATTTACTTAATTTAACCTACATACACATGAATTAGATCACCATTATTTACTTATTTTTATCCAAAATTTTCTAGTTTTATATTTTTTTATCCATTTTTGTTATAAATTTTATTTTATTTTGACATATTTATTTAGAACATAGTATTTTTTTTTATTTTAATATGCCTAACGAAGAGCCATCATATTTTTCATTTAATATTTTTATTCGCTTCTTTCATGAGAGCAAACTTTAAAAGATGAAACTGTCATCTTAGAAGTAAGCAGTCCACGGGTCAACCCACGAGACCGTGGAACCGATCCATTAAACAGGTATAAACTAAACCGCGTAGTGAAGGAAGTGCGGGTCGGTTCCTGAGGCATACGCAAAAGTGCCACTAAGAGAGGGAAAATTTATGTTGAAATTGAAAGTGTGAATCAGTGGCATAAACATATTAAATGCTACTAAAAGTGCATGTTACGCAATTATGGCACGCATAGAAGTGTCATTAAAAGTATAAATTAGTGGCATAATACCTAAATGCCAGTAAAAGTGGGTGTTAAGCAAATGCGGCATACTTAAAGTGCCACTACAACCTAAGTTAATGGCATAAAAGTTAGATGCCACTAAAAGTGTATGCCATTAGATGGCTTTTTTTGTAGTGAATATATATATATATATATATATATATATATATATATATATAGGGAGGAGTTCATGCGAGAACCACCCTTATTGCGAGAACCGCGAGAACCAATGTGAACACAACCTAAAATAGCTAAAAAAAACCCCACCCCCCCCCCCCCCCCAAAAAAAAAAAACCTAAACCCCCCTATCCCACCCCCCAAAAACCTAAACCCCCCACCCCCCCCCCCCCCCCCAAGCTAAAATGCTAAAAACTAAACCTCAAAAAAACCTTAAAAAATCTAAAAAAAATCTAAAAAAAAAATTTTTTAATATTTTTTATGCTCAAATCGCTACTTTTAGTGGGCAAAAAAAAAAAATTTAAATATATTTTTAATATATATATATTTTTTGCTTCGAAAAGTAGCGATTTTTATATAAAAAATATTAAAAAAAATTGTGTGATTTTTAGCTATTTTTAGGCATTTTTTGGTTGTGTTCACATTGGTTCTCGCGGTTATCGTAATAAGAGGTGGTTCTCGCATGATCTTCTCCCTATATATATATATAGGAAGGTTCAAATGAAAACCACTAGTTATTGTGAAAATTCGAAAACTAATTAAAAATGCCAAAAAAACATACCAATTTTTTTTTTTTTTTGCATAATAATTTTCGCTACTTTCAGTATATAAAAAAATTTCAAAAAAATAAAATAAAATCTTTTTTTAGTGCACATGTGTAGTATTACACATGTGTAATACAAAAAAATTTTTTTTTTTTTTTTTTTTTTGAAAAAAAGTATTTTTTATATACAAAAACCTGTGATTTTTTATAAAAAAAAAATTGGTGTGTTTTTTAGGCTTTTTTTAATTAGTTTTCGAGTTTTCACAATAAAAGTGGTTTTCATTTGAACCATCCCCTATATATATATATATATATTTTGTATGTTGAAACAAAAATATAGTATATAGACAATAACTACGGATGCATATTAGTATTGTATTTTATATTTCAGTTACGGTTTATACTAGACGCATATATATATATAAAATAGAGTAAAGGTCGCAATGTTTGACGATTTTGATCAGTATGCTTGTTGTGTGATTGTTTGCATTGGATATTGTCTTGTGATATTAATACATGGTAAATGTTTATAATCCAGATGGACAACGAAGTGAATCAAGAAAATCCGAAAAACGATAATAACGGAAACCAGGTAGATAACAGTGCCATCCAACACATAGTGGCACAAGGGATTATAGACGCAATGCCATAGTTAATTGCCCGGATGGTCCCTGTGGTTTCACGTTTTTTCACGTTTAGTCCCCACCTTTTGAAAATAGCAGGTATGCTCCTTGTGGTTTGTTATTTGGTTACTCGGATAGTCCCCTAAGTAGATGTCAGTTAGTTTGTAAATAGCAGGTATGCTCCCTATGGTTTGTCATTTTGGTACTCAGATAGTCACCTGAGTAAATGTCAGGGGACTATCCGAGTAACAAAATGACAAACCATAAGGAGCATACCTGCTATTTTCAAAAGGTGGGGTGATGCGTATTCTAGTGTTATATATATTAGGTGTATATTTTAAGCCCCTTTAACACTTTTTAGTCAAGTTTTAAATTTATAAAACACGATATTTACTAACACTAGACACACATATGGGCAAGTGCACCCATCGTGAGCGTAGTATAGTGTTGGTAAGATACCGAGGTCGTCCAAGGACACAAGAGCTTTTAGTACCGGTTTATCCTCAACGTCTAATCAAAATAAAAAGTTTAGAAAAAATGTTTTAAACTAAGAAAAATAAAAACTAACTAAAATGCTGAAAATAAAAAGAAAAAGAAAAACAGATAGACAAGATGAATCACATGGTTCCGACTCGTATCTAGTGTAACCTTTGATTATTTCCTCACTTTTGCACTATTTTAAGAGATTATCTTAGTTATTGTAGTAGGCCCCTCTTTTGAAGGTGACGTTACCCTCACCCCAGTAGTTTGAGTCAGCAAGGATACAATCCTAAAATGGTGGATTATTGGAAGATAATTAATTAAGTTATTAATGCAAATTATGGTAGGCCCCTCTTTTGAAGGTGACGTTACCCTCGACTAAGTAGTCTGAGTCAGCAGGGATACAGTCCTAAATAGCCGGGTTATAGTATTAATAGTAGTTAACTTATGAGGGGATCAAAGAGTTTGGACCCCCGCCATCCAATACCGTTAAGTATTGAAGGAGGTCCTACTAAATTTGACCCAGGTCCATTGCAGGACCTCTAAACGCTGAACAATGGCAAGACCTTTACGAAACCGTTCCCTTAACCCCCGACCAGGTAGCCAACATACCTCCATATAGACCGTGGAGATATGAATGGTGAAAATCTTTTATTTTATATAGACAGTAAAATAATATCAAGACATCACGGACAAACGATAAAGAAAGATCACCTTCAACATAAGCAACTAGTTATTAAAGTCATTAATACGAAACCAAATAAAAAGTGCGAAAAGATTAGAAATAAAAAGTATTACACTAGACACTTTGTCTTCACCAAGTGATGTAAGAGACTTAGGCAAACATGGCCTTGATTGTCAAGAACTCTTACGATCAATCTTGGATCCCGAGACGACTCGCACACTCTATGATGGACAATGGATGATGGTGTTATGGTGGTGGTGGGTGGTGGGTGAAGTGTGAGAGAGGTGGTGTGCCAAGGGATGGTTTGAGCTTGAGCCAAGCACTCCTATTTAAAGGCTGAACAGAAGCTCGGGCACGGCCCCGTGTCCACATCCTTCTCTTTCTTCATTTAATGCAGCTTTGTCTTATTAGTTGACCACGCCCCCGTGTCTGCTGAGCACGACCCCGTGTGCAGAAGAATCTTTGTACTATGAAGATTTGCCTGGATTGTGCGAATCTTATAGTTGACCACGGCCCCGTGTCCGCTGAGCACGGCCCCGTGGTGGGCAATAGAAGCTTCTACCACTTTGTCTTTTCTGCTGACACTTGGGCACGCCCCCGTGCTGGCTGAGCACGGGGCGTGTTCAGTATTTTGATGTCTTGTTTTGCTTGGGAAGATGCTGTCGTGGGGTCGGGCATGTCACGTCTTGTTCCTTTTCTTGTATTTATGTTAGATTTTGATGTCTTTTTGCTTATTTTGTTAATTTGAGCTCATTTAATCCTGAAAATACAAAAGGAAGACAAAAGCACACTTTTTCCAACATTAGTACTAAAAAAGGGTTAGTTTTATGCCACAATTGATGAAATTTATATGTTGCATTTTGAACACATCAAATACCCCCACACTTGAATCTTTGCTTGTCCTCAAGCAAAACTCTTTAATATGTGGCTATTTACACTCCCAAATGGAATGGGTAGAAAAGAAGGTTTTGGGCTTGTCATAGAGTGTCGGGATT
The DNA here is from genome assembly GCA_030545235.1 of Helianthus tuberosus. Lineage (NCBI taxonomy): Eukaryota > Viridiplantae > Streptophyta > Magnoliopsida > Asterales > Asteraceae > Helianthus > Helianthus tuberosus. The sequence continues at coordinate 175,494,944 of CM060352.1, forward strand.
TCCAAGATTCTTTATTTAGTTTTATTTTTATTTATTTACAATCCTATTCGTCATGATTTATTTAAAACTTTTCATAAGATAAATTACTTATTAGGGCAACATGCCTTTGTAAAATTCTATTTATATACAAGTTCACATACCTCACGGGGATCACTCAACACTCGGCCGAAAATGTATTTTTGTGGATCACTCGAGAGCGGCATGGAACTTACTCCTACCATAGGCTTGCCAAGCAATTAATCCTCCTCCTTTTTAACTTATATACCTTTGTAAATATCAAGAGGACTTTGTGGGTGAAGGGTTAGGCTTGGGTTAAAGGTAGGTGGTTGGGTTGGTGGTTAGTGGTTAGTAGAAAAAGGGCTAAAAAGTGTCGGTTTTCGTAAGACTTTCTATTTTTGTAACTTTTATTTTGATGAAGCTATTATTCAAACAAAGTTATTTTTGATGAACTTGTTTGTTTATTTTCTTTTGCTTCATCATCAACACAAATATATATATATATATATATATATATATATATATATATATATATATTGAATAGTCATACGAAGAACTGAACTTGTTATTAAACAAAGGGTTAAAAATAAAAAAAAATAGAAAGGTTTTGGTGGTTAAAAGGGTGTTTGGTTTGGGTTATGAAATGAAAAGGTTTAGGCTCAAAGGGGCTAACTAGGGGGATTTTGGGTAGGTGGTAAAAAAAGAAAAAATAATGGTGTAGAAATAAAAAGGTTAGTCCTAATGCCTCCATCATTTACTTACTCGGGTTTAAGTTGGTAAGGACCGGGAATGTATCGTCATGGCAAGTTCTAGAGTCGTAAGAACCAAGCGGCTATTCACACAAGAAACGAAAAATGAGCATTTAGTTCTAATGATATGTAATTGTATGCTCAATAAAGGCTCAAAACTCACTTTTGTGGGAATGGGTTTTTTATGTGATCAAGTATATATAATCAAATTTTAACTAAGCTTGTCATGCCTTTTCATAATTTTCTTATGTTGGTTCTTTTTATCATGACGCTATCAGTTGTAAATTCGTAAAAATATAACCTTTTTGAGAATTTGAATTTCCCGAGTTAAACCTAGACAAGTAAAAAAAATGAAAATTTTTGAAAAAAAAAAAATTGGGGTGACTAGCGGTTCCAATAGAGTTTTGTGTAAGGCTTGTATTTAGGACTTGCAAGATTCAAGGTTTTAGCATCCCCCCCCCCCCCCACACTTAAATTACACATTGTCCTCAATGTGTCCCAAAAATAAGTTTTTAGGTTGATTGAATGTGTAAAAGTTGTGAAAAGCAAAAATTTTGTGTTACTAGTTACCTGGGCACGACCCCGTGTTGGGTGGACACGACCCTGTGCTCAGGTGCCAGTAACGAAAACTTACAGAAGGTGAACACAGGGGCGTGTCGGATGAACACGACCCTGTGTCTGTCAAGGTCTGCAGAATTAAAACAAACAGCAGGTTAAGGGGAATGGGCACAGGGGCGTGTCGGTTGGACACGGCCCCGTGTGGACAGTCTGCAAAGTTGAAAAACAGGTTTCTTTCGTCGGTTTTCCTCTCCCGTCTTTAGAAGTACTAATGTTTAGCACTCTAAGCCTCGTTTGTACCTGTTTAATCAATAAACACTCCACCATACCATAGCAAACATCCTACTTTTACCAATATTCAACATCCATGTCAAAGTTAAAAAGAAAAATGCAGAAAATAAAAGAAGTTTAGGAAAGTAAATTGTTCAACACTTGGCACGCAGGCCATCAATTGTCCAAGAGTGGAAAAGGGTTAACCTGGGAAGTCATCAACCAACCGCTTCCTCTTCCTCCGCTCCTCCCGCCTATTCCATGGCATCGTCATCGTCATCATCATCATCATCATCATCATCCCCTCCATGGCGTGCAATGTGGTCTCGAATATATCCAATATCATCTTGGATATCGGATATGTTTCTTTCGATAGCTCCGACCCGGTGGTAAGTGTTGCTCGCCATGTTATAGGTGTTCCTGGTGCACATAAGGTTTTCCTGCAACAAATCATGCAAACTTTGAAAGTTAGGAAAACCGCCTCCCGAGGAGGATGATTGGCCCGGATCACCATGGGGTTGGTATTGGTACTGATGATGTTGCGGAGCTTGGAGGACAAGCGCTTCTCGCGGGTTCCATGCATGACCTTGCATCCTTTGAAAGCTTACCGTCCCGTCTTCCGCCTCATAAATCAGGTTCATTGAGTGGCATATGTGTATATCCACCATACCCGACCATGGGCTCCTCTCAAATGACCTAGGTATGTGGGCGAAGTGCTTGAAGAGACGGTACACCCATCCCCCAAAGAAGATAGGAGTCGGTGCACTAGCAAGGCGGTTGTGATGCATGTTTCGGAGCATGAGGAACAGAACATCGAGCGGCCTGCGGTTGTGGATGCAGTGGAGGACAATCAAATCTCTTAACCCAACGACGCCACTACTATCATGCCTTTGGCTAAGAGAGTAGCCGAGGAGCCTATGGATGTATCTGTAGAGCGGATCCCTCAGCTATGTACTCTTAGTGCTGCTCGGATTGTAGTACCCTTCACCAATCTGAGCCCAAATGGCTTGGCATTCGTTTTCACCTATCTCTCTCATTCCTCCAGTATTTTCTTCGTTTCCCGCATCCTCTTCCGCATACAACCCGACAATCGACCCAAATTGTGCCATAGAGATCGAATACCTCGTTCCGCCACATCGGAATGAGACCCCGTCATTGTCGAACGGGTCGCACCTCGAGTTGAATGTGAAGGTGCTATAGAACTCCAAAGTGCATTCGTGGACGGAACGGAGTCGAGTTGTTAGAGCGACTCTGAGTGGTCCCGTGACAATGTTGTTGAAACGGTCGATTTGATTCACCATAGTCAACAGTTCCGTGCATGCTTGCCTCGGGTATTCCTTCGGCCTTGTTTGAAGTATCTCATATCGAGCTCTAGCATCGAGCTCATTGGCGTTAAATCTTGTGAACTTCCTTGCCATCTGAAAGAATACACCAAAAGTTAGCACGAAACAGAAGTATTTTCGGACAAAACTGCAAACAGCGGGCTGGACACGCCCCGTGTTCAGCGGACACGGCCCCGTGTCCAGGTGTCTGTTACTCAAAAATTCCATTTTTCTACCCGGTTTCGAAAACTTGAAAATTTTTGGTCCAATAGGTGCGGTTTCCCCCGAAAATGAAACCCTAAGTGTCGTTTTTCCCAAAATATCCCGTTTACCCCTTCAATTTTATCTTTTTCGGGTCAAGAACAAGGGTTTGGGGTTTTAGTGCGAAATCGGACGAATCTATGAACAATACAAGTGTATTTACTTCCCATAACACTAATCTAACTAAATGCAAACAGATCTAAACAAAAATTTGAGGTTCGATCCGGATGAACTTCAAGAACCCTAGATTTTTCCCCAAATTTTTGGAGTTTTAACTACATGCAAGTAACTAATCTAACTACTAGAAGTGATAGAATCATACCTTGATGTTGTTAGAGTGATAGGAGACGTCGAAATTTTGCGAAAAATCGCCTGGAACCAGAGCTTTTTCGGGGAAACGGGGCGTGTGGAATGAAGTAACTGTTTTGAAAAAGGGGATATATCCCGACTGCAGCGCGGACACGAGCCCGTGTCCAGCGGACACAGCCTCGTGCTGAGCAAAGTTTTTGAAAAATATATATATATATTTTTTTCAGTGTTCGTGTGAGTGCCCTTGTTTCCCAAAAATTTAGGTTAGAAAACTTACCGCTTAAGATGTCGTCTCAATCATTCGTAACTTACCAGGTATGATTTTTATTCTTCCACCGTTTGAAGCGAGATCTCTTCTTCTTCATCCTCAATGAATCCTTGATAGAGTTTAAGCCGTTGGCCATTGACTTTAAATGGAGGCCCATTTCGAGATTTAATTTCTACTGCACCGTGTGGGAAAATATGGGTGATGGAAAAAGGTCCTGACCACCTAGACTTTAATTTACCAGGAAATAATCGAAGTCATGAATTAAACAAAAGAACTAGATCTCCTACCCGAAATTCATTAGGTTTAATGTGTTTGTCATGAAAAATTTTCATTCTTTCCTTATAAATTTCAGAGTTTGAGTATGCATAAGTCCTAAGTTCGTCTAATTCATTTAATTGACAAAATCGATTTTTACCAGCAAATTCTAAATCTAAGTTTACATTTTTGATTGCCTAGTAGGCTTTGTGTGCAATTTCTACTGGCAAGTGAAAACTTTTTCCATAGACTAGCTTATATGGGGTTGTACCTATTGTTGTTTTATAAGCAGTTCGAAAAGCCCATAAAGCATCATCTAATTTATCTGCCCATTCCTTTTTATTTAACCCTACGGTTTTTTCGAGTATTCGTTTTAAGCCTCTATTAGTCACTTCGACTTGTCCGTTTATTTGAGGGTGATATGCTGTTGAGACCCGGTGATAGACCCCTTATCTTGTTAAATTTTTTTCAAGTTGATGGTTGCAAAAATGGGTACCTCTATCACTTATTAAGGCTTTAGGTGTGCCAAAACGAGAGAATAATTTTTTCAGAAATCTTACCACAACTCTTCCATCATTTGTTGGAAGTGCCTCGGCCTCGGCCCATTTAGACAAGTAGTCTACTGCCACAAGTATATATTTGTTTCCTTTCGACGGTGGGAAAGGTCCCATAAAGTCGAGTCCCCACACATCAAAAATTTCACAAACAAGAATGCCATTTTGTGGCATTTCGTTTTTGGAAGAAATATTACATGTTCTCTGGCAAGCATCACATGTCTTGACAAGACTTTGGGCGTCTTTGTAAATGGTTGGCCAATAAAATCCTGAATCGAATACCTTTCGTGCGGTACTAGCGGCACCATGATGCCCTCCGTATGGACCTTCATGACAATGGCGGAGAATTCTTCGTGCTTCGTTACCATGTACGCATCGTCGGACGAGTTGGTCGGCACACATTTTGAAAAGATATGGATCTTCCCAAAAATAGTGTTTCACATTGGCAAAGAATTTTTTTATTTGATGATGTGCCCATCCTTTTGTGACTATACCGCTAGCTAAGTAGTTAGCATAGTCGGCGTACCATGGTTCTTCCTTATATTCCACCATTTCCTGGGTCTTCTAAGCGCGAAAGATGATCTGCTGCGGTATTTTCTGCTCCTCTTTTGTCGCTGATTTCAATGTCAAATTCTTGGAGGAGTAGAATCCACCGAATCAAACGTGGTTTTGCGTCCTGCTTCTTGAAGAGATATCGAATTGCTGCATGATATGTATAGACTATAGTTTTAGAAAGAACAAGATAAGAACGAAATTTATCAAAAGCAAATACCACAGCTAATAATTCTTTTTTAGTTGTTGTGTAATTTTCTTGTGCATCATTAAGTGTTTTACTAGCATAATAAATTGGGTGGAAATGTTTTTCTTTTCTTTGTCCCAAGACAACTCCAACTGCAAAGTCACTAGCATCACACATGATTTCGAAAGGAAATTTCCAATCAGGCGCTATCATGATAGGTGCATTGACTAACATTTCTTCTAAGGTTAGAAATGCTTGATTGCAATCCTTGTCAAAGATGAAAGGGGCATCTTTTTCAAGTAATTTCGTTAGAGGACTTGAGAGTTTTGAAAAGTCTTTGATAAACTGTCTATAAAATCCGGCATGCCCTAGGAAACTTCTGATAGCTCTTACGGAGGATGGAGGTGGTAATCTAGAAATGGTATCTATTTTGGCTCGATCCACCTCCATTCCTTCGCTTGAGATCTTGTGACCGAGTACTATTCCCTCCGTTACCATGAAATGGCACTTTTCCCAATTAAGGGCGAGGTTAGTTTCCTCACATCGGGATAGCATTCGTTCAAGGTTATCGAGGCATTGGTCGTATGAATCCCCAAAGATAGAAAAGTCGTCCATGAAGACTTCTATTGTCTTTTCTATCATGTCATGGAAGATAGCTACCATGCAACGTTGGAATGTTGCGGGGGCATTACATAGACCAAACGGCATGCGTCGATAAGCAAAAGTTCCATAGGGACATGTGAAAGTTGTCTTTTCTTGGTCTTCGGGTGCTATCGGGATTTGAAAGTAACCTGAAAAACCATCCAAGAAACAATAAAATTTATGACCGGATAACCTTTCTAACATTTGATCAATGAAGGGCAAAGGAAAGTGATCTTTTCTTGTTGCTTCATTTAATCGTCTATAATCTATACATACTCTCCATCCTGTGACCGTTCTCGTTGGTATTAATTCATTCTTTTCGTTAGTTATTACCGTCATACCTCCTTTCTTTGGAACTACTTGGACGGGACTCACCCAAGGACTATCGGAGATAGGATAGATAAGTCCGGCGTCAAGTAGTTTGATGACCTCGTTTTTAACCACTTCTTGAACATTTGGATTCACTCGACGTTGTGGTTGTATGACCGATTTGTAGTCATCATTCATCAAAATTTTGTGTGTGCACATAGAAGGACTAATTCCTTTTATGTCTACAAGTTTCCAAGCTATTGCATTTTTATGTTTTTTCAAAAGACTAATTAATTTTTCTTTTTCTAAGCTATTTAATTTGGATGAAATAATTACAGGTAAATTACCCTCTTTGTCTAGAAAAGCATTTTCCAAACCTTTTGGAAGTTCTTTGAGCTCAAGTGGTGGGTCCTTAGGAGACTCCTTATTTGGTTGCTCATTTCGATCAAGAACTTTAAAAGTTTGTTCTATGGCGACCTCTTCTTCAACAAAGTGGTCAATCTCTTCACTTGTATCGGGTGGTTCATCTTCATCTTCAATTAGGGGGTCATTATTGCCGAATGGATATTTCATTGACCGTTCGAGATCGACACTTCTTTTAAATGCCCCTAATTGAAGAGGTAGATTGTTGAACTTCCGGTTTTTCAAAGCTTCGTGTGTTTTTACAAATGGTCGTCCCAACATTAGAGGAGCGTCATCGAGGATGACAAAGTCGGTCGGGATTATCATTTGATTTGTTTAAACCAATACATCCTCAACTATACCGATTGATTTTATTACTTTCCGATTGGATAGAAAAATGGGTATTTGAAGTGGAGAAAAATCACTAATACTTAATTTTTCGAAAATGTAGTTAGGCATTATGTTAACACAAAGATCTTTATCGATTGTGACATTACTAATAAACGAATTTTGAAAGAAACATGGAACCGGTGTAATGTTAATTTCAAATGGGTCTTCTTTTATTAGCGAGGTTTGATCATTAGTTAACTTAACACTTACCGTTTCGTCAATTTTAGTGTTAGTGTTTAACTCTTTTAAAAACTTAGCATGAGTGGGTACTAAACAATGATTTTCAAAAGAAGGTGACAAGAGTGTAATTTCTTCAAAATTAGACTCTTCTTGAATTTTACCTTTGTCGGACTCACCTTTTTCGTTGTTTAACTCATGTGTCAGTTTTTCACTTATTTGTTCTTCCATTTTTACATGTTCAGTTATCTCTTCCTTTTTTAATTATTCTCTTGCGCGGGACTCCTCTTCCCTTGCGCGAGATTCTTTTATACATCGATCGATAACTCTAATGTGTTCTAATATCCTATCGGTCACTTCGGTTATGGAGAAGGAATCGGGATTTTCTAAGCTTGAATCCGGTTGTTCGACCCTTTGTTCCTCATAATACCCATATGAAGTCGATGGTTCGCACCATTGTTCTTCATTGTAAGCATATGATGGATAAGGTTCGTAGTTTTGTTCTTCATAATACTCAAATGAGGTGGGTTGTTCACGCCATGGTTCCTCATAATAAGCATATGAAGGTGGTGGCTCATATCTTGGTTCCTCAAAGTATGAGTATGAAGGCTCATACCTTGGTTCATCAAAATATGAGTATGAGGGAGGAGGTTCATACCTTTGGTCTTCATATGATGTGTATGAAGTTGATGGCTCGTACCTGGGCTCCTCATAGTAGGTGTATGAATTGGATGGTTGATATGAGCGATTATTTTGAACCGAGCGTGTGTTACGACAATTAGTGCAATAATTACCCCTAAAATCATCCTCCTCATAGGTGTAGTTGTAACCTCCTGAGTATTGATCCATAAGAATCACTCAACAGACCACAACCAAGTCTCGAGATCATAAAACAAAAATAAAAACGGAAACAGAGGCTGGACACGGCCTCGTGTTCAGGATCTGTATCTGGGCGTTTTAATTAAATTTACTGATTTCGTTGAGCACGGGGCGTGTTCAGTGAGCACGGCCCGTGTTCAAGCTACTGTTACTGGGTGTTTTTATGAAAATGTGCAGCACGGCCCCGTGTTCAGCGAACACGGCCCCGTGTACAGGTTCTTGTAAATGCAAAACTAAACTAAAATGCAGAAAAATGTGCGCGCGTTTCAAAAAGATTTTGAAAAACAGATTAGGCCGTCGATTTTAAGCTTTCTTAAAATCCTTGTGTCCCTGGCAGCGGCGCCAAAAACTTGATGCGTATTCTAGTGTTATATATATTAAGTGTATATTTTAAGCCCCTTTAACACTTTTTAGTCAAGTTTTAAATTTATAAAACACGATATTTACTAACACTAGACACACATATGGGCAAGTGCACCCATCGTGAGCGTAGTATAGTGTTGGTAAGATACCGAGGTCGTCCAAGGACACAAGAGCTTTTAGTACCGGTTTATCCTCAACGTCTAATCAAAATAAAAAGTTTAGAAAAAATGTTTTAAACTAAGAAAAATAAAAACTAACTAAAATGCTGAAAATAAAAATAAAAAGAAAAACAGATAGACATGATGAATCACTTGGTTCCGACTCGTATCTAGTGTAACGTTTGATTATTTCCGCACTTTTGCACTATTTTAAGAGATTATCTTAGTTATTGTAGTAGACCCCTCTTTTGAAGGTGGCGTTACCCTCACCCCAGTAGTTTGAGTCAGCAAGGATACAATCCTAAAATGGTGGATTATTGGAAGATAATTAATTAAGTTATTAATGCAAATTATGGTAGGCCCCTCTTTTGAAGGTGACGTTACCCTCGACTAAGTAGTCTGAGTCAGCAGGGATACAGTCCTAAATAGCCGGGTTATAGTATTAATAGTAGTTAACTTATGAGGGGATCAAAGAGTTTGGACCCCCGCCATCCAATACCGTTAAGTATTGAAGGAGGTCCTACTAAATTTGACCCAGATCCATTGCAGGACCTCTAAACGCTAAACAATGGCAAGACCTTTACCAAATCGTTCCCTTAACCCCCGAACAGGTAGCCAACATACCTCCATATAGACCGTGGAGATATGAATGGTGAAAATCTTTTATTTTATATAGACAGTAAAATAATTTCAAGACACCACGGACAAACGATAAAGAAAGATCACCTTCAACATAAGCAACTAGTTATTAAAGTCATTAATACGAAACCAAATAAAAAGTGCGAAAAGATTAGAAATAAAAAGTATTACACTAGACACTTTGTCTTCACCAAGTGATGTAAGAGACTTAGGCAAACATGGCCTTGATTGTCAAGAACTCTTACGATCAATCTTGGATCCCGAGATGACTCACACACTCTATGATGGACAATGGATGATGGTGGTGGATGATGGTGTTATGGTGGTGGTGGGTGGTGGGTGAAGTGTGAGAGAGGTGGTGTGCCAAGGGATGGTTTGAGCTTGAGCCAATCACTCCTATTTATAGGCTGAACAGAAGCTCGAGCATGGCCCCGTGTCCAGTGGGCACGGCCCCGTGTCCACATCCTTCTCTTTCTTCATTTAATGCAGCTTTGTCTTATTAGTTGACCACGCCCCCGTGTCTGCTGAGCACGACCCCGTGTGCAGAAGAATATTTGTACTATGAAGATTTGCCTGGATTGTGCGAATCTTATAGTTGACCACGGCCCCGTGTCCGCTGAGCACGGCCCCGTGGTGGGCAATAGAAGCTTCTACCACTTTGTCTTTTCTGCTGACACTTGGGCACGCCCCCGTGCTGGCTGAGCACGGGGCGTGTTCAGTCTTCTGATGTCTTGTTTTGCTTGGGAAGATGCTGTCGTGGGGTCGGGCATGTCACGTCTTGTTCCTTTTCTTGTATTTATGTTAGAATTTGATGTCTTTTTGCTTCTTTTGTTAATTTGAGCTCATTTAATCCTGAAAATACAAAAGGAAGACAAAAGCACACTTTTTCCAACATTAGTACTAAAAAAGGGTTAGTTTTATGCCACAATTGATGAAATTTATATGTTGCATTTTGAACACATCATGGGGACTAAACGTGAAAAAACGTGAAACCACAAGGACTATCCTGGCAATTAACTCTTATCAAAACGGTTAAGGAAGCGGAAAATAATAAAAGTAATACTGGAAGTAAACGACCACCTACTGAACCTGATCATAGCATAAACAATGGACCCTTACTTCAATTGCCAATTCCAAAAAGAAGAAGAACCATGTCTTATGGTTGTTCTTACAAAGAATTATGTTTCTGTAAACCAATAGAATTCTCTGGCAATGAAGGAGCCATTGCAGCTCTACGCTGGATAGGAAAGATTGAGGCAGTCTTAAAAATAAGCAAGTGCGCGGAAGAGGATAAGATAATGTTTGCTTCCAATCTGTTTAAGAACTCAACTTTAGAATGGTGGAACACTATCCTCCAGTCTAGGGGAAGTGATAGAACCTATAATATGGAATGGAATGAATTTAAGAATATGGTGGAAAGAAAATTATGTCCTCCCATTGAAAAGGAACAGATAGCTAATAAATTCTTAAACCTTAGAATGGCTGGAGTAGATAGCAAGGGTTACACTACTACATTCTTCGAATATGCTAGAATAGTGCCAACCCTAGCATCACCAGACCCAGTATTAATCTCTCGTTACATCTGGGGATTAATCAGTGAGATTAGACATGTAGTCAAGGCAGCTAGACCACAAACTATAGAAGAAGCTGTAGAACTAGCAAATACCTTGACAGATGAACTGGTACGTACGCAAGAAGAAAACCAGAGGAAGAACCTAGCTCAAAAACTTACCCAAGAATTTCGCAATCCAATCGTGGGAAAAATGTAGGTTCTACTTCTATACCTTACTGCAAGTATTGCAAGAGGAAACATTCTGGAAGATGCTCTATATACTGTAATTTCTACAAAATATCTAGACACAAGGAAGAAGACTGCAGGAAGAAACCTAACAATAGGATATGCTACAATTGTGGGGAACAAGCTCATATCAAGCTAAACTGTCCGAAACTAGCTCCAGCCGTGAATAACAAGACTACTAAAAATGCTAGAGCATTTCTTCTAACTGTAGAAGAAGCCAAAATGATTCCAGACGTAATTGCTGGTACGTTTTTAGTTAATGATGTTTTTGCTAAAGTATTATTTGACTCTGGTGCGAACCAAAGTTTTATTAATACTTCATTTTGCAAACTTCTCAATCAACCATTAACTAAACTTCAACAAGAATATCTGGTAGAAATAGAAAATGGAGAATCTATTAAGATTACGGAAATCTTGTAGGGAGCAAGAATAGAATTTTTAAATCAAAAGTTTATTGCAAATCTTTACCCAATGAATCTGGCAGGATTTGATGTTGTATTAGGAATGGATTGGTTAATAGCCAATAGAGCCAGTATTCTATGTGATCAAAAATCAATATAAGTAAATTCACCAAAAGGTGAAAAGATCACAATTAAAGGAGATAAGCCATCTAGATCCACGAAATTCATCTTTGTGATGAAAACAGCAAGTTATGCAAGAAAAGGGTCACTAGTGTATATGATTTCTATAATCATTAACACTAAAGGAAATGAAATAAAAGATATCCCCGTAGTATCTCAATTTTCAGACGTATTTCCAAAAGAACTACTAGGACTACCTCCGGATAGAAAAGTCGAATTCAGAATTCATCTGCTACCAGGAACAGCACCGATTGCCAAAGCACCTTACCGTTTGGCACCCGCAGAAATGCAAGAGCTAAAGAAAAAGTTAGACGAATTGTTGGAGAAAGGATTCATACAGCCAAGCTCATCGCCATGGGGAGCGCCAATTTTATTTGTCAAAAAGAAAGACGGGTCAATGCGTATGTGCATTGATTACCGTGAATTGAATAAAGTCACGATTAAAAATCGATACCCATTACCGAGAATCGATGATTTGTTCGATCAATTACAAGGAGCTCGATTCTTTTCTAAGATCGATTTACGCTCGGGATATCATCAACTAAAGGTGCAGCAAGAGGACATTACTAAAACCGCTTTTATAACAAGGTATGGCCATTATGAATTTACTGTCATGTCATTTGGTTTAACCAATGCCCCAGCCGCATTTATGGACATGATGAACCAAATATGTAAGCCATATTTGGATAAATTCATAATTGTTTTTATAGATGATATTCTCATTTACTCTAAGAGTAGAGAGGAACATGCAACGCATCTGCATGCACTCCTAAGTTTATTGAGAAAAGAAAAGCTTTATGCTAAGTTTTCAAAGTGTTAGTTTTGGTTAGAAGAATTACAGTTTCTTGGGCATTTAGTCAATCATGAAGGAATTCATGTGGATCCCACAAAGATTGAGGCAATTAATAATGGATAACCCCTGACTCCCTGAGTCACCAACAGAGGTTAGAAGTTTTCTAGGATTGGCCGGTTATTATAGACGATTTATCCGAGATTTTTCTAGAATAGTCATTCCTTTAACTAAGCTAACCTGTAAATCTGTTAAGTTTGAATGGTGATCAAAACAATAAGAAGCCTTTAGAATTATTAAGCAAAAATTAACTAACGCACCCATATTAGCATTACCAGAAGGAACAGAAGACTTTGTAGCAGCTTATGTTGCCAAATGTCTAACTTGTTTACAAGTTAAAGTTGAACACCAGAAACCTTCAGGCTTATTGCAACAGTTAGAAATGCAGTATGGAAGTGGGAATTGATAACAATGGATTTTGTTACCAAATTACCCAAGACAAGAAAAGGTAATGATACAATCTGGGTGATTGTAGACAGACTAACCAAGTCAGCACATTTCTTACCAATGAAGGAAACATTCAGTATGGAACAACTAGCCAAGTTGTATGTAAATAATATAGTTTTATTACAAGGAATTCCTTTATCTATTATTTCTGATGGAGATAGCCGCTTCACCTCTCATTTTTGGAGTAGTTTCCAAAAAGCAATGGGAACCAAGTTAAATCTAAGCACTGCTTATCATCCTCAAACAGACGGACAAAGCGAAAGGACAATTTAGACAATGTAAGATATGCTTAGAGCTTGTGTAATTGATTTCGGAGGTAATTGGGACGATCATCTACCATTAATAGAATTTTCTTACAATAACAGCTATAATACCAATATTAATGATGCACCATTCGAAGCACTTTATGGACGAAAGTGCCAAACTCCAGTCTGTTGGGCGGAAATTGGAGAAAAGCAACTATCTGGACCCAAAATAGTACAAGAAACAACAGACAAAATTATTCAAGTCAAGGAACGACTGAAGGCAGCATGCGATCGACAAAAGAGTTATGCTGATAATAGGCGAAAGTCGTTGGAATTTCAGGTAGGAGATAAAGTCGTATTAAAAGTTTCTCCTTGGAAAGGAGTGGTGAGATTCATCAAAAGAGGAAAGCTAAGCCCTAGGTATGTCGAACCCTTTGAGATTATCAGAAGAATAGGACCAGTAGCTTATCAGCTACAACTGCCAGAGGAAATTGCAGGAATACATGATGTATTTCATGTATGCAATCTCAAAAAATGTTTAGCCGATAAATCATTAGTATTACCTCTTAAGGACATAGAGGTAAATGAAAAGCTTAAGTTTGTAGAAAAGCCTCTACAGATTGAAGACAGAAAAGTCAAGAATCTCAAACACAAGAGACTAGTTCTAGTCAAAGTAAAATGGGATTCCAAGAGAGGACTAGAGTATAAAAGGGAGCTTGAATCAGAAATGCTGAGGAAATACCCACACCTATTCGAGTAGACCTCGAGGACGAGTTCTAAAACAAGGTGGGGAGGATATAACAACCCTCCTAAAATATTTCCGACACTCCAAAAATATTTAGAACACCCCTATACGTCCTAAAATACACCCCGTATACGAAAAATGGCCCTAAATACCTTTATTTTTATAAAAATTAAATAAAAACAATTTTTAATGGTCCCTAGCGGCCCGCGATAGAGCCACCAAAGGCTTACGCGGGGCACGACAGCCTAGCTACGAGGCCTCACCCGGAGCCGCCACGTGTCACCACTTGTCGAAGCTATGTTGTTGGCCGGACAAGCCTAAACCCTAGTGTAACACCCAGTGTTTTCACAAGTCAAAGTCAAGGTCAAAGTCAACGACCGGTTATACGGATTTAACTTGTAGAAATTTCTTTATTTTATTTGTATTATGTGGAGTAAGTGTTGTTAATTACAAGCCATCGACATATTATTCAAACGACTTACGACTGTGAACTATAGGAAGTATCAATGCGATAAAGTTAATCAACTAATAATCACGCTATGCTAACCAAATCGACACCGAATCGTGACTCAAGCTACGTATTTTGGTTATTGTTATACGTGTGTGTGCTTTATGTGTTACTTGTGCATGTTTATTTATGTTGTGTTATGGTGATCAATCGAAACGTAATCGAACTCGAAATGCAATCGAACTCAATCGAACTCGAACCCGAAACGAAATCGAACTATGATATTTATTAGTTGGGACTGAAAGTAATTTGACTAGGAAACCCTATCGTGACGAACCGCTCGCAATCGAAATCGAAACGCTAAAAATCGTCGCGTCAAACACTCAATCCAAGTGCCATCCGATCGGATAGCCGCCTTGCCATCAAGACATGTGTCATCCGATCAGGATGTCATCTGACCGATCGTCATCCGGGCGGTATGCCATCCGATCGGACAACCCTTTCCTCTTTTGGAATCCTATAAATACCCCTGTCATTGTCATTCTTTCTAATTTTGGAAACCCTCTGTGCGAACAGCTCGTGCTCCCCACCTTTTCTTCGATTCTCTCAATCCAGGTAAGATATCGTCCTAAATCTTGTACTTTCTTGATCTACACGCACTCCTACACCTTTCTATCTTTTAAATCTTAACTTTTAACCGTGAAATCACTAGATTTCGGGTGTTCTAGGATGATGTCATCATTTGTTCTTCAAGAACTTCATGTTTTGGCCTCAATCCACCAAGAACAACTTAGATCTAACCGATTTCCACAAAGATCTTGTAAAGATCTCGACACGAGTGTGGCGAAAGGGGATTGAAAGATGGTTTTTAACTTTCTTTCAACTTTTTTGCACTCAATGTACTCAAAACCGATAGGATCCGACCTTGATTTAGTCTTCTACTCGATTGTAGTGTTGCACTAACTCAAGATCCGGATTCTACCCACAAGACTACCGATTTCGGGTTAGTCAGGGACAACCGTCTCGAGCCGGTAACCGGCTGAACTAGGGTGATTCCTGGTCGGGTTGGTCATCTGGGTCGAACTAGGGGTTCTGTTGGCTAACATGTTGTCAAAGTGTCTCGACATAATGACAAACCAGCAAAACGACCAAGTGTAGGACGAACGGAACAACCGTAATGGATTGCTCTCCGACCGGATTGCTGTCCGATCGGATAGGTCATCCGAATGGATTGCCACCCGAATGGATCACACTTGGGTCCCACCTTTAAAACAATCCTATCTGAAGTTTGAGTATCGAACGAATTGCAATTCGATCGGACGACCATCTGACTGGATTACTCTTCGGATCATGAGATACTAAGACTTTAAAGACTTAAACAATTTTCAACGTGTTCAATAACAGGGTTGCCACCCGATCGGATGGACATCCGATCGAGTGACTCTTCTGATGTGAACTTGTTCTCTTCACCAAAGTCGCCGTCCGACCGGACCACCGTCCGACCGGATGACCATCCGAACAGATTGTCATCCGCACGACTAGTCATCCGATCGACTGACTTGAAAGACAGAGATACTTCGATATTTTCAAAATGCTACAACGAAAACTTCAAAAGTCAAGCCATCATACACAAACACATTCTTCTTATAGAAAGAAACAATCCACTCGAATAGTCATCCGACCGGATGACCATCCGAACGTGTTGTTATCCGAACGGATTGTTATCCGCGCGGATTGCTGTCCGCTCGGATTACCATCCGATCGAACTACTATCCGACTTACTCATACCTTGTATCGTTTTACGCATCACTTATCGTTGTGCTATCGAATCTATTCAGGCTAACCTTACTCGCTAAGCGCTCCCTTCAATCCATTCATCGCTGTGAGAATACTCGATCCGTTTTTGCTTTACGCACTTTTGGGCGTTACATACGTTACGAATATTCAAACTACAAAAATCACACTACTCAAATACTATTTGAACGCTAACCGTTAATGCATGTTATACGTGGCTTATGAATGCTTGTTTGTTATGTTTACACATGGAATGCTGTCTACCTGCCTTAGCAACGATAGTACTATAGTTTGGACTCAGCACCCGTTCACACGGGGGTTGTTAAGGACCATTACTTGCATGGATTACGGTGGTAATCATGTATTGCGAACTGCCTCGGGCAGTCAACCCGCAGTCATTGGTATCGACGGATCTATGTCGATAACTAACGTGCTTTATTTCACTATGTGTACGTGCTGGTTATGCGTAAACGAATTCGAACTCTATATGCTATTATCAAACTTGTATGCTCACCTTTACATTTTATGTATTGACTTTATTTTAACGTATGTGACAGGTGCTTAGGACGCACACTTGGTAGGAATTTGAAGCTAGAATAAAGCTTTAGAGCCCAACAAATAGTTGTCTGTAGTGGTCAAACTAAGGGTCTCTAGAAGCAGATAAACAACTGCTGTCTATTTAAATCTGAGTTGTCGGAACAGAATATTTGCCTGGATTTTTGTCTGTAATAATTATTTTGCTGTTTGACATACGGTATGCGACGTATTATTTAAATTGAATAGTATTGATAATTTTTATGGAAACTTCTGGACAATCTGTTTCGCTCAGTGCCATGCCCCGATGTTTCCGCCATCGGTTGGGGTGTGACAGATTGGTATCAGAGCCATAACAATAGGGTATTAGGCAAGACTCGACCTAGTCCGGGTCGAAGTTTTAGATACCTAGACTATAGTTAAGAACCAACAGACCGACTTGTGCATGCCCGATAGGGGTTATGTACGAGCTTACTTCTCGCTATTCTCGCTTATGCTACGCAATCACTACACTCAAATTTTCAACTATAAATAGGCGATAAGGTCGAGATTAGGTGTGAAAACCACAAACTCCCGACTAAATTGCTTAATCAATGCTGTTTCGTCAACTTATCGATGATATCTTCATTCTTTTTCAATAACAAACGCTTGTTCAGCGGGAGAGTTATGCCAAATCAGGAGTGAAATCCATATTTTGATGAATAATCTCCTCTATTTTATTAAAGCTCAGGAGCAAAAGTTGTTAAGTCAGGGGTGAGACCCGAACCTTGATTGCCATTCCTGACTCATTTTGGTTTTACAAAACTCTCACCAAAGTCTCGACGGACTCCAACGACCTGAAGTCACGGTAGGACTAACGGGATGCGTGCCAAACACCCAAGGATTGAGGCAAAGGCACAGTCCTGAAGGTTAAATGTGCACAACGGATCCTTGTGAATAGTTGAACCACTTTGGTTAGTCGAAGTCTACTAGCCGCAGACGATCTATTTCTCGAATTTTATGTGCTTCGATTTTGAGCCTGCAACTGCTGACTCGGATAATTCGTCGATTTTACGAGTTTATATGTGTGTTTACCAGCTTATGTGTTATAATTTCTGGAATTTACTCGATTTTTCTTTCACTTCGATTGGCATGCACGACTCGCACTGCAATTCTACCTCAAAACGTTAACAAATCATTGAATTATGGACGACTTTATACTACGATATACGCTTATACTATGCTATTCTCGAGCAATCGCAGACGTTGAACGATATACAATAGATAATAGAGGTAGTCAGAATGCTCTCTGTGTCACTATATGCCTCTAGTGATTAAATGCGTATGTGTTTCCTTGCTTCTTTGCTCTACGTGCCTAGGTGTTATGTGATTATGTGCTCTACATGAATTATGTGATTATAAGCTCTATGTGATTATGTGATTTGGTGCTCTATGTGCTAAGTGTTTACGTGAATATGCGTGTTCATGAGCTTTAGTAAGTAGTAGACGTGTGAGGTGAGATTCGAATACAATATGTTGAGTCCTGTGACGATGTCTGTTGCAGACAATGTCGTCTGGATCC
The DNA here is from genome assembly GCA_030545235.1 of Helianthus tuberosus. Classification (NCBI taxonomy): domain Eukaryota; kingdom Viridiplantae; phylum Streptophyta; class Magnoliopsida; order Asterales; family Asteraceae; genus Helianthus; species Helianthus tuberosus. Next base: position 175,513,188 of record CM060352.1, read on the forward strand.
CGTCACGCACTTTCTCGTCAAGAAAAGAGGGACAAACGCCTTGCTGCCATCATCGCAAAAAGTGTGGCAAAGGCCGTGAGTGATGTTTACGAGACCGTTAGCAAGTCATCTGAGGAATCAAGGACCGACGCTCCTAAAGCTGCCGCAAGGCCCTTCAATTTCAAGCAATTCAAGTCGTGTGGGCCAAAAGAATTCACTGGTGAGGGAGGTCCTACTGCACTATTCCAATGGTCTCTGCGACAGAGTGGTTGCCCTGATGACCTTCGAACTCTGAACGCTACCGGCGTTTTCCAGTCCCGTGCACTAGACTGGTGGACGACCGAGAGAAACAAGCGAGGGAACGATGCAGCCTACGGACTGTCGTGGGACGAACTCAAGGAAGTCATGCTAGAGGAATTCTGCCCTCCTCACGAACGTCAAAAGCTTGAAGATGAATTTTCGCACATACATCAACATGAGGGTGACAACGCTGCTCTCACTGCTCGTTTTAAACAGCTCAGCATCATCTGTCCCGATCAAGTCAATACTCCGGAGACCGCAATTAAGAAGTACATCCGAGCTTTGCCTGACTGCATCGCAGATTTCGTGCAAGCGGCTAAGACTAAGACGATCGAAGAGACTTACTTATTGGCTGCCGAAATCAACGACAAGAGGGTCAAGGCTGGTTTCTGGGATAAAACTTCGAAGCACCTGTATCAAGCTACCGCCACCACACCAACTGCTGAACCCACCTCATCGAGCAACAAGAGAAAGAACAACTCCAGCAACAAGAACTGTGTGATCACTGCTGCACCGATTCAAGTTGTACCAGCCCAACAGCGTCAAGTAGCGGCGTCTGTGGCTAATGCACCACCTGCAAAGCGTGCATACACTGGGCCACACCCGCTCTGCCCTACTTGTACCTACCACCACCCAACTGCTATTGCTTGCCGATTTTGTGCTCATTGCAATGTATACGGCCATTTTACGGCCAACTACCGTATTCGACAAGCTCCTGCTCATCAAGCTCTACTCGCTGCCCCACAGGGTCAACAAGCACCTCCGGCACCCGCGGTCAAAGCTAGAGCCTGCTTCGCATGTGGTGACCTGAACCATTTCGCCAACATGTGCCCAAACAGGGTCGTGAAACAAGAGCCTCAGCAACAGCAGCCTCAGCAGCAACAACAACAGCAGCAGCAACAACAGGCCGCACGCGCCAGAACTTTCAACCTCAACGTGCGTCAAGCCCAGGCCGACAACAACGTGGTCAATGGTACGTTCCTTGTGAATGGTATTTATGCTTCATGTTTGTTTGATACCGGAGCCGATAATTGCTTTGTGTCGTTTGAATTCGAGAAACTCCTTAGTCGTAAACGCTCCCAACTCTCCTTGACATTCGATGTTGAAGTCGCTACCGGAAGAACCGTCCCCGTCAATTCTGTTCTTCGTGATTGTACTCTTGAGCTCAACAATCACATCTTCCCCATCGACCTTATTCCGATGCAACTCGGAAGCTTTGACGTCATAGTAGGCATGGACTTTCTTCAAGAAAACCATGCTGAAGTGGTGTGCTTCGAAAAGATGATTCGATTTTCGCTCGCGAATGGTGACTCATTGTGTGTATATGGCGATACTACTTCAAAGGGTCTCAAGCTTATGTCATGTGTGCAAGCTAGCAAGTATCTTCGCAAGGAATACAGGGCTTTCTTGGCTAACATTGTAGTAGCGGAGAAGGAAAAGAAATAGAAGAAGGAAGTGAAAGACGTTCCTGTGGTTCGAGAATTTCCTAATGCTTTTCCAGAGGATCTTCCCGGACTACCGCCAAGTCGTGATATCGACTTTCGTATCGACCTCATTCCTGGAGCCAACCCTATTGCCAAAGCTCCCTACCGACTTGCGCCGTCCGAAATGCGTGAACTCTCAAACCAACTCCAGGAATTACTTGAGAAAGGCTTCATTCGCCCGAGCACATCTCCTTGGGGCGCGCCAGTCCTTTTCGTCAAAAAGAATGACGGATCGTTCAGGATGTGCATCGACTATCGGGAGTTGAATAAGTTAACTATCAAGAACCGTTATCCCCTACCTCGCATCGACGATTTGTTTGATCAACTACAAGGCGCTACGTGTTTCTCAAAGATCGACCTACGTTCAGGATATCACCAGCTACGTATTCAAGAGGAGGATATACCCAAAACCGCGTTTCGCACTCGTTACGGCCATTATGAATTCGTTGTCATGCCTTTTGGTTTAACTAACGCACCAGCGGTTTTCATGGATCTGATGAATCGCGTATGTAAGCCGTATCTCGTCCGTTTCGTCATCGTATTCATCGACAGTCTTGATCTATTCCAAATCAAAATCCGAACACGCGCAACATCTACGTTTGGTTCTCGAGTTACTCCAGGGGAACCAACTCTATGCCAAGTTCTCCAAGTGCGAATTCTGGTTGGAGGAAGTTCAGTTTCTGGGGCACATTGTTAATAGTCAAGGTATTCACGTCGATCCTGCGAAGATTGAAGCTGTTAAGAGCTGGATTACGCCCAAGAACCCGTTTGAAGTTCGCTCTTTCCTCGGACTAGCGGGCTATTATCGGCGATTTATCGAGGGATTCTCAAAGATCGTTGTGCCGCTTACCTCTCTTACACATAAAGACAAGCCTTTTGTTTGGAAAACTGAACAAGAGTCCGCCTTTCGAACCCTCAAACACATGCTTTGCAATGCTCCTGTTCTCACATTGCCCGACGGAAACAATGATTTCATTGTCTATTGTGATGCTTCCAACCTTGGTCTTGGTTGTTTTCTCATGCAACGGGACAAGTTCATAGCTTACGCATCTCGTCAGCTCAAAGTCCACGAGAAGAACTATACAACCCATGACCTCGAGCTAGGCGCAGTTGTTTTTGCATTAAAGATTTGGCGACACTACATGTATGGTACCAAGTGTACGATCTTCACCGATCATAGGAGCCTACAACACATCTTTAATCAGAAGGAAGTTAATATGCGTCAACGCCGATGGGTAGAACTTCTCAACTATTATGACTGTGAGATCCGTTATCACCCAGGCAAGGCAAATGTTGTTGCCGACGCACTTAGCAGACGGAGCTATCTGCTTAGCACTCGTAATGTTCAAGCCCAACACGATCTCGAAACCCTCATCCGCGACGCTCAACATGCATGCTTTAACGAACGCACCCTGAAGAAAGAAAGAATCTACCACGATGGAGCCCAGCTTATGAGCAAATCGAATGGGATATTCCACTTTCTGGACCGAATTTGGATTCCCAAACGAACCAATTTGTGACAGATTTTGATGGACGAAGCCCACAAATCCCGGTATTATGTTCATCCCGGTGCCGATAAAATGTACCAGGACCTTCGTTATAAGTACTGGTGGCCGGGTATGAAAAGGGATATCGCTCTCTACGTCGGAAAATGCCTAACTTGTGCTAGAGTCAAGGCTGAACATCAAAGACCCTCTGGCTTACTCGAACAACCACCAATCCCCATGTGGAAGTGGGAAAGTATAGCCATGGACTTTATAACCAAGCTACCGCACACGTCATCAGGCCACGACAGCATTTGGGTTGTGGTCGACCGTTTGACTAAATCAACGCACTTTTTACCAATACGAGAAGACTACAAGGTAGAACGATTAGCCCGAATCTACACCGACGAGATCATTTGTAATCATGGGACGCCTCGTGACATCATCTCTGATCGTGATGCTCGGTTTACCTAGCGACTGTGGGAAACATTTCAAACGGCACTCGGTACATCGCTTAACCTAAGTACCGCTTTCCACCCGCAAACCGACGGTCAGACTGAAAGAACGATTCGTACTCTTGAAGACATGCTCCGTTCGTGTGTCATAGACTTCGGAGGTAATTGGGATAAATACCTGCCTTTAGTCGAATTCTTGTAGAACAACAGCTATCATTCTAGCATCCAAATGGCACCTTTCGAGGCATTATACGGAATAAGATGTCGATCGCCTATTGTATGGCACGAGATCGGTCATTTGCAATTAACCGGTCCTGAGCTATTACAAGAAACGACAGACAAAATTTTCCAAGTTTGAGACAATCTGGTGAAAGCTCGGGATCGACAGAAAAGTTACGCCGATAAGAAACGCAAGCCCCTTGAATTTGACGTTGGAAGGGTGTGGTCCGATTCGGCAAGAAAGGAAAGCTCGCGCCTCGATATGTTGGACCTTTTAAGATTCTGGAAAGTATCGGAAAAGTCGCCTACAGACTCGAACTACCGGAGGAACTTAGTAATGTCCACCCGACTTTCCACGTGTCAAACCTCCGAAAGTGCCTAGCCAACCACGACTTACACGTTCCGCTCGATGATCTGCAAGTGAACGAAACATTACACTTCGTGGAAAAGTCTGTCGAAATCATGGATCGCCAAACCAAGCAGCTCAGACGCTCTCGCATTCCTATTGTGAAAGTCCGATGGGAAGGCAAACGAGGCGCAGAGTTCACTTGGGAACTCGAAAGCGACATGAAGGCAAAGTACCCGCAGTTGTTCAAGGAAGAAAGTCTAGAAAGAGAAAGTTCTCAAAAGTGAATCACGACGTTGTACAACTTCCAGCTTAATTTCGGGACGAAATTCCCTAAACAAGGGGAGGCTGTAACACCCCGTGTTTTCACAAGTCAAAGTCAAGGTCAAAGTCAATGACCGGTTATACGGATTTGACTTGTAGAAATTTCTTTATTTTATCTGTATTGTGTGGAGTAAGTGTTGTTAATTACAAGCCATCGACATATTATTCAAACGACTTACGACTGTGAACTATAGGAAGTATCATTGCGATAAAGTTAATCAACTAATAATCACGCTATGCTAACCAAATCGACACCGAATCGTGACTCAAGCTACGTATTTTGGTTATTGTTATACGTGTGTGTGCTTTATGTGTTACTTGTGCATGTTTATTTATGTTGTGTTATGGTGATCAATCGAAACGTAATCGAACTCGAAATGCAATCGAACTCAATCGAACTCGAACCCGAAACGAAATCGAACTATGATATTTATTAGTTGGGACTGAAAGTAATTTGACTAGGAAACCCTATCGTGACGAACTGCTCGCAATCGAAATCGAAACGCTAAAAATCATCGCGTCAAACACTCAATCCAAGTGCCATCCGATCAGATAGCCATCCGATCGGATAGCCGCCATGCCATCAAGACAGGTGTCATCCGATCAGGATGTCATCTGACCGGATCATCATCCGGGCAATATGCCATCCGATCGGACAACCCTTTCCTCTTTTGGAATCCTATAAATACCCTTGTCATTGTCATTCTTTCTACTTTTGGAAACCCTCTGTCCGAACAGCTCATGCTCCCCACCTTTTCTTCAATTTCTCTCAATCCAGGTAAGATCTCGTCCTAAATCTTGTACTTTCTTGATCTACACGCACTCCTACACCTTTCTATCTTTTAAATCTTAACTTTTAACCGTGAAATCACTAGATTTCGGGTGTTCTACGATGATGTCATCATGTGTTCTTCAAGAAGTTCATGTTTTGGCCTCAATCCACCAAGAACAACTTAGATCTAACCGATTTCCACAAAGATCTTGTAAAGATCTCGACACGAGTGTGGCGAAAGGGGATTGAAAGATGGTTTTTAACTTTCTTTCAACTCTTTTGCACTCAATGTACTCAAAACCGATAGGATCCGACCCTGATTTAGTCTTCTACTCGATTGTAGTGTTGCACTAACTCAAGATCTGGATTCTACCCACGAGACTACCGATTTCGGGTTAGTCAGGGACAACCGTCTCGAGCCGGTAACCGGTCGAACTAGGGTGATTCCTGGTGGGGTTGGTCATCTGGGTCGAACTAGGGGATCTGTTGGCTAACACGTTGTCAAAGTGTCTCGACATAACGACAAACCAGCAAAACGACCAAGTGTAGGACGAACGGAACAACCGTAACGGATTCCTATCCGACCAGATTGCTGTCCGATCACACTTGGGTCCCACCTTTAAAACAATCCTATCTGAAGTTTGAGTATCGAACGAATTGCAATCTGATCGGACGACCATCTGACTGGATTACTCTTCGGATCATGAGATACTAAGACTTTAAAGACTTAAACAATTTTCAACGTGTTCAATAACAGGGTTGCCACCCGATCGGATGGACATCCGATCGAGTGACTCTTCTGATGTGAACTTGTTCTCTTCACCAAAGTCGCCGTTCGACCGGACCACCGTCCGACCGGATGACCATCCGAACGGATTGTCATCCGCACGACTAGTCATCCGATCGACCGACTTGAAAGACAGAGATACTTCGATATTTTCAAAATGCTACAACGAAAACTTCAAAAGTCAAGCCATCATACACAAACACATTCTTCTTATAGAAAGAAACAATCCACTCGAATAGTCATCCGACCGGATAACCTATTCGACCGGATGACCATCCGAACGTATTGTTATCCGAACGGATTGTTATCCGCACGGATTGCTGTCCACTCGGATTACCATCCGATCGAACTAATATCCGACTCACTCATTATTTGTATCGTTTTACGCATCACTTATCGTTGTGCTATCGAATCTATTCAGGCTAACCTTACTCGCTAAGCGCTCCCTTCGCAAAGCGCTCCCTTCAATCCATTCATCGCTGTGAGTATACTCGATCCCTTTTTGCTTTACGCACTTTTGGGCGTTACATACGTTACGAATATTCAAACTACAACAATCACACTACTCAAATACTATTTGAACGCTAACTGTTAATGCATGTTATACGTGGCTTATGAATGCTTGTTTGTTATGTTTACACATGGAATGCTGTCTACCTGCCTTAGCAACGATAGTACTATAGTTTGGACTCAGCACCCGTTCACACGGGGGTTGTTAAGGACCATTACTTGCATGGATTACGGTGGTAATCATGTATTGCGAACTGCCTCAGGCAGTCAACCCGCAGTCATTGGTATCGACGGATCTATGTCGATAACTAACGTGCTTCATTTCACTATGTGTACGTGCTGGTTATGCGTAAACGAATTCGAACTCTATATGCTATTATCAAACTTGTATGCTCACCTTTACATTTTATGTATTGACTTTATTTTAACGTATGTGACAGGTGCTTAGGACGCACACTTGGTAGGAATTTGAAGCAAGAATAAAGCTTTAGAGCCCAACAAATAGTTGTCTGTAGTGGTCAAACTAAGGGTCTCTAGAAGCAGATAAACAACTGCTGTCTATTTAAATCTGAGTTGTCGGAACAGAATATTTGCCTGGATTTTTGTCTGTAATAATTATTTTGCTCTTTGAGATACGGTATGGGACGTATTATTTAAATTGAATAGTATTGATAATTGTTATGGAAACTTCTGGACAATCTGTTTCGCTCAGTGCCATGCCCCGATGTTTCCGCCATCGGTTGGGGTGTGACACCTAGAGCCCCTAGCTCGCGGCCCGCGTAAACCTTCGCCTCATCTTTCGCGGGGCGCGACAAAGTGCCTGATCAGCACTATAAATAGGATCGATCGAATTCAGTTGCAAACCGTTCAAAATTTCACTTTCTCTCTCAATTTCTGTAGTGTAAACATAATACCCGGGCATTATACCCACTAAGTTAGCGAAGTTCTGGCTCGTTGTAAATATTTTAACCCCCGCTTACGTATTAGATACGCTACCCGATTGATCTAGCGCTCTGTAACGGCTGTTGAGGCTCTGCCCGACGTAGTCGTTGGAGTTCTGTCCCGGGGAGGGTATAACTAATGTAAATTTGGGTTATTAAACTAACGTGTGTGCATTATTTAAAATTTATAGATTATAACCAGGAAGCCACAGGAAATTACCTAAATAGCAATGTGAGTAATCTCCTTTTTGTAAACTATTTTTACAAAACCTTAATTACGTTAAATTATAATTAGCAGTGATTGAGTCTTTGTAATTCTTCAATTACTACCGGTATGTTGGGGATTTTGTATACAAAATGTGGAACACGTTACCATTGGACAATGAGATAGCTAATGTGTAATATGACCCACCAGTCAGGATTGACAATACCTAATGAGTAATTGTGTAGATAGAAACATTCTAATCGCTCTCAATACTGTGAAATAATAAAACTCTTCTTGATTAAATTGGGATTCACACACCAGTATTTCCCACTGACAAATTGTTTTTAAACTCGTTTCAGGTAACAAAATGTGAAAGCCAAATAGAAGCCAGCTGGACAGCACTGAAGGCTTGGAAAAGTGGCTATAAAAGTTATCTAAATAAAGAAGTTGTTTTATTTCAATAAAATAGGGTTTACCCCTATAAACTTGTTTGTAACGAAAACTTGGGTTTTATCCCAATATATTTATTATTATAAAATGTAGTGTTTTACTCTGATAAAATATTTCCTAACTACGGTCCTGATGAAATTTCCGCTGTCAAATAATGATAAACACTGATACCACCATCTCTGAGTAGGTCGCGGCCGCCCGCCTCCCGTGGCAGAGGTCGGGGGTTGCGACATAAACCATATATAAGCCCTCCTAATACACATTGAAACAGTCGTAACACAGGCAAAATGTTTTGCCTTCACTGTCGACATGGATCTTCGCAGTCTTTATGAAGTTATGAAGACCTTTTATGTAAAAACTTGTACTTTTCTATTCAAATAACTATATATAAATCCTATCCTTTATTTAAAAACTTGTACTTTTCTATTAAAATAACTAATTGTTTCACAATTACGTTCATTAATGGATTTCACATGACCAAATAAGCAATTAATATCAACAAAACAAAATTGTACATTACTCTTCTTATAAGAGAAAAATCTAAATGGATGTAATATGGTCACAAATTAACATATCGACAAATAGCATCACTGATACACACACATACATAGACATAGAAACACGTATGTGCATGTGCATACATATAAACACACATACAAGTAAGAGAGAGGATGCACCTGGTAATGTCAAGATGATTATAGATAAAAAATTGTTGCCTTTTATTTATATGCAAATAATTTCTATCTAGAAACACTTGTAGTACTCGTTAATTAACCAGGTTATCATCTCTACATTCAAGGGTTGAATACCATTTTCATATGTTTGTTATTAGGCCATAACGTGTTACGTGTTATTGTTAGAGAGCATGCGAAAATTATTCAAGGGTAGAGAGAACTTGCCTTGAAATAAGTAGTAGTAAAACTTTTAATACCCTAAAAACAACAATCTTCAAGCAATTTTCAGCAAATTGGTGCAGAGAATCTACATCATATATCATGTGACGTAGTCAAGTTGGAACACTTCCATGGTGGGGTTGGTGTCAGCTGTTGGCAAAAGAAGATGCAACCTCTTTACACTACACTCAATGTGTCTTATGTTCTAACCAAACAATATCCCATTGAGAATGAAATAGAAAAAACAATAATAGCACCCCCATGGTTGTCTCAAGTTCGAGAATAATTACTTCAATGAAGACACAACAGGAAATTGTTGTCTCTAAATTACATCCTATTATGGACAAATGTATGAGATTGAATAGCTCAAATTGTGTCCTTAATTGGAAAGATGTGAAGAAAAAACGTAAACATCCTAAGAACGACATGTCCTTAAAAGATCTTGGAAAGACTATTAGCTTGTTGAAGAGCAACACCGTTCTCAAGAACCAAACAAACGAGAAAACATTCAAGGTTCATGTTAACAAAGAGAATGAATGATCTTCCAAACATGGCCAGATGAGCAAACTCTTTCAAAAAGAAAAGAAGAGTTTGAAAACAAGAAAGATGTAATATGTTACCACCATAACAAGTCAAGACATTATAAGCGGGTGTGCCGTTAATTGAAGATGAAAGGAAACCCATGAAAGACCAAGAAAAGAAATAGGTAAAAACTTTATTGCAGTGATATCCAGAACTTTCTCCCTCGTATAAACTATATATAAGATTTTTAACATAGGAGGTTTTCGTGCTTGCTATGTATGTCTATTACATTACATTATTTATTATTTTGTACCTATGAGTAATTCTTCCATTCTTGTATCTCTTATGTGTAATATTTTTCTGTATATATATCCACCTTTATTTGAAGAGTATCAAGAGCCAAATTACATTTGTTATAGTGTCCAACATGAATGCTCCACTATGTATTGAAGAGGTATGGTCCCAATTCCTTGCCCACATGGCAAGGACCACACCACTTTTTCATCCTACATGGCGCCTACATCAGCAAGCGAATCCAGAAGCTTCTGGAAGACGGCAAGGTGGCACCAAAGATGCTCCCTCCGACAGAAAGGACAGCACGTGTCACCAGTCATCAAGCGCCATGTAGGCCTACAGCAAATCAAGGAGCAGACCGACAGCAGCGGTACGATGTTTCCAGCATGGACTAATATAGGCGCGCCACGTGTACCACCACCCTACCACAACAGAGGAGACCAAGAGGATATTCCCCTTGGTCGGACAGCTGGCGCCCTATAACAGCTGGCAAGGCTGCTCCTCCCTCTTTCATCCACCGGCTATAAATAGGATCCTTCATCATTCAGGTTAATTCCATTCGAATCTCCACACTCTCACTCTTAACACACATTGTTTTATTCCTCAGAGCAGTACTTATTCTCACGCCGGAGCCTGGTTAAGAGGGAAACTCTTATATTCCCCTCTTAACGAGCTAACGGTGCTTGCAGGACCAGTCTTTTGGCGAGTAAGAAAGGGGATTGAACCCACGAAAGAGACGACCCAGCTAGTTAATCATTGGATTTAACCAGTGTTTCATCATTGGCACCATCCGCAGTTTTTGCAAACCATTTTCATCTCCTTTTTGTTCAAAACACTCTTCAAAATGACTAAAACAAACCCTTCCCACCAGGTGGACGGAGAAGTTTCTTCCTTTGAGCTCATTTCGGACACCGTGCACGTCCAAAGAGGCCAGAGGAACGAAATCATCCAAGAAGGGCATATGAACAACGATTTCCCTGATATCTTTGGAAGTGCATCCAGAGTTGTCAGTCAAACCACAACTGGAGCCACTTTCCAACCTCCATCTAGGGTCATCACTCAAACCACAAACGGAGCCACTTTCCAACCCCCATCTAGGGTAGTCCAACAAACACCCCCAGCAGATCAAACACCAAACCATGGAGCTGGCCCTTCAGCTCCATCGGAACAGACACAACTAAATTTCTCTGCACTTTTAGGGCTACCCGAAGGAAAAACTCTGGCTTCCTGGTATGCCGAACAAATGGCGTCTATAAACCTTGTTTATACACAACTCAGTGCACAATAGGCTTTGCTCCAAGCACAAGCCAACCAGTCCGCATTGGTTACCCCACCGCAAAGGTCTCCGAGCACTCACATGCCTCAGCATGCCAATGCATGGAACTTACGCCCTGTAAAAGCACCTGTACCAAACATCAGAAGGCCAAGCGCGCATGACACACGCGACACCTATGGCGAAACGGAAAGCAATTATGTGTAGTATTCTCATCCACAAAGAAAAACAGTGCAAAGTCGTTTAGGTCCGCGCAATATAAACGACGAGTGGGACAGTTATAAGGAGGAAGATTATGCGATGTACAAAGAAAGCACAGTGTTCAGTAGGTTACCACCAGAACACGAGGCGTACGTACCCCGCAAGCACGCGGGGTACAATCTGAAAGCAGAACATGATTACACACTGAGCTATCGCCCAGATGGCATAGCTGAAAACTCAAAGTTCATCAAAGAGATTGCAACAGCCGATATCGACAAGACGAAATTGCCACACAATGTAGGCAAGTACAATGGCTTAACAGATCCCAAAGATCACCTCCAAGTCTTCAACGGAGCAGGACTAACAGGTGGCTGGAACTTACCAACTTGGTGTCATCTTTTCGCACAAACCTTTGTAGGCGCGGTGCGCGTCTGGTTTGACAGCCTGCAAGCAGGAAGAATTAAGTCATGGATCGATTTTCAAGACAAGTTCCTCGCGCACTTCTCTCAACAGCGCAGGCACACTAGAGATCCGGCCGATTGTTTGAATATATGGAGAAAAGACCATGAAAGTGTGGAAGATTTCATCACCAGGTACAACAAAGAATGTCTGGAAATCGGTGATGTAGGCGAGAAGATGATGCGCACACATTTTATGAGGGCAGTAAAGTGCGATGACCGGATCAAATGATTGAAGGGTGATGTCTGTCGTTAGTGACATGCAAAAAACCGAAATAAACTAGTAGCTAGAGTAAGTCGAATATCGAACCAGAGGAGGATTGTGGAAAGTGTCAAATGAAAAGTATTGATTAATTACTACTGAATTGGAAAATCCGTGTGATTGATTATAAGAATTATCTAAATTAACGAATAAAAATTGAGAAAAAGATTGAGTTGTAATAAACAATGATGAGAAAAGGTTATCACTCCGGGATTCAGATTCTGTAATTACTAATAACCTAGTTCTGATTTTATTGGATGCTATTGATTGAATAGTAAATCTGTCACATCTACCAATTACCTATGCAGTTCAAAATCTTAATATTAATTGATCAGAGAAATATTAAAACAAACATTCATAGGAATCATTCAATCAACAAAAGCATAATCGGATTCAACACATAATTATAACTCTGATTGTCACACAGGATTTGTCTATCACACAAATTATATAATCACGCAAATAGTCGGCTGTCACCCGACTACAAATCCAAATCTCAATACAAAACAGAAACTAGAATTAAAAGTGTCTCACAAGAATCATTCACCCGAAGTGTCCACGAGAGATTTAGCCGCTCATCTCGGTTGAATGATCTTCACTGGCTTGATACCCGGTTGAAAAAACCCTTTAACTGCCGCCTGCCGTCAAGATAATGATGATGTTGTTTTTTATTCAAACTAATAATCCCAATCCATCTCAAAGTTCACGTGGCTGCCCCCAAGTCTCGGCCCACTTGTGATTTGTATTATCCAAAAACCGTTCACCAATGAGTCCACATGTCCCTCTTTTCTTTTCGAAGTCTGCTTCCCACTAAAGTCCAAGATGTCGGCCCAATGTCTGCGTGGATGTGTTGGCCCAATCCAATATGCGGCCCAATTCACAAATTCAAGATATCGGCCCTTTAGTCCACGTGATGATCTTGTGCTTCCCAATTCAATTAATGTTGTTCCAAACATGTGTGCGTGTGATGTAAATTCCAAAGTCAAACCCTCAAAATAATTGTCTCTCACGTGCGTCCAAGAGGTGTGGCCCCCACTTTAATTGATGCTTATGCATTAGGATTTTATAATCCTTTTAATTGCTTGACACAATTCCAAGCGTTGCCACATTATTCCGCCGTAGGCTACGGATTAATACCGTAGCTTACTGTTTAAACATGCTGACAACAACATAATATACCAACCGTAGATTACGCTTTGAACGGTAAGTTACGCCCAATACATGCTGATCACTTTTAGGCTATCTCTTTGACCCAAACGACTCCCGAATGATGTAATATGTCTCGGTCATCACCCACGGTCGTTCCACTTCATCATTAAGCAATCCAACTTCACCGATTTAGATGGTTAACCTGTAAAACCACATGAACTCGTAGTTATCACATTCGAAATATATAACCGCCTATAGTGCACTAAAACCTGTAATTAAACACTTTAACACCCGGGTTTCACACTCTCCATCAAAGGGTAGAGACGGAGTCCCCAAAGACTGGGAAACCTTCATTGAGGCAGCAAAAACAATTGCGCGCACAGACAAACAATTGACCGGTGATGACAACCGTCAATACAGTTATAACCACAACGATCGGCGCAACAAGAAAGACAAAGGCCAATCATGGAAAACATCTGGTTATAGAGAAAGAAGCCCAGTAAGAGAAGACGCGCGCAATACAATCAACCAAATTGCTCATCGCAAAGAGGTCAAGAGGGAGAACAGAGAAAAACAGTGGACACCCTTAACGAAGACTCCTTCTGAAGTCTTGTCAACCGAAAATCACCAGTTCAAACCTCCTCTACAGATGCGAAACAAGAGGGGTCAAGACCCAAATCTCTTCTATGAGTTTCACAAAGACACAGGTCACCTGACCGACGACTGTTTTAGCTTAAAACAAGAGATAGAAAGAGCTCTGAGAGATAGGAAACTCACCCATCTGGTGAAAGGTGGAAAGCGTGATCACCGTCAAATCCAGCGAAGGGACGAAGGGCCGGACAACAAGAAGCTCCGAAAATTAAAAACTCACATGGTTCAAGGAGGCCCATGAAGACCCAAAAAGAACTATAACAAGTGCACACAAGACGACTCTTGGCGCAAGAGGCAAGTCGTTTTTCCCATAGTGAGAGGAGGTCCAAGAGAAAGAAGGCCCATAGTCATATCCGGTGTAATCGGTCTGTAGGTCCGGCTAGGGGAGGATCTAGTCGCCTAATCCTTGTATACGAACCACTCCGGTTGTGCGGAATCCAACCGGAATAGCAAACCGAGACGGAACACGTAAAAACACGACACGCAGATATCACCGTTAAACACCACTGTATTATAACGATAAAAGGGTTCGGTTACAATCCAATGTTTACAATGCTCTTTGTAAACTCTCTCTAGTGTGTGTGTGTGTGCTCTGTTCTTTCTCTCTGAAAGTCTTACGAAACAGAAACAAATGAAAGCTATTTATACTAACAGACACATACACATGTGACGAAACAGAAAGACAGGCGACGAAACTGATCATGGTCGACGAAACACACATGTTTCGTCGACTTCTGGGCTGTTTCGTCGATAGTGGGCTTCGGCCCAAAGCAGATGAGGCCCAATCCTTGATTCGTCAACTTGTCTAAGCCCAAGGACTGTGATGTTGAGTCCAGTCCTTGTCTTGTCTCTTGTGTCGGCTTGAAGTCTTGTACACGACGGAGGAAAGTCATCACATGATAAGCCGTGCTGAGTCGCGTCGAGTCGCGTCCATACTCTTGAATTAAGACGAGTCGAGTCGCGTCCATAAATATGTATCAACAAACTCCCCCTTGGACGCTACTCGCGAGATTATCTTCTCATATCTTCTATGTCGGAGGATCTTCAAAGTCTTCGCGTCTTGAAAGTAGAAAGTGTATCAACAAACTCCATGTTTCATGTAAGAAGTGTGTTGACAAACTCCCCCTTAACATAAGCTCCCCCTTGAGTTATGCTCGTGAAAGTCTTTATCTTTATGAAGTGAGATCCTTGTGGTGTTGAAGGTCAGCGGCAACTCCATCATCTTTGTCTTTTGAGAGCCTTCACGTCGTGTCTTCATTCCGAAGCTTGTCATCGACCATGTTCTCCTAGCCTTTAGAATCTGCACATGCAAGAAATCTAAACGCGTAATGAGAACAACCGCTTGGAATATAGTAAACATAAACAAACGACACACGTGTGACCATTGTTTAAACAAACACCGTCCGACAGTTTGAAAGTTTAAAGTATTTTATCAATTTCAATTTTAACTTTCAACACTTTGCAAATTTCGACCGTTTATGAAGATTTAGTCATTTTCGGTTTTCGTTCAGGTTTCAGGTAACGAAGACTCGAGCTCCAACATCGTACGATCGAAAATAAAATAGAAATAAAATCTTTTTGGCTTTTAAAAGGTTTATATTAAAACACACCTAAAATCTTTTTGGTATTTTTGAATATTTCAAATGTAAAGACTGAAAGCAGTAAATAAATATATACCAAGATGCAGAAATTGAAAGCATTAAATAAATATTTACAGACATTCTTTTTGTGAGTTTCGAGGGTAAGAGAATCATATCAGTGTACGGTCATGCCAAAACGCTCTTGTTGTTCTTTTAGTTAACATTAAGATAAGCATCCTATAACAATTATCGGTATTGTTGTCCACATAAGCTCAACTTATCATTTGTAATCATGGCGAGGGGATACGTTAAGGTATGATTTATACTTACCGACCGGTGTTCATCCACATCACGACACATTCCCGTATCAAGGTATGCACGAGGGTTTCATCTTACCGGTGAGTATACCGATTATCATCTGTTTGACCGTATATGATGTGAGATTCTCACTTATTTTGATTTGAAAACAAGCCCTATGTGATATAATCACTTATTGATGAGGAACTTGATTTTCGATGCATGAGGGCACAGGAGCAAGTCCGTGAACAGGTCAGTACTTTCGTACAGCAGAGAGACGAACTTGACTCCCGGAAAGAATTTGTTTGGACATGTGATTGTTGATCACTTATTGAGGTCGTATGCAGTATGTACACGTATGTATAGTATCATGGAAGATCTAGACTTGCGTCCCCGTTATTTTTCGGTAAAAGATACAACCATGATACCCAGATGATAAGCAGCATAAAGACCGAATATCTCAGAACCTCGGCAATCTCTCAAACGAAATTTCGGTACCAAGACCATATGCCAATGAATGGTTCCCACCCAGTCTTCAGTCGGATTTAAGTTTATATCACCCTGCACACTTTAAAATGATTGTGAGCCTACCGATACATCTTATATAGAGCTGCTTATCGCTTTTCATTTAGCATTTTAAGTTAAAGAGGTTTGGATAGACCACTGATGTACTATCATTTTCTCTTTTGCTCGCCAGGAAACTCATTTTTGTTTTTCTATTGTTTTTGTGTTTTTGAAATTTTTCAATGTTTTTGGATTTTCAAATTTTTGGATTTACTCCCCCTAAAATCAATAAACTAAGACAAATTAAAAACACAAAGGTATTTACAAAAATGATTTTCCGATGTTGGTTTTACTCATGTTTTACCTCAATGCCGTTTACCAAAATTAAATTTTGAATCTGAAATGATTTATCGAATTTTGGAAAAATCAGTTGGCATGTCGGTCATCGGTGCGGACCATGACAACATCGATGAGTTTCATATTGAAACAATCACGTGTGAAGTGATATTCGAGATCAATGTGTCAGGTCAAAGAGTGCTGTACGAGATGATAATAATTCATAAAGCAGCTTAAACATCGACAAGTATAGGAGAGATTAGAAATTTAAAACCGTATCCTGCAACTGCTTCGTGCATTGAAAGGAATTTGAGTGTTCTCCCAAACTGGATATCCACCCGGTGTGGATTTCAAAGACGATTTTTGTAGCTACTGAGAAATCTGTTGACAGCAACAAGATCATAAACCTTTAGGTCCGGCTGGTCTTCCACATTGCACCAGCGAAGGTCTTTGTCTTTCTCTTTGAGAAGTAGTGTGCGGTTGTTCAATCCACGCCAAGGCATCCGCACACCCGGTGTAGTTTGATCAACCAACATATTTTCTTCAATCACACCGTAGAGAAAAGTACCCTACACGTTCATCTTGTGGACTTTGAGCTTCTTGTGGAAGAAAAATCCATGAATCTTCGAAAAGCTTCAGACGTGCTGCAGGCGCGTACTTTTCATTTGAATCTTTCCTGATGACCCGATCAAAAACCATAACAACCAAATTTTGGCACATATCTCATCATGTCGAATTTTTCAACTTCATTCAACAACATTCTTTCACCATCATTCCTTCATCGGAATGTTTGTCTTCTTATCTTTTTCCTTTCTTTTCTCATTTCTCTCCATCAAAGGCAACAACTCCTAGATATAATGATGTTTCGGAGTCTGGTGTCGCCGATCTTGTGCATGGACGCTCCACTATCAACAATCTTAAGACTATCAATAGTTCCTCCTGGAACATCCTGCACACTCATTCAGAGATTAGTTGGAGAGGGGGACCCAAGCCTTCACAGACTTGGGTCGTCCGTCATCATCGAGGATTGTGACATCCATTTCCCGATGATTCGGAATTGATGTAGCTCCCCCTGAAACGGTTACTGGTTTTGGTTTCCAAATCTGTTGTTGTTTTTCATCTTTAACTTCTAACTTAACAGAGTGTGTTTGGATAACCTCTGGTTTTAAAACCTTTTCAACATTTTTCCGTTGTTTCTTTCTCTGTTTCACTTCCCGTTGTTTAACAAGACGAGGGTCCTGTTTTGGTGAAACAGATCTTTTAGGGTAACTGTTACCATGGGGGGCATCAACCTTGGCTTTTAACTTATGAAGATACGGACAATTTCGAATAATATGTCCAATTGTACCACATTCAAAACACATTCTCCGCTCTACAAACCTCGGAGCATCATGTGATTGCCTAGCCGATGATGAACTTTGTGATCCCGAAGTACTAGGTTTTGAACTGTTTAGTTCATTTCTTTTCCTCACTGTTGCTTTCTTGACAAAATCTAAGTTAGATTGGTTCTCAAAATTTGCAATTTTGTCCGTTCCCTTAGATTTCACAAAGTTCACATTCTTTTTCTTCTTCTGATTCGGCTTCCTTGGATTTTGAGTCGGTGTTTTACCTTTTGATTTGGCATGATTTTGCTGTTTTTGCACTGTTGGTAACTTTTGATTGCCAAATTGTTTTCGAACTTCGGCCTTTGGGATAGGAGGGCACTGTGTTACAGTAACACGTGATCCTGTCTTTCCCAAAAACTTACTTGTCGAATTTTCAAAAACTTTACTTATTAAAGATTGATTAACATTCTTTATAGGAAAATCTTTGTCTGAGTAAATTTTATCATCACCAACAAGAGTGTACAGTAAATCCACACTCTCCGACTCTTGGGCAGATGTGGACTCGGTTGGAACAGTCTTAGCAGGTTTTGCGGGAGGATCACATAGAATATGATTCTCAAGAGGTATGTCCTCTTCTTTGATTACCGCATCAGACTTTTCCGAATCAGTATCATCAGATTCATCATCAGAAGAATCAGTGTCCTCAATCACAACTGGAGGATTCTGACTCGGTTCAGCAGAAGACACACATGTATCTGCTGACACATCTGAATCTGATGATACCTCTTTCTTGTATCCGAGCCCTGCTGCAAATTCTTTAACATCAAGAGGAACAGATGGTTCAAAGAAAGTTCTATTCTCCTCGTCAGGCAGGGCATCATAATTGTTTCTCACGGGTGGTGGACATTTCTTGTAACCAATGCATGTGACATCCCGTTTCTCTTTCTGAACATCAATGATGTGATCCAACACATAGCTAGAGCTTAAATAGCTGTCTAACTTGAGTCGGATCGCCTCACTTTCAGTTTTGACACAAGCCATTTCTTTTTGCATTATCTCAAGACGTGTGATATACAAATTTATGTCAGTTTGTTTTCTTGAAACCATTTTTGTCAGTTCGGTTTTATCTTTCTTTAATGTTTCAATCATCGATTTAAAATCCTTTTCATGGTTTTCATAAAACATGTTGGCTTCTGTGCACTTAGAAAGATCCACGGTTAATTTCTGATTGTGGATAAATGTTACATCATATTTCTCCTGCAAAGCCTCGTGTTTGCTTTGCAACTCACACCACTTAGCATCTAAATCAACATGTTTGTTTTGCAAGTCAAACAAACTAGCTTGTAAAGCATCATGTTTGCCTTGCAACTCAGACATGTTTACTTCTAAATTAGCACATTTAACATGCAATCTATCACAATTATCACAAATAACAGCAGTTGGTTCATTGACACATACCTGACTTGGATCACTCTCAGATGTTGACCTTTCTGCATCAGAATCAACAACCTCCCTTGATGATTCATATTCAGATCCAACCTCGCTTGAACTTGAAGTAGTATCATCCTCAACTGAAGTTGAAACATCTTCATCTGAACTACTGTCATGTTCAGAACTGTCATTATTTCCCGAGGATTCACCATTGCTGGCATCTTTGACAACTTCAGCAAAACAAGCTGTTCCAACTGGAGCATCACTACTCAACCTGATTGACCAATCACCACTTTCATATACTTGAACCACAAGTGCCTGGTTAGCATTTGATGGTCCTGCTTGGCTTTGGTTGTTGACAGGTATCAATGTACGCTCATCGTTCCTGTTCTGATTCTGCTGGTCTCCTTGATCTCTGAAAGGGTTCTGGTTCCCATGCTGAGCTGGCTTAACAGGAACTTGTATCGGATTGCCATATAGATCAGTTGTCACAAGAGGCCTTTGGGTTTGCTGTTGAGGCACCGGTTGAGGAACTGGTTGAAGCGGATTTCCATAAATGTCTGTTGTTGGAGGAGGAATGCCATACAAGCTAGTGCTAGACACAAATGTTGGTCCTGTAGATTGAACAGGTAATGGATTTCCGAACATATCAGTTTTTGGAGGGACTGGAACTTGGATAGTATTGCCAAACATGTCAGTGTGAGACACAAACTCTGTTTGAATTGGAGCATGTGAAGAAGGTTTTGTAGAAGTGCTGGGTGTTCCATAATACATTTCTGTAAATAAATCCTCACTGCTTCTATACTTGTTTTCTGTATTTGACGGAGTACCCCAGGCTGGATTCATTTTTTATCAAGAAAAAGGATACCTCTAAAAATCACACCTCAAACAAACAGTTAAACACCTTCTTCAAACCTTCTGTTTAAAAACTCACAAGTATCTCGACGAAACAGATGTATGACGAAACAAATTTCTTTATGAGCGGCGAAACAGATTTGTGTATGGGGTTTGACGAAACAAAGGTATTCGACGAAACTGATATTGAGCAATTGGGCTAAATGTGTCGAAGAAACAAGCCCACTTGTGTTTGGGCTGCCACTCGACGAAACAGAGACCCAAGATGTACTACGAAACAGAAGCCCAAATTGTTAGCCCAATCCCACAACACAGTCCACGAAACAGAGGCCCAACAACAAGTAATATCGACGAAACAGAAGGTCTGTTTCGTCGAGGAGGGGCTTGACGAATGAGACCTGTTTCGTCTGATGTTTGATTCGTCGAAGAAGTAGCTGGGTGGGTGAGATCTGTCAGACACAACACTCTTTTTCAAACAACTGGTATGGTAAGATTACTAACCCGGTAAGGTGTCCAATTTTAATAATCTATTTCAATTTCCAATTCACAAACACTTTTTAATTTAAAAATTTAAAGATCAAAAAGTGGGTCTTGGTGAAGAACACTTTGAAGATGTTCAAGAACACAATGAATTTTCCGGTAAACTATGAGTTTTCCGGTGACCCGATAAATTTCCGAAAGCTGAATTTTGCAAAAATGTTTAATAAAAACCAACAAATAATATGTGAACTTTATTTTAACAAGGTTTTTAAGCAAACATAATGCAAAACAACAAGATTACAGCCGATTTTAAGAGATTTTTCCAGAAAATTATGAACTCTAAATCCGAAAATCAGCAAGAACTCCTCGGTTTTAACAAGGATAAGAGCCAAGGCTCTGATACCACTTGTAGGTCCGGCTAGGGGAGGATCTAGTCGCCTAATCCTTGTATACGAACCACTCCGGTTGTGCGGAATCCAACCGGAATAGCAAACCGAGACGGAACACGTAAAAACACGACACGCAGATATCACCGTTAAACACCACTGTATTATAACGATAAAAGGGTTCGGTTACAATCCAATGTTTACAATGCTCTTTGTAAACTCTCTCTAGTGTGTGTGTGTGTGCTCTGTTCTTTCTCTCTGAAAGTCTTACGAAACAGAAACAAATGAAAGCTATTTATACTAACAGACACATACACATGTGACGAAACAGAAAGACAGGCGACGAAACTGATCATGGTCGACGAAACACACATGTTTCGTCGACTTCTGGGCTGTTTCGTCGATAGTGGGCTTCGGCCCAAAGCAGATGAGGCCCAATCCTTGATTCGTCAACTTGTCTAAGCCCAAGGACTGTGATGTTGAGTCCAGTCCTTGTCTTGTCTCTTGTGTCGGCTTGAAGTCTTGTACACGACGGAGGAAAGTCATCACATGATAAGCCGTGCTGAGTCGCGTCGAGTCGCGTCCATACTCTTGAATTAAGACGAGTCGAGTCGCGTCCATAAATATGTATCAACACGGTCATTACCAAACCGATTACATTTTCATTGATCCAGGGAGCACTGCAGATATCATCTAAGAACAATGCTTCAACCAATTTGACCAAGAGGACAAAGCGCGCTTAGAACCAGTCGACTACCCACTAACTGGTTTCTGCAACGAAGCTGTTTTTCCTCTCGGCCAGATATCGTTCCCAGTGCTGCTCTAAGATGGAAGAAATTCAAGAACGGAGGAAGTAACGTTCATGGTACTACCAGCACACTCAAGACATGATATCCTGTTGGGGAGAGAATCCCAAGGAGATTTTAGTATGATTTTCTTCGGACCGCATTCAGCTGTTGGGTTCCCAACAGAGACAGGGGTAGCGCTAATCTATGCAAGCAAAGAAGTCTTGGCAACATACGAAATCAGGCCAGCAAAGGCAAGCAAATCTGCACCACGCGCGGAAGCTGAAAAATGGGTGCTAAACAGCAAATACCCAGAACAAACAGTCACCTTAGGCCCTGCAATGTCTGAACTCACGCGCGCGGCGCTAAAAAAGTTGTTATTCGAAAACATGGATGTGTTCGCCTGGACCCCAGCCGACATGGTGGGTGTTCCACGGCACATAGCAGAGCATAGATTAAACGTCTCAGAAAGCGCCAAACCTGTGGTACATGCCAAGCGCCACCTAGGAGACATAAAGCATGACGCTATGCAAGAACAAGTCACGGAGCTGTTAAACGCAGGCATCATCAGAGAAGTCCGATACCAAACTTGGGTGGCGAGCCCAGTAATCGTACAGAAAGGAAACGGCAGTTGGAGAATGTGCGTAGATTACAAGGACCTAAACAAGGCATGTCCGTGCGACTGTTATGCCTTACCAGATATTGATGAGAAGATCGATTCGCTAGCAACCTTCAGATGGAAATGTTTCCTTGATTGTTACAAAGGGTACCACCAGGTACAGATGGCCATCCAAGATGAGGACAAAACCATATTCCGCACACCAACAGGGCTATACTGCTATACCAAAATGCCCTTCGGTCTAAAGAATGCGGGTGCAACTTATCAGAGACTAATGAATGAAACGTTCAGTGATGCTATAGGCAAATATATCGAAGTGTACATGGATGACTTGGTCATCATGAGCAAAGAGGAAGGTATGATGCTGATGCACATCCAGAAAACATTCGACACATTGCGCGGTGTAAGTATCAAACTAAACCCAGCGAAATGTTCCTTTGGCATGGAGGAAGGAAAGTTCATGGGTTTCATCGTCACAAAGGATGGATTTAAAGTCAACCCTGAAAAGGTACAAGCAATCGAGCGCATGCCCTCGCCATCGACGATCAAGGAAATGCAGAAGTTGGTCGGACGGTTAGCAGCACTCAACCGTTTCTTAGCCAATCATGCTGCTAAATCTTTCCCGTTTATCAAAACTCTTCGCAATTGCATGAAGAAAAGTCAGTTCCAATGGACCCCGGAAGCCGAACAAGCGTTCCGAGAAATGAAAGATTGCCTCATAAGACTGCCAACACTGACGGCGCCAGTGAAAGGAGAACCCTTAGTGATGTATTTGTCAGCGTCAGACAAAGCAGTTGGAGCAGTTTTGCTCGTAGACCGACAAGGCATACAGACACCAGTTTATTATGTATCTCGCACTCTGAACGATCCGGAAACACGGTACGCCATAATGGAAAAACTAGTGCTGGCACTGATTCATGCATCAATGCGGTTGCGCAGGTACTTCGCCAACCACGTTATTCACGTGTTAACAAACTACAACATCGGCAACATCCTTGCGAGGCCCGAGATATCTGGAAGATTAGCAAAGTGGGCGATAGAACTGGGAGGCCACAACGTGGTCTTCAGGCCAAGACCAACAATCAAGGGCCAGGTGTTGGCTGATTTCATAACGGAAGTGCCCGACGACAGAGACAGAGAGTGTAAGGCAATGGAAAGAACCGAAAGGCAACGTTCAGAAGAACCATGGCTACTATATACCGATGGCGCATCCAATGAGGATGGCGCAGGGGCAGGACTTAGGCTGGTAAGTCCAGAGAAACACGAATTCACGTATGCCATCTGGTTAGACTTCAAGAGCACGAATAATGAAGCAGAATATGAAGCCTTTCTTTCCGGTCTGAGGTTAGCGATCAAGATGGGATTCAAACACATCGAGGCGCATGTGGACTCCATGTTAGTAGCCGGGCAGATTAACGGCCAGTACGATGCCAAAGGAGACGTAATGGCGTTACACCTAGACCAAGCGAAAGCATTGCTGCAAAACTTCCATTCTTACAAGGTGCATCATATCAATCGAAGTGAGAATAAACCAGCAGATGCACTGAGTAAGCTAGCATCCACCAGTTTCCAGCACTTGGCAAAGGATGTGCGCATTGAAGTCTTGAGAAATCTATCGGTACCATTAAGGCAAGTGAGCGTTATCCAGTTGGGAACAGCATCTTGGATGACTCCCATAATCATGTACCTCCAGTCTGGGATATTACCGGAAAACAAAGCTGAAGCAAGGAAAGTTCAATACAAGTCCGAGCACTTCCAGATGGTCGATGGAATCCTGTACTGAAAATCATACCTTGGCCCGTTGTTAAGGTGCGTTGACCCAGAAGATGCAAACTACCTGATCCGAGAAGTCCATGAGGGAATCCGCGGCATTCATGCCGGCCCGAGAATGGTGGTAGCGAAAGTGATGAACGTCGGGTACTACTGGCCCGGAATGCATCTGGATGCAGTGAAGGTTTTGAGGAAATGCAGCGGGTGCCAAAGACATGCTCCGAAAATGATGTGCCCCAAGAATGAATTAGTCCCCGTAACAACGGCGTGGTCGTTTCAACAATGGGGAATAGATATGGTTGGCCCTTTTCCTGAAGCCCCGGGTGCAGTGAAATTCATCATAGTCGCGGTAGACTATTTCACAAAATGGGTAGAGGCGAAGGCGCTGGCGTCAACCACATCTACCGTAGTGCGGCGTTTCATCTGGGAACAGATAATCAGCAGATTCGGGATGCCTCTGAGAATCATCACCGATAACGGGATGAACTTTGCTACAGATGATCTCCAACGCTGGTTCAAAGAGTTACACATAGAACATACCTTCTCCTCGGTTGCGCACCCACCCGCAGGGGAATGGTCAAGTGGAGGCCGTCAACAAGAGCATTGTAGATGGTATCAAAGCACGGTTGGGAACACAAAGAAGAGGCTGGGTTGACGAACTACCCAGCATATTATGGGCCCATAGGACGATGCCAAAAACAAGTAACGGATAGACACCGTTCAGTTTAGTCTATGGGTCCGAGGCCGTAATACCAGCAGAGATCGGGCTACCGTCGCCTAGAATGCTCTTAATGAACATGATCAACAACGAAGAAGAAAGGAGGTTGGACCTCGACCTCCTAGAAGAAAGAAGAGAGATGGCGGCAATTAGTGAAGCGAAATACAAAACCAAATTGGAGAAGTATTATAACTCCAAGGTTCGAATTTGCACGTTCAATCCCGGAGAATACGTCCTAAGGGACAATGAGGCGTCCAACGCCGAAAAACCCGGAAAATTAGCTCCCAAGTGGGAAGGGCCTTATGTTGTAGACGAAGTCCTTGGGAAAGGGGCATATAAAGTACGTACCCTGGACAACAAAGAGGTCCCAAGAACCTGGAATGCCCAGCAGTTAAGAAGATGCTACATGTAAACAGTCGAAGTTTTTTCTATGTACTTGTAATGGCTGCGCGCCAACACATTTAGCACTAATACAAGAAGTGTTTGGCTATCTTTTCTCATGAGAAGTTTTTGTTACAACTGCATATATTACTTTGGGCATACACGAAAACATCAATGGCTCGACCTTAGGAAACGTTGTAGACCTCCAAGGCTCGTCACAACCAAGTGCACAGCCGGGTCAGAAACACAACCAAAGCCTAGAAAACGCCAAATAAATACTTCGTACCCACATAAACACGAAAGCATCGAAAACATGGTAAACAAACATTGTAAGACCCCCAAAGCCGAACACAGCCGGGTCCACACAATAACCTGTAACTCGATCACTTTGTATATACGAATCAGCTCGCGCGCTTAAACGACAGAATAAACGTTGTAACTAACACAACACAACCTGTCAGCACCATCATTCATTCGTAATACCTAATCAAAGTAATTACACATGCACATATTGTAACGATAGAAAAATTCACAAATAAAGAAACAAAGCCAAATATTAACATAAGCTATGTAAAATGTCACAAAATGACAACAGGTATTGTTCACGAAATTGTTCGCAAAACAAAAAAGATAAAATTGTTCAAGGGATTGTCAGTTACAAGGCTATCAAAGCCCATACACGGCATGCAAGCCGGAACCATTCATTCCTGATGGCTAAGAGCCAGTGCCCCCGGTCCCAGGGTCCTCATCATTAAGGGCCTTCCTCAACAGGGCAACACCATCAGATTTCCGAGATAATTTTTTAGCAGCTTTAACAACACCAAACTCCAGAGATGCGAACACCTGTCGTTTTTCAGCATAGCGACCGACACAGTCAGTCTTGAACAATTTAAAGTCTTCCAACGGCTCCTTCGATTCAGCAGTCGTCCTCCCTTCAGTATACCCTTCCTTGCGACCAAGATCACGTGCAGTTTCACCAAGCTCATACACGTACTTGGCCAATTCTTCAGACCTAGCGATACGCTCGGCAATCTACAAAAGTAACACACATGAAGGACATGGCAAGGAATACCAAAAACAAACAGATAGCAAATATTACCAGAGGCACTGCACGAGCAAGCAACCACTTGCAATCAGTAGACATTTCCTCAGCAAGAAGTTCCGAAGCCTCGCACTCAGCAACCTTCGCCTCAGCAAGCTTTTCCAACTTAACTATCCGTTGGAGATATTCTTCTTCCCTCTTCTGAGCCGCAACACGCTCTTGCTCAGCCTCATCACTGATCTTCTTCTTCTCTCCTGACAACCTCACAATCGCATCACGTTGCGCCTGCAACTCTTTATTGGTACGCTCACAAGCGGGCTCCCAATCCTTTTGTTTGTTGGAGTTAACCTACTTCTCCTGTGCAAGCTTTTGCTCCGCATCAGACAACCTCCACAACAAACCCTTCTTCTCAGCATTAAACTTCTCCCTCTCCTCAGCGAATGCCTTTTTATCATTTTCAAATTCAAGAGTCTCCTCCCCCATCAGCTTCCATTCTCGAACAATCTCCTGGGAGGTAGCAAAAAAGTTAACCCCAGCGTGAATGTGATCGTCCAGGAGATCAAACCGGTTACGCCTTTTTTGAAATAATCTCTCGGCAGGAGGGAGGGACAACGAGAAGAACCCTCGGCAGTTACCATGGTCATTCATCCGGCAGCCCTGAGTTAAATTCCACCGATGAGCATGCGGTAGATCATCACAAGCCGGGTTATGGGTATCCCAAGACCCAGCTTGGACATTTTCGAACTCAGGACTCCGGGGCACTCCTGAAGTAGCACCGCCACCACCCGGTGGACGCCTGGTATAGATGGTTCGACGAGGGGTAGCTTCACTGGACTCCA
Source organism: Helianthus tuberosus (assembly GCA_030545235.1). Taxonomy (NCBI): domain Eukaryota; kingdom Viridiplantae; phylum Streptophyta; class Magnoliopsida; order Asterales; family Asteraceae; genus Helianthus; species Helianthus tuberosus. Next base: position 175,540,495 of record CM060352.1, read on the forward strand.
CCTCTGTTTCAATACCTTTATCTCGACCATCTCCACCAGCACCGCCTGCGCCGTCACCACCACCTTCACCAACATGCTCAACATTCACATCATCTTGTTTACTCTTTTCACCTAAGTCATCACGGGGAGAGGACAAGTCAAACATCCTAGACGGTGGAGAGGTGGGGGAGTAATCTTCGAAATATCAATCTTGCGCGACGCCTTAACAGACTTGACACCTGCCATGAGGCAACCATGATAGTCAAAAACAATCCAAAAAGCCAAATAATAAGATTTACAAGAGCAAAGTCCCTACCTTGGGGAGCGGAAGCAACGTATATTTTCTCCAAAAGATTACCCTTCTTTGAACTAAAAACTCCCATATCAATCTCAGATTCCGAAGGAGCGGGAGCCCTTCTGAAGTTTGGCCTTTTTTGATGCAGGTATAGTAGCAGCCTGCTCATCAAGTTTCTATTTCCTATCCTCAAGAGCTTTCTTCTTCATCATCTCCGTTAAGGTAACGCCGTCATCAGGATCGGACCAACGGTGTTTCTCTCCTGCGCCCAAACCAGATAGCATATCAGAAACGATAACATAATCCAGGATAGGAAGGGTAGAGGGTCGCTTACGAGGAGTTTCAGTGGCTTTTTCCTCAGACCTTTTCTCCTTCCCCTCTGACTTGTCCGCCTTTGTCTTTCTCCGGGTTTCCAACTGATCAACTGTCTCAACCGGAACTTCAACATCAACACCAACTGGTTCATGAACGGGCTCACGCGCAACCCCTTGCGCCGGACCTGCACGCGGGGAATGAGAAGTTAGGCCTTCAAGAGGTCGGTCAGAACCCTCACTCGAAAGGACAATAACTTCCTCCCGAGTGGGGTCCATAGCATTATCAACATCTTCAGCTAAAATAGTGTTGGCATAGGTGGCAAAACTCTCGTTAGTAGGATGCAAGAAACGGTTGCGGATCTGGTCCAACCATGTCGGTTTCCCATCCTCCTGAACTGCCTCAACCATGGCACCACCGGCCTTCGGGTCAAGAACATTCAACAAGTTGTACCCAATTGCGAAATACAAAGAGATGAGGAAAAACACAACAATAACCAGAGAAAAAAGCAAACAACTAAGAAACATTACATACGTTTGCCTTGATAACCATAAACAGGAACACCCAAAGGATTCTTCGAAAACCACCGCATGCTCATACCGGCACCAACCAACGCCCTCTCCTCCAGCTGAGAAATAGCAGTGGCTTTGTGCGTCACCTTCTTGTACCACTCTTGCTTAGCAAAATCCACTGTCACGTCTACCTTAGGGATCCCTTCACCCTCTGATCGATAGTGCATATCTACCGGGATAACACCACGGCGAATGTAAAAAACTTTTGTTTCCAATCATGTAAGCTTTTTGGGGGATTGGAACTGCAAGGGATAACACCACTGGTCCGGGAGTTAAAAGAATAAAACCCACTGGTGTAAGTCACGATGTAAAAAACATTGAACATCTCAAAGGTCGGCTCAACACGGTTGGCCCTGCAGATAAACTCAAAATGGGTAATACGAGGAAGTCCAATCGCGTTGATTTGAGAAATATGGAGCACGTAATTCGTCAAGACATCGGCAGTAAACTTGGTCATAGGGAGCCGAAAATTCCCCTCCCGGAAGAAGGCCGCATACAACGCGATATAACCTGGAGGTGCATCCATGGTGGTAGAACCTGGGGTAGGAAACTGAGCACCCCACTCCGGAAGAAAACCCATATCCCTAACCAAATTGTGGAACTCTTCCTCTTTCCAACTGATCGTTGCTCGATCAGGACCGGGAGGATTCCTACCTTTAAATTTTCTCTTCTTAACCAAAGGATTGGCTCTGGAAGACATGTTGCAAGAAAATGAAGAGAGGAGATATGAATGAACTTGGAAGAAGGAGAGAAGTAGGAAAAAATTGAGAGAAAAAGAGGAGTTCAAATTTTGAAAAGTGAAGAAGATGAGGGAACCGCCATATATTTATATCCATCGCATTTAATGCGATGGGTAGTGGGTCGTCAAGATTTCAGAGCGTCGGCCATCAGGAGAAGGACACGTCAGCAGAGAGAGAAACCGTCGCCTCCTTTTTCGGGAGTGTGGGCGGCACGCGTCTGACACTGGGATGGAAAGTAACTGACACCACTAGGGCTGTAAACGAACCGAGCGTTCAGCAAACAGTTCGTGAACCGTTCGGCGGGAAGTTCGTTTATGTTCGTTCGTTTAATAAACGAACGAACATGAACAAGAAATTTTGTTCGATTAGTTAAATGAACGAACATGAACAGAGGTCTTGTTCGTTCGATTGTGTTCGTGAACGTTCGGTAAGGTGTTCGTGAACGTGTTCGTGAACATTCGTTGATTTGCGTTCGTTTATGTTCGTATGTTTATGTTTTAATTGAAGATCTTTGTACTTTCTTATATTTTATTTATACTTTTTATATTATCAAACTTTTATTTATTTTATTACCCTAACAATGAAACTAGGAAACCCACTTTCACCTTATTTATGCATTATTTCCCTTTCATTTCTCATTATTACATCGGTGAATACGATCGACCTCCGTTCCACAATAAGGGATTCAAGTTCGAGTGGTACTCTCTGGGCCATCTATCTTTATCATTCGCTGCGTTCGCCAAATTTATTTGTGTTCGTGAACCGTTCGCGAACATGCTCATTTCCTTAATGAACGAACACGAACATAAAATCTCGTTCGGTAAGTGTTCATGAACCGTTCGTGAACACATTTATTTCCTTAACGAACGAACATGAACAAGGCCATGTTCGTGTTCGTTCGGTTCGTTTACAGCCCTAGACACCACTGAAAAGGCGCCTGTTCACCTCTGACAAGACAGGGCCATCAGACAGTCACATCAGTTGTCTTTATCCCAAGAAAGGAAACTTCTTTCAGAAGGAAGCACCAACACGTCGTGCGCCACGCGTCCAGTTGGCTCAATTTTGCAAAGTCACCAACACGCAATGCGCCACGCGTCCAGTTGGCTCAACTTTGCAAACTTACCAACACGCCATGCGCCACGCGTCCAGTTGGCTCAACTCCACAAAATCACCAACACGCCATGCGCCACGCGTCCAGTCGGCTCAACTTTGCAAACCTACCAACACGCCATGCGACACGCGTCCAGTCACCTCAACTTTGCAGTGTTACCAACACGCCACGCGTCCAGTTGGCTCAGTTTTACAAAGTCACCAACTCGCCATATGCCATATGTCCACTTAGCTCATTTTTTTTGCAGAATCATTGCCGTATGGCACGCGCCATGCGACTAATTGGCCCAACCACGCAAAGTTACAAACATGTATTCGAACAAGGCCAACAATCACTACCCTTATAAGTCCAGAATCCCTCCTAGACGATCAACTCAACTAGAAGGCACACTGGACTGGGGGGACTTGAAGAGGTATGGTCCCAATTCCTTGCCCACATGGCAAGGACCACACCACTTTTTCATCCTACATGGCGCCAACATCAGCAAGCGAATCCAGAAGCTTCTAGAAGCTTCTGGAAGACGGCAAGGTGGCACCAAAGATGCTCCCTCCAACAGAAAGGACAGCACGTGTCACCATTCATCGAGCGCCATGTAGGCCTGCAGCAAATCAAGGAGCAGACCGACAGTAGCGGTACGATGTTTCCAGCATGGACTAATATAGGCGCGCCACGTGTACCACCACCCTGACCACAACAGAGGAGACCAAGAGGATATTCCCCTTGGTCGGACAGCTAGCGCCCTATAACAGCTGGCAAGGCTGCTCATCCCTCTTTCATCCTCCGGCTATAAATAGGACCCTTCATCATTCAGGTAATTCCATTCGACTCTCCACACTCTCACTCTTAACACACACTGTTTTATTCCTCAGAACAGTACTTATTCTCACGCCGGAGTCTGGTTAAGAGGGAAACCCCCATATTCCCCTCTTAACGAGCTAACGGTGTTGTTGTTTTGCAGGACCAGTCTTTTGGCGAGTAAGAAAGGGGATTGAACCCACGAAAGAGACGACTCAGCTAGTTAATCATTGGATTTAACCAGTGTTTCATCAATAAGGTTTTCATGCTTGATATGTCTTGCAACATGTTGGTAATTTTAGTGTCATCAAGCTATTTTAGGTAAATTGAGATTCACTTAGAGACCACCTGGAAAATGAGACATGAGACATGACCCTCGTTGAATATGTTAACTCCTCCAGAATGCTTTTCGACTATTTGTAAATCGAAATACCACATATTTAGTGTGTACGGCTGTTATTAGTTTTATTAATTATTAATGATCGATAAGGTTTTTATGGACAACAAAATTTCAGCAATCCTTTTTCTATCTCTTAAGTCGATGATGTAACCCAAATCATGAATCGAATCATGTTTTTAATCATCTTTTTCTATCTTTTTGGTGCATTATGGTTTTAGCTTGACTAGACATTTTGGTTTTCATATTTGGGTCGTAACTTATTTTTTTGGGCTGCAAGTTCATATTATTTTGGGCTGCATACATCATACAAATTTATATATTGGGCTTAACAATTATGAATCTTTTATCATAATGGATTAATCTTATCCCGTTTAAAAAACTAACAATTTATAAAATAAAACAACTATATAATCCAAGTATTTTGAATATTGGTTTAAAAAAAAATTAAATACATCAAAACTCTAAAGAATTCCAATAATCATTTAAAAAAATAACAACACATAAAAAGATTAAAAATAATAAAAGAGATTTGTCTTAACTGATGATATCCTTATTGGAAGTTCTTCAATTTTTTGTCGTTTTAAAAAGTATCTATAAAAATTAAAGAATGTAAGGACTAAAAATATAAACTACATAAAAGTGATATGTGATGTTAACTTTTGCTAGATCTTCTAGATTAGCTAAATCATTTGACAATTTTGATAACTTACCTGACTTTGAAACCCAATCTTATATACATATTAATTAATGATTTAACGATAGGAGTAGATCGGTTGAAACCGAACTTATAAAATATCCTGCAACTAAGGCCCGGCGGGTAGGGGAGGGTTGGGTGGAAGTTGGTGGTTTGTGTGTGTATGAGAGAGTTATGCGTATGGAGAGAGAAAGTGATGTAAAATGATGTGTTCCATGTTTTAGGCTAGTGGTGTCACTAAATCGGGTAGTTTAGGGTAGTGGATGGTTTAAGTGACGTGACACGATAGGCTTGGCAAGAGTTAAGGTAGGGGGTCTAAGCGCCCATCCCCCGAACCACATTACATACAAGTCTATTGTATAATGACACACTTTAAAAACTAAATTCATCTTTTCATTAAAGGTAATTGTTGAAACAAAATGTATAAAAAGGTAATTGTTGAAACTAAATGTATCTATCTTAGTAAACTAAATGCACCAGATCGTACAACTGGGATGATCGCGCGTACATTTTGTACAATAAGAGTCATTGAACGTTAACATGTCTCTCTCTCTCTCTCTCTCTCTCTCTCTCTATATATATATATATATATATATATAGGGTTGGGTTCATTTCAGAACACTAAATAACTATAAAACTTTCAGAACTCCTAATAAACAATCATTTTATATACATTTTTTTTGTATTTATGATCTTTTTATCATCTATTATATGTATTTCTTTGATTACATTCATGTTAAAAGTAGTTTACATATGTGTAATAGCCAAATTATATATATGTGTCATAACTAATTACATATATGTAAAAAACTAGTTTACATATGTGTACTTATAAAATTACATATCAAAATGATAAAATTACTCTTAACATGTATGTAATCATAAAAATACACATAATAAATGATAAAATTATCCTAAACATAAAAATATATAAATAAAAAGCTTGTTTATTAGGAGTTCTGCGAGTTCTGTAAATATTTATGGTTCTGAAATGATCTAAAAAAATCTAAAAAAAATAAAAAAAAAATCTAAATTTTTTTTAATATTTTTTATGTTAAAATCGCTACTTTTAGTAGCAAATTTTTTTTTTTTTTTGCTACTAAAAGTAGCGATTTTAACATAAAAAATATTTTCTTTTTTGCTAATAATACTGTTTTCATTCCAATCATCAGGGCAAATTACATAAAAAAATATTAAAAAAAAATTGTGTGTTTTTTAGCTATTTTTAGGCATTTTTGGTTGTGTTCACATTGGTTCTTGCGGTTCTCGCAATAAGGGGTGGTTGCTAACGGATCTTTGTCCTATGTATATATATTATCGATTGAAAATCTATAATTTAAATATTAAAGAGAGTGAAAAGATCCTATGTTTACACTGATCGCTTTCATATCAATTAACTATATATTAAAGAGAAAGGTCGGTGGGACCTTTCTCTTTAAACCTTCACCTTTTAATAAATATACATACTAACCCTCAACCTTTAACTATTTTTCTTTTTTAACCTTCAATATATGACAACCTTTATGTATTGTGATAATACAGTAATTTATATGAAACCTAATAATAATCATTAATATTCTCATAATGATTTATATGAAACGTAATAATAATCATTTACAATTTTAAATTCTCATAATCTTTTATTTAGAAAAACAAAACAACATTAATCAAAATACTTTACAACCATTACAAAACTAGAGCAATTCTTACATTTTTGTCATAAATCTTAACAAATATATTTGAAGTAAATTGAGCAGTCCTTACATATCTTTTTATTTATTTCTAACCAAGTTATTGTTACTAACGCAATATGTATAACAAAGTAAAAAACGTGTCACATCACGTGTGAGCATCACACGTTAATGTCATCATCGTATCCCATGTAACGAAGATACAGGCGTGATGTTGCCGCCGCAACGCGCGGCACCGGCTAAAATCTAGTCCAGGAATACGATCATATGTGAATTCATACCTGACAGTATCTTAGACCGTGGGGTAAGGTGGGGCTTGGGTTGGGTTTGGGTTGGGGCATCTGCTGACACGTGGAATGGGAGCCCCTCACCGCCTGGTTACGTGTCCACGAGGTATGGCGGGGCATGGGTTGGGCTTGGGTTGGGTGTACCGCGTGGCAGAATATTAAAAAAAAAAGTTACAAAAAATTTATAAAAATTACACAACATTTATAAAAAAAAAACCTACAACTTCATTAAAATTTTTAAAATTACATAATCCTAAAAATTACAAAATAACAAACCTAGAGCGTTAAATAAATTTCAAAAAGGTCAATCTTGTCGAACGCTTTTTTTTGGGATGGACCACACGGTTAGGGTTTCGGGTTATTTATAGGGGATGTTGGGGTTGGGGTGACCACTTGGCCAAGCCAACGGTTTGAATTTAAAATTCAAACTTTTCATATGGACCGTTATGACATAGCGGGGTGAGCAAATGGGAGTCCGCCAGCTAGGATGTCAAGACCACCCCACGCCCGGCTTGAAACCCAAGCCCCAAGGGCCACGCCCCAACCCAAGCCCACCCGGGGTGGTGGCTTGGGCGTTTTCCCCCAACCCACACCCAAACCCCCGCCCCATACCCACGGTCTTAGGGCATGTTTGGCTAAGCTTTTCAAAACAACTTATTGGCTAAGCCAAAAGTCCTTTTTGAAATGGCTTTTTGCAAAGAAGAAAAAAGAGGTTTCAAGAAGTCAAAATATTGTGACTTCTTGGCCAGCTTTTAACTTTTCAAACTACAAATTACCAATATACCCCTTCTTTATCCTCTTATATCTAAAAGAATACCCATTTTAGTCATTGTACATCAATAAGCTAATCCAAACACTTTTTTTAAAAACTATTTTTCAAAAAGTCCTTTTCCCAAAAGTACTTTTCCAAAAGTCTTGTTTAACTATAATAAGCTTAGCCAAACATGCCCTTAGTAAAATATAGAATTTATGTCATGTTAGACCCGTAAACACCACACTTCTATCACCCCAAGCAATAATAATTCATCTTACCAACTACCAAACTGACATTAGTAAAACTTGAACGTGCGCAATGAGAAGTCATAAAACTCAATGACATGCATGCATACATGCAGCACACAATTATGGTAACCGTACCACTAATTATCATGCACAAACCATTATCAGAAAACTCTTATAATGAGTTCAGAAAATAGATTTTTTTTTTTTTTTTTAATTTACAAACATTACTAAATTTAATTTAAAGATATTACAAGCCGGTCAAATTTATAGGAAGAGTAGAGGTCGGGCAAAACTGATTTGTGAGAAGCGCATTACGGTGGATCTGCTAGACTTGCATCTCTCTGAGGGTATGATCGAAGATAGAAATTCTTAGAGACGTAAGGATTAAAGTTAAAGACTTTTAGAAGGATGCCACGTTTCTACTTATAGATTTTTGCCTTAGGAGATTAGTTTTTCAATTACTATTTAGGGCCTTTACATGGTATCACTTGCTTGTGTGTGTATATGTAGTGTGCTATATGTCCATATTATGTATTTTAGTATTGATACATTTTTGTTTGTTGTGAGTAATAGCTACATTGTTTTTATTTTTATTGTTTATTGTGAGTCATAGCTACATGCCTTTATTTGTTTTTATTTTTATTCTTATATTTGGATATTGCTTTGGAGTTTGGGGTCTCTCCGTAAGCAGCATCTCTATCCTCAAAGATAGTAGTAAGACTTGCCTATATCTCACCCTTGCCAGACTTTACATATAATTTGAGGCTATGCATGGGATTGCACTTTGTATGGTTGGTTGATTCGTTGGTTAAAATATCCAAAACAAACATATTAATGATCTAATTTGGATGCATAAAAATAATGACGATGGATTCATCGAATCAAGAGACGCACATGAACCAACCTCCATGCAAAAGAAATGAACCAAATACATATCACCCGACTAATTTTCCCTATATCAATTTATAAAATTTCTTCTCCTCAATAAATCACTGTTCAATTTTCTAATTTTTTAATGTTGAAATAGTTTTCATACTAAACTATAACTCACGGGTAAAGATTATTGAGGATAGAACACCCCAAATAATAGTTGATGATGCATTTCTGCTTCTTAAAATTAGTGTATGTTGAAATGAATGTATAACCCATCGGTAAAAATTATTGAGGATAGAACACCCCAAATACAATTGATGATGCATTTTTGCTCCTTCAAGTAGCTAGAATACGTTGAAATGAATGATTTTAATTAAGTGATGCTATAGCTTTTATATGCATTCTAAATTTGTACTAATTCTACCCGCTCAACACCTTTCATATTTTAGTATTTTACTATCTTAATAATAACAATTTATAATTATCATTAGTATTATAATATATACATATAATAATAACATTAATGATAATAATATTAAAAGTAATAATATTAATAGTAATAATGATAATAATAATAATAATAATAATAATAATAATAATAATAATGTTAACATGTATTCATATTTAATAGAAATACAAAGTATTTGTTTTACAATAAATAAATGACAGATTTTATTATTGTATCATCATAGGTTTTCAACTATCTTTACTAGTTTTTTTTTCCCTTTTGAGTAGCAATTCTACTTATTATTATAGAGCGAAGTACCATATTTTCATATAACATATAATTTTAGCAATTGTATTTTTAGTGTATATACAAAACAGTTATTAAAAACCACACAACCAAAGGTGGTGTAAGTGGATCCCTCAGAAATGTAATGTCTTTGGGTGGCGGACGAGTTTGAATAGCATCCCAACCTGTTTGGAGCTTAGGAAAAGGAATGTTCCGGTGGCTGATGCTTTGTGCCAGTTGTGCGGTTTCGGAGACGAATCCGTGGAACACTTATTCACGGCGTGTTGGATTGCTTCTTCGGTTTGGCAATACATAAGTTCGTGGTGCAAGATCCCCGGTATTATAGCTTTTTCTTTCAAAGATCTTCTCAACATTCACAGTCTAGCTGGGATCTCGGATCAATGGAAGGAGGCGTTACAAGGGTTAATAATCATGGGTTGTTGGGTTATATGGAAAGCGAGGAACGATTTGAAGTTTTCTGGCAGGCAAGTTAAAGTTGAAAATATTACTAGTGAGATTAAGTCTTTAGGTTTCTTTTGGTTTTCCAATAAATCGAAATATAGGAACATCACTTGGGAGTCTTGGTGTAAATTTGTATAATGTAGTTCGGTTGTAGTTTTGTCAGCCTGGTTTTTGGCCGGCTTTGTTTCTAATGAAGTTTTCCTTAAAAAAAAAAAAACTTTTTTTGGGCCGTTCAAAAAAAAAAACTTTTTTTGGGTACAAAATCATCATCATCATCGTACTCAGTATATCCCACCAATAGCAAAAGCTAAGGTAGGGTCTGAGGAGGGTGGGATGTAGACAGCCTTACCTCTACCCCGTAGGAATAGAGAGGCTGCTTCCAATGAGACCCCCGGCTCGATTGTGGTTTTGCATCAAGCCTTGGACATAAGGCACATAACACTCAGCAATTGAGACAAACGCCAATTGGTGCATGTACCCCTTTGTCTTTCGGCTATCAACGCCACCACATGATGCATGATTAACCATCCCCTCTTTTAACGTTATTTTCACGAAATTAGTAAAATAACGTTAAAAATTAGTGCACTTTTGCTTTTGCCCCCCGAGCGCCCACACATATATACATTATATGTGCATACCGCAAGCGGGGGCATATTTGGGTACAAAATGATAAGCATTAATTAAAAAATACGGCTTATATAAGAAGCACAATTTAATCATAGAATCTATTAGAAGATTGCGAATGGTATGAAAGTTGAAAAAGGTAGCAGTTACAAAGAAGAGTCAGGAGAGGTTTGACCAATCAACATCACCTGTTGCATCCATACATGTGAATTCTTTTTTAGGCACTTGAGACAATGCCTATTTTCATAGGACGTGTCTATGCAAATGTTATTTGAAAATTGTACTTAACTTTTTATATCATACGATAACTATATATCTATATTTTAATAGTCTATTCTGTCCTATTTATATAAATTAGTTTTTGTACAGCATGCGTTGCGGGACACTAATTCGAATATTTCCTTCTCATAACATGTATATCTATGTTTCGCTTACTTTTACATACTACTCATAACACGATCTCAAAAAATAATTACACCGAGTCAACCAATTAAACAAAACACTATCATACTTTTACTAAAAAAAACTAAAACGATAGAAAAACTATAATTTCAAACTAGGGGCAAAATTGTAATTTTCAGGACAAATGAGCGTGTGTCAGGCAGGCGCGTGGCACGAATAAAAATTACACCGCACAACCAATTAAAACAAAACACTATCATAATTTTGTAAAAAAACACTAAAATGATGACATGTCTGTAATTTTACACTACGGACAAAATCGTAATTTGACAGGGGAAAAAGAACAAAAACAAAGGCAAAACTATAAATTTGAGCTGAGGGCAAAATCGTAATTTGGTTACGAGAAGAAAAAAAAAACAAAACCAATAACAAAACTGTAAATTTAAAAGTGACAAAATCGTAATTTGACTAAATCAATGGAGGAAAAAAAAAAACCCTAACCAATAGCTAGCTACCAAAAAGGTGGGAGCCACTATTCCCCACCATGGGTTTGTAGATATATGGTTAGGTTCATTTGTTGAAAAAATAAAGAGAAAAATACTCGGATAGTCTCTGTTGTTTGCCCATTTTTTCACCTTTAGTCCCAACTTTCTAAAATTACACCTATAGTCCCCAAGTTTTTGAATTTTGTTCCCGGATAGTCTCTGTCGTGGATGGGGGTTAGTTTTTGATGTTAGGTGCGTGTGAAATGACAAAAATACTCTTACTATCAAATTAATAACTAAAAAGTTAAAAGAAATGTAATTAATATTTCACAATTTACGTGAGACCCACCATCCACCCTACCCACTTCATCTTTCCCACTCCACACCACGGGTATGTTTGGTATGGAGCTTTTAGGAGCTTCTAGCTTTAAACTTTTAAGAAAAAACTCCTACTCAATAAAAAGTCTTGTTTGGTTGAAGGAGCTTTAAGCTTTTAGGTTAGGAGCTTGAAGCTTTTGGTTAAACGCTACTACTAGTAGCGTTTAGAAGGAGCTACAAGCTTTTAGGGAAAAAATGACTATTTTAACCTCAAAAAATAAGGAACTTTTTAATGCACCAACTTTCTAAATTTTTAGTTATGCCTATTTTGGTCATTTTATACATTTTATTAAAAGCTCCAGCTACTCTACGAAACACCAAATATATATAAAAAGCTACAGCTACTAGCTACCAGCTACAACTACCAGCTTCCAGCCACCAGCTACCAGCTTCTAGCTACCAGCTACTTTTGCCAAACATACCCCACCACCACCATCTCCACCTTCAACCACCACCACCATGACAGAACGGTTACTGAGCGAACAACTTCAAATACATCTGTATCATTTAGTGCACGCAGCATGAACACAGAGTACAAATGCGTATACGAAATCAAAACGCATCTCATCAGTAGTAAGATCCCATCAACAGTAAGATCTAAAGAAACTAACCATTTCAAACACGATACGTAACAAAACTATAATGTTCACAACATATACACAAAACTAAGAGTAACCAAAAACTATGTAACACTTAATAGTTCATCACTTAAACATGAATCAATAAAACTACAAATTACATATAACATATGATCATCAATCATCATAATTCATAATCCACACATTAACCACAACAGATCTACTGCATTGTGTAACTAAAATTAACTTAAACAGGCTCAAATAAAACCGAAACTACCTGAGACTTGTTATAATAATTGGCTAGAACGAGAATGGCATTGAGAGTGGCTGCACCAGAACCGATCCGGTGGCCATCCGGGTCGGGTATAGCAAGAGTAACAGTAGAATCAGAGATCTGACCCATCCGTACAGCTCGTTTGAGTTGCCATTGATAAAGCGATGCTTGTTCAGGGCTAGCCGCTGTTAAAACAATAACATCCGATGTCGGAACCCTAGATGGTGAACGAACCGATAATAGTAACCGGTACCATGATTTTCTCAATACTTATTCTAAGTATAACTGTTTGTTCATACTTTCAGTGAATGATTGATAAAAAAATTTGATTCCAATTTGATTTAGTTTTCAGATATTTGAATTGGGGAAACTGTCGGCGGTGGCTTGGTGGTTGTGGCGGCGGAAGATGTGTAGATGGTGGTGTTACGACGACGACAGGGTGGTGTTATGGTGGTGGTGGCTTGGTGGTGTGGAGGTGGAATGGTGCTGGTGGAACGATGGGAGGTACAGAGAAGAAGAAATAGAGAAAAGGGGGAGAGGGGGTGGGGTGGGGTGGGGTGGGTCCACTTTCTTTTAATATTATATAATTTATTAAATAGATAATTAATAACATTTTTATTAGTAAGGGTATTTTAGTCATTTCGCACTCAACTAACACCAAAAACTAACCTCCATCCGCGCCAGGGACTATCCGGGAACGAAATTACAAAAGTTGGGGACTATAGCTATAATTTTAGAAAGTTAGGGACTAAAGGTGAGAAATGGGCAAACCACATGGACTATCCGGGCACTTTTCTCAAAAATTAATTTTTCAAAGAAGGTTTTTTTTCATGCATGCACACATATAACCCAAGTCATTTTTTTGTTTATAATTTTTTATATATAAATAGGCATGCAAGTTTAGATAAAATCATATAACAAACCATTCTCGAAACTTTGCTTTCGTCATAAAGTAAATAATTTGAGCAAAATTAAATTTATCTCCATTCTCTTTCTTAACATTCATTGCTTACTCATCCATTATAGAGAAATAGGCGACACCTGGACAACAAATATTGTATATCTCACAGATCTTGACCGCCTAAATCACAAATGAGAAGAGATCTAAGTCTAAACATCCTTTTATTTCTCTGACATAAGATCTTTACAATAAGGAGTTTAGCGATACGAAATCTCAAGTTTGTAGGTGCCATTTATGGCAAAAAGTCCTTTCGCTTATAAATAACAATCACTTGGAGATTTATTTCTATCACAAGTCACTTTCATCTCTCTCACTCTACTCAGAAACCCTAATTCTAACTCTTCATCTCACTCAAACTTCAAAATGGAGCGCATTGATGCAAGCCACTTTCCGTTGAACTACATTCCCTGTCATAAGTTAAGGGTCCGACTGAACGTTGCCGGTGAAGCATGGGAAAATGCAATGTCATCTTATCCCTACTCTTGAACAGCCCCCTGGCCTTCGCCATAACCGCCAACATCTGGATCCATCCAGATATACTTCAGGAATTCTGGTACACTGTCAGACTCATCTTTGATGAAAGGATGTTGTCCACCATAGCCGGATGGGTGATGAGCAAGCCCATCATCCTGGACGAGTACACCATCAGGGAGGCACTTCACCTCCACGACGACAACAATGTGTTGAACTTCACCCACCAAGAGTTGGAGAATACCCTAGGGGACATGGGGTACAGAGTGTTCGGTCCAGTGAGGTAGACAACGAAGTCTGAATTCATCTAGCCATGGTAGTTTTGGTCACCCAGCTTGGGATATGCTTCTCAAAGAAGACCGTGAACTTCAACGAGATTTCCTACAAGCTTATGGAAACTGTGAATACAATAGTGCATGACATTTCATAGAACTACTCTCATTACCTAATGAGAGATTTTGTAGGTAACACGACGATAGTCGGGGCAGCAAAAGATGGCAATTGTTCCGATGAGAAAGAAGACGAAGAGTTAGAAAACGAACAGATGCCAATCATTAGGGTAGAACGAATTGATGATCCTATGGATATGGAACGATTTTCTAGGAGCTCCCATAAAGGCGTGGGGAACCAACGGTTAGCATTTATTGAAAATAAAGGTTTGGATGTTAACAAAGTTTTAAAAGGTGAAAACATTTATAAAGCCCATGATGTAAACAGATTCTTTGAAGCCCACTCGAGATCCAAAATAAGTCCCAGAATGGAGGTCAAACCATTTGGGCTAGACAAGTTACTAGGTCTACTTAACATTAAGGAAGCTGATCCAAATTAACATGTTAATATTGACGAGCAAAGAATTAAAGAAGTCGAAGAAATTCGAGACCTAACTAATAAATTAAACTCGATGATAAGTGATTTTAGAGGCAAACAAATGCGATAACAAAAGAGAGGATATCGTAGTTGATTAAGAAATTATAAGGGTAATCAATAGATTTTTACACAGTAAGAGATAGAAGATACGGTTGACTTGGGAACAATAACAGGAGCAGTAGTACAAAGATTCAAAGACCAGGTTTGTGATTCAATTTTGGGGGAGGGATTTCAATTAGTTGAACAATGAATTATCTCCCTATAAAGAATAGATTAACTAGGGTGGAAGCGAATGCAAAGTTGATTTGGGAGACCAGTCTAGCTCAAGAGGTATCTTTTATTGTGTTTCAAGAAACACAATTTTCGGATTTGTCGGAGTTTGACGTATCTAAGTATTGGGGAAATCCAAATTTTGAGATGGAGCTTGTGGATGTTGCCGGTAGATCTGGGGCTTGCTCTGCCTTTGGGATCCAAAGACATTCTCTTATCAGCTATGTGAAACGTGAAAACTACTTGTTTATTAAGGAGACAATTAAAGGGCTCAACATGTAGATTGACATCCTAAATGTCTATGCTCCTTAGGGTGTGGTAGACAAAAGATTGTTATAGGCTCAAATCGCGGATCTTAAGACTTTCTATTCAGGGTTGTTGTTTGTTGCATGGGATTTTAATATGTTAGATTCCTGGAAGATAATAGAAAATTTGTTTTCAACCTAGTTACAGCTAAAGACTTCAATAACTTCATATAAGAAGCTGAATTAACGGAATTAGATATAAAGGGCAAGAATTTTACCCTTTGGTGTGTCAATGTTTTTTGTTAATAAGTGGCCGGAAGCGTGTCATAGGGCTCTGTCTAGAGTCCACTTGGACCACTGCCCTATTCTCTTGACCATTAGAGAGACCAGTTTTGGACCATTCTTGTTCGGATTGCTCAACTTGTGGTTAGATAAACTAGATATTGATGAGGTGGTAAAGGAGGCCAGTGATTCATTTACGAGGCAGGTACCTCTAGATGTGAACTTGATGAACAAATTCAAGAGTTTTTGGCAGGGAAGAAATAAGTGGACGGAAAATACTAAAGTAAGGAAATGGAAGGAAGAAGGAATTATGAAAAAAGAGATGGAATATTTGAAGGAAGTGACGGGAAAATAGATTTAGCAAAAGAAGAAAACTAATAATATAGGTGGAATGTAAAAAGGGTTTAATGGAAATTGAAAGCCATAGATGGAAACATTAAAGAATTAAATGGGCTATACATGGAGATAGCAATAAGAAGTTTTTCCATGATATTATTAGTGGAAGGAGAGCAACAAACTCAATCATAGGGTTGTTGGTTAACAAGGAATGGAAGTCTAAATTGACAGTAATTAACAAAGATGTTTTCCAAATTTTTCAAAAAGAGTTTCATGCCCCAATTTGCTATGCTCAGATGTTAAGAGGGTTTTAGAAGATGACTCGAAAATGCTAAGCTCAGTGCACCATCTTTAGAGGTCGAAATTAAAGAAGCGTCTTTAGATGTGGTGATGAACGGGCTCCCGGTTCGGACGACTTTAACTTCAGGTTTATGAAACATTTCTAGCATCTTCTTGTTTTGGTCAAAAATTACCGAAGCAATTAAGTGATTAAATTAGTTAAGTGAGGTAGTGTGCTAGAAACGAGTGTCGAAAATATGTTAATCAAATTATTTGCAAAAACAGTTTTAGGATACGGCTCAGGATATAGAGATGTATCTATGATCAAACAATGAGCAAAAATGTAAAGGGTGACACGAGATGTACGAGGAAAGCCCTTGATCAATCTAGATAGCCGGCACAAAACCTCGAGAGCTGACAATCGCAGCTGCCTTGTTCTTCTATTACTTCGAATATCAGGATACAGTGCAGGATGTGATGCGGATCAACTAGGTGTTACAAGGTGATTCGAGTACAAGTGTTTGTGTGTAGTGTTTGCTAGAAGCTAGAGAGCAAAGTGTGCGGAAGAGAGTGTGTGAAAAATTGCGTGCCTTAATCTGATCCGCCCCATCTATTTATAGTAAAAGAAATTCAACAAACTATCCTACTAAACCGGGATTCGGCGGATATTCCCTACTTGAACGTTGTAGACCTGGTCCTCCGGGTTCAACGTCTCTCATGTAACTGGTTTGCCCGAGTCTTAAGGATAAGAGGTCTATTCGACCGTTAGTGACCCACTGCTTCTAACCTGCACGTGATTATTTAGTTAATACCAGGATATCGCACCAGGATGTTACCAATATCCTGATCCGGTATCCTGATCACAAGTAAACAATCAAAAGCAAAATATTAGTCAGGATATATATGCTCAGAAAAATGACCCATAACAATTGTCCCCAAATATATCTGTTGGTATACCAATCCAACAGATATATTTCAAAAACCCTATCTCGCGAATCAAGGCAATTAAATCGAGATGACGGTCAAGATTACACCATACAACTTCCAACGCGCTTTTAACTCGATGGACATCTACAACGCTCCTATATCTTCTCTCTTCTTGTTTGAAAAGCAGATATCATCAACGGAGTCTCAAGGTAATTCCTTACTTCTTATTCATTTCCTGTTAATCTCTTTTCCTTTATTTGCAATGGCTACTAGAACTTTTTCTCAAACCGGCGAATCATCTGAGACCTTCATCCAGCAAAATCTTCTTAAAAATCCTGAGAAGGAGATCTGTGCTTTTGATAACGCGGACATTGCAGCATTGAGAGCTTCCAGTGCTATCCCCGATGACATGGTCTTCAGACCGTTTGATCGATCAATTCGATCAGACGTTTCTTCTGCTGATTGGGTCTGCTTCCCGACATACCCTTTCTCGCTAGGTCTCCGGTACCCCTTTCCCGAATTTATGATGCAATTCTTCCAGACTACCGGTATTTCCTTTGCCCAAACCTTGCCCATGGTCTGGAGGGTATTAATCATACTCAACCAAATTAAAAACCTTCACTGTCCCGACCTTTGCATCGAAGATATGCCAATCGCTTACCGCCTCCGATCCCACGGTTCCAGTCGATTTCTGCTTTTTTCAACTTCCAGCAAACCCCTTATTCTTAAAGCCACCAAAAACGAAGATGGATGGCAACGCAAGTTCTTCTTCATCAAACGAGACTCCATTCGTGAGGGTGCTAGTCTTCCGGTGGAGTGGTTAACCACCGGTAGGATCACGAATGTCCCCATGTACTTCTAAACTTTTATCTTGTGCTAACATCTTCTTATTTGATATTTTTTGCAGTGAATTTTAAGGAAGTAGCTCCCCCCCCACCGCAGAATCCGAGAAAAGGATCAAAGCAGTTTACCAGTTGCCTGCAAGTGACAAGAGTTTTACCACACATATCCCGAGTTCCAGCCAATATTCATCATCCGAAATGTCTGGTAAGAGTTAGTTTTGAAATGACTAATCAATGTAATAATATAATGAATAGTAATAAGGATAGAGGACTTTTCCCTTTATGCAGCACCAGCCAAGATACCTGAGGTTTTTGACCTTAATGAGCTGGACAGTTATTCTGATCAGGTCCAGATCAAAAAGGAACCTAGTCCCAAGGCCACGGCCTCATCCAAGCCTAGCAGCTCCAAGGCCATCATCATTCCCAAACCTTCGCCAGCTACTAAGCCCCGGAGCTCAAGTTCTCATAAAAGGAAAGAGCCTGATTCTCCTGTTATCTCTGATACATTCCCCTATGAGAACCACGGGTTCATTGAGGCAAGCGGATTCATGACTTCTTTTCTCAACCAGGTTAATATCCTCGAGCCATATCCTGCACCTTATACCGCTTATAAGTATTTAATAAAACCAATACCTGTCCTTTTACTTTGCAGGGTCTCGAACGTCTGGTTCACTGATATCAAGAATCATGTGGGCTCAACAAGACGCTTTAATCCAAGTTGAAGAAAGCCGAGGTTACCATCTCTGATCAGGGTATGATTGCAGCCGCCAAATCTCGGCATTACGAGGACAAGTTCAAGGCTATGACCCAAGAACACCAGGCCGCCCTCAGCAAAGCTGCTCTCCAGGCTAAAAACGATCTTGATGTTGCCCATGCTCAACACGAACAGGATATGATTAGCTACCGGGAAAGCATTAAAAGTTCCGTCATTACTTCCCTTCTCCAGGCCAGGCTAAAGATGGCCCACGAAGCCAAAGCACTTTGCTTCGAATGTCCTTCTTGGGACATCAATGCCTGGGAAACAAAGCTGAAGAGTCTCGGTGGCACTTCTGCTAAACCTGCAGCTGAAGGATCTTCATAGGTAGTCGAAAAACCAACTGATGCTGAGAGGGAAGCTCAGGTTGATCCCGAGACGGATGCTGCTGAAAATGCCATGAACGAAGAAGGCGCTGCCTCCTAAAACTTATTTCCCTTAAATTCGAAAGTTATGCTTATGTTTGAACAATTTTACTTCTTGTCCTATGAACAGTTTCTATTTCTGCATTAAAACAACTTGATAGCCGAAGGTGGATGGGTCCTAGGTTTTAGGATGAAGCCTTCCGTTACCAACTGGTATTGCTTATTTCAGACAATTTCATCTTTCAGTTGGTTTGCTATTGCCTTCTAATTTCTGTCATGCATTTCTTAGTGTAGATTTTAGCTTTGCAAAATTTGTGCAACTATCTTTTGAAAATATTCTGATCAATATACTCAGTGATATATTATAAAGACCTTTCCAAACAATTTTAGACAAAATTTTTAAAGAATAAAAGATAGTCTATTTTCTAAAACCTGTTTTAACAACACTTGTTTGATCGGAGTTTTAATTTTCAATCCAAGTATCATTTCCTAAATATTTCAATCAAATATCCCGAAACTTATCCCAAAAACACATTTTGAAGACATATCCTAAAGATATATCCTTTTCAGGATATTTGAGCCTTAATCAGAGTTAAACAATTCATGTAAGGTTTACAAAGGAAAGATCATACCAGGAATTGAGTGCAACTCTAATATTAAACTCCAACCCCTTTTGCGACTTCTCGTACTAAGATGTCCCCAGTCCGAGACACTTAGCCCAATTTTGATCTTTTGAGCTTCACACAATTGCTTTAGAAGGAATGTCCCCTGTGCATGAAGTCTTTAAACACTTTAGAAAATTTTTGAACTTTAGTTCCAACTGTTTAGACAATTCTTGTGTTATAGGGGTAAAACCCAAAAATATACTGGAGATAAATCCTTAATATCCTGGGGAAAATCCCAAATTTTCTTGCGCTACAGGCGGGAGTGTATAAACTCCAAGACTTAGAAAGGTGAAAACCTTTAAACCTTAGAGAGTATGAAAATACCCTTTCGTGAGAGAGGGTGATCAATCCTCATATACCTTTA
Source organism: Helianthus tuberosus (assembly GCA_030545235.1). Taxonomy (NCBI): domain Eukaryota; kingdom Viridiplantae; phylum Streptophyta; class Magnoliopsida; order Asterales; family Asteraceae; genus Helianthus; species Helianthus tuberosus. The sequence continues at coordinate 175,560,810 of CM060352.1, forward strand.
GGATTCAGGATATAGCCAATAGTAACGAAATTGTCAGCCACTTTTACATGAACTGGTCTTGCCACCTTGAACTATTCCCGAATAACTTGCGCTCCAGGCGGGGTGTTTAAACCTGTGAAGGGATCAGGGTCCCTTAGACGTGAGAGAGGGGGCCAATCCTCTAATCTTCTGAAGTATCCTGAGTGTATATCCTGGTGCTATATCCCGAAGCATATACTGCAAAACAACCGTAAGCTAAGGTGGGTGTTAGCTTGGCTAACACCCCTCCGATGCCTAAGTCAGTAATGGGTTAAACCAGTAAATAATATCAAAATTTTAATAAAAGAGAAAAAATCCATACCATCCTGAGTTAGAATTTAAATTCCATACTCACTTGAAATAGAGTTTTAGATGTATAGCATTCCAGGATCTCGGTAGCATATCCCCCTCCATATTCTTGAGTCGGTATGCTCCTTTTCCTGATTCTGATTCAACCTCATAGGGTCCTTCCCATTTTGGAGCCAACTTTCCATCAGCAGGATTAGTAGTATTCTGAAAAGCCTTTCTCAATACCCAGTCTACAACTTGAAATCTTCTAGTCCTTATATTCTTGTTATATGCTTTAGATATCCTCTGTTGATATGCTGCCATCCTTAGCCTTGCTGCATCTCTTAACTCATCAATAGTATCCAGTTCCTGGCATAGGACTTCAGGATTCCGCTCAGGATCCCAGAGGTTGGATCTCGCTGTAGGTATCACCATTTCTGTCGGGATCACCGCTTCTGCTCCAAACACCAAGGAAAACGGGGTTTGGCCAGTTGCACTCTTCACCGTCGTCCTATCAGCCCACAAAACAAAGGGTAATTCTTCTGCCCATTTTCCTTTCTTAGCCCCTAGTCTCTTTTTCAAGTTGTTGACAATTATCTTGTTCGAGGATTCTGCTTGCCCATTTGCTTGAGGATGTACCGGAGTTGACGTGATCATCTTAATTCCCCAACTTTTGCAAAAATCAGTGGTTCTTTTGCTGATGAACTGAGATCCATTGTCACAAATTATCTCAGCTGGTACTCCAAACCTAGTCAGGATATTCCTTTTTATGAAGGATACCACTTCTTGATCTCTAACTTGAACAAATGCTTCAGCTTCGACCCATTTAGAGAAATAATCGGTCATTGCCAGCATAAAGACTTTTCCTCCTGGAGCTTTTGGTAATTTCCCTACTATGTCCATCCCCCATTTCATGAATGGCCAAGGGGAAGTTATAGGATAAAGTGGTTCGGCCGGCTGATGTAATATGTTACTGTGTCTTTGACATGCATCACATCTTCGAGCATATTCTGCAGCATCTTTCCTCATTGTTGGCCAATATTATCCTGTTCTTAATACTTTTGAGAACAATGACCTGCCCCCAGTATGGTTACCACAATCCCCTCAGATATGGTCCTGCAAGAGATTTCTTATACAAAACATTATTTATAATAGTGAATCGTGATACCTTCATTCTGAAGGCCTTAGGGTTCTCATCCTTTGGGATGTCTCCTTCCTTGAGATATCTCATGATTGGAGCCGTCCAGGACTTAGGATCCCGCTCGGGATACTCACCATCAGGATCCTGAATACTTATTAGTTCCTTATCCTGAGGATTCGTCGCAGGATATAGGATATGTAATATTGGTATTCAGGTTCCTTCCGGTATCCTGACCGATGATCCCAGATTTGCCAAGGCATCGGCTTCAGCATTATCCTCTCTTGGTACCTGTTCAAGGTTAAAAATATCGAAATATCCTGCTAATTTTTTGAGAATTTCGAGATACTCGATTAACTTCTCACCCTTAACTGCATAGGTTCCATTAAAATGATTAGTGATTAACAAAGAATCAACATATACTTGCAAATTCTTAATACTCATATTTTTAGCTAACTCTAATCCTGCAATTAAAGCTTCATATTCTGCCTCATTATTAGTAGCAGGAAATTCACACCTAATAGCCTGGGGTAATATGTCCCCCTGTGGCGATTTTAGTAGTATACCTAGACCTACACCTCTTACATTAGATGCACCATCAGTATATAATATCCAGGATTCTAAGTTTTCTCCTAGTTGCTGTACTTCTAAGTCTACTTCATTTTGAATGTCACTACTGAAATCAGCCACAAAGTCAGCTAAAGCCTGAGACTTTATGGCATTTCTAGGCTCATATACTAGATCAAAAGCATTTAATTTCACTGACCATTTAGCCATCCTACCAGACATCTCAGGTTTCCTAAGCACATTTTTAACGGGATAATTGGTTTTAACATAAATCCTATGTGTCTCAAAATAATGTCTAAGTTTTGTTGATGCCATAACTAGGGCTAATATCAATTTTTCTAGATGAGAATATCTAGTTTCAGCATCTAATAAACTTTTACTAACATAATAGACAGGATACTGCTGACCTTCATGATCCTTTACAAGGACAGCACTTACTGCATTCCCTGATACTGCAAGATACAGGGATAATGGTTCGCCATCCTCAGGCTCCATCAATAAGGGTGCGGTTGAAAGATACTGCTTCAAATCCTGCAAGGCTGCTTCATGCTTTGCTCCCCATTCGAACTTCTTATTCTTCTTGAGGATATCATAAAATTCCTTGCACTTCTCCGAGGATCTTGAACTAAATCTGTTCAATGCTGCTACTCGGCCTGTTAATCGTTGAACATCCTTCAAATTTGAAGGTGATTTTATATCCAGGATAGCTTTAATCTGCTCCGGGCTTGCCTCTATCCCCCTTTTGGTCACCATATATCCTAGAAACTTTCCTGCCCCCACTCCGAAATGGCACTTAGCGGGATTCAGTTTCATGTTATATTGATCCAGGATATCAAACGCTCCCTTAATATCCTGGAGGTGATCCTCAGCCTTTTTAGATTTCACCACAATATCGTCAATATATACCTCCATGGTGTCCCCCAGCTTGTCTTTAAACATCATGTTTACCAACCTCTGGTATGTTGCACCTGCATTTTTCAAACCAAAGGGCATAGCAGTATAACAATAAATACCTGTGGGTGTCATGAAAGCAGTATCCTCCTGATCAGAGGGTTCCATTTGGATTTGTTGAAATCCTGAAGAGGCATCCATGAAGGTTAACATCTCATGGCCGGCGGTAGCATCTACCATTGAATCAATATGAGGTGGAGGAAACAGGTCTTTGGGACAAGCTTTGTTTAAGTCTGTGTAATCCACACAAACTCTCCATTTCCCATTTTTCTTTTGTACCACGACTACGTTCGCAAGCCATTTAGGAAACTTCACTTCTCTAATCATCTTGCTCCTTAGTAGTCTTTCAACTTCCTCTTGGATGATCACATTTCGCTCCGGAGCAAATTTCCTTCTCTTTTGTTGTACCGGCTTGAATGACCTGTCAATACCGAGCTTATGTGTTATAATATCCTTGGAAATACCTGTCATATCCTCGTGCTTCCATGTGAATGTTGACATCCTGCATTTCAAAAAATTAGTCAATTGATTTTCAACATCCTGTGGGATATTGGTTCCTACGAGCACCGAGATATCCGGATTATCCTGATCCAGGATTATTTTCTTTACATCCTGCTCCGAAGCCTCCACGATATCCTGGGCCCGGATCTTTAATTGCTATGCTGCATTAGGCTTGACTGAGGATTTCATTGAGGATGAGTAACATTCCTTCTCCTCCTGCTGATCACTATCAACCTTGACAACCCCCCAAGGGGTAGGGATCTTGATGCACTGATGATAAGTCGATGGCACAGCCTTCATGTCATGGATCCATGGCCTGCCTAGTATGATGTTGTAGCAGGATAGGGAGTCCATCACACAGAAACGTTGTATTGAGTTGACCCCTTCAACATATACTGGTAACTTTATCTCTCCCACTGTGTTCCTGGCCTCTCCACTGAACCCAAAAAGCACGGTGGATTTTGAAGTAATATCCATTGGAGATACATTCATTCTTTTCAAAGTTTCTAGTTGGATTATGTTGACGGAACTGCCATTATCCACCAATATCCTGCGTACAAAATGGTTAGCAACATATAATGTTATTACTAGAGCATCATGGTGAGGATCCTGGACAGTATCCCTGTCATCACTATCGAAAGTGATCACTTTATCAATTGTGAGGGTAGTCATCCTGGCTGGTTTATCTCCCCTTTCAGTCTTAGCCTCATTTGCATGTCTCTTGGCCGCAGAATACGAAGTCCCACAAATGTTGGATCCTCCTGAAATAAAGTTAATTATTTTGGCATCTGCTGGGGGTGATGCTGCTCGTTCAGAATCCTTCTCAGGATCCTACCCTTTATTCTTCTTTCTTCCCAGCAGATCCTTCAGATATCCCTTGCTCAATAGGTAGCTTATCTCTTTCCTTAGAGCAATGCAATCCTCAGTTACATGTCCAAAATCTTCATGGAAGGCACACCATTTGGATTTATCCTTCCAATCAGCTTTTTGTTGATTCTTGCGAGGCCACCTAGCGTTGTCTCCTAAACCCTGCATAGCATACATTAACTCAAGTATGTTAACAGAAAAACAATATTCAGATAATTCAGGATATTCTTCAGGATCCTCGTCTTCAACAACATTCACTTTCTTGTTGTCATTTCTGCCATATGGCTTAGAGCGATATGGTTTATACGAGGATTCTGATTTCCTGTTGGTTGATTCATAGGTTGAGGTAGAGTTCATCCTCTCTTGCATATTTTTGTCATCTTCCAAGCGAATATATCTCAAGGCCCTGTTACGAGCTTCGTCAAGATTCCTGAAGGGATTCATTACAAGATCCTGATAAAACTGATAATCTTTTTGTAATCCCATCTTAAAAGCCTGCACAGCTGTTGCAATATCAAGATGTGGGATATCCAAGGATTCCCGACTAAACTTGTTCACATAATCCCTCAAGGATTCCTGAGGTCCTTGAGTTATCCTGTAAAGATCACTGGTTAGTTTCTCAAAACTCCGGCTGCAAGAAAACTGACTATTAAATAAATTAACCAAATGAGTAAACGAAGTAATTGAGTGAGGAGGAACATTTAACAGGCATTTTAAGGCTGATTCTGTCAAGGTAGAACCAAAACCCTTGCAGAGACATGCTTCCTTGAGATCTGGAGGGATAGGGTTGATCTCCATCCTTTCCCTATACTGGGTGATATGCTCTTCAGGATCTGTGGTTCCGTCATAGAGTTTCATGTTGGGGGTTTGAAATCTTTTCGGGATTTCAGCATCACAGATAGGATGCGCAAACCGGGATATCCTGTGACTGTCTTGGGATACTTCTGGAATCGGCTGGACCACTCCAGGCACACTGGATATCATGTCTTTCAGCTTTTGAAGCTCCCTAGTAAATATTGACGCCATACCTGCATCCTGCAAAGATCCAACACCATTAGTAGCAAGAGTGTTATTATTATTAGATACATTACCAGTCTGGGGATTCTGGCCATATCCTGAAGCATATCCTGAGCTTCTCACGGTTGATACTCTTATTGAAGAGGGTATCTCAGAAGTATGATTCTGGGAATGGCTTGGCACGATATTCCCCCGGTTATCTTCAGTATAAACTGCAGAATTGAAGTTCAAAGCCCTAGGTTGCAAGGGAGTAACAGTTTCTTCTGCAGGCCTACTTGGGCCGGATTTCAAGAGTTGTATCTCTCTCATCAGCATCCGATTAGTTTCCTGCTGCTGCCTCATCTGTTCCTGTACACTACCAAACAAATTCAGAATTTCGTCATTAGAAGCCAAAACAGGACCAGATCCCTGGGTACTGGGAGCGGGAATAACATCCCGAGCCACATGACTTTCAGCTCCTTGTGAAGAGGCTTGCATTCTTAGAGGAGGAGGTGGAAGCAGCGAACCAATTGTTGCAGAGGTTATAGCAGACATGGTGGAAGAGCTCATGTTTGATCTCGAGGCCATTGAAAACAACGTAGCAAAAAGTTTTGACAATAGAAAACCGAGTAATGATTTTACTAAAGTTTTTAGTAAAAATAGTACCACTTGCCCCACGGTGGGCGCCAAATTGTTTTGGTCAAAAATTACCAAAGCAATTAAGTGATCAAATTAGTTAAGTGAGGTAGTGTGCTAGAAACGAGTGTCGAAAATATGTTAATCAAATTATTTGCAAAAACAGTTTCAGGATACGGCTCAGGATATAGAGCTGTATCTATGATCAAACAATGAGCAAAAATGTAAAGGGTGACACGAGATGTACGAGGAAAGCCCTTGATCAATCTAGATCGCCGGCACAAAACCTCAGGAGCTGACAATCGCAGCTGCCTTGTTCTTCTATTACTTTGAATATCAGGATACAGTGCAGGATGTGATGCGGATCAACTAGGTGTTACAAGGTGATTCGAGTACAAGTGTTTGTGTGTAGTCTTTGCTAGAAGCTAGAGAGAAAAGTGTGCGAAAGAGAGTGTGTGAAAAATTGCGTGCCTTAATCTGATCTGCCCCATCTATTTATAGTAAAAGAAATTCAACAAACTATCCTACTAAACCGGGATTCGACGGATATTCCCTACTTGAACGTTGTAGACCTGGTCCTTCGGGTTCAACGTCTCTCATGTAACTGGTTTGCCCGAGTCTTAAAGAGAAGAGGTCTATTCGACCGTTAGTGACCCACAACTTCTAACCTGCACGTGATTATTTAGTTAATACCAGGATATCGCACCAGGATGTTACCAATATCCTAATCCGGTATCCTGATCACAAGTAAACAATCAAAAGCAGAATATTAGTCAGGATATATATGCTCAGAAAATGACCCATAACACTTCTAGCTAATGATTTTCGTAGTATTATGTTATATTTTCACAGGCACAGGATGATAATTAGGGAGTGTAGTTTATCATTAATTTCTTTGATTCCAAAAGTCAAAGACCCTATGGGATTGGATGAATACACGCTTATTAACCTTATTGAATTTATTAGCAAAGTTATTTCCAAAATTATCCCTAATAATCTCAAAATGGTGGTAGGTATAGCTGTATCGGAAACCAATCTGCCTTTCTCAGGGGTAGGTACATGTTAGATGGTCCCTTATTGAGAGTGAAGTGATTTCTTGGGCATGGAAGAACAAGAATTTGGAGTGTGTGTTAAAAACAAATTTTGAAAAAGCTTTGATAACGTCAACTGGGTCTTTCTAATTTCAGTGATGGACCAAATGGGATTTCCACTGTTTTTTTGCAAATGGATTTATGGAATTCTTTTTTATCGATGTCCTTGGTTATTGTTAGTGGATCTTTGACCTTTGATTTCATTGTGATAAAGGTATTAGACAAGGAGATCCACTTTCTCCACATCTTTATATTTTAGTCAGGGAAGCATTCTCGGGAATTTTCAAGAAGGAATGCACTTTGGGGGCCTTTAATGGCATTTGTACTCCTAACGAGGGATCCATTATATCTTATATTCTCTACGCTAACATTGCAATCATTAATGGTGAGAGGTCTAAGTTCATCATATAAAATGTGGCAAGATTTTTGGGATGCTTTTACTTATGTTCGGGAGTTAAAATTAATTTCGACAAGATCTTTTTGGCATCAGAGTTGATAATATGGAGGTGAACACGATGGCCTCAGTTTTGGGGTGGAAATCGAGCTCTATTCCTTTCATGTAACTTGGGAATATGGTCGGAGCGAACATGAATATAATTAATAATTGGAATCGGTTTTTGTTGTGTTTCAAGATTGTATGATCTATGTTTTTTTGCAATCAGCTGAAGTCATCCTGATAGTGACATCTAACATTCCTAACAGAAAAGATTCCACAGATGTTAGCAAACATCTGCAGGAATCTAACATCTGATCTATTACATTAAACACTTGTTCTAAGCTATGTACTGTTACATTGAATAAACCTTTGTTCTTCAAACTACTGTTGGCTTGTATCAAACATCTATTTGGCCATGACAGATGTTTGGTCTTCATGATCAGTGCTTTGTAACAACAGAGCTTTGGCCTTGAACAGTGGTTTTTTCTTCTTCAACAGTTGTTCCAAGGCTTCAAACAGATATTTGAATGTCTTCAACAGATGTTCTGACTAGTGTTCAATATTCACTATCTTTTGGATGAGAATACTTCATCAACTGTTTATTTCTCGATCTGATTTTTGAATATCGTCTGTTCTTTTGTACGTCCAACAAAGATCATTTGTCCTTGTGGATAGCTTCAACGCTTTCCATTAGAGGAAACATTCCGCTCAACAAATCAATGCTAGAAAGTCTTCAAAAATTATTACTTTTCTTTGTATAAGGCCCCGATAGTGATTCAAGGTTTGGAATTAATTATAAAAAGTTTTAACATGGAGGAACAAGTGATATGAAAAAGATGCATTGGGTAGCTTGAGATCGAGTCTCCATTCCTAAAGAGATGGGTGGCCTTGGGCTTAGAGAACTCAAAAACATAAATAATGCACTTCTAGCTAAAAGGACATGGAGATATAAGACACAGTTAAATGTTTATGGAAGAAAATTGTTGATGTGTTTCATGGGAATAAAAAAGGGTAGCCGTGCTTCTATCTAATAAGAGACTAACAGGGAACTAGAATAATATTATGGATTTGAAACGAAGACAAACATTGTTAGATTTAAACTAATCAATCTTCTTATAGGGACGGTTGGCAAGGGAGCTAGCATCCCATTTGGGCTGGACCGATGCATATGCAATGATCCGTTTCAACATTGGTTTCCTAGTTTGATTTGAAAAAGGAAAAGAGTGCATGGTTAATGATAGGATGGGTAGTGTTAAGATTTCTTGAGTTTGGAACTGGTGTTGGAAACGTACCCTAGTTTCCACATTGGAGGTTTCGAAATTAGAATAGTGCGTTAGGATGATGTAGTCGGACCAGCTGTCTGGAAAGAAAGATGGGTGTACGTGGTTGGAGGATCTATCGGGCTCCTTGTCGATAGATGCGGTGAAGTGGATGTTGAATGAAGACTTCAACTCGAGCAGTTCATGTGTATTTGAGTGTATAAATGAATTCCTAACAAATGCAATATCTTTGGGTGGAGATCGAAGATAGATTGGCTTCCAACTCGTATTGCAATGAGCAGAAGGAATATTTAGGTGGAGTCGCAAAGGTGTGTTCTTGAGGCGAATTTGAAACATCCGACTACATTTTTACAGCTCGTTTGGTGGCTTCGGTTACTTGGCAAGCTATTAGTACGTGTTGTTAGGTTCCACAAATCTTCACTTTCGGTTAGAGATTTGTTAACGCTACATACATCTATCAGGATGGGAAGTCTAAAAGAAAAATGTCTTTCATGCGATTATTGTTGTTGTTGTTGTTATTATTATTAGAACTTGTTGAGAAAATAGAAAGCTAGAAATAAGGAGTCTATTTTCAAACAAGGAGGCCAAGTTTGAAGATATTATAGGTGATGTCACGGCGTTAGGGTTTCTATGGTATAAGAATAGGTCTAAATTCAATTCTAGTAAGTGGTCGAAACAGTGTAGATTCGAGTTGATGTAATTTTCATAATTAAGTTGTAGTCCTTGTGGTTGCAGGCCCCGTTGCTTAGTGGGTGATGGTGGTTTTAATAAAGTTTACACTTAAACCCCGATTTTAATGAAATTTACACTTAATTTAAAAACTTAAAACCCACCTCCCACCTCGTACGGAGCACGTTGCCACATTAACGACCATGCTCCTTCCCACTTAAACCCATTTATTGCTTATTTGTTGTCAAACCTCCACCAACATCCCATATTCACAGGATTTCATAAACTCCCCTCCTTAACTTAAATTTGTTTTTCTATCCTTATTAACTTATATGTTGTCACGTCTACATTTTATGTTTTGCTTATTGGTTAATCTAGATGTCTCAATATTTTAGTACCAGCCAATATTCGATATAGTTGAAAATACACTTATATAAAAAAATAAAACTTTCAAGCAATTGTATAAATTAACTATTTCCATAAAAGTTTTTAATATTTTGTTATCAAAATGCTGAAATTATTGTTTGAAGTAACCAGTGACATTTGTAGTTTTCCAATCTTTTGTGATTGAATATGAAGTGCTTTGAGCTCAAGACAACTCAACACATTTTGATGTAATATACTCACTAATACAATATAATTCAAGGTTATGAATTTTAAACAAGACTAAATACCAAACTACTTGCACTAAGCCCTATTCTGACCCGTATATATCCCACATCATGTATTTCATGCTTAGGGTGGTGGGGGTGGGATATTCGGGCACTCCCAGGTACTTCCGAGTAGGGTACACCGCCGCAATCCCTGAGTACTTTGTTCTAGCAACCTTTGCGTGTCAATTACTCGGGTGTGTACCAATGATCTATTAGTCTTGTGGTATGGTGTCCTCTCTTATAGATGTGAGGTTATAGGTTCAAATCGTTGCAAGTGCAAGATAAAGGTGGAATTAAGGGTGTAAGGTGTGCACCTCTCGAGAGGAGCAGTCACCTCTCCATCTCTGTCATGTCAACTCCCCACTTAACTCCTCATTTTGCCTCAAACGTAAGGAGTGCTCCCCTAGAGAGGAGTAGTCCATTTCATTTTTCTTAACTTTTTTTATTTCTAAAACTAACAAATTAAATATTACGTTACAAATAAAATTTACATTAATTCAAATAAATACGTTTATTTATTCTTGAAATTGAAAATTACATAATTAAGATAAAAATTGCATAAAAACTAAAACTGAAGCTACTAGTCTTCCTCGCTCGCCTCAAGGTGGGGTAAATCTAGTCGTCCAAGATGCTCCACGAGATCATGATTTAGTCTCTAATGTGTATCTTCATCCATTAGCTCGTTAAAAGCAGTATCATCGAAACGACTTTGACTAGAGGATCCTGAATGTGTACCGGTGCTATCGCGTTTTCGTCGTCTTTTAAAATCATGTTATATAAAATAATACATGTATATACGAATACGTAATCTTTTTCACTGTTTTAGCACGCATTGGTCGATTAAGTATACCCCATTTTGACTTTAAAATACCAAATACTGTTCCATGTCTTTTCTTACCGCCATGTGTTGCCTCTTGAACTTCTTTTCGTTTGGAATGTGCGAATATGCAAGTGTTTTCACAAAAACGGACCAAGTAGGGCAGATTCCATCGGTAAGATAATATCCACGTTTGTATAAGTGGTCGTTCATCTAAAATAGACATTTTGAAGCAGTTCCATTTTGTTGAGTGAGAAATAATGGAGATTGTTAGAGCACATTGATGACGTTTTGTGAACCTGGTAGACCACAAAAAGCATTCCAAATTCACAAATCTTGAGAGGCCACCGCTTTGAGCATAATTGTTTGGTATTGGTTGTAACACCCCGTGTTTTGAAAGTCAAATTCAAAGTCAAGATTGAAGTCAAAGGGAGACAAGATTTCTGATTGCGATCTGTCACTCCTTGCTCAAATCCTGTTTTGACTTCTTTGACTTGTATATAGTCTTTTATGCTTTACGTTAGTTGTATTATGTGGAGTAATTATTAATAATCGAGGTTTATTCGATATCTATCGCATGTTTTATCGCTTATCGCTCATCGCAATCGCAACTCGAATTACACAATCTGGTTATTGTTCTTATGTGTGTGTGTGCCTTATGTGTTACTTGTGCATGTTATTTTTGTTATATCGTGGTGATCAAACAAAATGCAATCGAAACTCAATCGTAATCGAATCGCAAACGCTAAACGCAGGTCAAATAAGGATGATTGTATGTTGATATAGTAGTTGGGATTAAAAGTAATTTGAATAGGAAACTCTATCGCATCGCAACGCTCAGCACGTGAATCGAAATTGCAAAACTCGACGCGCCGTTCACTCCAATCGAGTGGCCAGCCGATCGAGCTGCCACCCGATCGAGGTGCCACTCGATCGAGCTGCTACCCGATCGGGTTACCACTCGATCGACCAGCCCTCTCCTCCCCTTTCCTTTTATGGAAACCCTATAAATACCACTGTCAACATAAAAAACTTACCTTTTCTGCACCTCTTGTCCGACCAGCGCTTCTTGCCCACCTTTCTTCAGATTTCTCGCGATTCTTGTAAGTTTTCAACCTAAATCTTGTACTTTCTTAATCTACACGCACTCCTACACCTTTCTATCTTTTGAATCTTAACTTTTAACCGTGAAATCACTAGATTTGAGGTGTCCTAGGATGATGTCATCATGGTGTTCTTATGAACTTCATGTTTTGGCTTCAATCCATAAAGAACAACTTAGATCTGAACGATTTCCACACAAATCAACAAAGATCTTTCATAGATCTAAACATATTCATGGTGAAAAGGATTGAAAGATGGTTTTCCAACCTTCTTTCAACTCTTTTACACTCAATGCACTTAAAACTGATAGAATCAGAGCTCGTTCTGACCTTCTACTCTTTCGTAGTGTTGAGTTGGTTCAAGATCTGGATTCTATCCACGAGATGTTGATTTCGGGTTTGAACATGAACAACCGACTCAAACCAGAAACTGTTCGGACCAGGGTGATTCCTGTCCGGCCAGCTCACTCGGGACGAGATCAGGGTTCTGTTGTACAAACAAGACTTCAAAACGTCAAAACTACAACACTCCAAACGGAAACCAGTTTTAGAATGATCAGACCGTCGGAACGGACTGCCGTCCGATCGGGTTACCACCCGATCAGATTGCCACCCGATCGACCGGCTGTCCGATCGGGCTGCACTTGGTTCTACACTTAAACCATTTTCTCAAACTATTGAAGGATCTAGACGTTGAAACGGACTACCACTCGATCGGATTGCCATCCGATCGAGTAACCATCCGATCGTGTGACGTTTAGGGACTTAATAATTTTCAACATGTTCACTCTGAACGGATTGCCACCCGATCGGATAGCCATCCGATCGAGTGACCGTCCTGCTGTGAATTTGTTCTCAACCTGAGAAGCCTCGCCAATCGGATTGCTGTCCGATCGACTAGTCGTTCAGTCGACCGACCTGAAAGGTAGAGATACTTCTTTGTTTTCAAAATGCTACAACGAAAACTTCAAAAGACAAGCCATCATACACAAACACACCCATCCCAAACGAGGTGACTATCCAATCGAGTGACCACCCGAACGGATTGTCATCCGATCGACCGGCCACCCGATCGGATTGCTGTTCGATCCAATGACACTTTGTATCATTTTACGCGACGCTTATCGTTATGCTATCATTCTGATCAGGCTAATCTTACTCTCTAGCGCTCCCTTCAATCCATCGATCTCTGTGAGTATACTCGATTCCTTTTTGCTTTACGCACTTTTGGGTGTTACATACGTTACTTATTCTAAATCACATCGAACACACTACGCTATACTTTAACGCTAACCGTTACCGCATGTTATACGTGACTTAATGAATGCTTGCTTGTTATGTTTACACATGGAATGTTGTCTACCTGCCTTAGCAACAATAGTACTATAGTTTGGACTCAGCACCTGTTTACTCAGGAGTTGTTAAGAACAATTTGTTACATGGCTCACAGTGGTGAGTGTGTATTATGAACTGCCTTGGGCAGTCAATCCGCAGTCATTGGTATCGATAGGTTCATGTCGATAACTAACGTGCTTCATTTTATTCTGTGTACGTGCTGGTTATGCGTAATCGATTTCGAACTCTATTATATCTACTAAACTTGTATGCTTACCTTTACACTATGTGTATTGACTTTTACTTTAACGTATGTGACAGGTGCTTAGGATGTTTATATGCTTGGCTTGCTGTGAAATCGAGGCTAGGAAAGGTCTAGAAACAAATAAATAAATGTCTGTATTTTGAAATCTGAGTTGTCGGAACAGAACAATTTGATAAGATCTTGTCTGTAATAATTATGTTATCTTTTATGACATGGTATGGGACATGTTGCTTTAAATAATTGGTAATTATAGTTGTTATGGAAATTTCTGGACAATTTGTTTCGCTCAGTGCCACGCCTCGATGTTTCTGCCATCGGTTGGGGTGTGACATTGGTGATCGCCACTCATATATTGGCCGCGTAACTCTGTGGGACACATTCTCCAAACGAAATGCGTACAATCAAGGGTACCTTACATCCAAGGAAGGTGATGTTTCGCTTCATGAGCTTGGTATAAAAGCGCAATTCATAGCTTTTTGGTCTATGTAAGAACCCGGGAGCATATATACTACATACTGTTTCGTAAAAATATTCTAGACATTCACGGGAAGTCCTTTTGGCCATATTTAAATACATGTCGTTCTTATCCGGAGGGCTACCGGTTGCAAGTTGTTTAATTGTCGATGTAACTTTTTTGCAATGGTGTAAAACTCTTCTTCATTCTCCTACCCACGCCCACTTAAAGCCACGGATTATTCGCTTCCACGTCGTTCACAATTTTTAAAAACAACATTTTTGACGTACGAAATCGATGACAAAAAAATATAATTATTGTATTTAGGCTCCTCGACAAAATAACCTGACATAAGGGTTTCGTGGCTTTTCTCCCGATCACAACAGACATATCTCTTTTTACTATATGTGCATGTGTCTTCTAGTTCGGCTTGTTTGATGAGATTTAAAAAAAATAAGCTACTACCGCTTGAGGATAAATCATCGTCACTAATGTTAGATGAAATAAACAACGGTATTTGATCCGTCATTTTGAAAAATAGAGATATAAAATTAGAAGAGAAATTGTTTGGTTTGTATTGTTTGTTTGCTTGAGAATGGTTTTAATTTGTGAGAAATGGATTGGAATGGTGATATTTAAATAAAGAAATGTATTAAAATAAAATTATATCTCAAACGGCTATAGAGCCGTTGAAAGGCTCCAACGGTCGAAACAAACAACAAAATGCATCAACGACTACTCCCCATTTTAACAACTTACCGCACACTTTTTGGCGATGGTGATGGTGTTACCGTGCGGTAACACGTACACCCCACACCATCCTCACACACGCTCCGTTCACCCTAAGATGTGGCGAGATACTCCTCAAAATGGACACGAGTACCTTTAGCAGGACAATCGTCGTCTAAAAGGACGAAAACAATTTCCTCTACTGATCGTTCGGATACTCGTATTGAGTTTGTGATTAATTTGAGTGACGGAGAGGTTGAAGCGAAACACTCACTTAGTAGAGATAAATAAAAAAAATAGGCACAAAAACCGACTCAATACTTTCGGATAATTGTTGAATCTATGACAACTTCATCCTCGTCAGATCACTAAAACGAGAACGATGATAGTAAACCATCACAATGGTAATACATAAATCCATCTTAGTCACCCTATTAGAATCCTAACAAAAACATATTAAAGGCTTATAGTATTGTAATTGTTGTGCATGCGTCGATGAGTGATTATATCCTCTATGAATACACCCCATCTTGATCGATAGGTGGATGTGAATATCAAGAAAGAAAGAGCATCTGGCTAAATTGGTGTGTATCAATGGGTCTTTTGTAGCAATGAAACATGCAATGGTTAGGGTTTTTGTGAGAGGGGTGTGCCACTAAATTATGAAAAGAAATCGACAGATGATATGTTACTTAAGTAAAAGCTATAACGTAGTTTAGTGGTAAGAATTCCACGTTGTGGCCGTGGAGACCTGGGCTCGAATCCCAGCAGCCACATTACTTTTGTACCTTGCATTTTACCCCTTTTTTAAAAGCTATAAATGTTTGGAGTTGAAGTTGATTATGGTGA
Organism: Helianthus tuberosus; assembly: GCA_030545235.1. Lineage (NCBI taxonomy): Eukaryota > Viridiplantae > Streptophyta > Magnoliopsida > Asterales > Asteraceae > Helianthus > Helianthus tuberosus. The sequence goes on from CM060352.1 coordinate 175,576,453, forward strand.
TTTAAACCCAAAGGTTTAATGTGTAAAGAAATTCTACTAATTTTTACATGGGTTTATTATGTTCCGGGTTAATTGTTTTATCTTCAAGAAGAAACAGATTATTGAATATGTTTCAAATGGTGCAAGAAAAGACATTGATGTTCTTGTTATATGATTCTATAACAAGTTTCACTTACCATAAATCATAATGGCCTATGGCATTATAGTCTAGTGGCATATTTGGGGTAGGATAAGGCGTAGACTTAGGAACCATGAAGTCCTGGGTTCGATTCCCAAAAGAGGGTTTTTCCAAGATTTATTGGGGTTCTTCTAAATTGGTGTATAGGCATTATAGCCTAGTGAAGATGGATATGATCGGGTGGTTCGCGCTGATGGCACGATAATACTCCAGTAATCCGTCAGTGATCCAAATTTACCGTTAAAAAAATTAGATTTCGTTGATCATTCATTTACTAGGGTGCTTATGGTTGCCATTGATAAGAGACACAGATGGTGGGTCGCTAGAAAACAAGAGAATACCAATTAATCCCAAGACATTAAGGGGATGTTTGTTTAATCCTTTATGAGACTCTTAATGTTTCAGATATCTTACTAGTTCAGTACCTAATGGTTCGCTAATGGTTCAGACTGTTTGTTTCGCAAGCAGATGTCTGAATGGTTCAGACATTTGCCTCTGAATGGTTAAGCATTATACTGAGTCTGAATGATTAAGACATCTAATCTGAATTGGTCAAACATTTGTCTCTGAACGGTTAAGCATTATACTAGCTCTTAATGGTTCAGACCTCTTACTGGTTCAACAATTAATGGTTCAAACTTCTTACTCGTTCAGCACTTAACCATTCAAAAGTTGCCAAAAAACCTCTAAGTGTTGCATGTGAATTTAGAGAGTTGCAACCGTATTATTATTTTGAGTAAACTGCAATTTTACCCCCTGGGGTTTAGGCCAATTGGCACTCTGACCCCCTCTAACGAAATAATTGCAATTTTACCCCCCAATGTTGATGTTCTGTCGCAGTTTTACCCCCTGCCGTCAGTCAACAGTTATTTGACTGTTATAGGTGGGGGTATTTTGGTAATCTTACCCCATATTTATTATTATTATTATTATTATTATTATTATTATTATTATCATTATTATTTATAAAATCAAATTATCATCATCATCTTCAAATAACCCAGATCCATCATCATCATCTTCAAATAACCCCACAACAATTTCCCTAAATAAACTCACAGATCCATATTCAATATTCAAATTTCCCCAAAATTCAAGATCCATACACTAGAATTCATCATCTTCATCTAGCTCCGCCCTCCTGTTCACCGGCAACCGCACACCCACAACACCTCTTGCTCGCCCTTACACCACTCCCACCCGGTTTCGTCTCCGGTGAGACTCTCAGTGGCAGCAGAGAACAACAGCAGCAACAACGCCGCCACCACAGCGGCGATGGCGGCGACCAAACGGAGAAACAACAGCAGCAACAAGGTACTGATTTCTATCTTGTTTCAAGATCTTCTTTGTAAGGACTCTCAAAAATATCCTAATTTGACCCATAAATGAAAACCCGGACCCCTGAAACCTTACCCTACATTAAAAATCAAGAAAAATAAAACTTATAGGTTTCAGGCGGGCCGCGTAAGAGACAAGCTTGTCTTACGCGGGCCGCGTCAAACATGTGTTGACCAGATAAGCATAACCGGGCTACGTATTAACCACCTGTCAAACCTAAGCCATGACCATGCAAACCTATACGTAGACTGGGCGGCCACGCGGGCCGCGTAAGATATAGGGGACGGGTTACGCGGGCCGCCTAAGGCCCTAAATTCAGCTATAAATAGCCCGTCACTTGCACAGTCCACTGGTGTCGATCAAAACTTTCAAAAACAAAAGTATATCACTCTGAAGTCGAAATTTCATATATAATTAGCAAGGCGCTGCTCTGATACCGGGTATTAACTCGATCGCTGCTACGATTCAATGTCCGATCGATTAAACTATCCAATGGATGTTTAAGTGCTGCCCACATTAGGGTTTATGCTTTGTCATTCGTCGTTAATTCGATGGATGTTTAAGTATCGCACTTTGTCATTCGCTGTGAAGGTTTTAATCTCGTGAGTTATCGTAAATGTTGTATTAGTTACTAACCGAGTTCGTGTGCATATTATTAAATTTAGGTTAAAAGGCTAATCAGTAGGCTAAGCTCTGCTCATATAAATCTGCAATGTGAGTCATTCTCTTTTTATCAAAATGCTTTATAAATTTTTAAATATTTTCAAAGTTATAATTACAGGGATTAAGTCTTTGTAATCACCAAATTACAGCCAGTATGTGGGGTTTTGTATACATTACTTGATAATCTTCACCATTGGACAAACGGGTGGCCAATGGATGATATGACCAGAGTCACAGATCCGGTCGAGTGACAAATACTGTGGGTAGTTGGTTGATATATGGAAACAATGTAATCACCCTTAATACTGTAAATTATAACAAACGGGTCATTTTAGTAAAAAGAATGATTCACCAGTATTTCCCGCTGACAAAACCTTTTTAAAACATGTTTCAGGTAATCTGTTGTGATCCAGGAAAAGTGCCGCGAAGCACTACAAGCTTAAGGAAGTGGCTCAATATAAAATAAAGAAACATGTTTTAGTAAAATGAAGATTTCTCCGTGAAATCATATGATTGTAAATTACCGGGGTTTTATCCCGAATTGTGAAATAAAATAATCGGGAAATTTGCAGTTTTAAAAGATCCTGAAAAAACTCTTCCGCTGTTAACTCAATTAAATAAATACCACGGGATTTTCTATCCCGCGGCTCCTGAAACGGGTCAAACCGGGTCGGGGGCCGTGACAGAAAAATGTGGTATCAGAGCCACTGATTTAAGCCAATTAAGTATTTAGAAAATACTTAATTTTACTGATTGCTATTTTGTGATTATGTGTTTTAGTATTTGAATATTTGTGTACAGTATGGGTAAGCAAAAGCTTTCAAACATATATCTTAAATTAGATAGGTCATCAAACGAAAAGGGAAGTTCATCCCAAACAAATTCCTCAAAACCCTATGAAAACCCTGAAGAAGGAATATTTGTCCGTAAGGCACAATATGAGGAACCGCTTTCTCCTAATAAAAGAAGTTTGATTATTAGGAAAAGTCAGGAGAAACTAAAGAAATCCAAAAGAGGGAGAGTTAATCAGAAAACCCAAGAACTAGGCAGTAACCCACCATGAGAAGACAAGTTAGATGAAAAATGGGCAGATCTTTATATGCTAGCCACTGTGGTAGTAAATGCAAATATTTAAATATTATTATTCAAGTTTTAGCACCCTTATCACCTACAAGCTAGAAGCTTTACTCAGTAAATAAATAAGTTTACAATAAAAATATGTTTTAATTGTCAGTTGTTCTTGATATTAAATTAGTTACACGGTATGAAATAATATTTAAAGGTTATTTATGAAATTTTATTTTTAACTTAGCAATTTTTGTGTATTTTGCATATATGCTAAACAGCATGAATGACTTATCTGAAGCCCTTCAGAATTTAAATCTCTATCCGGTGAAAATAGAAGTTTCCAGAGATTTTAATAAGTATATACCTGATATAGAAGAACCTATGGAATTCAATGCTCCACCTCCAGAGAAACCCAAGCCCAAGAAAAGGAGGAGATTTGTGGGATGGAGGCGTGTGCGTAGGAGGAAACCCGTCACTAGAAAGATTCCCAAAATAGAAAATCCTTTAGACAAAGGGAAGGGGATTGAAGTCGGGGAAGATTCTAGACAGATGGAAATACAGTTTGGGGAATATTCTAGGCAGATGGAAATGGAGTATGGGGAAGGTTCTAGACAAACCAAGAGGGAAATTGGGGAAAGCTCTAGACAAATTGAGGAGTTATCATTTCAGGAGGAATTGGATCGTGCATTGGCGAGCTGTGATGTCGTCAGGCCTATAAATAATAACCTCTACCCTTTTCCTGCTGAAAATAAACTTCCAATAAATTTGGAACCAGCAATCCCAGAACCTATAATCCACACCCAACCTCTAGGAATGGATGAGTGGTGGATCAATGACTGGCAATTCCAAAACCTGCTCAACAGTCCTTATTCCTTTCTCCCTCAATTTGACCCAGAACCTATACCAAACCCACCTATGAGCAATGAGAATTTAGCTGAACTCTGCCATTTTGGCGAGGAGTTAGTGGATGCAGGAAATAGGATCAGGGAAGTAGGAGAACAGATCTCTTGGAAATACGACGAGAGGGAACGTCGTTACTGAAACACTAACTGACGAAGGATAGTGGGTTTGTGAAACTGTGGTTGTATAATAATTACTAAAATATAATCTTGTGAAATAACTTAAAATAAAACTTTGTAAGATAATGGTGTGTATTGATACATACTATAAAATATAAAAAATGGAAATCGAGAAATCGATAGTTTTGGCTATATGTGTGTATTTGAAATTTGTATGATTGTTTTGTGTATAATTGTTATTTATTCGATACTAATAAATTATATATATTAATTATCAGATGGAAAACACTAATAACGAACCAGTTAATGAGGTTAATCAATCTGAGCAACATCCGGAGGATCAATTTTTAAATAGGCAAGATATCGAAAATATCGTTGCTCAGGGAATAGCCAATGCTATTCCAGCAATAGTTGCTGCTGTTAGAAATCCAATCGAACCTCAACAAATCATTCCTAGCAAACGTATTTCTGAAGATAACTTCAGTAATAGCGTAAATGGAGGCGGTAATCATACTAATCACGATAATAATCCACGGCAGGCTCCGCTCCCTAAGAAAATGAAAGCTGCAACACCTGGTTGCATTTATAAAGAATTTCTTGCTTGTAAACCATCTGAGTTTGCAGGCAATGAAGGAGCGACTGCGGTACTGCGTTGGTTAGAGAAAACCGAGGCAGTAATTACAATAAGTAAATGTGCCAAGGACGACCAGCTCATGTACGCATCAAATCTTTTTAAAGAAGGGGCGCTAGAATGGTGGAACACGGTGTTACAAGCAAAAGGAAGGATGATGGCGTATGCTATGAACTGGGAAGAATTTAAAAGTCTTGTAGAAAGAAAATTATGTCCCGAATATGAAAAAGATCAAATGGCAAATAAATTCCTAAATCATTGAATGATGGGTGTAGATTGTCGCGGTTATACTTCGACATTCTTTGAATATGCTAGAGTGGTACCAACACTGGCTTCGCCAGAACCGGTACTCATTTCTCGCTATATTTGGGGATTGATTGGTGAAATCCGCAATATCGTTAAAGCTGCGAGACCTCGTACTATTGACGATGCAGTGGAATTAGCCAACACCCTAACTGATGAACTGGTGCGTACAAGAGATGATAACAGGAAAAAGGAACTGACTCAGAAAATTACCCAAAGATTTCGTACGGGTAATAATAACAGCTTCAAGAGAAGAGGAACAGGGCAATTCTCAAATCCACCGTTCTGCAAGAATTGCAGAAAGAAATATTATGGAAGATGTAATGTGACCTGCAACTTTTGCAAAGCCATAGGACATCGTGAAGAAGACTGCATAAGGAAAACAAGGATCTGCTATAACTGTGGAGAAGCTGGGCATTTCAAAACAGAATGTCCTAAAGTGGTTAAACCAGCAGACAATAAGGCCAAGCCAGCCGACGGAGCTACCAAGAAGAATGTTTGAGCTTTTCAGTTAACTACTCAGGAAGCCGAACTTATTCCAGATGTGATAGCTGGTACGTTCTTAGTTCACAACGTATATGCAAAAGTATTATTTGACTCTGGTGCAAACCAAATTTTTATCAATACTTCATTTTGCCAAGCTCTTAACTTACCCTTAACCAACCTTAGGCAGATTTTTACAGTCGAAACGGCAGACGGAAATTCTGTTAGCATAGATAAAGTTTTGCAAAAGGAAAATATAGAACTCTCAGGTCATAAATTCTTTGCAAACCTGTTACCTATGAAATTAGCCGAATTTGATGTTGTATTAGGAATGGATTGGTTAGTAGCCAACCATGCTCGAATTCTTTGTGATCAGAATTCCATAGAAATTCAGGCACCCACCAGAGAAGTAATTATGATTACAAGAGATAAACCACGTAAGCCATGAAGTTCATATCAGTAATGAAAGTTGCTAGTTATGAACGGAAGAAAGGAATAGTATATATGATTTCAGTAATCATTAGTACTAAGGATAAAGAACTTAAGAAGATTCCTGTAGTCTCAGAATACTCAGATGTATTCCCAGAAGAACTCCCGGGATTACCACCAGATAGGGAAGTAGAATTTAGAATTCATCTAATTCCAGGAACTATACCGATAGCCAAGGCACCTTATCGGTTAGCACCCACAGAAATGTTAGAACTGAAAAAAGCAATTAGATGAATTACTAAGTACAGGTTTCATACAACCTAGTTCATCCCCATGGGGAGCACCAGTGTTGTTTGTAAAGAAGAAAGATGGTTCAATGAGAATGTGTATTGATTATAGAGAATTGAATAATGTTACAATTAAGAATCGATACCCATTACCTCGAATTGATGATCTATTCGATCAACTTCAAGGAGCTAGATATTTTTCTAAGATAGACTTACGCTCCGGATATCATCAATTGAAAGTACAAGAAGAAGACATACCTAAAACTGCTTTCAGAACTAGGTATGGTCATTACGAGTTTACAGTCATGCCCTTCGGACTAACAAATGCACCTGCTGCATTTATGGACATGATGAATAGAATCTGTAAACCGTATTTGGATAAATTTGTAATTGTCTTTATCGACGATATACTTATTTATTCCAAAAATCAGGACGAACATTGTCAGCACTTGCATGCACTCTTAACTTTGTTAAGAAAAGAAAAGCTATACGCCAAATTCTCGAAGTGTGAATTTTGGTTACAAGAAGTGCAATTCTTAGGTCACATGGTGAATCACGAAGGCATTCATGTAGATCCTGCTAAGATGGAGGCAATTACCAAATGGAAGGTTCCGCAATGCAAATTAGAAGTTTTATAGGTTTAACCGGATATTATAGACGGTTTATTAAGGATTTTTCCAAGATAGCTGTACCATTAACTAAGCTAACCTGTAATTCAGTTAAGTTTGAATGGGGACCTAAACAAGAAGAAGCCTTTAGAATCTTGAAGCAGAAATTAACCAATGCTCCAATCTTAGCTTTACCGGAAGGAACTGAAGATTTTGAAGTATATTGTGATGCTTCAAAACTAGGATTAGGATGTGTGCTTATGCAACGTAAGAAGGTAATTGCGTATGCTTCAAGGCAATTGAAAAAGCACGAAGAGAACTATACGACTCATGATTTAGAATTAGGAGCTGTAATTTTTGCCCTTAAGATTTGGAGACATTATTTATACGGAAGTAAATTTACTGTCTATACAGATCATAAAAGTTTAAGGTATATATTTGGGCAAAAAGAGTTAAACATGAGGCAAAGGAGATGGATGGAAATCCTAAGTGACTACGACTGTGATATTCAGTATCACGAAGGAAAGGCAAATGTAGTTGCAGATGCCTTAAGTCGTAAATATCATGAAAAGCAAAAGCGAGTTCGTGCTCTTAGATTAAATCTACAGTTAGATTTAATGGAACAATTGAAGAATGTGCAAGCTACAGCAATCAAGGATGATGGTGAAGGAATGAAAGGAAGAATAAAAGAGTTAAAACAAGGAAATGATGGAATTTGGAGATTCCATAAGAAAAGGATTTGGGTACCTAAGCAAGGAGAATTAAGAAATAAGATTTTAGAAGAAGCCCATAAATCTAGGTATACCATGCACCCTGGAAATAATAAGATGTACCAAGATTTAAGAAATAACTTTTGGTGGATAGGAATGAAAAAGGATATAGCTCGATATGTTTCTAAGTGTCTTACTTGTTCACAAGTTAAGGCAGAACACCAGAAACCTTCAGGTCTACTACAACAATTAGAAATGCCTGTATGGAAATGGGAACTCATAACAATGGATTTTGTTACTAAGTTACCCAAAACCAGAAAAGGTAATGATGCGATTTGGGTAATTGTGGATCGATTAACCAAATCAGCTCACTTTCTACCTATGAAAGAAACCTTTAGCATGGAAAAGTTGGCAAAGTTGTATGTAGATGAAGTAGTATCCTTACATGGAGTTCCACTCTCCATTGTTTCGGATAGGGATAGTCGGTTTACTTCTCATTTCTGGACTAGTTTCCAAAAAGCAATGGGCACACGATTAAATTTCAGCACTACATATTATCCTCAGACAGACGGACAAAGTGAAAGAACAATCCAAACTCTGGAAGACATGCTCAGAGCATGTGTGATAGATTTTGGTGGAAATTGGGACGACCGCCTACCTTTGATTGAATTCTCCTATAACAATAGTTATCATTCAAGCATTGAAACTACCCCATTCGAAGCACTATACGGACGAAAGTGCAGAACTCCAGTTTGGTGGGCAGAAATAGGAGAAAGTCAATTATCAGGTCCTGAAATAGTGCAAGAGACAACCGACAAAATTTCTCAAATCAAGGAAAGACTGAAGACAGCTCGAGATCGTCAAAAGAGTTACGCAGACAATAGACGCAAGCCACTCGAGTTTCAAGTTGGAGACAAAGTACTATTAAAAGTTTCACCGTGGAAAGGAGTAGTCCGATTCGGTAAGAAAGGAAAGCTAAGTCCATGATACGTTGGACCATTCTTGGTGACCCAACGTATAGGACCAGTTGCTTATCGTTTACAACTACCAGAAGAGTTAGTTGGAGTACATGATGTATTTCATGTATCCAATCTCAAGAAATGTCTACCAGACGAAGCTTTAGTAATACATCTTCAAGACATAGAGATAAATGAAAAGTTAAAATTTGTTGAGAAACCTCTTCAAATAGAAGACAGAAAAGTAAAGTTTCTCAAACACAAACGGTTAGTACTTGTCAAGGTCAAGTGGAATTCAAAGAGAGGACCTGAATACACTTGGGAGCTGGAATCAGAGATGAAGCGAAAGTATCCTCACTTATTCCAATGAATCTCGAGGACGAGATTTTAAATAAGGTGGGGAGGATGTAAGGACTCTCAAAAATATCCTAATTTGACCCATAAATGAAAACCCGGACCCCTGAAACCTTACCCTACATTAAAAATCAAGAAAAATAAAACTTATAGGTTTCAGGCGGGCCGCGTAAGAGACAAGCTTGTCTTACGCGGGCCGCGTCAAACATGTGTTGACCAGATAAGCATAACCGGGCCACGTATTAACCACCTGTCAAACCTAAGCCATGATCATGCAAACCTATACGTAGACTGGGCGGCCACGCGGGCCGCGAAGATACAGGGGATGGGTTACGCGGGCCGCGTAAGGCCCTAAATTCAGCTATAAATAGCCCGTCACTTGCACAGTCCACTGGTGTCGATCAAAACTTTCAAAAACGAAAGTATATCACTCTGAATTCGAAATTTCATATATAATTAGCAAGGCGCTGCTCTGATACCGGGTATTAACTCGATCGCTGCTACGATTCAATGTCTGATCGATTAAACTATCCAATGGATGTTTAAGTGCTGCCCACATTAGGGTTTATGCTTTGTCATTCGTCGTTAATTCGATGGATGTTTAAGTATCGCACTTTGTCATTCGCTGTGAAGGTTTTAATCTCGTGAGTTATCGTAAATGCTGTATTAGTTACTAACCGAGTTCGTGTGCATATTATTAAATTTAGGTTAAAAGGCTAATCAGTAGGCTAAGCTCTGCTCATATAAATCTGCAATGTGAGTCATTCTCTTTTTATCAAAATGCTTTATAAATTTTTAAATATTTTCAAAGTTATAATTACAGGGATTAAGTCTTTGTAATCACCAAATTACAGCCAGTATGTGGGGTTTTGTATACATTACTTGATAATCTTCACCATTGGACAAACGGGTGGCCAATGGATGATATGATCATAGTCACAGATCCGGTCGAGTGACAAATACTGTGGGTAGTTGGTTGATATATGGAAACAATGTAATCACCCTTAATACTGTAAATTATAACAAACGGGTCATTTTAGTAAAAAGAATGATTCACCAGTATTTCCCACTGACAAAACCTTTTTAAAACATGTTTCAGGTAATCTGTTGTGATCCAGGAAAAGTGCCGCGAAGCACTACAAGCTTAAGGAAGTGGCTCAATATAAAATAAAGAAACATGTTTTAGTAAAATGAAGATTTCTCCGTGAAATCATATGATTGTAAATTACCGGGGTTTTTATCCCGAATTGTGAAATAAAATAATCGGGAAATTTGCAGTTTTAAAAGATCCTGAAAAAAATCTTCCGCTGTTAACTCAATTAAATAAATACCACGGGATTTTCTGTCCCGCGGCTCCTGAAACGGGTCAAACCGGGTCGGGGGCCGTGACATTCTTCCCTTTGGTTTAAATTTAGTTGCTTTAAGTTGGGTCTCTTTGTTTTTGCTGAAAGGTTGTTAAAAGATTGATTTTTTGGTCTGATTTCAGTTATTATGAGTTGGGTTTGTTCTATGTTGTTAAGATTCTTGAAAAAAAAGTGATATTTTGATTTGATTTCAGTTATGCTGAATTGGGTTTTCTTTGTTCTTGTTGAAATTCTAAAAAAATATCTTTTGGTCTGATTTAAGTTTGATGTGGTGGTTATCAGTTGCTGCTCACTTGCTGCCAAAGTATACTTGTCTTTTATCTGTTTATGTTATCTTTACAATAAATGAAACACTTATAGTTTTTATCAACTTACCAGAAAGTTGATACACCCATAGTAGCTATTTTCATAGTTTTTCTCTCATGCTGCAGAAATCAGTGAATGAGAAATGCCGCAAATTGTCAAAGCGAGTTGCGTTTTATACCGTCGATTGCAGGGACTCTTGTGGTGAAATATTTGTTGATTTGCAGAAGTATGCGTATGCTAAGGTGATAGATTATAAATGTTGATGTCCTACTTTTAATGAATCACGGTTTTCTTTTGTAGATCTAAATAGCTTCTGTAACAAAATTTTCACGATTATCCAATAAGTACTTTTGATTTCTTCTTTACAAATTATATGAAAGATGTATTTTTAGATATAAAAGAAGGTTCTTGTAAAAGATCCTAAAAAGCATGTTCTCATATTATTGGAATTGATTATAATTTGAGTGTTTAATTGGTGAGTACAACAATTGTACTCAGATGTTGTGCACATGATGGTGGTTTATTTTGCACGTATAAATTTATATATTACTTATAACCAGGTGGGTGGTGGAGGCTGATGGTGGTGGCGGCTGGTGGTGGTGGTGGTAAGGTTTGCAAGAACTGTTTAACACCGGGGGGTAATATTGCTGAGTACAACAAACCATAGGGGGTAATAAGAAATGACAATTTAGTCATTTTACATCAGGGGTAATATTACAGAGTAGAACAAACCATATGGGGTAATATGAAAGGGCAATATAGTCATTTCACATTCCACTTAACAGATCTGTTAACTTATTTGACGTCAGGGGGTAATATTGCGAAATAACAACAACGTTGGGGGGAAAATTGCAATTATTTCGTTAGAGGGGGTCAGAGTGCCAATTTGTTTAAACCTCAGGGGGTAAAATTGCAGTTTACTCTATTATTTTAAAGCCTAAGCGTGTTATTGAACCAAATAGTTTTGGAAACATCACACCTAAAATCCCATACCTATGCTGGCTATGCACCCTTCTCTCTTCTCCATTCTTATAGAACTCAAATTCTTCTTTTGGGGATGGTATGTGACAATGGACCGTGACCCTCTCCTTCCTCACCCTCACTCTTCCATATCCGCCTTCTCGCTTTATACTTAAGCGTCCATGAGCTGCAAGCAACCAATTACGGGTGGACTAAGATAAATGTCTTCTTGAAAAAAAAGGTATATTGTGTTATTGTATATAAACATTAATTATATACAAAAATATTTATACGTAAGTAAATATTAAATTTTATTCCAGTGGTCTGTCAGTCATCCATATTTACCATTAAAAAGATATAAGAGTTAAAAATAATGCAATATATAATTTAAAAGCTAGAAATTTTGTGAAGAGAAGATAAAACATACATTTAAACGTTTTTATACATATATAATTTCGAGAAATAAGAAATTAAAGTTAATATTCACAATAATACAATAGTTAAATATCATATATGTCCTCAAAGGCTATTGCGAAGTGATAAACAGCGGTGCATCTATGATTTATTTTTCGCGAATGTGATTGAAGAGTTTTACCTTATTTTTAATGATACGATCAAGATTTTTGTCCAAATAACTCACTATTTTTTTTTTCTATGTGTCTGCCATCCAAAAACTGATAATTTCATCTATTCAAAGATGGTTCAAACATTCTAAGGGTGTAAGGAGTGGGCGGCAAACCCACTCGGCAAAGTGAGTTTGCCACTCGGTAACACCACCACCAACAAAAGTTTAGTCACCAAAGTTTACCAAATCGGTAGGATGATGCCGAGCGGTGAAGAAGTGTGTGTGTGCATAAGGAGTGGGGTTCATTCCAATCTCAACCAATTACACATTTTTTCTTTTTTTTTTAAATAGTTTACCACTTCACCAAGTATCTAAACCATTGTCAACACTTTTCACCAAAGTTTAAACACTTTTGACTGATTGACATGGCGCGCTCTGA